>JAMRYI010000004.1:0-600000 GCA_029231635.1 Ditylenchus weischeri | reverse complement strand
AAATACTTCCAGAAACCACCGATAAAAGGATTTTCAGTAGCTAGCACTAGCATCACTACCACTGGCTATCACATTATTGCCAAGCAAAACAACGGCAAGGAACACTTGCAGCCAGAGAGAACTTGTATTCCAAAATAAATAAATAAAAACAAATAAAATGCATTTGTTCCCAGTCTTCCAAGAGGGCAAACACATTTAATGGAAATTTGTTGTTGTTCAAGGCAGTTGAACGAACAAGCACAAATAACTGCAGAAAAGCTAAGATAAAGCGGCAGCAACGAGACAGAGAAGAGTCAAGTGGAGCAAGCCAAATGAAAATTAAGCTTGAGAGCACTCCTCAAAAAACAATAATGCATTTATTTAGGGCAACAACATTGGAGTCTCTCTACTATTTTCTTCTTCTTTTTCAGATTTAGGAGCCATTTTCCCACCATCAGTCTGCCTTATTTATTTAGTAGTCGTTTTAGAGCCATTTTTTGGAGAAAATGCCTAGAAATTAAAGCTCATGCGAAAAACAGTCTGAATGGAGAGCTGTAATTTGACACTTTTAGAGGTAGTTGTAGATGAGAGCCCTTAACACACATAACAGCTTAAAAACAACAATAACAAAATAGAGAATAAGATGGAAAATAATTGATTGCTTAATAGATTACGGAAAGCTAGCTTGCAAAAAATGTGAAGTATGCCTTTTTAAAATTGGAAATGAAAATCGTAGTTACAAGTAGTGATGTATAATTTTTGGCTCCTGCTTGAGAGAGCCAGAGCAAAATAGGAGCCGAATAGAATATATATCATATACGCATATATATCAAATTTAAATTTGATCTGAATATGGCTCCGAGCTCCTCATTTTCCGAGCTCCTCGCTCTGGCTCTCGCTCTGGCTCAGAGCAGGAGTCAGATCAAATTTAAATTTGATACATGTAATATGCGTATAACGAATATATACGTATAATTCTCTGGCTCCGGCTCCTGCTTTGCTCTGGCTCTCGCTCCGAGCAGGAGCGAAAATCCGCGAGAGCGAAAGTTTTTTAACTAAGAGCCAGAGCCGGAGCAAATTTTTTAATAACTAACATTTCAGAGTCAGAGCGAAAAATTGCGAAAATAAATCACTGGTCACAAGGGCCACCTACTTGAATGATCAGTGGCTCTTTATTGACATGCTTACCGTATTTATTTTAATAGAACCACACCCCCTAATTCAAAATCGTGTTTTCAGCATTGTGTTTTTGACCCAGTGTTTGAAGACTACTTTTATGCAAGTTAACCTTCAATTTTTAGCTCATTTCACTGGCTACAAAATAGGTGGTAACTTGTCCAAGAGTTGTCTGCGACAAGTGGGGAAAAGACTCAATGCCAAGAACACGATTTTAGATTAGGGGGGGGGAGGAGAGGTATCGTTCTATTAGAATAAATACGGTATTTCAAACATTTGAAAGTGCTTTGATAATATATATCTTGCCGATAATTTTTTTGGAATTACTAGAGTTGAGAAATTAGCCGGGTAAAATCTTTTTGGGTAATTTTACCCGAATAAGTAGCCAGTTAAAAGACAACCGAATTTGACAAATCTAGAAATTACCCACTATATTTCTGAATTTACCCGCTGAATTTTCTAACTGATTAGTTTTGGATGTTTTTTAATCAATATTTTCATTTTTTGAGCTAGCATGTAGTCCTACTCTTCTAGTTTCTAATAAGGTATCAACTTGCCCATTGTGATTAAAATAAGTGGGAAGACTCTAAACTTTCATAAAAATTTGTTTTATAAAAAATATTTTGTTTTCAATGCTTTCTAAATCACATTGGGTAAGTTGATATTTTATTACAAACCAGAAGATTAGGGCTACATGTTGGATTAAAAAATTGTGAATGGTAAGAAAACACAGAGAACAAATTATTTTAATAATTTAGTTGGGTACTTAATTATTGGGTTATCGCATAATTTCGTTCGGGTTTTTAAAAAGGTATATAAATTTTCATTTTTAAAATGAATAAACAAAATGTTACATGCCGTTTGGTAGCTCTGTTTCTCCTCTTTCGAATAATACATCACACTTTATTTTTCACACCAATTTTCACGTAAAAACAATGAAACAAATCAATCAATAATGTATTCTCCTTCACTGTTCATGACTTCTTCCCACTTTTTTGGAAGTTTGAAAATTCCGCGTTTGAAGAAGTCCGCATCTTTGGATGTGAAAAACCTATTGAGCTATTTTTCCAACTCTTAATCATTTTCAAACGTGAAACCATCGAGATTGTTTTTCAATGATCGGAACAAATGAAAATCGGATGAAGCAAGATCTGGAGAATACGGCGGATGTGGCAAAACTTCCCCACCAAGTTCTTCGATTGCAGCTATAGTCAGTTTTGCGATGTGTGGCCTGGCGATGGTGTCACGTTTGAAAATGATCAAGAGTTGGAAAAAATAGCTCAATAGGTTTTTCACATCCAAAGATGCGGACTTCTTCAAACGCAGAATTTTCAAACTTCCAGAAAGGTGGGGAGAAGTCATGAACAGTGAAGGAGAATACATTATTGATTGATTTGTTTCATTGTTTTTACCTGAAAATTGTTGTGAAAAATAAAGTGTGATGTATCATTCGAAAGAAGAGAAACAGAGCTACCAAACGGCATATAACATTTTGTTTATTCATTTTAAAAATAAAAATTTATATACCTTTTTAAAAATCCGAACGAACTTATGCGATAACGCAATACTTAATTTAGTGGGGAAATTTAAATTAGGGCTTTTTTTAATTGCAAGGTTCACTCTCACAAAAAAATATGTACGATTTTGGACGTATCAGCTATTAAATTTTTAGAAAAAACGTAAACATTTAGATTTCAAATAGAAGTGTGAAGTCAGTTGCCTTCCAGTCAAATGCAAACAAAGAAGAGACAAAATGATGGTTTAAATGGTTAATCCCACTTAAGTCATTTGCGCGCTAATTCTATTGGAGTGGTTGTTAGTTGGCTGCAACTATCCCGAGCTTAAATTGTCCTGCTACTCACTACATGGATTACTGAACAAAATTAGTCATAAATTTTGGTGAAAATTTGAGTATTAAATTTTGCTCTGTTGTCCCACTCAAACACAAGAGGAGCAAGGAGAAGAACCCATAAATCAAAAGCATTAAAGTTTTGATTGCTTTTTCCCAAAAAGTGAGCAGGAGGAGGGAAAGGGCTCACATTAAAAGATGGATTATTATTAAAGAAATATTTAAAAAAAAAAGTTTTAAAGAGCCAAACAGCAAAGATTAGCTCACAAACAAAAATTCTTTTGCAGTGAGCAAGCAAATAGATGAGTTTTAGTGGGTAAGTGGTTGATTTTTTTGAGCATTTTCTGAATTGGTAAAAAATTGGAAAAGATGTACGACATAAACATTAAAGATAATTATTTTCACACGTCCTTGATCTAGCAAAGATCTCCTTCACCTTTCTAGAGAAGATCTAGAGCTCCATTTGGTTTATGGCTCAATGTGAAAAAATGAAAATTTCAATGTTTCCAATGCGATCAAAGGTTCATTTGTCAATTTTTGACCTTGCATGCCTGGACTTTCAACTGATCTCTATTAAATTTTTGAAAGAAAAGTTGAAAATGTAATATTTATGACCTCCGATAATCCGATGTTTCTATTTGTCAAATGATATAATTTAAAAATTTGAGAATGTCCGAACTGGTGACCACAAGCAAAATCGCCTTTGTGGTATGTAAAGTTTCTGAAAAAATCCATTTGGAATTTTTACACGTGCCTACATGGTTGATTTTTCAGCAAATAATCATACTATCGTTCAACTGTCTAATGTCTAACAACCAATGACTTTTTAGCGATTATTTTGCTGTCTTGTTAAGGTTTACATCGAAAATCAAAGCAAAGGCGATTGAGCTCGAAAAAATCATTGCTTGCTAGACAGAAGGGGTCAAGCGAGAATCGAGAGCGAGAAGGAAAATTTTCAAGTATCGAGAATCTCGATGAAAAATTTTCGAGAATCTCGTCGAGATTCCTGGATCAGATATATCATTCCTGGATTGGATATATCTAACGTGCAGATTCATAACGCTTTTTATTGACATACCCACCAAAAATTCAACGAACATCAACGAAACAATTTAGTAATAGACATTAACACCACTCAATGCACGATTCAAGAAAATTAGTTGCTCTTTGTTGAATATATCGAGCTGGCTTTTCTTGTAATGAAACACATGCCTCGCAGGGCTGAAGATCTGCTCGCTTAGTTGAGATGTAGACACCGGTAAGAGGAATCGAGTCGCAGCTTTTGAGAGGATTGGAAATTGCAAGACGTTCTTCTGCCAGTAGAAAAGCGTATCCGAATCCAAAGGCATTATAATTTGGGCATTGTAAGAGACGATCTTCTGAAGCGGGCAATAAAATTAGGGTATCTAATGGCTTTGCATTCAATTACAAACTACAATTTTCGTATCCACGTAGTAGTTGAGTGTGACACGTTTCCATCCAGGCTAATCTTCATTTGACGCGCGAAAAGGCTTCTCTGTTGCTTCAAAGCAAGCTCCACCACCAATGCAACATCCAAAAACAGGAATTGTCACAATTTACATTTGTTGCAAAAAAACATTTACATATGAAGGCAGATTACTCGACTTCTACAAAAAAATTTCTCGAAAATGTCGAGATTCTCAACGAGAAAAAAATGGTCGAGCTAGAAACGAGAACGAGAAAAGCAAAATTTTCAAGACGAGAAATCGAGAATTTTCGAAATTTTCTGAGATCAACGCTAAAATTAACCACGCAAATACGTCAAAAAATTCTAACGTACTTTCTTAGACAATTTAAAAAGTCTTAAACAAATTAAAGTAAATAAAAACTGATAAAATTGTATTTTTTTATTAGTTAAACAAGCTGTTATTAAGACCAAAACATTTTCAATATTTAGAAAACACAATTAAAAATTTTAACATTATTACAGCAAGATTTTAAAATTTCAAAACAATTTCACAAGTTTTATAGTTGGCGATAAACATTAAATCAAGTTTCAGTTAGCAAGAAATTTGTATTATTACTGAAAAAACAAATCAATTGTTCATTGGTTGAGTGCGACAAACAAATTGGGGGTGGGGTATCTAACGGGTTTGCTGCTAATACCTGCTCACACATTAACAGCTGTTCCGAGGAGGTGGGAGGGAGGAGGGTGATTGCGCGAGAAAATCATCTTAAAACACGCAAACAAACGCATTCACTCATTAAAATGGTGGTGGTGAGAAAAGTGAAAGGAATGAAAGGAAAAATAGTGGTCGTGATTAACAAAAAGAAGACACTACAAACCGGTCTGCCATTCATGGCTGAGGACGCACCAACCCCTGCATAATTCCAAACTAAGCAATTAATGTGGGTTACCGCAATAGAAATTTCATTCGCACTACAACACAAATAAATCGTTGTTCTAAAATAGTTTTCCACGAGAAAACATTTTTTGAACTTTGAGTGCAAAGTTTGGCCTTACAGTAGACTCTCGATTAGGGTTGTCGAGGTGCCGAAATTTTCGACACTTCGTGTCGAAATGTCGTGCCGTGTCGAGACTTTTCGACACTTCGTGTCGTGTCATCGACATATGTCGAAAAATTTCGACACGACACTTCGTGTCGTCGACATATGTCGAAAATGTTCGACATTTCGTGTCGCAATGTCGAAAAAACATCTTCCAACATCTAAGATGATTTTTCGGGGGTTGAAAAATAATCCTCCATGGGGGTTTAATAGAGAAAATACGGTAGTCAATCATATTTAATCATACCTTGGCTTGACCGTAGGTGTGCTTGATGAGACGTCGTAGGAATGTAGATTCGGCGATTGAAAAGGCAAATTGCTGTCTACTATGAAGTCGGTGAGATCGCTAGTCCGCTGTTGGCTCTGCTGCTTCGAGTAGCTTGGATTGAAGAGATCGGCGACTGATTCCGATTTTGTTAGTCATTTTTGTAGTGACAACCGTTTTGCCAAAAAAAACCCTGCGCCTCTCGGTATAACTAGGGTTGTCAAATTGCCAGGGGAATTGTAAATCGGGGAATTCCCCCTGATTCCCTGAAAAACGGAGAAATAGGAAACATGAATTTCTGATTCGAAACATCTGGCGACATTTTAGCGTAACATTATGGCCTAAAATGCTATTTTGACCTGAAATGGACGAGATTGGAAAAGGAAAACAATTTTTAGGGAAATTTAATTAATTAATTAAATCTAAGTATGAAAATCAACTATTTCGTTGTGACACCAAGATTTTTCTTGTTAATTGCACTGTTCATAATCAGTGTTTCCGAAAATGATACTTTTCATTTAACACTTAACACATACATTTTTTCATATATTTTGTTTTCTTATCTCAGATGTTTCAAAGTTTTGTAGCTGAGCTCCATCGATTGAGTGGTCAAAACACCAGTTAAAAATACTTGATGAACTGTTAAAAAAGTCAAGTGTTAAGTGTACACTTGGTTTTTTAAACATTTGGTGTGATTTCCTCAAAATTATTTTTAACTGGTGTGTTTGACCACTCAATCGATGGAGGAAAATCTCAGCTACAAAACGTTGTGAAACATCTGAGATAAGAAAACAAAATATTTGAAAAAATGTATGTGTTAAGTGTTAAATGCAAAGTGTTATTTCCGGAAACACTGTTCATAATTTCCGGGATTTTCTTTTCCGGGAAAATAGGCCGGGGGATTCCCGCGAATTCCCCCTTTAACAACCCTAGGTATAACGATCACCTTTTTTTTGAAATTAGGTGATCGGTATATTCACAGCTGCGTTTCTTTTTGGCAAAACGGTTCCCATTTACAAAAAAGACTACGAAAAAGACAAAAAAGACCTCAAGCAACTGGAAATGTCTAGAAAGGGAAGAACAATTTTTTCTCTAACTGTCTTCTCCTCTTCTCTTTTCTCGTTATTTCCAGAATTTTCAAAATAAAATATTGGGGTTATCTTGTTATCGAGAGTCGACTGTATCCACTTATGGGGACGCATAAATTAAAGCGATTGGTGAGCTGGCAGATTTTACGGATTTCCATCAATTGGCGGAGACATGGCTTGTAAAATTGATAATAAACTAGGGTTGGGTAATGACAAATGACATGACAATGACACCACAAAATGACAAGTAACTAAAAATTTGTCATTTTGAAATTGTACTCCAGCAGATTGTTGTCCACCCTATTGTTCTGCTGATTTTTTATCTAGTCGTATCTGATTTCCGTTTTTTGCACTTGATTTTACGTTTCTGTAGCTGATTTATTACTTTTTTTTGAATAAGGTGCAGAAGCGGGAAATCAGCTGCGAAGAAACGGAAATCAGCACGATGTTGATGTGTTTGGTTTTGAGGATTTGTCCTTTTTCGGTATCTTGAACCTTTTTTTTTGAAATTTTAGTCAAAATATACAAATTGTATTTTTTTGTTTAAAAATGATAACAAGCATTAGATAAAATCCGAAAAAAGTCAAAATGTCTTTTTTTGTTTAAAAGTCCTTTTTTTTAAAAAATTTGGTATCGATACCTTGGCTTACCTAAATAAAATTGTTATTTGGAAAATGACACAAAATGACATGAGAAATGACACTTTTCCAAAATGACATGTCATTTACCAACCCCACAATAAACATTCTATGGTTTCAGTAAAACCGGCAGGGTTGTCTTCCTTGGCAACAAAAGTTATGCCTTTTTTCTTTCAAATGCCGAACAACAATTTCGGCGTACTGGGAGCTAGTTTTATCACACTAATATAAGATCTCAGTAGATTTTGTAATACATTTTTCCAAATAATTTGCTATTTTGATATCAAAATTTGGTTTCTTTATCAACGGCCCGAACATCCTCTTTCAATATATAGTTATCCAATTGGGCATCTTCTTTTTAAGCTTAATTTGAAGTTTGGAGGTGTATGGTTACAAGAAGATGTTGTCGCCCTCAGTGGCAAAGTAGGAGAGCGAAAAAAGATGGTCGTCCACATTTCAGGCAAACTTTGAAAACTTCCTGCAAACTCGGTTATAGAGAATCTAAAGAATCGACTAAATTAAAAATGTCTCAATAGAATCTTTGATTTTGTCAATTTTTGGTTTTGCAAGATAATTAAAAATGTATTTTATCTCTTTTTCTTTAAGTTATTTATTTTTATTCCCAATAAACACTTTGTATTCTCTTTCTTTCTCTAAGCAACTGGAAATGTCTAGAAAGGGAAGAACAATTTTTCTCTAACTGTCTTCTCCTCTTCTCTTTTCTCGTTATTTCCAGAATTTTCTCTCTCTGTCTAGTGCTCCTGCTCCAAATGCTATATAAACCAGTGGAATTAGCATGGAGACAATTCCAAACAAACTCAAGTTCTATTCCAATCTGTATTCTAATCTAATCTTCAACAATGTCTATTATTCCATTCGAGGACTTGTTTATGCCTGCTCGTCGTCCAGTCTACTATCACCAGCGCTACACCCCTGACTTGATGACCTCGCTTCTCAATGACTCTTTTGGCCAGTTGCAGCAGTTGGAACGTCAGTTGGGCCAAGCTGTGCAGGAAGATGGCAACAACTACAACTTCAAGTGCAGTGTGGCCGGCTACCGTCCCGAGGAGTTGAGTGTGGATGTGCAAGGTGAGCAGTTGGTGATCCAAGGCAAACACCAACAGCAAGACAATGACCAGTCCATCCACCGCACTTTTGAGCGTCGTCTGACCCTTCCCCCCAGTCTTGACAAACAGTCTATCCAGTGCCATTTGGATGAGCAGGGTCGTCTCCAGGTGCAGGCAGTCAAGAAGGGGGTTGAGCAGCAAAGCAAAGTCAACATCCCAATTGGCTTCAAAGCTTCTTCAGACCAACAGCAGTTGACCAGTGGCAACCAGGAGGGGGACAAGAAGGTTAACAAGAAATAAATGTTGTTTTTACAGATGCTTTTATAAGCTTTATTGAAATGCTTTACTTTTGATCTGTTTAATTTATTATTTTCAATAAATATTGTTACTTCAAAAAATTTATGATTTCGCAAGGTACATAACATAATTTCAACTATTCTACAAGCGATTTTTTCAATTTGTTTTATCCTTATCTTTTATTATATAAAAGGGAGCCGTTCAATCGAGGTTTAGCTTTTTTAGAGGAAAAGGTCTCAGTATTTTGAAAAACTAACGGCAAAATCGGAATCCTTGGGAACTTTGGTACCAGATCGTCAAAACAGAACTTCATTCAAAAATCAAGTTCAAAAAAGTGTCGAACCCAGCTGTGGGTGACGCACGACTCCACCACTTCCTCGTCCATAGTCTCGTCGTCGACGTCGCTCACTTCCTCCTCCAGTGCTGAGACGTCGGTCACGATTTCCTCCAGAGTGAGTGCGCCGTCTGCAATGGGAAAGCATTAGGAAGGAACAAAATCACAAGCACAAACCTGCGTACCTTGACTAACTCGCCACTGACCGGAAGATTCAAGCTTTTCACTTGCTTGATCCAAATCCAAAAACACAGCAACGAAACTCTCAAAAACTATAAACTACAACAACCTGCAACTGAATGAATACTGATAATGAATTTAGCAAATCCAAATAAAAATTTGAAATAAAATTTAAATTAACATTACAAAATACGCAAAGTGACGGCTTATCGAGGGTAATTTTATTGGACAGGATCCTATTAAGAGTGACGGTTTATCGGGGGTGGCGGTTTATCGAGTGACGTGTTATCGAGGGTAAGGTTTGCCTTATTTAACGCAAAAAAACAACCAATTTTTTTGAGATGACGGGTTATGGGGGGTGACGGGTTATCCAGGTTTGACTATACTAGCAATTATTTGAGCTAAATTCCAGTAAATGCAGATCGTTTCTGCGTCAAACAAAATGAATCATCTTTTTTTAATATATCATGTCTCAACTAAGCAGAACCAAATAAACAACAAGTCAACCTCTTTATAGTAAACAAGTATAAACAGGTAATATACCTAGCCTGTTAGTTATGACCTTGCGTCATTATTCCCTTTCTTACTAATTGGGACATTTCTCTCCAAACACATATCACAATTGGTCTGATGAGCTTTTGCAAACCATCTAGTGAACCCATTGAAAAAGTTCTTCCAGAATGCGGACTAGTCAAAATCGAACATTTTATTCATTCAAGCACCACTCACACAGGCTCTACTCAGTCATTTTTGTGCGGTTGCACAACAAATTCTACAAACACAACCACACTTTCAGCCAACACATCGGAGTGTGGATCATCTAACTCTAATGAATGTTCTTCACCCAACTTATTAGTTTCAAGTCCAGACATAGAAGTAATTGCAGAAGAATTTGTAGAAAATGACTTACAATCCAAATGTTTGGTTCATCAACCTGTCTTGAGTTTTGATTTTAATGCAATTTATGTGTGCCTTGTCGGCCTACCAGTTATTGCTATAGTTTCTGTGTTTTGCATTGGAATAGCCGCGGATCGTGAAGAGCTGTTTGATTATGACTGGAATAATTGTGGGGTAAGCTCTTTTCACTAGTAATGTACAGGGTGCGGCTTTTTTCGGATTTCATTTGCTTGTAATTTTTTTAAGTAAAGACAAAATGCTCATCTTCTTTAGTTAGATAGCCCTTCCCATTGCATTTTGTTTGCGCGTTAAACGAGTTCTTTTCAAATATATTTTTATTATTGAACATAAAAAGAAAAGAAAGTGCTACTTTTTGAAGCAAATTTTATTCTGGTTGACCAACAGAATAAAAAACATTAAATTTTTGCGTAATTTTAAGCTTTTTTTACTCTTTTGCTACTGACGTTGACGCATGTTTCAATTGACACTCCGCCAATCATCTTTTGATAAAGGTTGGCAGTAGTAATGAGTAGTGTTGGAGACTCGGGGTGCGTGCGAGATTGCGAGGCGAGCTTTCGAAAATTTGCGAGTTTGCGAGATCTCGCAATTTCCAAACCCGAAAAAATCGCGATTTTGCGAGATTTTTTCTCTCGAATCATAGCGACTTTAGGTTTCACAAAAAAGCTTCCTAATTTTTTGCAGCTGGCTTCACTATCGCTTCCACACTCTACGGTTTTTCTTTTGTTGCATCCTCCACTATTTGGAATTCACTTATCATAAGCCATTGCAATTATTATAATTGTGTGGTGATAGACTAATAGTTCGACTTAAATATTAAATTATTTATAGTGAAGTCCCTCAGTTGGGAGATCCTAAAGGGAAATCCACCACCATTTTGCCTCTTCCTTCCTAAATTTGACAGGTAGGAGCGAGTAGTTCATCCAGAGGAAGGGTGGTGAACGAAGCTCACAACATTCAGTTATATGACTCTGGGGTGTACACTGGGATCTATGTAGTTGCCTGCTCTGTCTAGGACAGCCCTTTAGCCTGAGAGGTGTATCGCAGCAGAAGAGAGTGATTGGTGATCTCTGATAAAACCAAAGAGTTCATGATGAGCTCAAAAAACCAGAGAGATGATAGCAAACTGATGACAGTCTGGTGAAAAAGGGGAAAGGTGTAAAGAGAGCAAATATACATAAGCCCTTAGGAAAAAGAGGAAGAGGTGGTTGCGTAGTGTAATGGAAGCACATCGACCCGGAAAACTGAAAGCTACAGGTACGATTCCTGCCACCCCCATCTTGCATCTTCTTAAATTTTTTTGAATTGCATCCTACCGCGACAACAGAATGCGCTGATTGGAGCTGCATGGACACACCCGGGAGTTTGTCCTTGGCCAGAGAGTTAGAGCATCCACAGAGGAGCCTCAGGGCAATGTTCAATGACGTTATCGCTATGCTCTACAATGACCATCCCTTTACGAAGCAGTTTCAAATCATCATTGACGCAGATGGACTGGACAACAAGTTAGGGATTTTGTGAAAACGTAGATTAAGCCTTTTTTGACATGTTTTAAATCAGCTTTGTAGGTGAAATACAGTCGACTTTCGATATAACGGACCCCCGAAAAGTTCGTTCTCACCTAGGGTCTGAAATTTTTTTTAGCCAGCTTTTTGAAACCTTTTGCCAGTTGTCTTCGGCTGGTGTAGTCCAAAACATCGTAAGGATTCCGATTTCACGAATCGTTTCTGAAAATCGCAATAGTTTTGCCGAAAAGACCCGTGCCTCTCGATACAAAGGACACTTTTTTGAAAATAAATGTTTTTTATATCGAGAGGCGCGGGTCTTTTCGGCAAAACTATCGCGATTTTTAGAAACAATCGAGAAAATCGTAATCCTCGCGATGTTTTGAACTACAGCAGCCAAAGACAACTGGCAAAAGGCTTCAAAAAGCGGGCTAAAAAAAGTGTCAGACCCTAGGCGGGAACGAACTTTTTGGGGGTCCGTTGTATCGAGAGTCGACTGTATAAACATTTTAAAGAATTTTCAAAGAACTAGGTTAGAAGTTTTGTTTATCTAGGATGATTTTTGCCACCTCTTTGGCGTTTTTATAGGAAAATTTTATTTCTAATGAAAAATGCTGTTAGACATTTTTACATGAGCTAATCTCTTCACATGTTTCAAAAAGTCATATCTCCACGCCCTACAGAACAAAACACTTTAGAAGCCGTCGTCCGTGAGATTGCCCGTTTCGACCAGTCAGCACGTCAGGCAAATTATTATGTGGGGTACAGTGATGGGTCCGCCACGCCCCGAGGCTTGGGGCGGTGCCGGGGCGGTGGCCCGGTTTGCCTCGGGGCGTCGGCGGTGCCGGGTGGGAAAAAAATTAGGCCGGGGCGGGGCGACGTATAAGGCGCTCGGAGTTTTTTCATAAATACAGTGATCAGTATTCAAAATTTCAAGAGACATTGTTTGTGCCAAAATTTTGCCATTTATTTCAAAAAGTAGCTGATTTGAAACTAGTCATTTTACATACTCACAAGTAGACTTGCCGACTAGTGTTAAAACGACTTGACAGTTTAACAGCACTTTTTAAAATCTCCTTTTAGCATTTCAGGATTTTTTTTGAACTTGTACACACAGAACGGCAAAACCTACAAAACAGTTGAAAAAAAATTTCTGAAATGCCGAAAATTAAGATTTTACAGTTTGTTGAAAAAGTGCTCTCAAACCCAGCAACTAATCGGCAAGTCGTTTTAACACTACCCTTGCCAACCCTACTCACAAGAAAATTATTGTGCATATTCCTTGAAAAAACTATTCATATTACAAAATATGCGGTTCATCAGCGTTATTTTCCTTTTTATTTTCTTTGCTGGTATCACCGCGAAACAATGTACGCCTGATTCAATGTCTAACTCAGTGGAATGCCGCTTCGTTGTGAAAAAGATTGCTTGTTTATGAATCAAATTTTTTTATCATAACACAAAGAATTCACAAAGAGAGTGCAAATTGCTCATCAAACGATTGGAAGTACGATTTGCTCATGTGCTTTCTTCTGGAGACGAACGATCAAATCCCATATACTTAGCATCGTCCATATTGGATTCTACTGTATCACACTTCGTTTTGGCTACTAAGCAGAAAATAATAAGTGCGTTAAAATTGATGGTGAGAACTTAGTTCACTAGACCACACAAAAATAAAAACAGCTGATTAATAACAGCTAATAGGGGTGCAATACCCCGTACCAGTTATCACTGAGACATCTACCGCTGTTTCGTCAATCATGGAGTCACCATTTGGTTTTGAATTACTTTTTGTACCAGCAACAATGCTTAAAGACGACCCACTTGACGTAGAAATTGAGGGGATATATCAAAACTGTGAGCAAAAGACTTATCGGAAAGAATGGACCACATTTTTTGGGACGAAAATAAGCTACCTTTTACTTTTATATACTATGAGAAGATGTTATTTTTAGATATATCCTCGTCTTTCACATCTAGCTTTCACAATCCTTTCATCCTCACCATCATCAGCTAGCGTTTAAAGAGTGTTCTCTCAATTAACTCTTTCAACCTCAAGTCACAAAGCTCGAACAGGAAATAAGCTTATTCGAATAAAAGTTCTCATAAATTATAATAAGAAGTTTGTACAAATTCGAATTTTTTTGGCGCAATTTGGTATTATTATGTTTAATTTTGAATAAATTTTGTTGGTAAAAATTTGCCTTTATATTGCGATTAGCCTTGATATTTTGAAAATTAACCACACTACCTTGGGGCGGTTCCGGGGCGATAATCTGGCTTACTTTGGGCGTGGGGTGGTGTTGGGGCCATAGTCGGGCGAGGCCTGGGGCGTGGGGCGACTCTCGGCCAACTAAATTGGCTATCTAAGTTTTCACATTGTGCTATATCAAAACTTGCATTATATAGGAGTCACTCAATATCGAAAATGTTGGAAGAGCAAATCTGAAAAATAGACGTTAACAAATCGTTGAAAAATTAGCAATGTATTGCTGAATTGCAGAGCATTTCTCAATTCATTCTTTAATTCTCACAAATTTGTTTCGCATATTCGTATTCAGCATAAAATTTTCTATGTTCAAGTAACCTACTATCTGTGTTTGTTTTAGAAGACATTTTTACCTTCTGTCTCAAGAATCATTAATTTGCCAACAGAGAGAATTGTGTGGAACTTTTTCACCCTTCTGCATGCCTCTTTTTGGCCATTGTCTCTTGTGCAAATATGTGAGTTTGATAAAAAATTTATGCCTCAATTAGTCCACATTTAGATCTAAAGCACAAAAACAAAAGACAAAGTAGGCTTAAATTGTTCAGTTTTGGCACTGAATTAATGTTGCTTTCTGGCTTCACTGAGCTCGCATTTATGATTCTGCTATCAGTAGTAGGTGAACGAGAAAGTCCAACCCTGCATGTAGTCTTTTTTGTCGGTTTCATATTGAGCTGTGCAGTCAATTTCTTGCTTATCTCACTGTATTCCACAAAACATAGAGCAATAAGGCTTACACTGACTGCACTGTTATATTTTTTGAACTTAGTCATATCTATTTCTTTTTATCTCAATTTGAGCTACTGCACAAACCATTGTAAGTTTTTTTCATAACTTTCCTGTTTTAATAATTATGCAGAACTCTATTCAGCTTACACGGTGTTCGCTGTATCTGAATATGCCACGGTAAGAAATTTTCAAAAAACTTTGTTCATAGGTTTATGAATTTGCAGATATTAGTAATCTACGGGTTCCATGCAAATGTATTTAAAGATCTAAAAATATGCTCCTACTGCTTTGTCAAGCAAAGTTGATTAAAAAGTGAAGTTAAGTAATGAAATCGTCAAAATGTTGATTTTTGTGCGGTATAATGCTTTTAAAAATTAATAATTTTAGTAATTTTACAATTGACTCAAATTGAATTGCGCCCTCAAAAGTCTGAATTTTACCAGTAAATTCACTGATTTTCACCAGTAAATTTTATATTGCCATTTTTTTCAATTTTTGTTATAATTTTTCAAATTATCAAGAGGCTTTAAAAAGAGCTCGAGAGGCATTTTTTAGATTTTTTCTCTTTTTAAAACATCTTGATCTCTATATTTCTTAAATTACACAGCAGAGTTAGATAGCTCATTAAAAAGCCAAGATACAGGGCTACAAGAAAACTCAAAAATTTGAAAAATTATAACAATAATTGAAAAAAATGGCAATATAAAATTTACTGGTGAAATTCAGACTTTTGAGGGCGCATTTCTGTTACAGTCTTTTACAATTTTTCAAATGTTTTTATAATATTTTAATTAAACATTTTCAAATAATTCCAAAAAAAGTGAAGGAATTTATTAAAAGTTCGAGGCAGGAAAGTGTTTGACATACTGGGTGAGCCAAAATTTTTGATTTTTATGGCTACTACCATATTTTCTCTAATAAGCCACCAGGATGGTCTACTTTTCAATGCCGAATTATGAGGTCGATCTCAAGATTTTTGTGTGCTTAACCAAGATATAAAAAGCGAAATCGGAAAACAATGTAATAAAGAACAATTTAAAATATTTGCTACAAGGGACCACAGGCGCCTATCGGCGCCTCTATAGTATTTCGAAATTTCAATGAGGGGCTATGACTTCATTCATAAAAAGAGGTATATTCCCTATTAGAAATCATTTTTTTCGCCTGTTCTTTTTTTAAAACGAAAGCTGACATTCTGGGGGAACACGATGGTATTAGCGACAAAAGTGATTTCGCTATCTACGGCCCGTTCTGGCCTTCGAAGTGAAAAAGCGTTATCCACCCACCCACCCACACATGCCAAATACTATACAAGATGGGCTGAGATTAGGTCCTCAATGCTGAGGAGGGTGTCTTATTACAGCATGGGGGGTTATTAGAGGAAATACGAGAACTGATTTTAAATAAATAATGACCTGAAGAAAAGAAGTAAAACTCTACCTTGTTCTGACAAAAAAAACTAATTTTTATGTGATATTATTAGTTTTGTTGTTCCGTTTTATTGTTTATCTACTTGTCACTTACAAACAAAGAGAAACACTAATAATTTACTCAAATTTGTTGCCCTTTCTTTGAACCATTCCTTTTTCACAGAGTAGCAAGATAAATAACAAGGACTGCTAAATTATTGTTATAAGAATATTTACTTTCGGCTATACTATTGATTTCTAGCATCAAACACACAAATTCACACTATTTCATGTATTCAATAGTTATGAACGAATATTCTTGTTTAGCTGATTGTAAAATCAGTTTGCCGGACAGAAATTATCCTTTAAAAACACTAAAAAAATATTCCACTAATCACAAATACACGACTATTAACCAATTATTGGACAAATGTTTAATAGAATTGTTTAAAAGACTAGATATCACTGACTTGTTGAGTTTGAGACTGGTAAATAGCCGCTTCAACAACATCATACAGGTTACATGACTTTATTTATCCTAATTTTTAAAAAGTTTCTTTTTCAGCGAAATTTTAATCGTTTGGCAAAAAAAGAAGTTAAAGTTCTCAGAATAATTGAAACTCCTTCTGGAAAATTTATGCGTTATGGTTTGCGAACGTTTTCTTCTAATATTGACAGGTTCTTCGGAGAGCTTCATGTAAGATCCTGTTTTACAAATTTTTAACTTTTTTCAAGTGCCTAAGCAAGTTTTTATTTCTTTTCAATCAGTCGGTGCTAGATCAGTTTGTCTTTATTAGTTTGCCGATCAGAAATTATAGGGATAGGTATTTTTTTAGTTTTTTTTTTTGAAAATTTTGGATAGTTATTAGTGCCTAATTATGGGGAATTTTTTCTGACGTGCTCTAGCAGCTAAAATTTGGGTAACACTATAGAATCCCCCCAGCCAGCGCAAAATTTACTTATACCGAAGGGGGAGGGACCCGTCTCATATTGATTCTCGTGCTCTGAAACGGCACAGAAACACTTTGGGGTACTCCTTCGGCCCCCCCCCCTCTTTTTTTTTAAATTTTTTCGAATTTTTTAAATTTTAACAAACAAAAATCAAAATTAATTAAGATAACTTTAAGCCATTTTATTCACATTAAACAAATTAAACATTACATTATGTCATAAACATTTCTCATTTCTCATAAACATTCTCAAACAGCTGAAAAAGAGGAGGGGGCCCAGCCGAAGGAGTACCCACTTTGGTTTCTGAAAAATCGAAAAAAAAATTCGGTTTGCCTTGATCCCCCAAGGTGATGAAACTAGAAAAAAAATTAAATTCCCGCCAAAACATTTTTAAAAGGAACAAGGGCTGTATTGGGAGGGGGAGCTTGACAGGGGCCCCCGAAGGGCCCCTTCTATAGTGTTACCAAAATTTGCTCTGGAATCTGCATTGAAAAACAGAATTCCAATAATGCTTGTCTGCTGAGATGTGACTTATGGTTGAATGATGGTTATTTAAAATGTTGACACTCAAACTTTAGGTCACATCTCAGCACTCAAGTATTTTTTTTAATCTGTTTTTTATTCGGATTTAGGAGGGAATTTAAGCTACTAGAGGGGCGTCATAAAAAAGTTTCCGGATAAAAGATACTTTTTTAATAGGATCAAAATTTGAAAAAAAACCGGGACGATCTGGCAGTAAATCCAATCAGTCGAATTGTGTTGTATTTGGCTGTGAATTGATTTGAAATAAAATAGATCGGATTGAAAGACAAATGTATTTCATGCAGATGATTAGTTGCTCGGAAGACTATATAAAATTGCCTTTTTGGGAAGGGCATACAAAACTCGCTTAGTATTAGAATTCAAGATGGCTAACAAGCCTTTCAATTGTCTCAGAAATTTGCATGAATACATTCGATCCACATTTTGTCCACAGTCCACATTTTATAGTAATTGTAGGTTGATAAGTTGAACAAACCCTTGCGACATATGCGATGCTTGAATATTTCTGTGGAATATGCTAACCTAAGTGACCAACTATTACTTGAACTCCAAAGATGCATTAGAAACAGTATGCAAACACTCGAGTTGAACTATTCTTCACTTGTGTGCAGGTAATTGCAACCACTAAAATTAGTCTTTGATGGTTGTTTTATAGTTTCCAAGTGTTTGCTAAATGTCTAAAGCAATGGGATGTATGGCGGATGGTTGTTAATGAGTGCAAATTCAGTGGAGAAGAAAACTGGGATTACTTGTTTCGAAGCGATCCTCAACTCACTGATTGCAGCTTTAATTTTAACTCCTTAACAATGTATATGACGTTTGGTTTTTTTTAAGCAAAAAATTATTTTGGGCTATAGAACTTTGGGTCCTATACGACATTAGGACACTTTTTTGCCCCGCTCCCCTTGTTGATTTTTTGTGATTTGAAGGCTTAGGCTTAGGCAAGGATTAGCCAGCGTATGTTAGGATGGACTCAAACAACCAAGGCAAAAAGTGCCCTATTGTCGTATAGGGCCGAATTTCGCTAACGCGCTAAAACATAAAAATTTGGAATCGCAGTGCTTTCACAGCTTTTCTTACAGCTTTTCCTACGTTTAAGTAGAATTTTCGGCTAACCGAAATCTTCGGTTAGCCGAATTGAAATTTGAAAAATTTAGGGTTTTTAGGTTAAAAAACCGAAATCAGATTAGGTTAACTAATCTGACGAGAGTCAGATTAGTTAACCTAATCTGACTCTAGTTCTTACCGCATCACGGCGTGTCAAATTTGAATAATTTCGAATAGGGGAATTTTCCCTTCAGGACAAGAATAAAAACTTTTCTGAAATTTCATTATTTTTGATCAATTTTATATTGAATAAATAAAGGAAATTCCGAATTTCGGGTAGGGCTTTTATTAGAGAAAATACGGTATTCGCAATTTTTAAGAATGTGACCTGCCGTGGCTACTGATTTAATTAATGATGTCGACTTGGCGCGTCGATTTCGACTTTTTTACGTCGAAATTCGAGAAATTCTCGACTTTCGACGTTCGACGCGATAAATCGAGTCAAAAAATTTTGACATTTGTCGACTATTGTTATTTATTGACAATTGTAAAAAATTTTGGATTTGGACTCGACACGTCGAAAAAATTTTTTCGACTTTCGACTCGACGCGTCGAGTCAAAAATTTCGACGGGTCGACAACCTTAAAAATAATCATAAAATTTGCAAAAATAAAAAAAATAAAAATGTCAATGATATTTGTTCTAGCGGGAAAAAAGCCTTTTTGCGATTTTTCAAATTCAGCACGCCGTGGCGTTTTTACGTGAATTGTTACAATTCAAATTGTCGCAATTTTGGCTAACTTAGTTTTAGGGGCTAGGTAAGCGCAAACCATCGCGAAATCAATATTTGGGTCGTTATTTACGTCTAATATAACCAGAGCGTATTATTACGGCTCTTTCTGATAAATTATTGCCCGGGCGTTTGCTGATGTGGTAGAAGGTTAATTATTTGAATTTCATTTTTGTTAAACTTTGCAGACTGGACATAACCGACCAAACAATTATTGATTATTGGTGTGCAAAATTGTGTTGGCCGAGAACATTTCTTCTAAAAAATGTTCGATGTCCAAGCATAACTTCTGCATCAGTGGTTTTATTAATTGAAAAGGTTTCTAGCTTATATTCCTACTTATAAAACAACATAAACTTAGGTAATACAAACCAAACCACACATTTCTGGCAATTTAATGTGGAATTTCGGAGCAGCTTTTTCATTTTCAAGACATGATTTTGACCAGAAACTTGGTCAGTTGCAAGATTTGGTAGTAGATTACAAACTATTATCCTCCGGAACATTGTTTGTCAAGTTCAAAATAAAGCCATCCAGCAAAACATTTCTACATTTGCGAATGAAGTTTTTAAATTAATTCAGTAAAATTTTTTTTGTTAAATAGTTTATTGCTAATAAATAAATTATCGCTTGGAATTAGTGAAAGTAGGTTTGGCATCCGGCAGATAAGCATGTATTTCAGTATCAGGAAAGTGTAGTTTGGCTAGTTTGTTGAAGGACTCGTTGAGTTTGTAGCCGTGCATGTAGTAAGGCGAGTCTGAAAATTTTAATTTTTTTACATTGAGTCTTAAATGTACTCTACCTTGAGCATTGAACGCATAGCAATTTCCAAACATTCGTTTCACATCGGCCAAGAATAGGTGTTCCTAAACAATCTAGTTATAGTTATTTAACGATCACTATGTTAGTTTTTGCACAAATTTGGGGATTTTTTACAAGATAAAATTTTTTAGAAAAAGTACACTTTTGAAAAAAATAACATTTTGACTATTTTTGGAGAAAAGGGCCATTCTATCCAATGATTATTCTCATTTTGAAGCGAAATTTTTTTGATGTAACACATTGAAACTATGGGCCAGGGTTGGGCAAAGATCAGATCAGATCGCCAAAGATCAGATCAGATCAGATCGATCTCATTCCTGATTAACTCGAAATCTGTTTGAATGTTCGAATGAACTCAGCTTTCAATCTAACAGGAACTTTCGAGACAAAACATTTGGGATCATAATAAATCAGATCAGATCTGATCTGATCTTTGGCGATCTGATCTGATCTCGATCTGATCTGATCGGATCGATCTGATCTGATCTTTTGCCCCACCCCTGCTATGGGCTATAAATAAATAAAAATTTGGAGTTACGAAAAAAGTACAAATCTTAAAAAAACCATTCTCGTTCCTGATTAACTGAAGACGCAAATACCCGAAACATAGTCTTGAATCTCAGCTAAATTTGAGGGCGTGGCAAGAGATAAGCAATAAGATTTGAGATCATATGAATTCATAATGCAATTTAAGAGATTGTGAGATTTGAGTTACAAGAAAAGCGCCTTAAGATTCGCGCTGCATCTTTATATGCTGCGACATTTGCGCCTTACGATATGAAAACCAAGATATACGAATCAAAAGTTGGCCGTAACTTTTACGATTGTTAGACAAGAGACTGTGAGATTTGAACTGCAAAATTTGCGCATGATCTTCGATTTCCTTAATTTTAAGGCTTTTGCCAGTTCTGCTTTGTCAGTCTGTCAAAAAAGTCGCAAGGCTTTTGATTTTGCCGATCTTTTTGGAAAAACTCTGCAATTTCACCCATTCAAAAACTTGCGTCGCAAATCTTGCAGTTCAATTATCGCATTCTCTCATCTAACAGACGTAATTCTTGCGACGCAATTATTGTGGTGCTTATCTTGGTTTGCAAATTGTGTGGCGCGAATTATGTTGTTTGTAAATCATCTGTCACAAATCTTATTGCTCAAGTATTGTCACGCCAAATTTGAGTATTCTGGTGACAAATCCACAACAGGGTGCTCTTTTTGAATAAGATGTTTTCCTGGAGCGACATTTGTTCATTAAAAACATACATGGATATAATAGCCCTCTTTAATATTGTCGGAAATGGTTCTGAGATCAATAGGAAATTGGATGTGATCTGAGTATTCAGGCACATCATCAGCATCCACTAAATTACAATGATTAAAGAATCAAACTTTTTTGTATAACCTGGCTCAAGAAACGGCCATGCGTTCTTGTCCGCTTTTAGTTTAGTGATAATAGATCGAAATAAGTTGGTTGCATCTTCAATAGGTTCTGGCAACTCACTGCTGGCTAAAGTGTCAAAACCAGGAATCATTTGGCTGCTCAGTACTTTCCTTCTAGAATATTTTTAGATAATAGTTAAAAGGAAGGATACCGCATTTTCTATAAAAAAGCAGCCAGCCGTCTTATTTTTTGGACCCCCGAAAATTGGAAAAATTTAAGGTCGTTTGTGTGTTTAACTAAAATAAAAATCGGAATTACTCGGGCTGAGGTAAAGGTTTTCAAAGGGCCGCCTTTTTAGAGGAAATAAGTAAAGTTTACACCAATTTCAGCTTGTCAAAAACATTACCATTCTCCTGAAACAGATGTTCGATGCCACCAAATTTTCTGCCGATACTTGGGTATTTCTCCTCCAAAACACACTTGTAAAGGTCACGCATGTTGCGGAACATCCTAAATTTGCAATAAAGTAGAATTCAGTAAGTTTAACAGAAAAAACAGCCTACGTCTTGTATTTGGTGTAAATGATCCTAAAAATTGATAGATTTATTTTGGTTGATTTAACTGAAAAGTCTTTTCAGTACTTAGGATGCAGAAAGCAGCCCATGAGAGTAGCTCCCTCATAGTCTTTGATGTAGCCTTTGTAGCGTTCCACTGGTAGTGCAATATCCGTAATGAAATCTTGCTTTTTGAAATAACCAATGGCAAACTCATCTGCATAGGTGAGCAGATGGAATATGCGGCAGCTATTCACTTCATAGTCTTTCAAATGGTTCATCATTAGAGTGCCATAACCTTTGACCTGAGTAAAAATGCATAATTTCAACTTTAAACTTTACGACTAAATTTTTGAACTAATTGTATTTTTACATAGGACAACATAATCAACCTTTATTTTTGTGTAAAATTTAATTTTTGCGGTTAGTGAAATTTGAAATAGCGATAAGTTTTTAGTCTAACCTGTTCGTCAGCAGTGACCGCACAAAACACAATTTCAATAAATCCTTGTTGTTTGAATGATCTGAAGCAAATGCCACCGATGACTCCTTTGCCCGCTTTGTGAACCACTAAATTCCTATGGTTTTTGTCAAACACTATCCTCGTCACATATTCTTTTGGCATTTTAGGCTAAAATATTAAAAAATAAAATAAAAAATACTTTTTATACAACAGACACACCAATTGAACTCCGAAAATTCGCTGCAGCTGGACCAGCCAAATCAGTTTCTCTTCAGGCTGGTCATACTCCAGATTGTTCGAGATAACGTGGAAAGAGATGATTCCCTGCTGCTCTTCCGCTTCTGCTATGCTCTGGCGTATTTCTCCAGAAACTAAAAAATTAAAAAAAATTTAAGTTCTCATTTGGAAAGTAAAAAGGAGTCAAAGTGTATTTGAATTAGTTACGGAAATACCTGACTCTCTTGTAGCTTTAGTCCTCTCCTCGTTGAGTTGCTCAAACCTGCGAATAGCCTTATCCATCAACTCTTTGGGTATATGACCCACAATAGAGCTTCGAGTGCGGTTGATCAACTGATTCCTGATGGATTCTTCATCTGTTTCCATGGCACATCCATTCTCTGTAAAATAGTCTTCGTCGCAGGTGTTATTGAGAGATGCAAAAGTGCTATCCATCTCTATGGTTCCATCTTGCATTTGCTGCACTAAAATATTTCGGAATTTTTCCTTGACAGGAAGTTAAAAGGACCTACACTTTGTCAAAATATTTGGCACTTCTTCATACTTTAGTGCATTTGCATGACCTAAAAAGCATTGCTAATTATTGTCTAGTTTTCCAAAGGCCTAATCTTACGCTCAAATTTACAGGTCCCGACCTGTGTACTTAAGAAAATGTCTCTTCCTAGTCTTGACAATTTCAAAGGTTTGACCGCGTGCGAAACCACATAGATTTTGTCATTGACGTTTTCGAATTATTTTTGTCGGCATTTAAAATGTAAACTTGATTGAAATTTTTTTCCAAAATTCTAAAAATTCGATCAGTCGAGCCCAACGTTGCTTGACAATCCTTTGAAATTGCCATAATTAGGAAGAAACACTGTCCTTTAAAAACGCAGGGTGGACATAAAAATTCCCAGCATTTTAAAGCATTTTGTGAGGCAATTTCCCAAAATGGTTTCTGCATTCGATTGTTCTTGAGCACCAAATTTTTTGGTATATAACGTTAAAAATACTATTCGTTTTTAATTTTCCCTTGGTCCTCCATGTGGTTTGGGCCAGGATTTGCTTTCAAGCTTGGAGATGGATTCGGAAAAAAATTGCCATATTTTTC
Source organism: Ditylenchus weischeri (assembly GCA_029231635.1). Taxonomy (NCBI): domain Eukaryota; kingdom Metazoa; phylum Nematoda; class Chromadorea; order Rhabditida; family Anguinidae; genus Ditylenchus; species Ditylenchus weischeri. The sequence continues at coordinate 575,899 of JAMRYI010000004.1, read as the reverse complement.
CCGGCTATATGAATTTACAGACGTTCTCAGCGTGAAAATCTGAGCCAGGAAGAACCGCCGTTACAGTCAGTTCTTCCAGTGTTTAAAAATCTACGATACAGCGTACCCCTGATATAGCGTACCTTAAGGGCGGTTCCCAAAAGATGCGCTATAACGAGACTCTGCTGTATTCTTAATTTCTGGTTTTCATATTGCAAGCACATATTAAGCCCTTTGCCCAGCTTAATAAAGACGAAAAGTCTAACCAGAAAAACAAATTATTTCTATAAAATTTTCTACCAGAAAAAGTGCTTTTTGTGTGTCGTAAATATTCGTCGAAGTTGCCAACAAATTCAATCAATTCTTTAGCTATCTAAAATTGACTTTTACTTCCACCTATTAAATGAACGCTTACAGCGCAAGTGATATTGCTGGACAAATTGTCGAGTGAATCGGCTACAAGAGGGCACAAAGACAGTACAAATGTTTTGCCAAATACTTTGATGGGGCAATAGCTGGGAAAGGATGGACACTGCTGGGGCAGTTTGCAGAACAGCAACCACTGGGCGTACATGGTGGAGTAGGTGAATCTGTCCATTTCAGGGACTATATAACAAATTAAGAAACATAATAGAATAAATATTGGCTTAGTAAGACAAACATACATTTTTGCTGGTATTTGCTAGGAGAGAGTAGCTCAAACTCATTAACAATTTTAAGAAAATGAGCTCCTAATTTCGACACTTTTCTAAACAATAAAAAAATGTACAACTCATCCAGTATAAACGTTATTTTTTCTTATATTGATAAACTGAATATTTTCATGGACAATTTTTTCATGTTTGAGTAACTGTGAAATTGGGAAAAAGGTTGGTTATGCTTAGATTAATGGTCCACTGATTTCGACTCCAGTCGGAATTAGAGATGATGGCTTGACCTTTTCGGGACGGGTCAGAATTCAAATTGAAAAATTTCGGGACGGGACAGGTCAAAAAGTTATATCGGGACGGGACCCCGGGACAGGGAAGATTTTCGGGACGGTCATAAAAATTTCCTATCGGGAATTTCAAAAGCAAGCTGCGGTTGAGGAACATGATCATCTCCGCCTTCTTCGGGTCCAGGTTCGTCCTCCTGTGGTCGTACACGTCGCGGGCAAGGGAGAAGATCGACTCGCTTGCGACACTTGTTGCTGGGGCTGACACGGCCCGCAGTGGGACCGGCCGTGGAGGGACGTTATACCGAGGGTCCGTTATATCGAGGGTTGACTGTAATTACAAGTTGAAGGTAATTGTTGAAAAATTGAATTTTTTCGGGACGGGACGAGACGGAATTTAAATAATTTTTTTTTTCGGGACAGGACACCGGGACGGGACAGGTGCCAAAAAATTTCCGGGCGGGATTCTGGGACTGGACGATTCTCTAATATTAACGGGACGGGACGGAATTGTCCCGTCCCTTCATCATCTCTAGTCGGAATACAGTTGAACTTTTTGCCAGAAAAGTATGATTTCCGATATTGGTTCTTCTCATTTGCCTTTTAAGTTTACTATAAAAGCGCCATCATTGGAACAGGCACTTACTTTTGAATGCTTTTGTTCCTCTGGTGCAAATACATCACGTAGCAAGTCACCTGACAAAAAATAATAACTTATACAAAAAGCTTGTATTTTCATAATGTAATTACTATTTTATAAACAGAATATGGCTCAAAATCTGGCTTGCCAAATATTGCACCCAGTGAGTCCTGAAAACTATCTCTATTCTTTGCTAAGAATACAAAAAAATACCTCAACAGATCCACCCATAGCTGGAATTTTAGCCAGGCCTTCAAGCACATTGCTTACTATCTGAAGTCAAATATTTTAATTCAATGTTTTAATTTTTATGAGTACTTCTCTGTCTTCCTCACATGTTTGCTGATCTTTTATGTAGTCTTGAAGACAGAAAATATCGTCCATCACTTTCAACCTTCTAGTCTTTTCTTCTATAGACAGTTTCTTGGCATGTGCTAAGTGACAACCTGAAAGTTGATAAGAATTTTTATCGGTATACGGTCGACTTTTTATAAATGGATACCGTCTCAAGTCCCTTCTTTAAGGTTTGACAGTTAGATCCGCGCTTACTGATAAATGGACATCTTTTTTGAAAATCAGGTATCCGTTTATCGAGTGTTGCAAGTCTTAATGGCAAAAATGAAAATTTTGGAAAACTCATCGGTAAAATCGACTTGGCAAAATCAGACTTTGCAAAAGGCTTGAAAAGTCGAACTAAAACAAGTGTCGGACTCTAGAGTCTAGACGGGAACAAATTTGAGAGGGTGTCCATTTATCGAAAGTCGTCTGTAGATTTCACAAAACCTGCCATCATTATAAATCTTTAGCTCTGTTTTTAAGAATTTAAGGGGTGGCTTATTAGAGAACTTACGGTATGCTTGGTATTTTTTGGGTCAATATCCAAACTTTTGGAGGTCTTAAAAATAAGACCACCACAAAGGAAATTTAAACTGAGCCTTTGTAAAAGGCTTGAAATCCACTTACGCAAAGGATGGCTGCAAGAAGCACAAGAAGTCTGTAAGGACGCAGAAATGATGCTTTCAGCATCCACTTTTCCAATCAGCTTCTTGCTATTGGACCTCTCCCAACCTGGACATAAGCAATCGGAGCATTTGGTAAAGGCAGCCAGCACTTTGGCATTGTCCGAGAATTCGGCATCCTGAGAGTCTCTTCTGCTCTTCACTGACATCCCTACTACAGCAAGAGCATTTATTTCAGTTTTAAATTTGTGGAAAATTTGCGGGATAATTGCATACAAGCAAGCAATGCACAAAATGTGCGTCAAACAAAACTTTCCTCAAACATTTCCATGCGTATCTCTTTCTTTTGTTTTTGACAACATTTTTTGAGAATATGCTTTTGCAAATGTGTCAAAATCAATGTTTGTGAGAATTCTGATGACGCTTTCAATCAATTTTAAACCAGAAAAGATTAGCAAAGTGCCAAAACTTAACCCGATTTCCAGACGATTATCGTATATTCTCTATTAAAGGTCTCGGGCCTTTATTTTTCAACCCTAAAAAAGTCGGAAAAAATTTTGGGTCGATTTTGAGATTTTTGGATCCTTAACCAAAATCTGAAATGTGGAATTAGGTAAACTCGTGCTAACTAAGAAAACGCAAAAAACAATATTTTTCTGGGCTGAGATGTAGGTCGTTGACGGGGGGCCTTTATTAGAGAGGGCGCCTTTAAAGGAGCATGCCCGTGCGTTACACGGTGAAATTTTAATTTCCAAAAGGCGGGAACCACTTTAATGCGTGAGACCAAAATTATTCAAATTCCAATTTTTATTCTCATTATAAGTGCTGTCGTATATCAGACGTGTGCTGCGCAATTGTTTTGAAAATTTTATTATTTTGCACGCATAGCTCATAGCTACTTCAATGCCAACCTGGTGCATTTTTACGATGATCGATTTTAGCTAAAATAATGGTGCAACCTACAACCAGAAGTCGAATAAAAGCAAGATTTCGAAGACGCCCGGAGGAAGAAATGTGGTGCTCTATCGCAAGAAGATCGGCAAGGTTCCTAACTGTGGAGATACCGGGGTTCGCCTCCATGGGGTCAGTGACGCTTTATTTCAATTAGTCTTTTTTATTTATTTTGCATTACAGATGTATCCATCGCGTCGTCATGCATAGTCGGGTGAGCGGACGATAGCTGCAAGTGAGAACTCTAATTTTTTTTCATTTATCTATCGATTTGGTTGAGTTCATGTAAGCTCCGTTGTCAGGCTTAGACTTTACCGACGAATTCATGTCTATTGGCTCTGAAGTAAGTGTAATTCCTAGTCCTGAATCAGTTGATGTTAAATCGAGATGGTGAGTTGCATACTTTTTATTCTCATATAATTTTTCTTTTAGTTAACTAGAAAGTTATAACTCACAATAATCTAGCCAGTCTGTTCGCAGACGACAAACGTGATTCATATGGTAGATGTAAAGAAGCGTATGATGAGCTGGTATATGCCGTGTGCTATCTATCGATAAAATGAAAATTTGAATTATTTTGGTCTCACGCATTAAAGTGGTCCCCGTGTGCCCCAAACTGCAAATATTCAAAATTAAGAAAAGGTGCGAATTCAAAAAAAAGTAGACAAACGCCAATACACAGCAACCTTACACTATTTCTTAGGGTTGCTGAATAGTTAACTCTTCCGAGAATAATATTTTAAAATTGAGGAAAATACGGTATTAAGTTTATGACATAAAAATTTGTTTAATGCTCACAGTATTAATTATTCGATTTTTTTACTCACAAATCAGTTGACAGTAAAAAATAATTACAATTACATCGGTAAAGCAACGTTTCGTAAAGCTTTTAAAAATTTTAATATCTTTTGAAAGAGTATCTTTATACAAAAAATCGGCAGTACTTTTTAGCCGAAATTTTTACTTTTATTTTGGCGCAATAAATTTTTGCGGAAAAATGTAAATTTGCTGCTAAAAAAGTATTTCTGCTGCGCAATTAAAGTAAAACGTGCGACACATTTTCAAAATGTTTAAAGAGTTCGAAAACAGTGCCTTATCATTTCTAAATTAAAAACCCCTTTGAACTCGTCCTAATATACGCTGACCTATCGTGCGTCTAATGATTTCCCTAAGTTAAAAAAAGATAAGATATGTTGTGTTAAAAAGTGGCTTTTGAAAGCAATTTCAAAATCTTAAAGACTTGCACTGCAATAACTCATAAGTAACTGGTGCTAGACAAATTTAGCAGAAGACTTTAGATTGTAAACTTTTTTAGTTTCAAAATTCTAAAAAAAATTGTTCATTTTCTATTGAATAACATATAAGACGTACAAGGGAACATATGGTAGTGACCGAGCGATATCGGGAAACCCTATATATCATTCGATAGATCATCTAAAATGATTCTTTGAATTAGAGATCTTCTATTCCGGAACACTTTATTTTTTAAATTAAAAGTGCGTTTGAAAGCTGAGCATTAATGATATTTCTGATATTTGACTTTTGGAATGTGTGTGCACCATAGTTGGTAGTTCGTTGAGTTCGACTCTGTGTGGTTTCTTTTCATTTTTGTACAATTTTTTGCATTTTGCTTTTAAATGTGTTTTAGTTAGCATATAATTTGTGAGTCCACTTTTAATACAGTCAAACTTCATTATAACGTACCCCCCATGAACCAACCCTAGGGGTACGTTACATCGGGGGTACGTTGTATCGGAGGTACGTTATAACAAAGTTTGACGTTGTTGTTGTTGCAGTGTTTAACACTTAATCAAACTTTTGACCAGTTAATTTACCCAGTGCGTGAGATATTTGGTTTGTATATATCGAGAGTTGAGATCACTAATTCAGGTAGCTCCTCATTGCTAAAACTGCTTCTCAATAAAGAAAAACCTTTTAAATCTATCGCTCTTAGCCTATTTTTTGTTGAATACCCATTCCAATATCATAACGTCAAACAAGTGTAAACCCTATAAGGTACACGTGTTATTTTAGCCAAAAATTGCTTTATTCTTTTTTTAGAATTTTTTAAAATATTTATCTTCACTCTATTTCGTTTTTTCATTCTATTTCGAAAAAAAAAAATTAAATTGACTTCAAAAGGCTTTGATGATTAGGTATTTTAAAGTTACAATTTCTAAGGTTCGGTTGCCAGAAATTTCTCCAATTTTACCATAGAATTAGTGAAAAATCTTCTGTACGTGGGTCAATGAGTAGGAGTGGAAAGCAAGTAAGCAGTTTCATTCTAGATGGTCTGCTGTTATTACGTTCCTTCTTATAACAATAATATTTGTGGGTGCTTGGGTGTCTGTGCCGGTGGTCGGCGGCCGCCTGCTTGTTTTCCCATTGCCATGGCCAAGCTTTTTGAAGAATAAATTCATTGGCTCTTACTTACACTTCTCTTCCCCACTCCTTTCTTCTCCTGCTCACCCCATAACAACAACAACAAATATTGGCCGAAAAAGAGAGTCAAATCTAGCGATGGCGGCCATCTTTTTTAGAATGATGCGTCGTCGTCTATTCGCTGGCTCTCTTCTTTTGTTTCCTTTCCTCCTTACCTGTAACTTTTTTAGCTGGCTATGCTTACTTATTATTATTGATTTTTCGATGAGCTATTTTATTAGGTGTTGTCAAATTGGACTTTGGTTACAAAAAATTCTAATAAAAATGTTTTTTTAAACCATAGACTGTGAGCTGGATTCTTGACCATGCCGATCATTCTAGATGGTCAATCATTTTAACTTACGGGTATATAAGAAGTCCCACATTCTCCGCGGGATTTGTGCTCATGATATTTTTTTTATATTTTAGGAAGTTGTTGAGATTCTTTTGTGCTCGAAAGAGGACGCCCTGAAAATGTTTTTGGTACCAAACACTAATGTGTTAATTTTAAAAAAAAACGGCGCTAATGGAGAATCTGTTTCCGGTTTTCCCTTAGTTTCCTGTGTTGTTTTTTTTTCTTTCAAAAAATTCCTTGGTTCCCCCTGTTGTTTTTCAAATTTTTTTAATTCTCGGGTTTTTGGGTCCTAAGTTAAAAATATTTCAACGACAAGCGCATTTTGTCTGAAACCACAAGTAAAAGTAAGAAATACAAATTGAAATACAGTCAACTCTCGATTTAGTGTAACCCTGTGGAAAAAAAATAAATCGAGTGTACACTAAATCAAGAGTTGACTGCACACAAGTGCGAGATACAAAAAAAGCTGGATCTACTGTTAAAAAAAAGAAAAAAGGGTTCTTTTCCTTTATCCGGATGACCTCTATAAAAATTTTTTTAATGTTTTATACACAAAACTTGTATTTCTGATTGCTTTTTGATGTTGCTCGTGAAAAATTGGCCCTAGAAAATGGGTTTAAAGCATTTTATAGAGGTCATCCGGATAACTGAAAAGAACCGAAAAAAGCAAGCGAAAGACAATGGGAAACAATTTGAAGAATCCAAAAAATTTTGATAATTTTTGAAAAAAACAACGGGGGGGACCAAGGGAAAAAACGGAAACAGATTCTCCATTACATCCGAATTTATCAACAATTTTCAAATCAAATTACAGTCAATTCTCGATATCAACCACTACCCCATTTTTCCTAAAGTTTGATCTCGCCCAGGGTCTTACCCTCATTTACCCACATTTTCTAACCAGAATTAATAAAAGCTTTTTCTTTTAAAAGCGAAAACTAATCCCGCGGCAAATTTGGAGCACCCTGTATTACAGGTCTCTTAGATGTCATTTTCAAAAAAGAGTGGGTGGCGAGAGGGTGTCAAAGTCTTTGTTTTTTGGGAAATGCCCTTTTTTGACAAAGAAAATCTAAGAGCAGTGATATAAGAAACTTTAGAAAAAATGATGTTGCACTATTGGTTTACACTAGTTCGCACTAGTGCTACAATGGATTGAGTCGTTTTCCTTGTTTTTCCGCCAGCATCAATGAGCTGGAGTACATGGATTTGTTGGTGCTACTCCTGCTGCCTGCCCCATTGCTGGGCTGTTGCCCTCCTACCCTTTTCATTGCTGATCAATAAATTTAGAATAAAGTCAAACGATTTCGTTTTTATTTATTTTTGTCTTGTTGTTCACTCTATCTGTGTGAGCAAAAAGCGAGTAAAAAGACCAGCAGCACAGTTTTGGTGCCTGACCTTGTCTGCTGGATGTGTGGTGGACAACAACGCAGCCTAGTAGTTGTGTGTGTGATGATGATAGGTTTATGCTGCTGTCCCATTCATTCTCCTATTCATCAACTGCTTGTAGTAGCTCAATAAAGTTCTGGACAAACAGCTTTTATTGATTGCTTGAAATTAGTTCTCGATGGATAATTTTTGAGAACATTAGAAATTGCTTTTAAAGACTTTTTTAGTTTTTGCAGAAATTAGTCTACAGTTTAGTCTCGGTAAAATTAAATACAGCCTATCCTCGATATAACGATACCTCGATACAACGATACCCTCGATATAACGATACTTTTTGCCGGTCCCGACTAATAAAAGCAATCTCGATATAACGATACCTTCGATTTAAGATCATTTTTAAGAAAAAAATAAAGAATTTTTAAATTTCAAACGCCTTTTTTTTGTTACAGAGTACATTTTTCTTTTTCTGCACTGCTTAATTGGATGACTACTTCTATCAAGAGCGCAAAAAGAAAGAGCAGCAGCCGAAAATTACCAATTTATTCTCTTCTAACCGTTAATAAAAGTGCTTTTGTCGAACATTGTTGTGCTGATACAGCCAAGCCACGATACAACGATACCTTGTCAGATTTTCGGTCTTAAAAGCCACGATATAACGATACCCTCGATATAACGATACCCAGGGCCGGTCCCTTGGGGTATCGTTGTATCGAGGGTTGACTGTACCGCAAATTCAGGCCAGAAAATAAAAAGATGTGCCTTGAGCAAAAATCGAAGCCACGAACGACCAACTTTCACCGATTTTCGCTGCTATTCCACTGACAAGGAAGGACACTAACTGTGACCTGGGGGAGCTACGATGTATAGTTATTTCTGCGTATTCTTGGAAAGCATCCCCAAGTTCCTGACACATCTGGTTCCCAGCTCTGAAAGACCACAAAAAGTGGTAAAACGGCCAAACATCTCAATACCCATATCATGGTTCTTCATAACTGACCCATGGGTCATTTCTAAAATTTTTGTTGGCTTTCAGAGACGGGAGCCATATTCACAAGGGATTTAAACATGCTCTACAAGAATACGCGCATAAAAAAATTCATCGAAATTTCCCCAGATGACAGTCAGGGTTCCTCCCTTGTGAACTACCATGGCTAATAATCAATTTTTCATTTGTTAAAAATTTCTGTTAAAGGGACATTTCTGTGGGACACAAGTCGCGGGATTTTCAATTTTTTTGGATTCTAACGGTCATTTTGACCATCAAATGTCTACAATCTGAAATTTAGACAGTTCGTCTGGAAATGTTTGAAAGTTCGTCGCGCGGCTGGAGTCCAGCAGGAGTGTGAAGGGAGCCTTACAAAAATAGCGCAAGAATAGATTTTTTATTTGAGTGGCCACACTTTCTATGGCAGCTTTTCAACAAATCTAATCTGATGAAGCGAAAAGCTCTCATTTTCTTTGCTGAAACACTCTTCTTTCTTCAAAAATAACACTTTTGAGCTTCAAGATTTAAACATAACTCGAATCTCTTTATAGGTTCTTACCCAACCAGACTTAAAAGGAAGCAAATAAAAGCAAGTGGGCTTGCCAGTCAAAAAACGGCCGAAAATTGAGGATGAATGTGGTGAGTGATGGGAGTTCACCACCGGCTTGCGCCCTTGTCTTTGTTGGTGTCTCCATCCCAGCAGCAGCATCCATCTCCACATTAGTGGTGGATGACGAGAAAGGAGTGGTTAGACTCTCTCCTCTTATTTCATCTTGCTGTAGTATATACACAGAGCAGCACAATAATAAGTCTTTATTCTTGTTCTGCATCTTTGCTGCTCCATCCCTCCTCTTCTTCCCTACCCTCTCATCATTACCAATCAACAACACTGAAACAGAGATTAATTTTACTTGTTTGAAGGAGAAAAGCTTCTACCCTACTTCCTTGCTTGTTCCCCCTCCTGTGTGTCACACAAGCTTACTTTTGGCCTAATCTAGTTTGAAACTTTTGTTAAAAGCACTTTACCAAAATTTTTAATTTATACTTTTTGGTGTGACATAAAAAATACTTAGCACATATAAATTCTTAGGCTTTTTGTTGGTTATGCACGCAATATTTTTTGTTGGCTTAAGGTTGCTTACTTAATTTTAAGAAAAGGAAGAAGAAGTTTTGTTGCTTGTTGAGAATGCACATATACACACACCCTAATTGTTGTTTTGATGAGAAAATTTGTTTCCTGCAAATGAATCGATTGTTTCTGCTGCTGGTTAGTTGCCTTGTTGCCAAAATAGCTACTTATCTGTCCATTATTACCATTTTTGGTGAATGTTTTTTGATTCAGCGCACCCATATTTTTTTTCCAATTTATTTTTGTCAAATTTATGCTTGCCATCGAAACATAAACTTTGTTTGCTAGAAACTTGATGTTCTGTTCAATCTAAAATCACGACAAGTCTTAATGATTATCTGACAATCTTAAACTTATCAACAGATATATCCTTTTCAGAAAGCAGATTTGTGAGCACTATTCCAACCGAAAAATAGCGCAATTGGTCGGCCTCCGCTCAACTAACCGCTTATTCGAGGAAAATGGCGCAGAATATGTACAGAGTTGGGGGTGAGTTAAACCTTTCTCTCTCTAAAAATGAGTATTTTTGTTAAAAACATTGTTTTCCCGATTTTAGACTACGTCTACTTTGAAGTATATCCTTCCTCTCCCTATCAGGTAACTGGTCTTAGGAAATTTACTAAATTTAATAACTTTATTTTTTCATTAGATACGCCGAATCGAAGAGCTGAACAAGGTGTGTTTAGAAACATAATTGCTTTTTTGATAGTTTCTAAAACATTTTTGTAGACAATCCATGGAACAGTGGAAGCCAAAGTTATTTGCTTTTATCGTCGAAGGGATCTGCCCCAGTCACTTCTGAAAATCGCTGATCAGGCCGAAAGGCAAAACCAAATATGTAACTGAAGTTTATTAAAGCTAATTTCATATTCATTTTTATATTTTTTCAGTGTCCAGGCCAAAACGTAGTCTTTTATCGCGCAGCACACTTGCATCAACCTCGAATGGCGGTGATCTAAAGTCCGAAGTCAAAGAGAATGGTGTTGATTCAGCTATAGATGGCGTCAAAACGCCTGAAAATGGAGAAAGTGTTAAAGAGAAAGGTGAAAAAATCTTTGGGTCTATCCACTTTAGTTTCAAATATAATCCATTGTAGACAAGGAAGATATTAAACCAGATGTTAAGAACGAGAGGAGTTTCGGTTTTGCTGGTCTTCCTCTGGGTGCGGACGCACTCTCATCCGAACAGATTCATGCACTTCGTCAACGTGAACTTTTCCTCAGTCGACAGATAGAAACTTTGCCGGCTACGCAGATTCGTGGGAAATGTGCTGTGGTTATACTCAATGAGGTTGAGACCTGCGATATGTATTTGGACAGAGAGGTTAATTTTAAATTTTCGACTAAAAAACTATTTTAGACATTGCAATTTGCAAAAAAAGTTTCAGGTGTAAAATCTCTATACATTATTACAGGCATGTCGCCTCTGTTACCATTTTCTCATTTTTTGCTTTTTGATCGCGTTTTGCAACGCTTTCCACCCCCCCTATGTATATAATATTTCGGTAGAGAATTTCAAGACGCATCTTTTGCGCTATCGCACAGACTTCGCGCATGGTGCGTTGTTGGTCAATAAAGCAAAACAAACCTGCTAAAGGCATGTTTTTGGTGGTCACAGGTTCAAATCCTGGTAGTAGCACACATTTTTTTTGTGAAAATAGACGTTAATAAAAGCATCATATGTACTCAGGTAGTGGTACCCAGATGCTGGTATCCAGGTGGTGAATCGGCTGCGTGGGTCGCCACTTTTGTGTTTAAGGCCAATTTTCTGCCATTTTTTGCGAATTTATGTTGGATATATTTCCGGAACCCTAAACTTCAGCATCTTAGCTCCCTTTTGAGCACAAACCTGTGAAATTGAGGTGGCTCTAAAAAAATTTTAATTCCCTCCAAATTGGAGATGGTGGATTTTAGCCTGGATTTTTGGCGGATTTTTGTGTTCAACCTTAATTTTCGGCCATTATTTGCAAACTTTTGTCGGATATCTTTTCGGAACCCCAAAATTCAACATCTTAGCTCTATTTTAAGCACAAACCTGTACAACCTGTTGTCCCTAGTTTTTAGTAGTTTGTGGGACATAAAATTGTAACTTGTAATTTGAATTGTCATATAACTCTTTTGTAAACGTTGCAGTTGGAGTAAACTTTTGTATAAAAGAGTTTTTACTCCAACGTTAACGATAACGATGACCATTTTATAAAAAATCCAATGACAAGGCAAATATTTTTTTTTTCAAATTAGACCCATTTTGAACTTTAATCAAAAAATTTAACCAAAACAGTTTTTACATTTAGAAAATAAGTTCAATCAGTGAGAGTCCCACGCCAGAGTGTCAAAAAGCTAATGAAAACTGTTTTTTGGGGATTAACTGGAGCAAAGCGGAGGGGTGTTAAGGCGTCGGACTAAAATAAAAAAAACAATATATTTTTTTGATAATAGGACATGTCCGTTGACTTTTGACCCCTTCAAAATCGAATTTTTATGCGAATTACTTGACTAGCCTTCTATTTTCATTTTTAGGACGCTTTCTTCTATTCACTGGTTTATGATCCTGGCAATCACACACTTCTGGCGGACAAAGGCAAAATTGAGATGGGTGAAAGACATCAAGCCAAAATTCCTGATATACTCGCCCAAGCCAATTGCTCTTCTAGCGCCCAAGGGGAATGCGAAGACAATAAAGAAAATGGGTATTAGTTTATACAGTCCGTACCTATTTGGCTAATATTTCCGAAACTTTTTTTAGTGAACTGATGGTTGTGGAAGAAGATGAAGACCAAGAACAGAGGAAACCATCTAGCTCAGCAATGAATGGCGAGTCAGCAGCAGCGCAAGCTACGGACAGGGAATCAGTTGTCTACCACCCACACCATAGCCTTACAGACAGGGATATTGACCAGTTTCTGATTATTGCTAGGTTGGTGATGCATTATTTTACATTGCTTAAAATGGAAAAAAAGCGTTTGGGGAAAAAGTGCTCGCTTTGTGTAAAAAGTGCCCGCTTTTTTCGTTTTAATCAAAAATGCGAAAAAGTGCCCGCTTTTCTGTGAAACTCTCTATAACAAGGACTGAGTCGGCATATTTTGGCGACCGTATAATATACCATCCATTTACTGCAAAATTGCGCTTCAAGAATTACGCTTCATATAAAGCATAATGAATATAACAGGGTATTTCCAAAAGCGGGAACTTTTTCACAAATGTGGGCACATTTTCGAAAAGGCAGGCACTTTTTTGTAAAAGCGGGCATTTTCACGTATCGTCCTTTGATACTTGGTTTTTATAGCCGTTGTCGAAATGAGTAGAAAATATCACTTTTGTTCAATTTAATTTACATTTCTTTCAGGGCTGTTGGTACATTTTCTCGAGCCCTGGACAGCTCGTCTACTATGAAACTCCCCTCACTCCACATGACTGCCTCGGCTGCTTCTCGGGATGTTACTGTAAGTTTACCAATAACCCAACGAGGAAGACTATTGTGATTTTCAGCTACTCCATGCAATGGCTCTCCTACATCAGGCACATTATGATATTGGACAGGTAGAGTATTTATGTTAGGTTTTACAATGTTATAATATTTTGATGATTTTAGGCGACAAAGTATTTGGTTCCACCGCCTAGTAAACAGCACTACCCACTTGATGCAGACAAAGTCACTTGTCACAACACTGTTAGTTTGGGTGAGTTTATCTTTGAATAACATAAAAATTTATTTTGAGCACGACAGAGTTCAAAGCCAATTGCTGTTGCCGGGCCGATGAATTTTATTAAATATTTATTTGCCAATATTATATAGCACATCTTGGTAAAGAACGAAAAAACAAGAGCCAGGTGGAACTAAATTACCTAAAGTCTCTTCTTGATTTAACGTGCTATTTTGCTCTTCTGCTTGGCCAGTTATTCGAGAGACGACTATTCGCGACTGAGTAGCTATCTACGGTATATCGTCTCATATACCGCCCCTTGCGTTCAATGTCGTGTTATTGGCATATGTGTTGTGACCAATTTCTTGGAGGCTTCTCTCAGGCAAATTACTAGTAGTAATTTACTACCCATTTTGTAGCCAGTGAGATAAGCTACAAAATAAGTAGTAAATTGCCTGAGAGAAGTCTCCAAAAAATTGGTAACAACACAGTGCCACAAATACGTTTTTTCGAATTTTAGGATGAGGGGGGGAGGGTGGTGTTTCATTGGGGTGCTGCTTATTAGAGGATATACCGTATTTCGTCTAATAGTTTCACATGCTCTAATAACTTTACACCCCCTACTTTGAGGACCTATATCTCAGCTCGGAGAGAATATTTTGCAAAGCTGTTTATTGCATTTTTTAAACTCCCACAAGCTCTACCGATTCAACTTTTTACATCTCAGAATTTCACCCAAAAATTTTGAGACCGACCTAAAACTTTTATGATTTAGTGGGTTTGTATAACTCCACACGTGGAGCTATTACAGGAAATACGGTACGGTAATCTCATTAAGAGTGATTTAAAATTTCATGATTTTTAAGGGGTTTAAAATTAGGCGTGGCAAGAGATGAGCAATAAGATTTGAGATCATATGAATTCATAATGCAATTTAAGAGATTGTGAGATTTGAGTTGCAAGATTTGCGCCCAAAGATTCGCGCTGCATTTTTAGTACTGCGAGATTTACGCATGATCTTCGATTTCCTTAATTTTTGTTAGTTCTGCTTTGTCAGTTAGACAAAAGACTGTGAGATTTGATTTTGCCGATTTTTGCATGCATTTTTCGTACTGCGAAATTTGCGCCAAATATGAGTAAAAAATGTAGCGCAAACTTTTACGTTGTTAGTTCAAAGACTGTGAGATTTGAAGTGATTTGCCCAAGATTTTCGCGCATATTTTCGTACTGCGAATTTGCGATGCAAATATTGCATTCGAGATAACAGACGCAAATCTTGTGCACAATTTTACGATATTTTCGACAGACATGCAAATTTGCAGTTCAAATATCCCAGTCTCTTTTAACAGACGTTTGCCAGTTCTGTTTTGTCAGTCTTGTCGTACAAATCATCAGGCGCAAATCTTGCAGTTCAAATATCTGAAATTTTACCCAGACAAATCTTGTCGCAAATTTTGCGCAAAAATGTAGCGCAAACCTTCGGCGCAAATCTTGCAGTTCAAATATCCCAGTCTCTTTACTAACAGACGTAAATCTTTCGACGCAATTATTGTGGTGCTTATCTTGGTTTGCAAATTGTGTGGCGCGAATTATGTTGTTTGTAAATCATCTGTCACAAATCTTATTTCTCAAGTATTGTCACGCCAAAAATTAAACGGGCCGGCCCGTTTAATAGAGAAAATACGATAGTTTAATAGATAAACTATAAAAAACTAAATAAAATTTAACTTTCAGGTGGTCCAATATTATGCAGGTCAGTCTTGTAATATCACACTCATTTCATACAACCCTCAATATACAACAAACTTATTCCAGGGACCAGCTGGAAGAATGGTCGGCTTCTGAAGCAACCCTGTTTGAAGATGCTCTTGAAAAATATGGCAAAGGTAATAGTATTTTCCAATCTAAATCAGAAAAAAATGCTTGTTGCTTCTGAAGATTTCCACGACATTCGGGTGGACTGCCTCCCATGGAAGTCTATACGCGATATAGTAGAATATTATTACATGTGGAAGACCACAGCTCGGTACACAGACATGCAAAAAAGCAAGGTAGTGGAGCAGGAGAACAAACTCAAACAGGTCTACATCCCCTCCTACAACAAGGCCAACCCCAACCTGGTAGGACCACAAAACCACACTCAAGAATTGTTCAAGAGTGCTTTAGCTTGTGAAAGTTGCAAGGTACTAATTTGTGACTTTAATTTGTGACTTTTGTTGTAAAGATGGTGATGTGTTGTAGGTAGATGAGTCCACCCAATGGTATGCCTGGGGACCTCCTCATATTCAACTCAGGCTGTGCAATAATTGCTGGGTTGTTTGGAAGAAACGAGGAGGCTTAAAAAGTGCTCATGAATACGGTGTGTTAAATTTTGCACTTGTATATTGTGGCTATAAGCAGTTTTTAAAAAGCCAATGCAAAAAAGAAAAACATTTTTCTTTTAATAAAATTGGATTCAAGGATTGGGGTAGGACGTTTGACGCAGATACCGTATCCTTTCTAATAGATACCCGGTGCTCTATTTTTCATAATTGTTTTAAAAGGGGATTTTATAAAAACGGTATCCATATTTTAGACCGGACCGGGTAAACTATGCTCTTCAACTAGTGTACCAATGCCTTATCTCAAGAATTTGTAGTTTACTATTTAATCTTAGAATGAGGTGATCAACTTTGAATAACAGGGTCAAAAGCTTTTTTCATATTAAATCGATAGTTGTATTAATATTCTGCATTTATAGAAAGCTACGACTTAGACGGTGCCACAGACATGAACCAAGCTAGTGGACGTCTCGTAGCCAACGCTGCTAATCGAGCAGCTCAATCGGTTGGTTTTCCTCCTATATTTGACAATCCAAGTTATGTATTTTGTGTTGTAGCAGCAAAAAAGTACATCTTCAAGTTCTTCTCGAGGAGCCACCGGCCAGAGCATTCCCTCCAAGACCCCTCAACAAACATCTATGAATCCAGTGATGTTTGGCGGTAAAAGCAATAGAGTAACCTTCTACCTTAACACAACCCTCCAGGCTCGCATTGCTAGGAGGTCAGTTAATATTAAATTTTCTTTAATGGTAATAAAATTTCTGATTTCTTTTTTTGCAGAATGGCAGACAAAAAGGTTCTGGTAAGGTGTTTTGGTTTGGAAATTTTCTTCTGCAAGTTATATGTTTATTGTAGAATGTGAAAAAAGCTGGTAGATCTCCATTCAAACCAATTGATGGCAAGGAGATTCAAAAAACATGTAATTTTCAATTTACTGTTAAAAACACTGTGAATTTGTTTGACGACAATGTGGTCAAACTGCTTTTCTATGCGGCTGTTTTTTTTAAACATCTATTTTTATGGCTAGTTATTTCTGAAACTTTTAACCTATCTTAGAGTTAAATTTTAATTTAACAAGATACTGAAAATGCAAAGATTAGAGAGTTTTGGAATTGAGTAGCACGTATTTTTGCTTTAAATCTTTAAGGCTCGTTCACAATGGATTTCAAGAGCTTGAGGTTTTCGGCTTTTATATTGTAACTTTTTGGTTTACTCTTTTTGTGGAGCCACAGAGCAGGGATATCCGAAAAATGGTTAGTGCCAAAAAGTTATAATCTAGCAGTCGTAAATCTAACAATCTTGACATTTATTGCGAGCGAGCTTTCACGAGGTCTTTTTTGTTTACAAACCATTTGTGAATTTTTAGTTTATTTGGTCTGTGCAATTTTCTCAGCTGGAAAAGTAGCAATTGACTGGAACAATTTCCGAAAAAGAATTGGTGTCCTAGAATAAAAGTAGAGTCATTGAATGATCACATCATCGTTGCTTTTGTAAAATCGTGCTTGATAACAAAAATTTATTAAGCGTTACTCTCCTTCTAGCTTATACTATATTTAAATTGTTGTCCAAAACTACGAAAAAAATCGGGGTTTTGACTAATGCTCTTAAGCTATTAATTTTTTTTGGAAAACATTTGTTTTATTCGAGACGTTTTTGAGTTCCTTGCATTTAGGTCCTATTCCGTGGGGCTTTTTATAAATAGTATAACCCAAATATTAGGCCAGACGATGGAAGTAGTAGTGGTCATCCAGAATTTTTTAAAATAATGTTTTTTGCCTTGTTAGAGGCTATCAAGGTTTTTCGAAAGCTTGAAGGTAATACATTCAAAATGGATCTAAAATATAGAAAAAACGTATAAAATTTTAAAATTTGTTGCCTGCGGCGGAGTTAATAGAAGAAATAAAAACATTGGTTCCCAAAAATAAATACTTGAAACTTTAGACTACGGCAAGAATCTAAACGAAGTCTTGCGAGTGGCTCGTTTAGTGAAGAACAGCCCAATGTCAGCCTTTGCCATCAAGTACTTGACTGAATTGCACAACAAACATGCCCTAAGCAATGGGTCACCTTGTAATTACATGGTTACAGGCCAACCTGCCAGTGTTGGTACCACTGTTGGCAATCGGCGCTAACTAATAGGACAGACAGAAAGCAAAAGCTGAATTCATCTTCTTTGCTATTCCACCAATAAAAGCCTTAAATACATAATAAGGAGAAGGAATAATGCCGTTGTGTCAAATCCCCATTGCGATTATTACTATTGAATTGACTTGTTTCACATTGATTAATTATTGTCTCGCTCTTTAATTCCTTAAATTTATTGGGTTGGTTGATTTTGTTAGTGTTTGTTGTATCATTTGTTGTCTCTACCCATAATGTGTAAACGATTGTTTCTTGTTCTTCTTTTTCTCTTGCTCTCATCTGATTTTTGCAAGCTAAGTGTTTTGGAAATAAAGATACCATTGAATCTAATATGAAATACCAAACTAATGGGGACTATGTCAATTTCACATGTATCAAATAATCGCTGTTACTCGGACATACCCACAAGTTCAGGACTAAAAACTTATGTTTGAAGCAAAATTAAAAAAAAAATTAATTTAAGTAGTGAAGTAGCGTCAAAGAACACTCTAGAAAAGACTGCAACTGAATATGTACTTTATTACATCAACCAAGACACATGTATAATAGAAAAGTTCAAAATAGCACAATTTAAAATCAGCGGCACTAATTACGATCAAGATTTAGAGCAAACGGTTATAGCCCCTTCCAAAGACTGTCCTAAATATGAATAAATATTTGATATTTTTTAAAGCCGAAAAAGTAAAAACCTGTATAAAAGTGCAGAAATAGCTCCACCTATTAAAGGTCCTGCCCAGTAGATATAGTGCATTGTCCAGATTACAGATTTGTCATTAATGGCACTAAAAAAGGCCTGAAAAATATCTATTTAGATGAAAAATAGGTAAGAAAGTCACCGCAGCTGCGCACGGCCCAAAGCTTCTAGCCGGGTTCATGGAAGCACCTGTGATTGAGCCAGCACCAAAAATATCCAGAGTCACTGTCAGTCCGATTGCTGAATATATAAAAATTAGAATGAAAGATCTAAAACTTTAAGTAAAAATCACCCAAGGGTGCTAAACTATTTTCTTTAGTATCTACAGCACACGTAAGAATTGTTTGCACTAATATAGCAGTGAGCACAACCTCAACAATCAGACCCTAAAAACATATTTGTACCTGAAGCTATAAAATATGGATACGTGACATTTCACTCTTCAGGATAATTTATACTCTATAATTGTGCTCTAAAACTTAGCAATACTATATTTTTCAGCTTTTTACCACTGTTCATCTCTTCCGTTTGGTCATTTTGGATTTTCGACCATATGATTGTTTTACCATGTTTTTCAACATGGGACTTGGCAAAGAAGAGTCTTTAAATGCATTTTTGATCAAGAGACTTACTCGGAATCATGTCTAAAGTAAGTGAGTGCGCTGATCTCTAACCCATCGAGCCCGCTGCGCCTCCAAAAGGGGCGCAGGGGGCTTGATGGCTTGGTGTTGAGATGCGCACACCCAAATACCTTACACACAAATAATTCGAAAGTGATTCTGGATGCATGAAAAATGTATGCATACCAGAGTTATTATGCGGTAGGCCCCAGTATTCAAAACTATGTTGAACACTTTCCTTTTTGTACAAAAGTTGATCTTTTGTGGTCCCTTTACACCCCAATACAGCCCTAAATTCCTTTAAAAATGGTCAATAAGGGTACAGTTGAGTGGCTTTAAAGCTAAAGGGAACACGTTTAAAAAAATTTGATTTGTGGAGGAGGGGGGATATATATCCAAGTAGCGCCAACTTTTCTTAATCATTTCAAAGAGAGAAATGTCTTAGAGAGTGGAATGTCCGGAAAGTGAAGTGTCCGTGTCCCAATAAAATAGGGTACTTGTTTAGAACTGACCACACCTCTCATTTTTAAGGAAGTGACCTATGCTATTTTTTTAAGCTATTTTTTTCTGCTCAACAAGATAAAAAAAGCCTTTCTGAACTAAAAAGTTTAGATTTCGTCAGAAAAACTTGCCTTCCATTCTTCAAGGGTAGATGGTCTTTTTACGGTATTTTTGACTGAATTTAATTTAAATAAGGGTAAAATTGACAGATTTTGAGCCTTTGCGCACAGACTTACTTAAGACATGATTCCGAGAAATAATATTGATCATACCTACATATAAAGGCGCTTTTTGCTTGTATTTAGCAACAAAAATGTGATAAATCATAAAAATAGAAACTTTAGTACCTTAAAAACCATCTATCTTTGACGAGTAAGAGGCAATTTTTTTTTAATGTAACACTTTTAATTTAAAAGTGTTAAAAGTTTTAAAGTAAAGTATGTTTTTAAGTGTGTTTTTGTTATTGTGTTCATCTGAAAAAGATACAGTCAAACTTCCCTAACACGTACACCTTTTTTTGATTTGGTTGGATATACCTTACCAAAAATGTCTATACACGTACCCTCTATAACACGTACCTTCCCTAACACGTACACCTGAGCCCGGTCCCCAAGGGGTACGTGTTAGGGAAGTTTGTCTGTAGTTTAAAAAGTGATTTTAGGTCTTTTTTTTCAAAAATGAGAGGTGTGGTCTGTTCTAAACAAGTACCAAAATATAGCCTTACTTGATACCAATGCTCATCTTTTGTCAGTTGCCAAATTGTTGCACCTCCAAGAATAGAGTCTGAAGCGAAATTCGACACATGAATTTTCACCAAAAAATCTGATATCTACCATATTCCATTTGAGTGGTAACCGCCTAAAATATAGTCTTTTGATTTTGTGAGCAAGTAAGTTATATTTTACATACCCTAACAAGAAGAGATCCTGTCACACTTCCAAGTAGCTGAGCTATCCAATAAGGGATTACAAACAGTGGGTGCATTTTGCCTGCAATCAGTTAATTTGGTAGTGAAACAAAACTTTTTTAGACGAAAATTTTTTATAAATAGCTAACCTGCTAAAGCAACACCTGTAGGTGAACCACGTTAGAAAGATGTAAATACACAAAGTAAACCTACTGCATGTGACTGCTGGATTAAAATGAGCACCACTATAATTAAAATTTAGTTTTGAACTGACAAAAATCACACCTATAGGCACCACTTTATAGTTCTACTTTACTGTGTCGGGTAATAATCTTTGCAAAATTTTCACGCTGTTTACGATGCACTTTTAACTATAGTTGGTGTCTAACTACCTAATAATTTTTCCAAAAAGCTAAAAATTCCTACAATAGTATAATAATAGAACAATAGTATCCCCGCTTTTCAACTAATCTTCAAGGAAATATCTATTTTCGAAAACTAATTCGTGCAAAAATTGGTTAAAGTTGACATCATGAATATTTAGATGTGAAAAACAGATTGGTTCTGATCACTTCATCAGCTCAACACTTGAACGACCACTTTGGTTCGATGGACTCAGAATTTCACGGTGAATACGATGGTGTTTTCGGTTTTAAAAATTTTCTTCAAAAAAGTTTCGCCGGAGCCTTATGAAAATTTGAAGTTTTTTATATTTTTGTCTTGGCACGAAAGTAGGAAAAGTAGTCATAACTTTTTACAGTCGAGTCTCGATATAGTGATCACTCCCACTATAGTGATCACCTCTCTATACTGATCACTTGCGATTGACCCAGCAGTCTTAAAAAACACTCTATATAGTTATCATTGCTAATTTTCAGGCTAAAACGGCTAAAGTACACAATTTGTCAGCTCGAAAATTGCGTTTTTCAACGTGTCAGCATTTTTTAGGTCTGAAAACGATAAAAAAAGTGTGAGTAGGACATTTTTGGAAAAAAACCTTTATTGTTTGCCTTGGTCCCCCTGTGGTTTTTGGTAATTTTTGCCTTGGTCGCCTCTCTGGTTTTTAGTCATTTTTCGACTTGGTCATCTCTGTTGAACCCGTCAGGGAGCCGGAGCTTGAAGTTGAGATGCGCAAACCCACATACCTTAGACACAAATTACTCAAAAGTGACTCTGGATGCATGAAAAAGCATGCATACCAAAGTTTATTTATGAGGTAGACTCCAGCTAACAAAACTATGTTCAAATTCAATATTTTTAGGTTCAACAGAGATGACCAAGTCGAAAAATTACCAAAAGCCACAATGGTACCAAGACGATCGGTATTGTTTTGATTGCTTAATTAAAATATAGATTCTGATGAGAAGTTTCTCTATAGTGTTCGCCCAGTGATTTTTAGATGAACTAAATCTCTATATAAGGATCACCTTTTTATAATGATCACCTGTGAGGGGTCCCTTGGGTGATCACTACATTAAGACTCGACTGTATATACTAAGGATTTTTTCAGGCTGTAAATAGCATCTTGTAGAAGAAAGCAGGGCTATCTTTTTACTAGTGTCATAGAAATTTACTGCCGCAAAATCTCAAAGATTATAGTGTCAGCCATTTGTTAAGGATTTATCTTAAAAAACCAATATCTTTTCTTACACTAGACCAACTAAGTGTGGACAGGATACTTTTTTGTAAAAAACTCTATGCAGATTCCGAATCTTTAAAGAAAATAATAAAAATATTATTCATTGCAGAGTTAGGGCTTCTTAAAGTAGGTCACCTTTTGAAGTTATAATTTGCATTCACTGCAGTGCAAACTCACAATTTAAAAATTTGTCACCGGATTCGTGTTCACCGTGGTCATTTTGCTTAAAAACTACAGGGTGTCCTGTGATTTGAATGGTTATAACTTTTTGTCCTGACATGATTTCGAAATTCTGTAAACGCCAATCGACTCAGCTCGCGAAAATTCTCATCGCTAGCTAAGTCGATTGGCATTTACAGAATTTCGAAATCGTGTCAGGACAAAAAGTTATGGCCATTTCAAATCTGTGGAATTTCTTGGGGCACCCTGTACTCTTACAACAAATAGGTCAGCGTCAAATTTAAAATTCCACTCGACACAAAAGTTATGTATATACTTTTGAACACGAATCTGGCGCCAAATTTTTAAAATTGTTAGTCTGCACTGCATAGCTTAACTTTAACATATCTTTAAAAAAAGGTCTACTTTACAGAAGCCCTAACTCTGCAATGAATAATATTTTTATTATTTTTTTTGAAGATTCGGAATCTGCATAGAGTTTTTTTACAAAAAAGTATCCTGTCCACACTTAGTTGGTCTAGTGTAAGAAAAGATATTGGTTTTTTTAAGATAAGTCCTTAACAAATGGCTCACACTATAATCTTTGAGATTTTGCGGCAGTAAATTTCTATGACGCACAGGCAAACAACTAGTCACAAAATAGCCCTGCTTTTCTTCTACAAGACGCTATTTATAGTCTGAAAAAATCTTTAGTTATAAAAAGTTATGGCTGCTTTTCCTACTTTCGTGCCAAGACAAAAATCTAAAAAACTTCAAATTTTCACAAGGCTCTAGAAAACCTTTTTTGACAAAAAATTTTAAAACCGAAAACACCATCGTGTTCAGCGTGAAATTTTGAGTCCAAGCATACCAAGGAGGTCGTTCAAGTGTTGGAGTGTTAATTGTCATAAAATCGGATTTGAAAATTGAATGTGACGATTAATCACAACTTGGGGGCCTCTTGTTAAATAGATGACCATAAGTCAATATTTGTCAACATATTACATTTAACCAACCTTATGTGGCCTAAAGAAGCGACTAGCACAAATATCGTAAAACCATGAGCAAATGCGGCATGAGTGATGACCTAATTTAAAATTAGATTTTTTACTTTTAATAACCAAAATCTCACATTATCGCCAGAAGATTTAAGTGCGGAAAGAGAACCTAAACATCTAATTTTTATTCAACACCACTTTTATATTTTGTTACTATCTATTCTTTCCAAGTATTTTTTAACCAACACGGATTAAACTGCACGACCATAATTGGTACGCCAAAAGCCATTTTATTAATTTTTGATTTAATTGCACCAAAAAAAATTGAGCTATTTCAAGAAGATTGCGAAAAAAGAGAATTTTCAAGGATTTTCGATAGAATCTGAGCAACCTTTATAAAGTAAAGTTTAATTATGATTAAAGTAACTGACCAATAAAGACGAACATCACAACTCCTATGAATTCTGCAGCCAATTTGCTAACTAAAGTGTAAGGTCTATCGTTGTGCAGATCCATATTGTGGGTGTCTCTCATGAAAGTCTAAAACTAAAAGTCTAGAAAATATAATTGAGTAATTATAAAAAACAAAACGTATCAAGTGATCAGAACATTTTTACCTATTCATTTGATTTTTTGTTTTCTTGCATTGGAATACTTTTGTTGCAAAATACTCTGAACTTATCATTTTTTACAAAAAATTAGCTACAGTCGACTGTCCGACTTAAGACACTGAAGGGGTCGGCCAAGTGCTGTCCCAACTGAAAGAATAATTTACTATAGAACAGCTAGGTCGGGACAGGCAGAAGTTTCCCTAGTGTCCCAAGCGAGAGAGTCGACTGTATTTTGTCAAGTTTTCTTACAAGAAAACCGTTCAAACTGTAAAATGTAAGCCCTTCAAAATTCTCTTCTGCTTTCAGCATTTTATGATGTTTTTTGAAAAAATGAAATTTTTGTGATCAACATAGTGATGGCTATTGGGAAGTTTTTTGTAATCAGCGCATCTATAAACATCGAAAAGTGTAACAGCAGATTTACAGTTCGAATGGTTTCCCGGTCAGATATATACGATTTTCTAAACCCTAACTAGTAACTCAGGGTTTTCAGGGCCGAGTTTAACATTTTTTTATATTTCACTGCAAAAAAGAAAACTTTTTTTTTAAATGCGCTACCGCGCGTTTTAGGTTAGAATTGAAAATATCAGTCTTTTTTGCTCAGCAAAAAGCTAAATCTAGAATTTTGGAAACTTTTTGTTTACACAAGTGCCTCAAAAATGGTTTCTGAAAAAGTTTGTTATTTGTATTATTTGCACAACAAAAATACTTAATTAATTTTTTACAAATTTGTCTGCTCACCTCCCTGCTGAAATCAATCCAAAATATCTTCATGAACTTTTTAATACAAAATTTATTAAATATTGAAAAAATATATATCAGCAATACTAGCTTACAACTCTGCTACTGGTCAATTAAATAAAAGACCTTTAATAAAAAAAACTATTTTCTGGTCTGCCCCACTCCCTACACACCTCATTTAAGTTCTAAAAAAAATAAAAGGTGGATTCGAAACTGAATAAGCGTGGCCATTGACCATGCTCTTTCCACAAACAACTGGGTTCAACCAGTTGGAAAACCAACTGCTTATTTCAACCGAAAAATGTGGAGGTTTGGCAGAAATCCTTTATTTCAATTCCGCTCACCGACTTTAATAATGCATTTCTCCACTAGAACGTTAAAATATTTGTTAGGCATCAACAAAAATATTTTTCTGCTAGACAATTTTTACAATAATAACTTTTAGAAACTTCATTTCATTCGCCGCAGGTGGTCGTTTGAGCAAATTAGTGAAATTGAGTATTTTACAAATTCCAAAAGGGGCTGTGTATGTATCTCCTTTTGCTCTTTTTGCACACCTATTTTACCATGTATGGTTGTGGATGGTGTGGGAAGGGGGAATTAAGATGGGTGTTATTGTTATTTTTTGAGGCAAATCGAACTCGTTTCAATTTCTTCCCTCAGATGGCTCTAAGTCCTAGAAAATTGGAGGAACTATTTTTTGCAAAAATTACCTGATATAGAACTCTCAACTCTTTGTAAGTCATTTTAGGGGCGGGGAGAAAGGGGTGGGCAACCAAGTGCAAGTAATACTACACAGAGATCAACAAAACAATTGTAAAATTTACTTCAAATAAAAGTGTGGTTATTTTTTTGTGGATAACTTCTTAGGAAAAAAGTTTTGTCAAGGTTTGAACGTGTAAATAAATAATAAATACCATATAACCTCTTTTAATCCCCCATGAGGGATTATTTTGCAACCCTCCTTGGAGGGGGGCGTGTATGGGGAGTTGGTGGTCGTTGGGCTTAGTGGGGGATTAATAGGGGGATTATTTTTAAACGTGTTCGGCGCCAAAGGCGCAGCAAATTTTTTAATTTTTTCAAACTGTAATTTTGATTTATGGGATCTGAAATCCCGTTTGAAAACCCCCTACTGATCTGAAATCCCGTTTGAAAACCCCTACTGATCTGAAATCCCGTTTGAAAACCCCCTACTGATCTGAAATCCCGTTTGAAAACCCCCTACTGATCTGAAATCCCCATACCTTTTTGTCCCGCGTGCTCCATTTTTGTTGATTTTTCCTTAGTTTTTTTCTTTCATATGAATGCGGCCAAACTATGCGGCCAAAAAGTGACTTCAGTTGTACAACTGTTCTCCGACGAAGCTAAAGCGTAGACCTTAGTGGTGCGAAAGCTCTGCGACCATTCCTTCTCGTCGCTTCTGGTAGTGATGCCAAGTTTTTTTTTAACTCTACGCAAGGCTAGTCAGCGAAATAAATATCCATCGTAGAAGATGAGCAGGTTTTTATGGTTTATTGCTTAATGCTAATTCTGATGACATTTTTTTCTTCCATCCAGATGTCATTTGCTATGAATCGAGCCCTCGACCCCAGTGGTGTGAATGCTAAGAACACAGGAGATGAAGTGGCTTGTTTGGTGATACCAATTCGGTAAATCACCCGATTCTCAGTTCCGGTGCAGATTTTAAAGTTGAAGAGATTCAAAAAATCCAAGGCGTCAGCACTTGAGGTCGTCTTAGAATATGTGGACCTGGTAGGAATTCTGTATAAAAGAAATGATCAAATTCTTGAAAGGTAAATCTTTAGATTTCTCTTTACATTTTAACGCAGTATTTTAGTTTGTGCCGTCACCACATCCGTCGATAGATCAGAGGACACAAAAATAGAGTGCTTTAAACCAGATGGGTCAGTCGGTGCAGAAAGCCTGGAAATTCTTCACAAGGTCAGAGAAAAAAAAAACCAGGCCAAAATGGGCGAGACGACAAAGAAAAAGCTGCTCTTCTAATGACGAAAATGAGATCTCCATTAGAGATGATGACGGGACGGGACAATTCCGTCCCGTCCCGTTAATTTTAGAGAATCGTCCTGTCCCGGAATCCCGCCCGGAAATTTTTTGGCACCTGTCCCGTCCCGGTGTCCCGTCCCGAAAAAAAATTATTTAAATTCCGTCTCGTCCCGTCCCAATTCAATTTTTCAACAACTACCTTCAACTTGTAATTACAGTCAACCCTCGATATAACGGATCCTCGGTATAACGTCCCTACACGGCCGGTCACACTGCGGGCCGTTATATTGAGGGTTGACTGTACCATGAATCAGATCTTACAGGAAGCCCAACAAACGTGAATCAATCGGAAGAACGTCAAACGTCTGGAAATTGAAGCATGAATAAAGCATATAGGATTGAAATTCCCGATCGGAAATTTTTATGACCGTCCCGAAAATCTTCCCTGTCCCGGGGTCCCGTTTCGATCTAACTTTTTGACCTGTCCCGTCCCGTGTCCCGTCCCGAAATTTTTAAATTTGAATTCTGACCCGTCCCGTTCCGAAAAGGTCAAGCCATCATCTCTAATCTCCATAACAAATATTAATGAAAATGAGCAGTTCGAAATTGTTTAAAATAAAAGTTGAATGTTATGGGATCAAAGTTACGTTTGTGAAAAGATAAATATTAAGTGTTAACAAGAAAAGTAACTAAAAACGTTAAAAAAGGCGGCGCAAAATCTGTTTATTCTATCTTGTTGAGCATAGTCGATTTACTTATCGTAGTCGGAAGGATTTTTCACATTAGTCAGAAAAACTGAGAGTTTTGAGTAAAAGAAAAATGCAAAAATACCAGCTCATCCAAAGTCCACCCACAGACCAGGGCCCAAACTACAAAAAATACCAGTTGAAAATCGTTTTTTTTGACATCATAAACCAAAAAAATTGTCATCAAAAATTTAGTCGATCTGTATAAAGCGTTTTTCAAAAAACGCGTTCTAAAAAAAGTTATGGCCTAAGCAAAAGTTTGAAAATTCGTGTAATACCCTATAACAAATAAATTTTTTGAAAAACCCATAGAGGGACCAAGGCATTTTTGCATGTTTCTCTTGCTGAAAGCTCTCAATTTTTCTGAATTATGGAAAAAATTCTTCCGGCTACGATAAGCAAATCGAAGATGCTCTACGAGATAGGATAAACAGATTTGCCTAATTCAATTTTACAGTTCGCGGGGCTTCTTTGTTAGCTAAACTTATAGTTCGATGTTACGCATAAATTGATTCGGTTTTTTACAAACCTGAAATGTGCTACCAATTTTTGTGGCAAATTAAGGTTTTTTAGTGGCATATTTCATGTTTTTGGTAGACCAAATCAGTTATAGCCTAGATGTTGCACTCTCTGATTCTTTTTTCGTCGATTCTTGCCCAAAAAATTTTAATTTAGCAACATTTAAAGAAAACCATTTTGTAGTATTTTTTTATTTGACTTAAAAGCGCATGCCCACCCTAATACGAGGTGGTGCCCGGGAATTCAAATTTTTTTCCTAATCATCGAATTTCTGTACGGATTTTTCAACTCGGTTTCTAACAAAACCATACCTAAAATTAAATTCTAGGCCTTGTTTTGTCAGAAACCAAGTTGAAAAATCCGTACAGAAGTGTGATGCTTAGGAAAAAAATTTGAATTGGCGGGCACCACCTCTTATTAGCGTGGGCATGCCCCTTTAACGCATCTCATTTTCAACTCTTTAGCAAATTTGCATTAAAAATAATATAAAAAATACTTACAGTCAAAATAATTGTAATAAATTGTTTTAGCTTAACGGATTTTGTTATAAAAATAGGGAAATAAATTAATTGATGATCAATAACAGGATTATGAATCAAAAACACCTAGGATGCGAGAGCAAACAAACTGGCCCAGCTTCCGCGTGAACAAACAAAAAGATAAAAGTGGTAGTAAGTGAGCTCACTTTAGTGTAAGCACCAGCCCACGGATTGTCTATGTTGTAGGGGGCTTTTCCACTGTCTCCTCCATTTAGAGCAGGCAATACTGTGGCCACGTGCACTTCATCCTGGCGACGCAAAGGGAAACCTGACGACATTTTTGGCACCTGCAAAAACATATACTGTGACTTTTCTTTAGGACGCACAAATAATTACACAAAATTTTGATAATGTTTGGAAAATTGAAGTGGCGACGAAATTCCAGCTGGAATTGGTGTCGGATGCATTTCTCGTACGGATAAGCCTTTTTGCTGCGAAAAAACCATGTTTGTCTTTACAGACATTTTTCAGCAACAATAAAGTCATTTTTTACCCAAACATGGTATTAAATAGAGTTGTAAAATTTTCCGGAAAATTAGAAACTGGGAACTTTTCCGTGAAATTTCCCCGAAAAATAGAAAATTTTCGGAAAAATAGAGCAAAATAGAAATATAGTCAACATCTATAAAAAATACTCATTCTTTTCACAATATCATATCCTATTTCAGCAAAAAACCCTATTGACCACCAAAAGAATACATCCAGCGAAACAATATTTACCGGAAACTTATCGGTGACCTGCCACAACCCGTAAAACTTACCGAAAATCGGTAAGTAAAAAAGGGTGCCAGCGGTGCAGTTAACTGTGGCTGCATAGTTAACTGTAAAATTTGACCTCGATATTGTGGCCCTCGTTGAAAAGGCTTGAAACTCCAATACAGTAGCCCTCCAATTTTGTGTCGGTACTTGTTCGGTTTACGCCCTCATATACTTGTCGGTTTACGTTCTCATATTGTCTAATCATATATCAAACCTATTTATTTCAACATTACAATTTTGTTGATCCGGAGACAGGCGCGCATACACAAACGGTGGAAAGTACCTGGCAAAAATTCAAACGACGTCACAAGTACGAATACGGAACTCACAGGAGCGTTTCAGAAGTTATGTGTCGGATTTCGTCTGGAGAAGAAAATTCAATGGAGATGATATAATGTTTCATTTATGGTCCCAAATTGTTTTGTTGTATGAATGTGAATGAAAAATGTTGAAATAAATAGGTTTCATATATGATTAGACAATATGAGGGTCAAACCGAACAAGTACCTTGTGTCTTCCTAGGCCTCGATAATAAAAAAATCAAGCACACAACCAACTAGGCATACAAACAAGTCTGAATGGCTTCATAAAAAAATTTCTTTTTCCGAAATACATACTGACGGAAAATTAGAACAATTTTTCCGGAAAATTTCCCATTCCACAACTGTAGTATTAAACGAAAGGTCCTAATCAGGGGAATCTAACAAAAAAAGACCTCTTCGGAATGTTAAGTAATAAAAAAGTTATAGTTTTAAGTTATTTTGAAATGATCGAAAGAGTTGCGCCGCCCTGTATTTTATCATTTTCAAAATTGAGCAGTTATTAAATCAAGAGACAAAGCAGGATTTTAGGAAAAAACATTAAAAAGGTTCCAATGAAAAATACAAAGAGTGCATATCCATGCAAAGACAAGCTTATCCCAGCTCACTTTCTCAAAAGCTCATGCAATAGAGTTTTGCAACCACCAAACTTCTGCTGGAAAAAAGAGAAAACAATCTTCCATATTTGTTCGTTGCAACTCAAGTAGAAATTAAAAAATTATTGTTTACTTTATTTCCAACACAAAAAAGTTTCATTTTCACAAATAACAACAACATCGTCATCAGAAGCATCTTTCTATATCCTTAATATTTTTGCAAAAAGGAATAAATATTGGATAAACAAGGAAGATGGATGAGGGTATAAGCACCACCTAAGAATTGCTTACCTAAGGTGAGGAGAGGATTAGCATGATGATGATCCTTTACGCTAACAAAGAACACACCACAATAATAACTTGCTTGAACTTTGTCTAAAGTGATCTGGTTGTCCTCCTTTTGGGTAAAAACAATATTTTTTTATTCACTGGATGATTTTTTTAATGCATTATTATATCTCTACGATTGGCAAGAAACTGCAACTGGACATTCTCAATCGATCATTAGTCGACAACGTCTTTTGTCTTTGAAATTATCACACTCGCTTTTAGAATGGGTGGTAAATCAATTTGTCCCCAAATTGCTGAAAAATATCCCCAAATTTTAAATTGGCTTTTTCCTTAATTTTTGCGTTTATTTTTCAAATTTTTTAGGATCTCAGCTTTCTACCGGGCTATCAATCTCCATTAAATGACTTTGAAAATATAGGTATTTAGAGGTTTTAAAACAAATTATTATTTTTCAAAATATCTTAATCTATTATTTGAGTCTAAATCTAAAATCATGCATAGAGATTGATAGGTTGACAGAAAGCTGAGATCCTGAATTACACGATAGTGAAAAAATTTTTGAAAAATAGACTCAAAAATTAAGAAAAAAGTCAATTTAAAATTTGGGGCATTTTTCAGCAATTTGGGGACAGAATTAAATATTACCCTTTTAGAATATGGAGCATGTTAATTTTACCACCTTTTGCTTTACCAAAAATCAAAAAGTTTTAAAACAAACGTTACTACTACATCGATAAAATCTCAACAGATAAAAATATTTATAAAAAGGCTCATACTGATTTTGTTTGTGAAAAAGCTGAATTATGCCACAAGGAAGACAAAATGTGCCATGAAAAAAGAATTTTTTCATGGCACATTTACCTTTTTGGTGGCGTATTTCAGCCTTTTTGCAAACGAAATCACATTATGCCTTTAAAAAAATTTGCTTGAAAGATCCAAAGATTTGTTTTCTTTTTGGGGCTGAAAACTGGCATATGCATCTCAAATAACCTTTTTCACCTAATCATTAGTAAAATGCCATTTGAAAAATGGATAAATATTTTTTCTCCCTTCAGACCTTATTCGGTTTAGGGGGGCCACCCAGGCATGTGGACGGGCTGGCCCGTCATAAATAATAATTCCAATACCTGCTCTCTTTAAGAGCGGTTTTTTCTAATTTTTTAACTTGGCCTGTATTAAAAGTTTGATAGCAATTTTAAGAATACCGAATTTTTGCATACATAGCCTTTCTACAATGCCCAGAACACAATGGATTGCTTAGAATTTCTGATTTTTTACTGTATTTTAAGAAAACAGCCTCCTTAGTCAAGCACTCAGAAATTTGACATTTTTGTAAACTTATATGCCGTTTGAAACTAAAGTGATAAGCATTTAAACGGTGTATAGGGTCGACTTTCAAGATTGAGTTGAGATTGGACAAGACAAAAGACTTATGCTAAACTGTAATCCCTTTATATTGATCTGAGATTTGCTTTAGATAATACACGAAAGTATAATTTTAATAAAAATAAATAAAATTTCAAAACTGACGGTCGTTAAGAACCGAAAACTTTTGTTTGCTAAATCAATTTCTTCGAAAATCTATCATGAACAATGTTATTATGTCAAAATGATGTTTCTGAATAAATGTTTTACTCGGAAAAAAATTTTTGACTATGAAAAATGTGTTGACTATTTGGAAGACGGGCCGGCCCGGGTCGAAATTTTTTTGACTAGGCGCGGTCTGGGCCGGGCTGGGCCGAAAATAATTTTGCCCGGGCCGGGCCGCCAAAAGTACGGCCCGTGCACATGCCCGGGGCCACCACTTTTTTCACTATAAACTTTTTTTTATTTTACATGTTGATTATGATAATCATAGTAATTTCGATGATAATTTATTAGTAATTATAAAAATCATCTGATTAAGGTGATTATGGTCAATTTAATCACCATACGAGCCAAATGGTTCGCGAGCCATTTGGCTCGCATACATTAACGAGCTTGTTGTTTGGCTCGCGCACAAAAATATGAGTCACACAAAGCATAAATCTAGTTCATTTGATTTATTTTTTGCTTTTTCGGCACTTCTTAAAGATTTCATACAAACAACCATCCAAATAGAGGGAAGTAGCCAGAAGCCATATTCTTCCGTTTTTATTGCCACTACCCATTTTATTGACTTCTCAAAAGGGTTTACATTCTTTTTATAGTCAGAATTGCATGTGGAATCAGATGGAAATATTTTTACACTAAAATCGCTTCAGCAAACTGGATAGCTTGGTGAGGTTTGACTCAGCAAGAAAAGAGTGTTTTTGAAAATTGGGAAGGCATGAAATACAAACTCAAATATTTTTGATAAAATTTTCGACCTCTCGCCCTATAATTTTTTTTATAAAACCACAGTAAAAAGTACCCAAATATCAGTCCTAGACCTCGGAAAAAGTGCGCAGGACATTTGTTAGTCCCGGCTTACATACGCTGGCCTACCCTACCCAGATGGGAATACCCAGGTATTGGTATCCAGATAAGGGTATCCACGTGGAGGTACCCAGATGGAGGTACCCAGGTAGTGGTACACAGATAATAATTACACTAATTCCGAGCCATTCTATCCGAGTTTAAAACAGGGCCATCTGCCACCACAACAACAGTCTTAGTTCTTGTTTAATTGCTCTGGATAAACGACAGCCCAGCAGTAAGCAGTGACAAATCAGAGTGGAAGATATACCAATCAAACCAATCATATAAAACCTCCAAAATTATAGATTTTCGGACGAAAAAAAGGATGTTTAACCAGCGTCTTTGACTGTCAATTAGTTCTAGTAACTGTAAAACCCCTCGTTGATATTTTTGTTTGTATGACTAAGTGTGAGAATCAGTTGTATACCAAACTTGAACATAAAAAGGGTTAAAAAATAAGGTGTAGATCCAATGGTATTTGAACCTGCGACCTAGATTTAGGTTTTCTTCGACTCACATTGTTGTGCGCGAGCCAAACAATGTTAGCGAGCATATGGCTCGCCTTAGATAGCCATTTGGCTCGCGAGCAGCTCGCTTCCTTTTGAAAATTGCGACCTGATCGTTCGCAAACAATCCAAACGCACAACACTGACCATAATCGACTCGATTATTATATAAAAATGGTGTCAAAAAGTGGTGGCCCCCCTTAAACCGAATTAGGTCCAAATGATAAATATTTGTTCTGGCTGAAAAGTGCCTTCTTTTTAGTCAAAGAGGCAAATATACGAACAATTTTTTAAAGTGTTAGCATCATCAATTAGATCTGCGATTCTAGCTTCTACGAGGTATTATTTGCTGCAAGATCTTTGCCATATAGCGTATTTCCTCTAATTAACGCACCCCCTTGATTCAAAATCGTGTTTTTGGCATTGTGTTTTTGACCCACTTTTTGATCACTTCTCTCAGGCAAGTTACCGCCCATTTTGTAGCCAGAAAGATGAGCTATTAAATGGTTGGTAATTTGCCTGAGAGAAGTGATCAAAAAGTGGGTCAAAAACACAATGCCATAAACACGATTTTGAATCAGGGGGGTGCGTTAATTAGAGGAAATACGGTATACCACAAAAAGGTAAAAGTATGAAATAAATTATCTTTCTGACTTACTTTATACTTTTATCTTTTTGTGGTACAGTCAACCCTCGATACAACGATACCCCAAGGGACCGGCCCTGGGTATCGTTATATCGAGGGTATCGTTATATCGTGGCTATTAAGACCGAAAATCTGACAAGGTATCGTTGTATCGTGGCTTGGCTGTATCAGCACAACAATGTTCAACAAAAGCACTTTTATTAACGGTTAGAAGAGAATAAATTGGTAATTTTCGGCTGTTGTTCTTTCTTTTTGCGCTTTTGATAGAAGTAGTCATCCAATTAAGCAGTGCAGAAAAAGAAAAATGTACTCTGCAAGAAAAAAAGGCGTTTGAAATTTAAAAATTCATGAATTTTTTTTCTTAAAAATGATCTTAAATCGAAGGTATCGTTATATCGAGATTGCTTTTATTAGTCGGGACCGGCAAAAAGTATCGTTATATCGAGGGTATCGTTGTATTGAGGTATCGTTGTATCGAGGGTCCAGTCTTTACCATTCTTTATCAGAACCGACCAAATCTGTATAGGAGTATCGTTATATCGAGGGTATCGTTGTATTGAGGTATCGTTGTATCGAGGGTCCAGTCTTTACCATTCTTTATCAGAACCGACCAAATCTGTATAGGAGTATCGTTATATCGAGGGTATCGTTGTATCGAAGTACCGTTGTATCGAGGGTTGACTGTATATTTTGCAAAGACGTTGCAACAAATGATACCTCGTTAAAAACTATAATCGCAGGGCTACCTGATGGTGCTAAAATTTTCAAAAAAATTGTTTAGATATTTGCCTATTTGACTAAAAGGAAAAAAGAAGGCACTACAGACAGAAAAAGGCAGAAAATAAAATACTTGTCCAAAAATATTCTCTTTCCACGCCCAACATTTAGAAAAAGAAAAAATCTTATTTTTGAATTAAAGGCTTGAGTGGAAACAATTGCTTTTTTATTTTGTACAAATAAATGTTTTTCGGCATATAAATATTAATTTTATTGCTTTTTCTTATTGCTACTACTAAAAAATATTTGCTCAAACATAAAGGAATGTCCAAAAAATAGTTAAACGTATGAAAGCAATAACAAGCATGCTTTTTTAAACCGAAAACCTTTTTGTGAATTAACAAAGAAATTTTTTATATTGCAAAGCTCTACGCTCGATTTATGATTCAATTTCTCCAATTCGATCTAGACATTTTTGATGGGCAGAAAGCTGAGTATTATTCTAAATGCTCAGCTTTTTTTGCCCATGGAAATGTAAACACGTAAATCAAGTACTCACAACGCAATTCTATACAAACCTGTGGAAAGTTTTTGATTTTTTTTCGAAAGAGAGCTTTTATATTATTTGTATAGAATTGCGTTGCAAGCATTTGATTTTTGTGTTTATGTTTCTATGGGTAAAAAAGTTGTGAATTCTCCTACTCGAATCAAGCAAATCTATTTTTGTACCAAAAATAATTGTTTATACCTGAAAGCTTGGTGGATGCGATTTCGATAAGAAAACTTTCATACAATTTTGATTTTAGTGTAAGGTTTGATTACAATTATACTATTAAACAATTGAGTTTGACGAGATCATTAAACAATACAGTCAAACCTGGAGATAAGGGCACTCGATATTTTTAGCCCGAAAGATGACAAAGCTTACCTTCGGTATAACGGAACCTTCAGCTGGTTTCCAGGGGTGCCGTTATATCCAGGTTTGACTGTACTAGAACAAAAAACTTAAAAAAAATGGATAAACAGACTGTAGTGGGAGGGAAAGGGAAAACAAGAGCCACTTTGTGTAGAAAGTGCATGATATAGAGTTATGCAAAGATTCACAACTTCATATCGAATCTTGAACATACCCATTTAAGAAGCCAAGATTTTGATGGGATTTTGAGCACGCGAAGAGTGTAAGTATAAGTTATTGAAAAAATAAAATCGTAAAAACCTTTATTTTCTCCTTCTCCGATATTTCTGCCCCAATCCGAAGAATTTTTTAGTCTACAAAGCCATACAATCTCTGCTCTGGGTGTTTCAGCCAGGAAATTGAAATTTCGGAAAATTTTCTTGTAAGGAAAGCCAAAATGTCAGTATATGTTTAAACTATTAAAGATTGATAAAAAAAATTGTGTCCGACAGTAATTAGTAGTAGATGAGCAATATAAACAAACTAAACAGCTAATAAAGTGGAATTCAGAGGCAATAGCATTGCTTGATGACTGACCCATCTTATTCCGTCTAACCAGAAAAAATTAGTTGAGAAAGACCTTTTTCTCGTTGGCCGATTGATAAACAAGCACCTCTTTTGCTAAACGATAATAGCAGGGCTTACCACCCCGCCCTCCTATTCAGCACTGATTAAAATTCAATATTGCTTGCTCCTAATGTTACTCAATATATGTAAGGAGAGGGAAAAAAGGCAGACAAATTCTACAGATCACAATTTTTCGCAAAAACATTTTAATTAACTTGAATTGATTATTTAGTTTTATTGAAGAAATTTTCAGCCAAGAACGAATACTCAAGAATTATTATGAAAAATTAAAAGGAACTTTTTAGAAGACACTAATTCAATTCAGTAGTCCCCCCTTTGATTCAAAAATTGCAAATTTTATTTTTAACCAAAAAGAGGCTTGCCTATAACTGACCAAATAGAGAACTGACCAATAAACTATTTGGTAAAAAAGACAACTGACCAAAAAAGGATCTGACCAAATAACATATTTAAACAATTATTTATTTAAATTTTAAATCGTTTGGCCAATCGTATATTTGGTCTCTCACTTGTTTTATAAAAGAACATTTGGTGAAATTACTTTTTAGCCTAGAGTTTACAAATAAGTATTTATTATATACCTTTAGGCTGGTTGTTGTTGTTTTCGTGGAGAGCCATCTGGTCGATGGATACAATACAATTCTGGCAAAATACAACTTGGCACAAAATCATGTTCCCTTTTGTCCTATTGAATATGTGATGTTAGTCAAGACCCTTTTGCGCACAATATCAAATCCGTACATAACGGAGTCAATGCTCATCTTTTATTTGACACGAAACAATTACAAAATTAACAGTCTTCTACCAGTCTTCCAAAATTAACAGTCTTCTGGTAAACAAAGCATGATCAGACAGATATTGTAGAGATATTGTCGTAGGTCAATGCCTTTTCTTTCCTTCTGGCACTCTGCTTCTTGTCTCTGCTGATTAGCTTCGGCTGAATTCCTGTTCGAAGAGAGATAAGTTTGACTTGCTGAAGGCTGCACTCCTTTTTAAGCTGTCCCAACCACTTCCAGAACTTCGGCTTCTTGTCATCCTTAGTTTTTATTGCGCCTTGAAGAGATCGATGCCACGCCTCCAGTGAATTTGTCGTCTTCGCTTTGCTAGCAGAAAAGAAGGAAAAAAGAGTGAAAAAGACAGGGTACTAAGACTCACATGGATAAACACCAGAAAATCCCCCAATCGGTGAAATTTCGCAATCAATGTGAGCATCTTCACAATGGCATCTGGCATAATCCTTTTGATAGCAGAAAAGAGCTGTCCATATGTCCCTCTTGACTTTTTCGGAAGCAACGTATGAAAGCAAGGCTTCTGTCACGTGACTGTGCCTCCATTGCTGATGCCAAAGCACTGTTTTTCCTGCGGGCTAAACGTCGCTTGGTGGAAAACATATAATCTCGGGTTATTTTAGTTGTTTGACTGAATCTTTTTATTTAATTTTTCAGCACTTATATGGCGCAGAATCACAACAAAACATCCAACAAAAAGCACAATGATTTTGATCAAAAACCACAATAAATTTCAAATTGTTCATTTATTCAATGTTTCGTTTTCTTTTCGGTTAACATTTCTGAGACTTTTTCTCGAAAACTTGCGATGATTTCAATTAAGCTTTCCAAATAAGCAAAAATTGCCGCGCCCTGTATAATATGTAGCATTTAATTACCGTAATTATTCTAATGGAAACCCCGTCTCTAATAGTAACCCACCACCCCCCTATTTTTGACTAAGATTTCAGAGTTAGGGTTATTTTTGATTGACAATTTCAAGACTTTTAGAGGATTGAAGAATAGTAACCCCGAGGTTTCTATTAGAATAATAACTAATTAAATTTTCTTTAAAATTTTTAAGACTTTTGATTGATTTGCACTAGCCAGCGCACGCCTATATAGCACATCTCTGCAAAACATCTTCCATAATATTTGTAAACTGTCAATCAGTATAAAAATCTTTGTTTTTTGCACGATATTTTTTGAATATTATACATAATAGAATAATCCATCACCGAATTTTCAAAAAAGGTCGACGGATTTCCAAGACTTGGCTGTGTTAATAGTTTTAATAAAGATCGTGTATTTCTCGGAAAACATATGTTGAAACATATCGAAAACCATCAAAATAATGGCAAAATATGTCTTTCTGTTTTTAAACGGCACGGCATATTTGACACAATTGTTTTCGATAGAGAGAGAAACGGGATCGGGATCCCATCGGGAGAGCGATCCCTCCCGAGCAGATTTTGAGCCAAAGTCTCGTCCCGAAATCCCGCCCGATCTTTTCCCTGAATCCCGATTTCGATCTCAAAAAGGGCAAAACTTTTTTTGTCCCAGATTCACTTTTTTTGACCCAGATTCACTTTTTTTGTCCCAGATTTCCTCATTTTTGTCCCAGATTTAGTCAAAACCACAGGGGGGACCAAGCACTTTCAAAATAGGTCAAAAATTTTTTTGCTCATAACAGCCTAATATTTTTTCTGTGACGTTTCTATCATGTTTTGAGCATTTTTGCTAAAAATTATTTTTTTTGCAAAATTTTTTGCCTTGGGGGACCAAGGTAGGACGAAATTGTTTGTTACCTGAGATCAGTGTTTGCACTCACTCTGATTTTTTAGGCAGTGAGTGAGAGTGAGAATCAAAATATTTTAGGGCAGTGAGAATGAGAGTGAGAGTGAGGGTGAAAATTTCGGGGCAGTGAGAATGAGAGTGAGAGTGAGAGTAGAGAAAAGAGAGTGAGTGAGAGTGAGTGAGCTCACTGAGATTCTCACTGCTCCGAGTGAGAATAACTAGAATCAAAAAAATTATATTTTATTAACTCAAGCCATTGGAATTTTCATTTGTTTTTAGAATTAATGTAGACAAATGTTTTTGCGTTTAACAGATCAAATTTTGTCCTGCTCCTATGCCTGGCAGTTGCCAATCCACATTGTGAAAAGCAGCGTTCGATAGGCACTGCCAATATCTCTAATGCCAATTCATCAATCTGTTTCCACTCCTGTAACTTGTGTTTGTGAGAAATCAATAAGTCGAACAAATTCAAAAAAATGTACGGATGTAATCAAGCCCTGCCAAAATTTAGCTGCATTTGTCGGATTTGCGACGGAAGAATCCTCTTTTAAAATGTGTCCTATACAATCCTTGATCCACTCCTTCTTTGTTTTTGATGCAGCGGCAGGCAGGCAGAGTTTATTGCAAAAGTGGCTGGATTCGTAGCATTGAGTATGGCGGCAGACAAGGCAGTTGATGGCAACCGGACAAAAACGGAAAAAAACCGTTTTTGTCGCGCGACAAATTTTTTTGTTAACCCACTTTTTGACTGCGCACCGAGCTGATTTTTTCAGGACTTGTTAAAATAAGGGAGAGAAAACAGTCCTGAAAAAATCAGCTCGATGCGTCGTTAAAAAGTGGGTTAACAAGACGTTTTAAAATTTGTCCAAAACGGCTTTTAACCGCTTTTGTCCGGTTGCCGCAGTTGATGTAATTGAAGATGCCGTTTCGCCTGATGCCGTGCCACCAACTCTTGATCCAATTATTTTGCAGAAACAGGTGAAGACAGCAGTTGTCAATTACCTAGCCGAGTTGCATGAACAAGATGTAAAAAATAAGGTAGTAGATGCAAACATTGTGCTTGATTGATCAGTGTTAATTGTCTCTCTTTATTTTTGAATTCAGGTGTACGCATTGCTTTGATTTAAATAAAAACTGTGTTGATCTTGGCCTGAAACAGAAAAATGTAATTCTCACTCAATTCTCACTGAGAATGAAAAAGTAAGCAAGTG
Source organism: Ditylenchus weischeri (assembly GCA_029231635.1). Taxonomy (NCBI): domain Eukaryota; kingdom Metazoa; phylum Nematoda; class Chromadorea; order Rhabditida; family Anguinidae; genus Ditylenchus; species Ditylenchus weischeri. The sequence continues at coordinate 535,784 of JAMRYI010000004.1, read as the reverse complement.
AGAGTGAGACTGAGACTGAGATTGAAAATATTGGAGTGAGTGAGAGTGAGTGAGAATAAAATCGGAAAATTGAGTGTGAGAGTGAGAGTGAGTGAGCTCACTCTCACTCTCACTCACTGAGATTCTCACTTTGAGTGAGCTCACGCAAACACTGCCTGAGATGTGACCTTGGTCCTCCAAGGCAAAAAATTTTGCAAAAAAAAATAATTTTTAGCAAAAATGCTCAAAACATGATAGAAACGTCACAGAAAAAATATTAGGCTGTTATGAGAAAAAAAATTTTTGACCTATTTTGAAAGTGCTTAGTCCCCCCTGTGGTTTTGACTAAATCTGGGACAAAAATGAGGACATCTGGGACAAAAAAGTGAATCTGGGACAAGTCAAATCTGGGACAGAAAAAAGGCCAGGCTGAAAGATAGAATTAGGAAAAATCCCGAAATTTCGCCGGGATCCCGAAATTTTTGAACGACAATCCCGATCCCGAATTTTTTCTCGTCAAAAATCCCGTCCCAAAGGCCTCTTTCTGTCTCCAGTTTTCGAAATGTTGGTAATTAAAAATATTGTGTAGCTTTGAAAAGTACCTACCTTCTAAAAACTATATTTTTTAGACACTGCTCTTAATTGACTTTTGAATAAACTAGGCTGCAGAAAAGCACTTGTCTATTCAATGACTTATCTGGAAAAATTGAAGCTAAATCTAAGAGCTCTTTATGGTATACAGGAAGATCAAAAACATCTAGTAGGTTTCTTAGTCAATTTTAATTTGTGCTTTTTGTAAACAGGTTTTGTACAGGGTTGCCCAAAGAACCTGAAATTTTTGAAAAGTGTTGACTATGAAAATTTTCATTTGCAAATTATTTCTATTGTTTTTTATGCACATCTTTTGTTTTTTTACCAAACAGCTCCAAGGTAGCTTAACTACTGTCATCGATTTTCCTGTGGAAATCGTTGGGGCAAGATGTTACCTACGCAAATTTTTTAGTATTTTTCAAGTTTTTTAGGTCACCCTGTACAGGGCTGCCATTCGTCTTTTTTTAAAGATTTGTCCTTTTTCGGAACCCGAATTTTTTTTATTTTTAAAATGTTAGTCAAAAAATTTTTTCGCTTCATAATGGCAATAAGTCTTGGGACTAAGACAAAAGTCTTGCAAGAATCTTGCGTTCTTGTTCTTGAAACTGACTCGTTTTTTGTTCTTGTTTCTTGCTTGCACACTTTTGAATTTTTTGCAAGAAAATTGTTGTTTGTCAGAATTAAATTCACTGTTAACTAATTTTCATAGTCAACCAATTTTTGTTGGCGACTGCTTCTAAAGTCACTTATATGCACAGTTAACCAACTTTCACAGTCAAATTTTTGCAAAGAACTGCTTCTGCAGTCCTTCAAATGCACTGCTAACTAGTGTTGGGGATACGAGAGATTAAGTGTCGAGAGAGGGCTGATTGATTCTTTTTGCATGTTGTTGATTTCTCTGCGTGGATGTCATGTATAAAGTCTTTTAGGTGAGATGGGGGAAATTTGCTTGCATTCTTGCAAGAATCTTGCTAAAAGTTGTGCAAGATTCTTCTTTCTTGCAACAAGTGTCTTTTTTGTTCTTGCATTTACGCAAATCCCCAAGACTAGTCAAAATGTGCTTTTGCCCAAATGTATTTTTCCAAAGAACCATGGTTTAAAGGACCACAGCATGTGCAAAATTTGAATTGGCGGGGAACAGTTCTTTTTCATCTCACACTCTACTTTTTGTGTCATATGAAACAACTTAAAAGAGAAGTTTTGTCCTTTTATTAATACCAACTCGACCCCTTGGAAAATTGGAAATTTAGTGTTTGGGATCAAATGTAAGCCTACGATGTGCTGAGAACGATAGCACCAAATTCGACCACTTTTTGTTGGTGATTCGCCGAGCCGTGGCCTCCCTAATTTTGGTACTAAGAAATACCAATAAATTTCTTAAAACAATTTATACTTGGTGAACATTTAAGTCAGTCATTTAAAAGCTGATTCGACGCAAAATGAGTTGTTTTTCTAATGAGCACAAAATTTTTGCAATTTGTTGAAAATTTCGGCGAAAAAAATGTGAGAAAATCAGCGTTTTTCGAACACCAAGCTTTGGCGAAAAGACCGCCATAAAAATCGAGAATCGTCATGCACCCTCTTAAATTTTACTGCATCAGAAAGAAAATTTAATTCGGCATCTTTTTGGCAAAAAAAATTCCGAAAAAAGTTGGGGGAAGCAAGACGAAAAAGGCTTTTGAAGTTTGCTAGTCATGCTAACTCTCCTTCAGTTTTTGACCTAAAACGTTTTTTTACAAGGCGAACCTGAAATTATAACACCAGATTCGTGATCCGTGTACCCAATTTGCATGTGAAACTGCTCTCAAACGTAAAAATTGACTGTCATATTTCAAATTCCTCTCAAGACAATAAGCATTTGAATTAAAAGTATGACTTATTTGAATATTTATTGTCTTGAGAGGAATTTGAAATAACACAGTCAATTTTTACGTTCAATAGCAGTTGGATACGCTGATCATGAATCCGGTGTCAGAATTTCAGGTTTACCCTGTAAGAAAAAGTTTTACGTCAAAAAACCGAAAAGAGTTAGGACGACTAGCAAACTTCAAAAGCCTTTTTGACCTTACTTCCTCCAGTTTTTTCGGAAAATTTTGGCCAAAAAGATGCACAATTAAATTCTTTTTCTGATTCACTGAAAATTAGTAGGGTGCAAGCTGATTTACAATTTTTATGGCGTTTTTTTAGTCAAAATGCGTGTTTGAAAAATGCTGATTTTTGGAAAAAACACATTTTTCGACAAAATTTACAACAGATCATGGAGTTTCGGAAGAACAGCTCATTCTGCGTTTAAACAAATATACGGCATAAGATTTTCCCTAAATATAAGCTATTTTAAGAAATGCACTGGTTTTTCTGAGTTTCAAACTTTGGGAGGCCACAGCTCGATGAGTTCCCACGGAAAAGTGATCTATTCAGCGCATCGTAGGCTTTTTTTGAGCCCAAACACTTAAGTTTGAATTTTCTGAGGGGCCCGGCTCAAGCACAGAATTACAAAACTTCTTTTTTAAAAAAGATTGGAGGTGAGACGAAAGAGAACTGTCCCCCGCCAATTCAAATTTTGCATATGCCGAAAACTATGGTCTTTTAAAGGATCATTCGTACGTTTGAATTGGTGGGGGACAGCTTTTTTAGTCCGAAAATGCACAAAAAAAATAATTTTGTCACTATTTTTAATCACTTTATACAGTCGACTCTCCCGGCAATGTACACCCCAAAAGTTCGTTCCCGCATAGGGTCCGACACTTTTTACCTCAATTTTTGAGGTCTTTTTCCGAACTTACACCTGTTCTGGATTTGGTGTACGTTACTGGGAGAGTTTCGCTTTAAAATGCCAATGTTATTGTCTTTTGCAAAAACGATCCACAAAATCAGAATCCTTGCGATAATTCCAACTAGACTGACGAATCAGGTTCGGAAAAAGACCCCGAAAATTGAGATAAAAAACTTTCGGGGTGTTCGTTGCCGGGAGAGTCGATTATAGTTCAAAAAAAATTTCGTGCATTTTCAAAGTAAAAAAGCTGTTCCCCACGTAGACGTGCATGGTCCTTTAAAAAATTTTGAGATGCCAGCCCTGGTTTTGTATTAATTTTTAATTTTTTTTAGTTAATTTTTAGCAAAATGTATTAGGTAGTTTTGTTTACAAACTAGCACTGTCGGCCTGGTTAACCGACATTTAAAAGCGTTTTTAAGAAATATTACACAAGGCACCTGCTTCTTTATGTTCAAAAATACTTTAATTGCAAAGCAAACAAATTAATGATTTATGCTTGTATTCTAGATGGAAGACTTTCCCTATGCTCTAAGTTCAGAATACATTGGCTCAAGATTGCTCCTGTCCAACAATAATTTGGATGTTTCCTATTTAGGTCTGTGTTTTAATGCTTTAGCCTCGCATATTCCAGGATTACACATATTTAATAGAACAAAACCAAAACGACTGACATATTTTCACATCAAAATGTCAAATTAGCAATTGGGGGAGCCCCTTTTTCTTTTAACTGTGAATAGTGTCACAATGTCTCCTAAGTAATTCTTATGCACTATAAACGATAAAAAAATGTTTTCCGACATTTTTACTAAAAAGTTGGGTTTTAGAAAAAAATTGAGTGCCAAAACTTGACTATTTGCCTTTGTCCCCCGAGCTAATTAAACCAAAAGGGTACGCGAATACCGTATTCGCTCTAATATAAGCCCCAAGGCTTCTATTTTTTAACCCCCCTCATGGGGAGGTGTTTCTATTAGAGAGGGTGATTCTAATAGACAGAGGGCTTTTATTTTTTAATCTCAACAGTTACCAAAATAATACAGTCGAACCTGGATAACCCGACACCCCTCGGGGACCGCCAAAGGTGACGGGTTATCGGGAGTGTCAGGATATATAGGGTAAATATTCATAATACAACGGTTAATAACGGTTTATTTCAAACAAATAACAATTCAAACAAATGACAAATCAAACAAATGTGAATTTAAACAGTAGCAAAGAAATCGGCCCTACTGTACTTTAGGTCCCCCTTTTTTTACCTTGGTCCCCCTATGGATTTTTTTTTCAATTTCCTGTGTTCTTGTCGCGATTAAACTGTTTTATCATTCACAAGCATATATTTATTATTCACAATGAAAAATAATAGCCACACGCTCCAGCATAGCTTCCAAAACAATCTTGTTATCAGCTCTGCAATTTTGCCTGAACACGGCTTCCGCCACATAAGAGTCAACATTCATGCGTGATGTCCCCATAAGGCGCTTGATCTTATGCTTCGCGTGCATCCAGAATCCCTCAACTTTGTTTGTGTTCTAAATTAAGCTCACCCATTTTCCATCAATTAACTTCTCTCTCTTGTTTATCCTCATCGACCTTCCACACTTATCACAATTCATCTTGTTCTTGAGCAGACGCTGGCGAACAAAGAAACGGAGGACTTCTTCATCACTTAGAGCATATATATCTCTCATCCGGAGCTTGCCAAGATCTAGCCATAACGTAGTCTCCACAAGAGATAATTGCATTTTGATCTGTAATTACAACGAAAACATGAAACTAATAGAAGCAATGAAAAAACAATGAAAAAAGGTAAGATGAAGCACATAGCAAAGAGTTTGCTTTAAGACCAAAAATTGAAAAAAAAAATCCATAGGGGCCAAGGTAAAAAAAAAGGGGGACCTAAAGTACAGTAGGGCCAAGAAATCTGTAAGTTTGCTCTGCTTCAGATTCTTTTTGCGATCTTGGTAAAAGGCTTCACCCAATGTGTCGCTGGCTTTCAAAATAGCGGGATCATCGAAATTCATCTTCACAAAGCGGCGAACTAGATTCAAAACTGACTGTGCTTCTTGTTGAGTGACGCACGACTCCACCACTTCCTCGTCCATAGTCTCGTCGTCGACGTCGCTGACTTCCTCCTCCAGTGCTGAGACGTCGGTCACGATTTCCTCCAGAGTGAGTGCGCCGTGTGCAATGGGAAAGCATTAGGAAGGAACAAAATCACAAGCAGAAACCTGTCATCACTTCCGAGTCCACACCGATAAAGTCCATCATAGCCGCTTCTTTGTTGATTCCGCCACAAGTTCAGCCCAAGCGTCAAGAAGATCGTTCATCCCATTGTCTGGCCCTTCCACAACTTCAACAGCAGCGCCTTCTACCTAAACACGTGAAGTCAACAATGCAATCCTATTCAAACCTTAGTTTTTCTGTCCCCGACATATTTGCACCCACAAGAACAATAACACGCTCTTTGCTCTTCTTGCCACATGCGCACTTCTCACCTTAAAACAAGTTACAAAGACATGGAAAAGACGTTGAAACTTTAAAACACAGACCTTTGAACGCCAAAGTCATATTCGGAAGCAGTTGCCAAAAGAGTCCCGTCTCATCCACGTTAAAGATGTTGTCCGGCTTAAACTTGCCCAATTCTGTCTCAAGCACTTCATCCTGCCATTCTTGAAGAGTTCCGACGTTGATTGCCGCCGCTTCGCCTTGAGTCGATTTGAACAGGATACCTTGTCGTTGCTTGAAGCCATCCATCCAACCATTGCTTGCTATGAATTCATCGATGTTGAGGAGAGTCGCGATTTCCAAAGCCTTTTCCTAAGGATACGATGTGAAAGACAAAAGAGTGAAAAAAGCGTACCTTGACTAACTCGCCACTGACTGGAAGATTCGAGCTTCTCACTTGCTTGATCCAAATCTCAAAAACTATAAACTACAACAACCTACAACGGAATGAATACTGATAATGAATTTAGCAAATCCAAACAAAAATTTGAAATAAAATTTAAATTAACATTACAAAATACGCAAAGTGACGGCTTATCGAGGGTAATTTTATTGGACAGGATCCTATTTAGGGTGACGGGTTATCGGGGGTGACGAGTTATCGAGTGACGGGTTATCGAGGTAAGGTTTGCCTTATTTAACGCTAAACCAACCAATTTTTTTAGATGACGGGTTATCGGGGGTGATGGCTTATCGGAGTGACGGGTTATCCGGGTTTGACTGTAACTATCTTTGTCTACTATTACCACCTAAGATTTTCGGCTCGACAAGCTATCTGACCACTAACTGATGCATGGAGAGTAAACAAACAATGTTTACAATCAATGTAACGACAAAATAAGGAGGTGGTGCTTCTATTAGAGAGGAGATTTCTAATAGAGGGGCCTTCTATACGAAGGAATACTATATCTTAAAAAGACAAAAAAAGATAGGATTTGAACGCAGTTTTGTTCGCTGGGGCCTACCGCATATAGAAACTCTGGTATGCATGCTTTTTTAAGCATCCAGAGTCACTTTCAATTGATCTTTTCGAGATAAACCGTTTTCCAAATTCGAAAATACGAATACCGTATTTCCTCTAATAAAAGCCCATGGGCGCTTATTAGAATCATGCAATTTTTTTCATACTTCAAGTGGTCTGAAACTTCTGTTTTCATTTACTGTTTGAACTGTTTAAAAAGTGCCTGTTAGATTTTTAAAATCCCTTGCAGGCACTTTTTACACAGCTCAAACAGTAAATGAAAACAGGAATTTCAGACTACTTGAAGTTAGGGTGGGCGCTTATTAGAGCATGGGCTCTTATTAGAGGAACAGCCGAAAAATTTTAGAATTCAGAATTCCACACTAATTCATTCTAAACCACCTTAAACTACGCCAAACCACACGATTCAGAGCAATTAAGCCCATCAGACTGGGATTCTGACCCGCTTAATCGCTTTTTCGTAAGAAGTTTACCCCCTTCAGTAAGCCCCCAATATCCAGTTGTTTTTACCTTTTAGCCACTCCGGGAGTGGGTTCTGAGCAATGCTGGGAAGGAGAGAGGGGTGATTAAGTGCTTTACATACTCATACCCGAGGTTGCTGGTTCGAACCCCTCTGGGTGCAACTACCTGAGTGGAGGACCTCCAAGTCGTGGTCTTGGTCACAATTGTGGTTATCAGTTATCAAAAATAACAAAATCATCAATAACCATGCATAAATCAGTTTCGTGAAACGGTTTCAGGGTCACGAAACGGTTTCCGTTTCACCGGAAACGCGTTTCTTTCGATTAATTTTGCTGCAAGAGTCCCTGTTGCAACGGTTTATTTATTATTTCCGTTTCGAGAAACGTGGCTGAAACGGGCCAAATCGTTTCCGTTTCCATTTCAGCTTCGGAAACGAAAATGTGAAACGGTTTCACGAAAACGTGTTTTTCGTTTCAGGAACATAGTGGTCCATTTTTTTAAATTTGGACGGCGTCCCGTCCGCCGTCTCCAAATTTTCGGCCGGCCGTCCGCCGTCCCGTCCGAGATTTGAAATTTTCGCCGGCCGTCCGCCGTCCCGTCCAGAATTCCAAATTTTCGCCGGCCGGCCTCCGACCGGCCAAAACAGCGCCGTCCTGGACGGGACGGGGACGGGACGGGCCCGGCCGGACGGCTGGACCACTATGTTCAGGAAACGATTTTGTTTCCGTTTAATGTACCTGAAACAGTTTCCGGAAACCGTTTTTCCCCGTTTCCGTTTCCAGAAACGGAAGTGTGAACAGGACCATTGCGTAAATTTTTCGATTTTGAAGAGCTGAAATATTGAAATACTTGTAATATTGAGCAAACTAAAGGCTGTGGCTCTTGCTTTTAGGCAAGTTTTTACTATTTGCTATCTATCTATTTTTTTACCCTTTGCTCTGAGTCCACAAATTTTTCGCTGAGGCATTGGTTCATGTTCCAGGGTATCAAAATTTTCGCTCTATCTCTGGCTGCTACTCCAGTATACCGAAATTTTTTCTTTGACTCTGGCTCTAAAAGGCATTTTCATACATCTCAGATGCTAAAACATTTGAAAAAAGTCTAAAAATCTCGGTTTCAGTTTTAAAACTTTAGTTAGCACTAAAAAGAAGTCAAATTTGCCATCATGTGTGATTGCCAACCAACCATGTCCTTCCTTCCTCCCTATCTACTACTTTGAAGTCAAAATAGTAAAGCAGGCTAAGACTAGGTAGCTTTTTTCAAATTTTGTCAATTTTATTATCAAGGCTGTTCTATCTTAAGTGAGATTGTAGTTGGATTGAGCGATAAGACAGCTTCTTTCATCTCTACTGGACTGCCTGGTAATACGAAGAACTCGTTTGGCTTGCACAATAATGGTCGTTTTTATGCTGGCTGCTTCGGAATTTCTCCTTTGGAGTATAGCTGTAATTTGAAAAAAAGAGATGTACTTGGTTGTGGCATAAATTTTGCCAAAGGAGAAATATTTTATGTGCTCAATGGGAAGTATCTAGGTAATTTTTTGCAGATTTCTTAGTTTTTAAGCTCACGGGGAATGTAAAATATAAATTTGTATGTTTTTAAAAAAATTCTAAGGATTATTATATCTAGGTGTGGCCTATCGGGAAGATGTAAGAAGTGGTCCAGCTTTGTTTGTGAAATTGGGTCTGGGTGGAGATGCAAAAGTCAGGGTCAATTTCGGAGGCATACCCTTCCGTTATGACGATCTTATAAAAGAGATTGCAGTAAGCAAAAAGTTTTTAAAAATAATTGACAATTAAAACATTTTTCAGCAGTCTAAACACATCATTAAACAAGAGATTTGTTTGCATCCAACATTTGCTGTACTCACAGCCCAGGAACAAAACTGCAGAGTAAGGCAATGCAAGGAACTCTATTCTTGCGTAGAGGAAGAGGTAAAACTTGCTCTTAACTTAATACCGTAAATACTCTAATAAACGGGCCCCCCTACAGTTAACTATTTTCAAATTTGTTTTGCTTTTTTAACCCCAACATTGTTTATTTTTTAAATCGTACGACAACTCATTTTGTAGATCTTTCCAAACTCTACAAAATGAGTGTTCGTACGTTTTGAAAAATAAACAATGTTAGGGTTAAAAAAGCAAAACAAATTTTAAAATAGTTGACTGTAGGGGGGCCCGTTTATTAGAGTATTTACGGTATTTAAAAGCCGTATAATACAGGACTCTTGTTTGTACTTTTTGAAAGATTCGTACTTTATCTGAGAATCCAAATGTTTAGAAATTTTGAGATTTTACGTCAAAATCTTTATCTTTGGTGCTTAAAAACGAATAAGCACCGGATAAAATGGCTTTTTTGACCAAAAATGCTCAAAATGTACTTTATTTGACACATGTTCATACCCAGAAGGGGGGGGGCTATATTTTGCCTATTTTTGAAGCTCTGCATCTTAGCTACAAAATGGTACTAACAGAAACTTTTTGATAAAAAAGAAAAAGTACAGCCATTTCCGTGTTTAAACTTTAAAGAACGCAAAATCCAACACTCAGTGCCACGATCAAAAACTTAAAGGAGCATGCTTTCCTAAGGCAACGGCAATTGTTGATATTTGAATTCCCGGGGACAAAATCCTACACTATGGTTTGGCAGGAATTGTTTTTTGAATTCAAGCATTTTTTTTTAAATATTCTTTTTGAATTCTTGAATTCCGTCATACCCAGCAACAGTGGGTGCAGCGAAAAGCATGAGTACTCGTCTGAACCTGAAGCATTCAGCCGGGTATCGGGATCCTGGTATCGGGATCCTACCCGGCTGAATGCTTCAGGTTCAGATGAGTACTCATGCTTTTCGCTGCACCCACAGTTGCTGGGTTTGACGGAATTTAAGAATTCAAAAAGAATATTTAAAACAAAAATGCTTGAATTCAAAAAACAATTCCTGCAAAAACCATAGTGTAGGATTTTGTCCCCGGGAATTCAAATATCAAAAATTGCCGTTGCCTTAGGAAAGCATGCTCCTTTAAACGTTCCCTTGTTAGGTTCAATTTCACAACAAGTCACTCTCAAAGTAAAAAAATCACATTTAAATTTCCTCATATAAAAATTTAAAATTTATACTGCTCAATTTTATGCAGCTGTTTCCCTTGCCGTCCTGCTGGAATCCAAAAGACTGCCACCCGAATCTGCAAATTGGCAGCGACTTTTTGAGTATCAAATTTAATGGTCACTTTATATATAATTTTTGATCAGTTCCCACACTCACACGTTAAATTGTAGGCAGTGTAACAGACGAGAGTACTGCAGCTTCAGTTCGAACCGTTGAAGCTATTCCAAAGGACTGCAAAGTGTTCTATTTTGAAGTGAAGGTGCTAGATGCTGGCTGCAACGGGTATTTTTTTTTATTAAAACTACATGAATTTTCACTTTTGTAACTAAGTTTCAGCAAAATTGCAATTGGTCTTTGTGAAAAGAGAGCTCATTTGCAAGATTTGCCTGGCTGGGACTCTAACTCGTTTGGTTATCATGGAGATGATGGCCGTAAATTTTATGGCCGAGACAAAAAAAAGTGGGGGCATAACTATAGTGACAAATATAGCACAGGAGATGTTGTTGGTTGTGGTCTGGACTTCAATAAAAAAGAACTTTTCTTCACAATCAATGGTCTATATCAAGGTATTTTAGACTGGCGACTTCTACTGAAAACGGGCGGCGGTAAGTTCACCCGCGGTAAATTTACCCTCCAAATTTTTAAGGTTACAGGTTTGAATCCTAATGGTAGCAGTAGCATTTTTTCGTGAAGAACAGTCATAAACTTGTTTTCATAAGCCTATTAAACCAGGGTGGGTACATCCCCTAAATAGGTATCCACCTACAGAATCCGAAGTTTTGGATTTAGCTGAAAGTAATTGAAAATCATGGTACCATGTCTAGAATTGTGTCCTGAACACAGTTTTATGTGGGTGAAATTGTTTTATGATACTAAAATAGCAATTTGACTTGCAGGAACCTCAGTTGTGGAGTAGTTTCGTATCCCGGAGAGTGTCCAGGCGGTTCTCAGGTTGCTGTATCTAGGTATCGGTAATCAGGTGGAAGTGCCTAGGTAGTAGTGCCCAGGTAGTGGAACCCAATGCTCAAGTGGTTTAGGTGGATGGAGATATATGAAGATGAATGGATACCTCTGGTGAATGGATATCTGGTGAATGGACCAGTTGATAGGTTGAAATAAGGAAGTTAGCTGTTTTGGTCCACTCAATCCATATCCACAAGTGGTAATCTGGATGTCCGCGTGGGGAAATTTTTTTTCTATTATTATCATCACAAAAAGATTTTGTGATAACTATTATGTTTTTGCTTCAAAAAGCCTTTTTCGTGCATTAATTCCGATAATATAAATATAGTTTGTAGGTAACAAATTGTCATTTAAGCAATTTTGCCAAAACTCAAATGGCAATTTGCTATTATCAAACCTTCCTTGGAGTGCTTGTATTAATGCAGAAAAAGGCTTTGAAACCCGAAACCAAATGGACGAAAATTTGGTTTGTAATATTAATTTGAAAATTTTTGCGGATGAATTTACCGGAGGGTGAATTTACCGCAAGTGAATTTTCTGCGGGTGAATTTACCTAGAGCCATTAAAAACTACTTTATGCAATAAATCCTCGATACAACACCGCCCTAAAAAACTTCCTGACTAGGTCTGACGGTTTTCTACTTGCATTTTAAAGGCCCTGCTTGCGCAAGTAAAAAAACTGGCTTTGCCAGCAATTAATCTCACATTTTCACACCAGTATAACACTACGACCGGAAGACGGGACACCATTTCAACCAGTTTCGATTTCACCCGTCAGATGATTTCTTTAAATTTATTTTATTCTTAAACCTTGTGCTAGTTGGGCTTTTATCAGTGCTTCCGGCAGTCAATAAATACCAAATATTTTAAATTACTTGTATCCTTTCAAATTTGATATTAGGTTGGGCATGGAACCAAATGAGCACAGAAGCAACCTTTTACCCTACATTTGGCATGTTTTCGCCGGGAGCTGAGGTGTTGGCTAATTTTGGTCAGCTGCCATTTAAATTTGACATCATGAACTATTACAAGGTCTGCTTGTTTAAGTCATTTCAACAAAATTTATTAACAATATCTATTCACTTTGACCCTTTCAGCAATCAGTAGCTGTAACATTGGTGACTCGAAAAGGTCGCAAGAGGGAACCCACCTTTCTTGAATTCGTAGAACCACCTAAGAAGCTGTACTTCTCGGATGCTTGTCAGCAAGTGCATGCTGAATCAACCAGTACTGAGCCGACTTTTCTCTCTGCTCTGTCTGTTCACTTTACTGGGCCTCAAAGGATAAGGTTTGAGAAGTTCATTGAAGAAACATCCATTCGTCCAACGGAAGTATTAGCTCTCAGACACTCATTACCACTAGTACCTCTAGAAAATGAGCCAGAAGTGCATGTTCCCCGACGAGAAAGACCACCTTCAGAAGAAGAGGAGCAGCGACTATCTCCATTCTGTCCTTCTATGTCTTCTACAGACCATTCCAGTCGAGAATCCCAGCAGTCCAGTTCTCCAACTGGTTCTTCACATAATGTTCAGAGTGCAGCTGAAATATTTGCAGTTAAAACGGAGAGCCTGGAAAGTGCTTCAACGGTATCAGCTCCATCCACATCTCGCAGTTGGCAGACTCATTCACCTTCACCTCCACCATCTGTTGAGACTGATGAAAAGTATGGTTTTTGAGGTGCTACCGTAGTATATCTCCCCCCCACACCAACCCCCCAAATGAAATTTTTTTTGAACTTCTTCAAAACACCATTTTTAAGCATTTCCCACCCCTTTGGAGGCGCAGTAGGAACTTACCTTAGACATGATTCTGAGAAGAGTCTCTTGATCATAAAATGCATATAGAGGCTCTTTTTGCTTCGCTCCAGGGACCAAAACAGGGTAGAATACCTTAAAAATAGTCATTTACCCTAAAAAATTTTTCTGAAAATTGAAATTTTATAAAGAAAAGTAGGTGAAAACAGCTTTTTATCGTGTTTAACGTGTAGGAAACGCTCAAAAATGGTTAAAATGGTTTTTTGAAGGAGTTCAAAAAAAAGTCATTTGTGGGGGGGATGAGGATGGGGTGATTTAACTCCGGTAGGGTCGTTTTTGCTAATAATAGTTACATGTTTATTGATTATTTTTGATTGATGAATTTAGGTTGGATGTAGCCAAGAAGGCCAATGAAATCGCCAAGTTGATTGAGAAAGGACAGACAGAAACGGCAATTGAAGACATTAATCAGCAATTTCCTATCCATCTCCAATCTCACCCTGACTTGAAACTGATGCTTCAATTGCAAGCATTTGTGGAGAAAATAGCGGTCGTAAATAACATTGTAAGTATGGATCCGTGTTTAACACCTAACTGGTGCAGGATTCACGAGCTTTCAAATAAATACAAGGTTACTCGGGTAAGCGGCCTTTCAACATCCAAAAGATTAGCACTTTTCAAAAATTCTTTGAAATAAAAAATTTAGTTCATTCTTTTATGCATTAAAACATTATTGATATATCACCGTTTATTTTTCGAAACTTGACTGTTACACAGAACGCAGAAACTGCACATCATTTTGATACCAAAACGAGACATAAGAGGAAGTAGTCCGAAAATCAACAATTTGCTTAGAGCTTAGGCTTTTTCCAGGTCATTTCAAATTCGCGCCTTTTATGGCGTTCTGTATTTTTATGCTTTAAGACAAAAAATATATATTTGTGAATTTAGGCCAGTTAACGTTGAGACGTGCTCAAACGTGTGTCCCAAGTTACAAAAAACGTGGTATTTTGACTAGAAAATGGGATTTTTCGAACCCAAGTTAATTTTATTTTTCTTTTTAACCTCTTATTTTTTTACAGCAGACGATATTACTGTGAATCCACCCGACAAAAAACACATCAGATCAAAATTTCGAAAAAAAAAATTTTTCGAAAAAATTATCCTTGCTCAAATTCAGGGCGTCCTGGTAGTTTTCTGAACTGTTTCCGAGCTTACGTTTTTATCGGTGCTCTAGTAGACATGATTATATACAATTTTATAATCAAAATGACGCCAGAAAGCAGAGCTACATTTTGAGTGTGAGGCTGTATATGACTATGCCTGCAAAATTTGCAAAAAAAACAATAGTTCTAAAAAAATTCGAGGCTTTCGGAAATTTATGAAATTTTTTTCGAAAAAAATTTATTTCAAAACTTTGATCTGATGTGTTTTTTGTCGGGTGGATTCACAGCAATATCTTTAACAAGATGTTAAAAAAAATTAACTTGGGTTCGGAATCTCATTTTATAGTCAAAATACAGCCCCCCCTTAAAGTCTGTCCTCCTTTAAAGTGCCAAACAATATCGGGATGCCTTAGTCCCCCAAGGCAATTTTTTTTGCGAAAAAAAAAATTTTCGCGAAAAAGCTTAAAGGATCGTAAAAACACCAAAGAAAAAGTATTAGACCATCTTTGGAAAATTTTGAAATTTTTTTCGAAAGTGCTTGGTCCCCCTGTAGATCAGCTAAATCAGCTGCAAAAAAAGGTTTGCCCGACAAAAACTTGACATTTGAAAAAAATTAATTTCTGACAATTCAAAAGTTTGTTGTCTCGAGTGGAATTTGAAAGGGACTTCTAATTTAAAAGCAATTTTTGTAATTTTGGACCACACTTTGTTACTTCGATTTAGGACCATTCTTTTGTGTAGAGGAGGTTGTTTTAGGCGGGGCTTTACGGATTAATTGTCGGAAAAAGTCGAACTTTCAGGGATTACTGCTCACTTGTAAAAACAGAGTGGCAAAATTCACTCTCTTTTTGTTTTAATTTATTTTACAGCAATTTAGCATAGGACCATGAAAATTATTTGAACTTTTATTTCAGACAATTACCACTAAGCAAACCACAGAAACAGCTTTGCAGGCAACAAGTGTCGCTAAAAATGTAGAGATCATAGAAGTGGACAGTGATAATGAAGGTATTTTTTAAACAAAGGTTTGAATACAAACAAGACTAAACACGCGGATTTTGTAGATTGCATGATGATCGAGTGTTTACCCACACCTCAAAACAACAAGGTGAAGTGCAAGTCAGATGCTATATACAAGTCCATGTACATTATGATGTTGAAAGTGCAGGAGACTATTGACCAATTCGTTAAGGATAATAAGACACATACACGACTTTACAAAAGGCTGGAGGTACTACTTCTTCTATTTTATAAACATACAAATTTAATAAAGGTGCAATTTTAGAATTCCTTAAAATTGATGGCCAATCCTCGCAACCCTGATTTGCGCGATGAGTTTTTTGATCAAAAGTTCCGGAATAGACTGGCTGAATACTTTTGTTCCTCTGCCATTTGTATTTATTAAAAAATTATAATCATAAAAATTATAAAAATCAGAATTTGCTTATTGTCATATTTCATGAATAATCATAAAATATCGCACAAACTTTATATTACGAAGAAGTGGCGGTCAGTAAATGTTTCGCGTGACCCAATACGCTGAGCCTATGTGCTAATTTGCACTCCATCTGATTTTATTACCAGCTAGTGGTTCACTTACCTACTTATATACCCGGTATACACAAAGTGTACTTCCTATAGAAATTATTTTGACGACTAGCGCACGTTCAAGTCGATTTTCATGTGTTGAAACAGGGATGGAAATGGTCCATCTTTAAATATATTTGTTTTTTTCAGGTCTCTAACTATTATTATACAGTCGACTCTCTCGGTAATGTACCCTCTCTATAACGTACCCGTAGGGCGTATTTATACAGAGAATTGGCTATAACGTACACCCTCAACAACGTAAGCTCCGGGCAAAGTACAGCTGAGGCCAGTCTCTAAGGGGGTACGTTATCGGGTTTACTGTTTATTCCTAAAAATACCCTTTGAACTCGAATTTGCTCATTAAAATGGCGTCCTCTATGAGGATTCAAACTTGTTAATGAATTGAATTATGAACTTACCTAGTGCCGGTTGCACGCAATCGAAATGTAAATGTGGAAAAGTTAAAAGTATTGCCTGCCTAACATTCTAATTTTGTTTATTAAAAGACTACAAGCAACAAGCGATTTTTTAAAAATTTACAGAGAACAATAAACTATTTACATTTAATAAATTTTCCAACTATATACAATAATAAAAATAACTAAATAAATTGAAAGCTCAAACGGATACGACGCATATTATGCATTATTTATTGGATTAGCTCTAGCTGAGTCAAATGTCCCATACCATTTTTTAGGATCTGGTTGCTACAAGACTCTGAGGCCTTAGCTAACTTCTTAAAACTGACTTCTTCGTAATGGTTAGACATCAGAGCTACTCGTTTCATCGACTTATCTAAAATGCTATATTAATTACACATTTTCAAGGCGCATACTGTCGAAGATTCGGATTCAGATTTAAAAATAGCTTTGATTTTTCTGAAAACATACCTAGTTGCTCCACATTCTCATATGTCATTGGCTTAGAACAATCTAAAATTACACAAATAAAATAATAAGAAAAAATCTCTCATATTTTCAACTCACCGTCTTTGATAATTTGAGGGCCATATTGAGGGCGAGCACTAGGATCGGTGGCTTCCTTCAGCAACATTGCAGCAGTTGGTCTTTTACTAGGATCTACTACCAAGCATCTCTAGAAATATCGCAACTTAATAAATCAATAAATATGCTTGGAGAACCCTTACCTTGATGACATTGTTCAAGTAGACATCCTTTCTGGGGTTATACTTAACTTTGGAGCCCTCTGCAATAGCTTGCATAACTATGGCCATCTCAGCGTGTCTGTCAGGCTGACCTCTGGCATGGTGTTCGAACGGAGTTCTAGCATACATCATCAAATACAGGATTGTGCCTAGCGACCATATATCTGCTTTAGAAGTTAGCTAAAACACAACCATTCAGATAAATAATTTCCATAAAAATGACCTTTACTTTAAGGATCAGTCCCCTGAAAGGCTGGAAGCCCCCAAGCTATAAATAACTAAAAATGTGTTCTACTTTGTAATTTCTCTTGCTATCCATTTCAGGCACAATATGTTCAGGGCTCATGTGTTCAGCTGTCCCAAAGCAACACTCCTTGGTCACACTTCCATCAGCATCCAGCATCTAATAATCCTTGGAATCCTTTTTTTCCTCTGCTATCGGCATCTAATAAAAATATTATTCAATTTAAGTTTTCATACAGTTCTATTTTTTGAATGCATAAACAGTTCAGTCCAAAATAGATTCTAGCACAAAAGTACAGTAGTTATCAGCCCGGAAGAAATATACCCCAAAATGAAGTTTTTTTGTGTGTTTCAACTGTTGATTTGCGCTAAAAACATGTTAAAATACCCTGAAGAACATTTCCAGAAAAAAATTTGACTTTTGGTCTTGAGGGACAAGGTGAACCACCATGCATAGGGATACTCTACCCTGTTTTGGTCATTGAGGCTGGGCAAAAAAGTCTCTATATGCATTTTATAATCAACATTATTTCTCGGAATCATGTAATGATAAGTAATACACTTCGGGAACGTAGGGAGCACATACCTTAGACACAAAAGGTATGTATAAGGTAAGTGAGTACGTGCATCTCTAACCAACCAAGCTACCCCTTCGGGGGGCACAGGGGGCTTGGTGGCTTGGGGTTGAGATGCCCACACTCATATACCTTGGACACAAAACACTCGAAAGTGACCCTACATGCATGAAAAAAGCATGCATACCAGAGTTTATATTGTGATGTAGGCCCCAGCATTACACAACTATGCTTAAATTTTCTTTTTTAGCATTTTCTGGTCATGCACGTACCTTTTTACGGTAAATCATCTTGGTCCCCGCTGTCTATCAGCATTCGAAAAATTGAAAAAAATTAACAGGGAGACCAAGGCAAATTTTTGCAAAACGCTTTGCCCATTTTCGGCATTTGTCCAAAAATGGGCAAAACGTCTCTTTATCCAAAAGTCGGCGAACCGGCAAGTATGGGTTTAAATTTTTTCTATTGCGCAATTCTATTTTTTAACATATTTGGGTTATTACAGTTGGTGATCTAATAAGTGCACATTTGGGTGGGGTCTTGCTGAAAGTTGACGTAGTCAACGGACAAATTTTGTGTTTGATTGCCAAAATTGTGCCACTACTTGATTAATTGCAAATTACACCCACTAACTTTTACACTGTGTGCGAAAAAACAGACGAGAAATTCCAGTTTGCACATTAAAAATCTAATAAATACGTCAAAGTTCAACCATTGCTTCCTTTAAGTGCAAAAATCCATCTGATGATCATTACTACTACCAGCATTTCTCATTTTTTCTCGAGAGTATTTATTTGTTATTTTTTCTTTTTGTCAATGTTGTTAGCTAGATTGTTAAAAACTTTTTTTTTCTCATTATTTTTTCAACATTATAATTTTTTTAAGAAAAACAAACTAAAAACTAGTCTGATATGCCTTGTCCAACAATTTTTAGGTGGATAAAACAGTATTCTTGGCATCAAAAGGGCTTTGATTGGCATTTGGGTATTTTTCTCGTTTACATTACAACTCGAAAACTTTGAATTTTTTGAAATTTTCTGTTCTATACAGGGTTTTATATCTCATAAATTCTTATAAACATTTCTGCAAACTAGGGTATTAGATTGCAGAAATGTAAGTTTATAAGTAAACTACTATAGAAGTTAAAAAATTGCGAGAAATTCGTAAATTTTAAGGTGGGATGTAAACGAGCTAGTGCTCAACTTCAAGGATTGAACAAAGGCTTTATTGATAGGAACTAACAAGGGAACACATGGTAGTGACCACGTGATATTGAAAAACCCTATGTTGAAAAACCACCCTGATATTGAAAAACCCTATGTTGAAAAACCCCTGATATTGAAAAACCCTATGTTGAAAAACCATTATACCATTCCATAGAGCATCGAAAATGTTTTTAGACTTACAAGGGAGGGACCTTGACTGTGACTTGGGGGAACTTCGATGTATAATTTTTTTCTGCGTATGCTTGAAGAGCGTGCCCAAGTTCCTGAGAAATCTGGCTCCCCAGCTCTTTTGCATCTTTTTGCTTTTTAATGTGTTTTTAGTCAACTTTTGATTTTTATATCTCTTTAATTGATTTTTAAAACCAGAAATTAGAGTCGTTTGAAATTTCGCCAATATAAATGACCACCCTGTATATCTATAACCTACAGCTAACTTGGGCAGAGGGCAAAAAATTTGACTTTTTTTACTCGACGCGCCATAGAGAAATTGACTAGTATTTGTGATAAATTTCAAACCATAACTCAAAGTTTTTTTCTAGCGCTCGAAATTCGAAAGCATAATTCGAAAATTTTCGAACTTTCGAGCAAAAATTCGTAATCGAGCACGTGGCAAAAAGAGACTCTATATGCATTTTATGATCAAAAGTACTTCTCGGAATTATGTCAAAGGTAAGTAAGTGCGCTTAGCCCGAACTCTCATGCACACACCCACATACCTTAGACACAAATCACTCAAAAGTGACTCTGGATGCATTAAAAAACATGCATACCAGAGTTTATTTATGCGGTAGGCCCCAGTTAACAAAAATATGTTTAACACCTTTTGTTAGTTTGCTCTATGTGATTAGGGGCCCCTTTTATTCCCTTCCCCTCCCTATACAGCCCTTTACCCCTCTTGCATACAAAACAATATTTTTTTACGAAATTATTAGTCAATTATTTTTGAATAATGGCTAACATCATAATAAACCTTGTTTTGTTGGACTAATAAATTTTCATCGGACTACTAAAAATCCGACGCTACTCGTTTTCACCCGCCCCGTAACAACTTGACAACTTAAAATAGTTTTTTCTCTGAGATTTCGTGATCAAAAAATTCTGGCTGGCCAGATTGTAGCATTTTTTCAGCTTTCTAATAGTGTGTTTAGTTGTTTGGTTCGCCGTTAACCTAGTGGTTTTATGAAAATTGACATGTTTTAGTAAAACCTCCCCATACTTCGGCGAAACATCGAAACAAAACGAGGAATCCGTTGAAGAAGAAACAAAAAATGAGGAAGAAACTATTGTTGAGGAAATTGATGAGTTTGAGGAATTGTTGAATGAGGAATAGGGTGTCATTTTTGTTTGTTCTAATAAAGATTCGTTGTTTTGGGTATTTTTAAAATAATTTTTGAACTATACTAGGAAATATAGTGTTAGCTAAATATTGGCAAATATTGGCTAAGATTTAAAATCTTGGCGCCAAGATGACAACCCTAGGTCATATTCAAAATGCTAGATGACAGAAACCTAACGTCGATTATGCCTTTCGATGTGTTTGACATCCCGTGTAAAGTGCAATAGTACCGACAGCCCTAACTGATACCCGCTCTTCAAAATATTCCCATCGGCGACGAGCATGCCACTTTAAAGTGAATAAAGCTGGACTTAGAGGCTTGATTTGCACTATATTAAATGATCTTTAAGTAAAAAAAGTCAAAATCAGACTTTTAAAATATGTTCTTGTTGATTTTTTGTCACTAACTTAAAAAAATCACTGATGTATAGGTTTTTCAAAATGAATATTCCAAATCTAATAATTTTATTCAATATTTCAGCCTTAGAACAAGCTATTAAAAATCTTCTCGATCATTTGTATAATATTGAGATTTGGAAAAAATGTTTTATAAAATTTAACACAATTTGTTTTTAATTGATTTTTTGCATTCTTAAAGCGGCATGCTCACCTGTTCAAATTTTTTCCCCGCCAATTCAAAAAATTTTCCTAATCCTTGATCTTCTGTACGCATTTTTCAACTTGGTTTCTAACAAAACAAGTTCTAGAATTTTATTTTAGGTATAGTTTTGTCAGAAACCAAGTAAAAAAATCCGTACAGAAGTTCAATAATTATGAAATTTTTTTGAATTGACGGGGACAAAATTTGCACAGGTGAGCACCTTTAAGGATATAATCATTTTTAAAATTTTCGGAAAAAGTTGTGACCTTTCAAAATCTCGTGAGTTAACAAAAAAAAATTATAAAACAGAAGTTGTAATGAAGGGCCGATTTTTATTTCAAAAAATACGACACTTTACACAGTCTTAAATTCTGGGAATTTTCTTCGTTTTTTTTAAAGCCAAAAAACAAAGCCACGTGACTTTCTTTTCATCAGCTTTCCAACTTGCAAAATGTGGAAGTCATCAATCGGTTATCAATCAGTAATAGGAGGAAGAGAAAGAAATATGGCTCTTTTCCAACCAATCAACCATTTCTCTCTATCAGTTTCTGTGAATTTGGTGGTGTTGTCATTGACGAATTCCTCATCTTTAGAAATCATTTACGCCTTTATTGACTGACCACTGGGTCCTTTTTGTCTCTCTCCTTTTATGATCTCTGAGAGACAGAAAAGAAATTGGAATTAGTTTGTACTATGTGTATGCCTGACCAATGATTGCCCACTTGCCAATACATTGTTTTTGACCATTGTGCGGTTGATTGATTGCCTTTGCTGGTCATTTTGTTAATGTTGTTCATAATCTTTGATCTATTTCGAAATAAGTCTTTTATTCTTTTGTACTTTGAATCATTGGCGCCGTCTTTTAAGTATATCTACCAGTTCTAATCAAATGTGTATCTTATTAAAATGTCTCAGCAAAAGACTGAATTTTTCCGTAAATTACCGTACTTCCTGTAATTTCTCCGCTCTCCAAAAGTGAGAAAATGTACTTAAAATTATATTTTTTAAATATCGTTTGAGAGCCATATTTTGTTGACAAACCAGTGTCGCGGTGTAAACAAAACTTGTGCAGAATTAAAAGTTGGATTAGGAGCATCAATATTATAATTTCTAATTTTTTTCAAAAACTGCCTAGAACGGAAGTGGAAAGGAAATAAAGCAATCGGAAAAAAGGTCGACCAGTTGGGCAGCAAGCGATTGCGCAAATTCACATTGCGCAAAGTTCAAATTGCGCAAATGCAGATTGCGCAAATGTAAATTGCGCTAAAATCAACTAACCAGATTTCCTGTTAAGTGGTAAAATTTTGCCTGGCGTCGGCACCGACGTTAGCGCCGCCGGAGCCGGCCCCCGTGCAGGTATGCCTAAGCGTATCCACCATGGGTTTTGGGATTTGAATAGGTGAAATGTCAAGTTTGGTCTTCTCAAACCCAATTCCCCATAGGATTTAACGCTATTACATTTCAATTTTCAGGGCATTTTATGAAGATATTTATCATCCAAATTTTAAAAATCCATCTTGGCACTAAAATCTTGACACTCGGTACATTTGGTCACTTTTGAAGAGGGGAAAATTACAGGAAATACGGTACTGTATTACCGTATAACCTCTATTAATCCCCCACCCTCTAATAATCCTAACACCCCCTCCATTTTTTGACTAGGATTTCAGAGTTAAGGCCATTTTTGATTTACAATTTCAAAAATTTTCAGGGGTTGAAAAATAATCCCCCTGGCGGATTAAAAGAAGTTTTACGGTAATCGGCCCCTTTTTAATAAATAGCCTCTCTTGAAGACCTATATCTCAGTCCAGAATCAATATTTTGTAAATCTGTTTTTTGCGCTTTCTTAGCTCTCATTAAATCTACCGATTCCACTTCTTAGATTTTGGTTAACCACCCAAAACTCTTGAAATTGAACCAAAAATTTTTTGAGAGGTTGAAAAATAAACGCCTGATTGATACAGTATATACGGTGTTTCCGTAAAATATTTTAATAAATGCTTTTTCTTTTTCATGCAATAGTTTGTGATGAATAAATTTTATTACTCGACCATGTCTCAATCTTAATTCAATAAATTATTACCAAATACATGATTAAGAACACCGAAAAAGTTTTAAATTGTCGTGATGTTTTGCATAGTAAATCGTGGTGAAGCATCCAGCACACTAAAAACTATCAAATGTAAAAGCAAGATATCTTCATCTTTTCACCTGATACTCATCAATTTTAATATATATTTCCGTATTTCTTTGTGCACTTTTAAAATTTTTTTTACAAATTTTTCAAATAGGCCGGAAGAACTGTGATTTTATCTCAGTTAATCTTATGCTCTCTAGTTTATGATTTCAGTTGAACACTCTAAAATGAAAAATACATGTGAAATTATCCAAATATATGTATTTGAGAAGTTGACTAAAATTTTGCATGGAGCTTTATTTCTTGTTTTTGATTACATGTGTTGTGCCCTCAAAAATTTGCACTGTTTTAAAAATCATCAATCTTGACTGTGATTTTCATATTTTTTTAAAAGTCCTAAACCCACACTCAAATGGACAGTGATTAAACAATAATCTCCTGTATTACTTTATTTCTGGTGACACACTCTACGTCACAGCTCTGCAGACCGTATTAGTGATGAGAGTCAGTTACTCATGGCTCCTGATGGTTATTTTTTTAAGCGCTTAACATTATACTGGCCTATTCCACCCGCAATTTGACTTTAGTTCCTCCCACTTGTCCAACTGTATTTAAGTTTGGGCCCTAGCAAAGGCTTTCAATACTTCAAAAACCGGGGCTTTATTGAAAAATGGGTACCGTCTTCCAAGCTTGGTCACCCTGTTGTTTTTGGGTTGTGTTTATGCGCAGGGTCAAATTCTCGCATAGCATTTTTTATTGCTAAAGTAGGGTAGTTTTTAAGAAATTGGTAAGTGACACCTCCCTTACAGTATCTGCAACATTAATTGTTACAAAAATGTTTTTGCTTTATAGCGAGGTAAAATTTTGAGCCTGTTTCGGATACATTTTTCAGCGTAAAAAGTATTTTAATATTTATTCTGATTGTAAGGCTATTTTCCGAGTTCTAGAAAAATAGCAAAAGACTTTACGATAAAGCGTGAGCAATCAAAGATCAGATCTTTGTTCTGAAAAATAAAACAATAAGCAAATCCAAGTTAATTTAAAAATTGACCTGGCGTACAGTATTTTCTCTAATTAGCCGGGCCCCTCTAATAAGCCGTACCCCTCGACTTTTGGACCTCTATCTCTGAGGCCAACCCCTAGAGAAAATATTTTGCAAATCTATAGGTTTTTTTAACTCCATGTGCTCTACCGATTCCGCTTTATCCAATTTTGGATTTTTACCCGAAAATCTCATGATCTACCTCAAATTTTTCCGATTTTCGAGGGTCCTAATTAGATGAAATACGGTAGCTGCTTAAGTTAACCACGTAACTTACACTCCAAAAAACAGGGTCTCAATTTTACCTACCCAAAAAAGGATTTTAAACAGAAAAAGGTGCTATAAAAGTGCAGAAGTAAAGCAAGTAATATGGAAGCAAAAAGTTATTTTTTTACGTAAAAGCATAAAGAATACACGGGCACAAATGTTGCTCTTTGGAAGCCAAAGTTCATCCGCCGCTTTTTGACCAGTGATGGGTCAAATTTCAATTTTCCGCTCCGCCCCACGCCCCGGTGCGCTCGATCAATTTTTCACCGCCCCGGGGCGATTTTGGGGCGATCGTCAATTTTTTGCTCTGCCCCAGGTATTGCCCCGGGCGGCTCTGGGGCGAACCGGGGCGGGGCGATCCCATCACTGTTCTTGACAACCCTCTTTAGGACGGAAGACAAATATGATCATGTAAAGTTGGCAATTTTTTTGGCCAATTTTTCCTTCGGCGAATTTCGATTTGAATTGCCGCCATCTTTTAAGTGTTTCTTCAGGTGAACTCACTGTCAGTCTTTTAATGACTCTGTCGTGTTTTTAGTAGTACTCAGGTATTGCTAACCAGGTGATAGTGCTCAGGTGGTGGTACCCAGGCGATAATGCCCAAGTGCCAATGTGGTGGTGCGCAGGTGGTGCCCCTCGTGAGGAAATCCCACGCCTATGGTGGCAGTACCCAGGCGGCAAAACAAATCGCCACAAAAAACGTTCAACGCCTGTTCGGCTCAAGAAGCACGCTTTTTAATGTATGTGTAAGATTGATAAAAATGCGAAAAGTTTTGCTTCGAAAAATTCGTCTAGTTTGCAAATTTTTTATTATTGTGAATTATTGTTTGTAATAACCTGTATCACACCATCGCCACACTTTTTACATGTAATTCTCATATTTTATATTTAGTATTTGCGTCAGTGACTGAAGTAGCCTGAATTGGTCATTGTGTAATTATTATATGACTCTAAAACACTCGAGTGTAAAGCCCGACAAGAAGCGGATCCTAAAAGAGGTTGGAGATGGAGTGAGCAATCAACCGCAGACCAACTGGAGGTCTATCTATGTAGCTGCGGCATTGTCCTTCGTTGGTTCTGCTCAGTTCTCGCTTTACTTCTCCAGTTTATGGCCCTACCTTAATATCGTTAGTCAATTTACGACTCCAAAATCTAAGAAGGAAAACAGAATAATTTATTTTCAATGATTTCAGATAGACAGATCCATTTCGGAAAACTTCTTCGGCTATATCATAGCCATTTATTCCTTGGGCCAAATTATTTCCAGTCCATTATTTGGTTATTGGAGCAATCAAGCAAAAACAGGTGAACAGGTTAAATTTTTTGGAATCGAAAAAAATAAGCTGTGTCATAAATACTGTCATTTTTTTCAAATGAAATTTTTGTCGCATTGTTTCTTTCTATAAATTTTTGACAAGTTTTTAAAAGTTGACATCTCAATACGAAGCTGAAAATCTAGACTACAGAATGAAAGATCAACCTTTAAAAACCGGTCAAAAATTTATAGAAAATGACACCCAAAATTTTATTTGAAAAAATCCGAAAATATTTATGACACAACCTAAAGGCGCATTCACAATGAGGAGGCTGTTTGCGGATGCTAAAACAGACTACTCACTAAGAATCTCGCAAGCAGAATCATCGCTTTTTTATTTATTTTTCAACATTATTCAGTTGGTGCGTTTCTTCAATTTTCCAGTTACTTATGCAGTTGCTGACATCATTTATTTGAGCTTTAGGGCTACCAAATGAGCTATTGGCTGTAATCATAGTCGAGTTGACCCTTCAACTTTTTAGGGGTGCACTTTTTTCTTCAAAAATGCTAAAATAGAAATTTTTTGAGGAGAAAGTGCCAAATCTGATATTTGTGACCCCCACTCAAATTTTTGAGCTCTACAAGATGGCATTAATAGAAATTTAAAATCTTGTCTCTACAAAATTTTAGCAAATGTTGACCCCTAAGTTGGCCCCACAACTTCTTTCACCAACCAATTTTTATACGTCAAATATTTATAAATCGCTCGGAAACACTGTACGAATTTTCGTGTAGAGGTCAAAAAGTTGCTCTAGGGTCATAAAAATATCAAAATAAAAGAAAAAGAAAGTTTTGGAAAAATACCAAAATATCATAACGAGCGCATTTGCAGTTCGACTTCCCCTGTATGTGGGCTTATTGCTAATGTTCATTGGGAATGCGTTCTATATTTGCTTGGAAGTTGTTGATCTTCCTAAACGGTATCTACTGCTGATCGGTCGTTTTATCACAGGCATGGGGTCAGGGAATGTGAGTCTGTTGCGCACATATGCCTCAACTGCATCTACCTCTGCTGACAGGCCCAAAGCTATAGTTGGTCACATACAAGTTAGCCCTTCAAAATTAATTTCCAATTTCAGGCGTTTGTAACGTGTGGTCAGGCAATAGGTATGACTAGTGGTCCTGCCCTTCAACTGTTCTTCACCCCGTTGACATATCCTGGAATTTCTCTTTTTGAAAATCTTCGCTTTAATTTGTACACAGCCCCTGCTTATTTGGTAAGCGTTTTTTGGATTTTATTGGTTTCTGGTTAAATGAATTTTATTGTGTTAGGCATGTGCAATGAACTTCTTCGGGGCAGTGGCTCTTTACTTCTATTTCCAAGAAGAATATGCGGGCTTGAAAGAGGAGGATGATTTGCCTAAAGTCGTTCCAAAGGATGCCCAAGGCTGGGTAAGAAAAACTATCTTAAATTCCATTTTTAAGACAGCGAAACTAAAAAATTCACAAATTTTCACTGTCTATATGTGCTGATAGGCCTAAGGCTAGATATTTTTGCTTCATTGTTTTGTTGAAAATCCTAAACCAAATCATAGAACCCTTTTGTGTTGCAGATGACTACTGGGAACGTGGAATCTGGTTCTGCTGGCAAAGTTCCACCTTATGACAAGTTGAAGCCACACTTGGCTGTGCTAGTGTGTTACATTACCAGGTTCACCCAAATGTTCATCAACACTAATCTGGAGACGTTAGTTTTTTTGCATAGTTTGTTCTTTTCGATTCAGCAATATTCTAATAAAAAAAAATTTAGCTTAGGCTCGCCTTACTCAATGATGATGTATTTTTTTATCAAGTTTAATCTGAAAATATAATCTTACACAATTTAATTTTATCCAGGTTTGCTTGGACTGAGAAAAAGGCAGTTACGGTGTCTTCAAGTCAGTACCTATCTAAATACCCTTTTTACAAAGTTAATTTTTACTGGTTTTAGTAGCTCAGGGTGCAATTGGCTTGCTCACTTTCACTACCTATGTTTGCTACATCTTTTTCAAAATGGAGAATTAGTAGGCTCATCATTGTTTGTTGTAGTTGTTATTATTACGGTTGTTGTTCAGCATCAGCTTCCGTGTGTCCACCATCCTGTCTTTAGCTGCTCTGATTGCATTTCATACGATGACTTTTTCGTGGCCTTTCATTCCTGGGAATGTGGTTATGTTCAATTATACAAGTCAGTTTTTAATCACTTTTCAGAAATTCGTGGGGCATTAACTATTTGTTAAAGTATGTGAGTCGTGTCTTTAAATTTTACTTTTTCAGGCAGTGATTTTGACACATTTACCGTATTTATTCTAATAGAACGACACCCCCTAATTCAAAATCGTGTTTTTGGCATTGTGTTTTTGACCCACTTTTTGAAGAATGTTCTTAGCAAAATTACCCCTCAATTTGTAGCTCATCTCACTGGCTACAAAATAAGTGGTAACCTGCCTGAGAATGGCTTAGAAAAGTGGGTTTAAAAAACAATGCCAAGAACACGATTTTGAATTAGGGGGCGGGGTGGTTGGGATGAAGGGGGTGCGGTTGACGGTTGGTGCCGTTCTATTAGAATAAATACGGCACATATTTTGTAATTTGCGCCAGATAATGTTGCTTAGCGAAGCTCGATATTCATTTTTCTGATTTTTCGTAACGATAAATTTGAAAATGTAATTTTTGTGAGGTCTTTTGTATTTAAAATAGGGTTTTGACCTGTTTCCACTGAGAAAGTCGTTTGTGTATCCGTAATAAGTTTTGTGCGCCTGGAAAAGAGCCATCGAACCAAACAATGTAAGGAGGTTGGTTGGGCGCCATCCCACGAATAAGAAATGAAAAAACAGAGTCAAGGATAGCTCACAAGGGAACCTTCCGAACTGTGATTTCGCTCACAAATATTCTGGCTATGCCATCTTGTAGAGCATAGTCGATTTAGTTATGGAAGTGAAGTCTGTTTGCTGGTGAGAGTAAACGGCGGTGTAAACCACAGTAAAGTCGTGTGAATTTTGTATTTTCAGTTGAATATTTTCCTTAATTTCAGTTGATTTCTTTTTGTGTTTGCTGTACGCTATTCGCTAGAAGCTATAATTTTTAATTCTTTAGAAAGCTATGGAGTAGCTTCAAGAAGAAATTCTGTTAATATAAAAGAAATCAACTGAAATTAAGGAAAATATTCAACTGAAAATACAAAATTCACACGACTTTTTACTGTGGTTTTTGCACATTACGCCGCGTTCACCACTTTTTCTCTCACCAGCCCAAACAGACTTCACTTCCATAACTAAATCGACTATGCTCTACAAGATGGCATAGCCAGAATATTTGTGAGCGAAATCACAGTTCGGAAGGTTCCCTTGTCAGTGGTAGAGTAGCTGAAGCCGGTGAAAGTTGTCGTGAATTCGATTCCCACCCGAGGCATCACATTTTTCCTTGACTTTTACTACAATAACCTTATTGTTTTCACAACACTCTGCTATTGCAGGCCATTGGGCGCTGGACAAAATGGATGGACCTGATGAGCCTGTTGGTTGCAATACTGACAAATTTGAATGGTGTGACTCTCTAAGGCCAGTTAATGTCTACCTCTACTATGCTGCTTATGTGTTGGTTATTGGTAAGTCGACCGACACTTGAGGTCAAAATATTTTTTATCTGCCATATGTTTAGGTCTTGCCTTCCCAACTCTGAATATAGCAATAACCACCCTTTTCTCCAGGATCATTGGTCCCAGGTGGCAGGGAACTCAACAAGGCCTTTTACAAGTTGCTGGAGGTATCGCGAGAATGGTTGGACCCATCTTAATTAGCATTCTCTACACTAGCTACGGTCCCACCATGGCTTGGTTAGCAATCATTACTTATCTACCTTACAAAATAAAAATAAAATACTTTTTGCAGGAATATGGAGATTGCCGTGATTACATTCACTCTTTTCCTGTGGTTCGTGTTCTACCATCGCATGGTGCCATTGAAGAGCTGAGCTAGGGCTTTTTTCAACACTACCTCAGCTCCTACAACATTGACTCCAAAGAGCATTCCGGCAGAGCGAAGCCCAGCCAAAATCTGTAAAGTCCATGAAATCTTGTACATATGCGCTTGAATATAATCAAATGCTAAATTTTGTTCCTTTTTCATATCAATCCCCTCGAAGATTTTGTTATTGTTATGAAAGAACGAGTATCCAGCTCTGTTTCTAGGGTTGGCAAGGCTAGTCTTATTTCGACGTGTCGACTAATTCCTGGGTTTGACATCACTTTTTCATGAGCCTGTAAAAACTTCCATTTCAACGTGTCAGACATTCCTTCTGAACTGTTTTGCACAGAAAGGCAAAATCTACAAAAGAGTTTAAAAGAAA
This sequence comes from Ditylenchus weischeri, assembly GCA_029231635.1. Taxonomy (NCBI): domain Eukaryota; kingdom Metazoa; phylum Nematoda; class Chromadorea; order Rhabditida; family Anguinidae; genus Ditylenchus; species Ditylenchus weischeri. The sequence continues at coordinate 505,687 of JAMRYI010000004.1, read as the reverse complement.
TGTCTAAAATGTTAAAACGGAAGTTATTACAGGCTTATGAAAAAGTGCTGTCAAACCCAGCAATTGGTCGGCACGTCGAAATAAGACTACCCTTGCCAACCCTACTTGTCTCTACTGCTTAATTTCTTTTACTCCAACCCAAAACATTTTTATATGAACAATAATGAGTCAATAAAACGGATTAATTGGAGTTCTGCCTTATTTTTCTGGTTGTTGTCATTGACTTAATTCTTCCAAAATGTAATCTTTCTCCGGCTTTCTCCTTTTTAGATTTATTTCTACTAAAATATTACCACGAATCTCATTTTTATTGAACTAAATAAACAAATTTACGTGCAAGTTTTAGTCTATCTTCTGTACTTTTTCACATTAATCAATAAATTTAGAAGATATATGTCTAGAAATGGAGCCAGAAAAATACCTAGATTATGGGTTTAAAAAGATTTGAAAATCCTTGCTACCCCTCCTATGAATCCGCAAAAAGATTTTCAGGGGTACTGGTCGGAAAGGTGTGGATATAACCTCATACAGTCTCCTGGCTTCATAACGGCACACTTTAAAAAACATTTCATACAGTCTTAAAAGTTTTTAACTACTAACCAAAACTAGACAGCAGCACACAAATGATGATTTTAGAGTGTACCAAAAGATAAAAATATAGTATCTCTGTTTCTAATTCGTTTAAATCATGAATAATACACACATGTAAATTTAAACCCTACCTGGATATAATTCCAACCCCCCATCAACTTTTTTCAAAAGTGTTTCCAAACACCCTATATCTAACTAAAATCACCTCAGGAGCTCAAAAAAGACATTATTTTTGAGTTCTGATCAATGAAAAATCGAGTTTTGGGCACTTTGAGTTATCGACCATATGACTGTTTTACTATGTTTTTCAACATGGGATTTGGCAAAAAAAGCCTCTAAATGCATTTTAGGGGGCTATATCCAAGTAGCGCCTAAATTTCAAAATCTGTTTTCTGACTAGAAGATGCTTCTATTTCTGCAATGATTTCATCTATATCGGAGGATGAGTCATCATCTTCTTTTTCTGATAAACGGCTTCTGCATTGAATTTGCTCGCATTGTTTTGACTGCTGAGTACCCTCAGATACGGGAACTGATTTTTCAGGCTCTCGACGATACTCTTCTACTCCTCAAAACAAAAAGATTTGTTATTTGAATGTTGAATAAGTATTTACTTTCTGATTGTGGATAAGCTGGAGCCGCATCCAGATGGGACTTTAATTGAGAATTCGATGAAACATCTCCACTAGAAGAGCTTTCCTGCATGCAACATTATTACATTTTTGGTTAACTTGAGGTATAAATTCTAAAGCTAACATGTGAATTGGCCTGCAAACTGACAATAACGCCTCCTTGACCTGAGTTGGTAGCCTCACCTTCGTTCCTTTTCTTCAACTCCAGAGCTTTTTGTCGTTCGACATAATCAAAATACCAAATAGTGATGGCATATCTACAAGAAGTTCATAAAAAGCTAAAAATACATAATGAAATGAAAGACCTGTCTCTGAATACTGGCAAAACTTCATGGGGATTGCGACGATCCGACCAGAAAAAAACTACTCTATCTGCTTGTGGATCAATGTCCATTGGCACATCAGATGTCTCCGGATAGAGTCTACTACACAGTAAATAATAAAAAGCAGTGAACTTTTTAAAAAAGTAAATAAAAAGATACAGTGTGCCACCATGCTGAAAACCGAATAAGGAACTTAAGCAGTGACTTTTTATTTTTTTTCTGATTGCTTACATCAGCCAGTTTCCAGTTTTCATTGCAGTAATAAATAGTAGTGATGCAACGACCGTCAGCCACTGGATTATCCACATGTTTTACGTAGCGCGTACCATTCCCAGGATACACAGCTATCTTAATTTTTTATTTATCTTATTTATGTCTTGTAATAAAAGTCTCGTAATAAAAGCTTAAAAATCACCATAGCTCTTGATCTTCCTAAAATGCATTGCTAAATGTTTGCTGTTCAAAATAGGAAACTAACCAGAAATTTTGTAAGGTGGTATGCGATCAGAGAAGTGGACCAGCACCGAATCAAGCATAGAAATTAGAAGGCGAACAGTAACTGAGTCTTTGGCCAACTTATCTGCACTATCAAACCAGTAAATCTGAAAAATATTAGGGTTGTTCAAAAAGTTCTACCTCAACTTTTTTATAACATTTTTTTATTCGTTTGTAACCAATGAAAAATTTTAAGTTTGTTTTAAAAAGGGTTTAAAATATCAGTTAATATAAATTTATTTCAATTCAAAATGTTATTTAATAAGGACGAAAGCATAAAACAATTACTCTATCTGAGCGAATTTCTTGTGGATCACCCTCTTCTTTCCTACTTCCACCATCCACCAATTGACCAGCAGAAAAAAGACCATTTTTGTAGAGTCTCTCAACTTCCCTTTAAATTAAAAACTGTAAATTTTAAAAATAATTCATGCTTGTATATATAGGTAACCAATTGTGACGCATAAATTTTTAACTGTTTACAACAATAAGAACCCTTAAAATCGCCTTTAAAAGAAACCCATAAAGTTTTAGATTAAAAAGTGTTACAAAATACCAGATAATCTCCAACCTGAAAATCCTTCTGTGCGCCAACTCTAACCACCATACAAGACTCCTGTCTCAACTAAATAGACACCTTTTTAGACCTTTTTTTATCTTGACGTACGCCAGTTAGACCCTGATGGGTGAATGGTCACAATCTCAATATGACGTTTTATGGCAAGATTATTATGCTTCACAATCAGTTATAGTATTTTGTTAGTAGGAGAAAAAATAACTTACATATAAGTATGTTTGCAATGAGTCTTTCCTAGAAAATTGTCTACCACCGCCCATCTAAATAGAAATTTAGATTGAACATCCGCACGAAACAAAATTTTATAAATTCTACCCATATTCGTTTAAACTTCGAATGACATGTTCAGCAATATAACGAAGTCTTAGTGCGACCGCTTGATGTTGGTTAACTGCTAGTCCCGAATCTGCCAAATTTTTTATGTGTTGTTGAAGAGTAGTCTGAAAAAATTATTTACAAGGGATGGACCCTAATTATGACCTGGAAATTTTTCGATGATTTTTTAAGCGTATATTCTAGAGCGTGCCCAAATCCCATGTTAATGTAGTTCCCAACCTCTCAAAGTAAATACTTATTCAATATTAAAATAACAAATCTATTTGTTTTGAGGAGTAGAAGAGTATCGTCGAGAGCCTGAAAAATCAGTTCCCGTATCTGAGGGTACTCAGCAGTCAAAACAATGCGAGCAAATTCAATGCAGAAGCCGTTTATCAGAAAAAGAAGATGATGACTCATCCTCCGATATAGATGAAATCATTGCAGAAATAGAAGCATCTTCTAGTCAGAAAACAGATTTTGAAATTTAGGCGCTACTTGGATATAGCCCCCCTAAAATGCATTTAGAGGCTTTTTTTGCCAAATCCCATGTTGAAAAACATAGTAAAACAGTCATATGGTCGATAACTCAAAGTGCCCAAAACTCGATTTTTCATTGATCAGAACTCAAAAATAATGTCTTTTTTGAGCTCCTGAGGTGATTTTAGTTAGATATAGGGTGTTTGGAAACCCTTTTGAAAAAAGTTGATGGGGGGTTGGAATTATATCCAGGTAGGGTTTAAATTTACATGTGTGTATTATTCATGATTTAAACGAATTAGAAACAGAGATACTATATTTTTATCTTTTGGTACACTCTAAAGTCATCACTTTCAGAGCTGAATAGCCAGATTTCTGAGGAACTTTAGCACGCTTTGCAAGCTTTCATCGAAGTTCCCCCCAGGTCACAGTCAGGGTCCTTTCCTTATTAGATAAATATGGAAAAGATTTACAAAATGGTCTTACTTGCAAAAACCCTTTTTCAAAATCACGCTTTTAATTTTTTTGCAGCAATTTTTAGAGCTAATCCTCTAGCGACCACCTTATTTTTAACCATCCTGACCACCCAGGGTCAATTTGACCCTTTTTATTATAATATTTCAAAGCATTATGAATTTAAAAGCATTTTACCGCTCAAATAAAAACTCATTATATGGGCTACACAATGGTATGAAAATTTTTTAGTTTCGTTCACAGAAATAGATCTTTTTAATCCAAATAGCTTCGGTCATTTTTGAACAACCTTCTAAAATTTTCTTCAAAAATATTTGAAGTTATTTGCATTAAAAAATTCATTTCTGTGAGCTGAACTAAAAAAATTTTACACCATTGTGTAGCGCAGATCCTAAGCTTTCATTTATAGGGTAGCAAGCTCACAAATTAAAAAAAAATTTATAAAAACAAAAGAGGCTCAAAATTTTTTAAAGAAACAAATTCCGTATCTGTCATTTCTAGTGAAAGACCCACTCTGGGCCAGTTGGGCGGACAATATTAAATAAGACACAATGCGTTGTATGCATCAAGTCCTAGCGGTCATTTTAGTGCCATCTGGCTGTCTATATCGGCCAAATCTCCCATACGTCACTTCATGAGCGTAATTGATTAGAAAAAGTACAGTACGAGTCAAGCCAAATAAAAAAGGGTGTGGTGGGATGAAGGTGAAATGTGGTGATTAATGGCTTTAAAAGGAATTTAGACCCTGCTGGGATATAAAAACCACTAACCACCCCCAAATCAACTTTTTTAAAAGTGTTTCCAAACACCCTATATCGACCTAAAAATCACCTCAGGAGCTCAAAAAGACATTATTTTTGAGTTCTGGTCTATAAATCATTGAGTTTTGGGCTGCTAAATTTCTAAATAGTTCCTTTCACTAAAAAACGACTAGTTGAGATGTTTTTGGTGTGTCTAAATTGTAAATAGTGGTTAAGGTACACTATGCGTTTTACACAATTATAAGTAACACATGTAAAAGAAATATAGTTCACGAGCTATAACCCCTTCGCCCCCCCCACGCTCCTGTTTATACTAGATACACAAAAATTTAAAATTGCATTGTAGGCGAGCATGTGTTCCCTAATAGCTCTAGCAAAAATATTCTATTTACCTTGAATAAAAGATTCTTAGAGTGATCTTTGTACATTTTTTCGTTGTCAAGAGGCCTTTTCCGCTTATTTGAAGGTAAAAGTTTTGGACTAGTTTCAGATTCAAGTATTTGAATATCATCATCCTCGGTTTGTATTATGCGTATATCTTTGTCGTTTTTGTCAGAAGAGCCGTCTAAATTTTTGATTACAACGGAAAAATTGTCAAAAAAATCAAACTTATACTTGATGTAGATGGATTTGAAGATGATGATTTTGTACTATTACTTTTGCTTGAACTACTTTTTCTCCATTGATAGCACAACAATTTGTGTCGTTTGTAATCGAAATTCTGAAAATGATAATAAAAACATGGACGAATTAACTATTCATATTAATAAGATTACTTTGTGCTCAAGCCCACAATAAGCAACAACAAAACAGTCACCGCATCTGATTAATGGGGCATTTGGAGCTGCAGAGGCACGACAAAAATTACAATTGTCTGATTTTTTCTGGAGATTTCCTGGTCCGAAAGACATCGACGTAGATGCAGCATCACTATTTACAGAAGAAGTAGAAGAGTAGAAATCTGCACGAGTTGAGGATGGGAAAAACATCACTGACAAAAAAGTATTTGGCACTTGTTTACTTGGGGGGGGGCCTTTTTTGGTCAGCTGTGAATAGTGTTCAGACGTCTCCTAAGTAATTTTTATACGCTAAAAACGATAAAAAAGTTCTTTCCAAACAATTTCCGTACTAAAAAGACATGTTTTGAAAAAAAATTTGGTTATCAAAGGTTGACCAACTGCCTTGGTCCCCCAAGGTAGGCTGAGCGAATGAGAGCGGTGTCAGCCTACAAAAGATGCTTCTCGACAACAAAAATTTTATTCGCACTCAAAATCCTTGAAAACACTTATTTTACGATATTTCCACTACGTTTTGGTTGCTGCTGGAGCTGGGGCAAAAGTTGTTCTCCTTGGCACTATTCACAGTTGACCAAAAAGGCCCCCAAGTAAACAAGTTCCAAGTATTTAATAATATTAATTCAATGAGAAAGTGTCGGCCGAGATATCGTCTCGTCCCGATTTTGGCTTAAAATCTCGGTCTCGGTTTTTGGTCTTTTCGATCACCAAAATTTGCAGGATAGTGGTCGTATTTTCTATGGTTTTTCTGCGTCATCTTGTAACGTTTCTTAAAAAAACCCTTATCGTCGTATTTTTTATTTATTTTTATTATTTTTGTTGAACATGTCTTATGCTGTTATTCTTAGGCGAATGAAAAAATTTATCTAATTCTTGCTAAACTTGCGCGTCGTTATCTCTCAGCCCCAGCAATAAGTCAACCACGTGAGCAATTATTCTCTGTGGTCCGAGATGTGTACAACTATACAAGGAGCAATCTTAGTCCAGAGAAAGCCGAAATGCTCATATTCCTGAATAAAGCTTTGCCTATCATCAATTACTGTTATTGAAAATGCTTGTTGTGATATGCTGTTATATTTAAGGTGCATGTTGTTCAATAAAATTGGTTTGCCGTAGATATCTTGAACTTTTCGGCGAGATCTCGGCCGAGGTCTCACTCGGTCACTCCCAAAAATCTCGGTCTTGGTCAAAATTTGGCCCTAAAAATCTCGGCCGAAGTCTCGCTCGGTATCCCATTCTTCATCTCTAAAATTTAGTTTCAAGTCGTGTTTCTGCTTTCGCCTCTTTTTTTTTCCTTCGTATTACGAATTCCTCTAAGAGTAAGAGTGGATTTTATTGTTCGTATCGTCCATTTGATGTCTTCATGGTTTTTACTAGGTACATTTGCTAAAAATGGTGTGCCCTGTTTGCTTTCGTAAAGTTGGTAGCGAGAATGGCGCAAAGTTTTCTCATGGCGATCCTCGACTTCTTCCATACAGTCCTGCTAATTTTGTGGACCCAAACAAGAAACGTCAGCGTATCTACGTTTGCTATACCCACTTCGCAGAAGAACATGTCATCAAAGATGAGTTGGACAGTGCGATAGGTGCTAGTGTTCAAGCAGTCAAGCAGACGATCACCCTACTGTCACTTTTGAGGACTCAGACGTATATAACAGCTTTCAATAATTTTTGCTAACTGAAAAATCTAGGAGGGTGAGATTATTGTTACGCAGTCAGAAGTCTCAACTCCTAGAACAAGGAAGAATACGAAAAGAAATGATGTTCGGGTTGTGAACTCTTATGAGACAGAAATTGATCAGGAAGATGAACAGCTGGGTGTCAATCAAAATCAGCATGAATTCTTTATCATTGAAAAAAGCAACTTGAGCTACTCCTCCAACGTTGTTTCGATTGTGTTCGATTGACGTTGTTTCGACAAAAAAGGCTTAAAAATTTTTGAAAAAAATTCCGCACCTGCCATTTCTAGTTAAAGGCCTACTCTAGGCCAGTTGCGCGGACAATATTAAATAAAACACAATGCGTTGTATGCATCAAGTCCTAGCGGTCATTTTAGTGCCATCTGGCTGTCTATATCGACTAATTCCCACACACACTAGTGCGTAACCGTAATTGACCAGAAAAAGTGCAGCACCAATCAAGCCTAATTGAAAAAGTAGGGATTGAGCTAAAACTTGATGATCAATTACTTAATGCCTTGAAATGAATTTTTTTAGCAAGTAGCAAAGCTATTCTACCTTCTTTGCTGGCAGAATCTGCTTAAACTTCGCTAAATACGCCGCAGGGTCAAAATGACCCTGGGTGGGCGCTTAAGGGTTAAAATACAGTCAAACACCGTTAATCCGTCAGAACTCGGTCCAGATTTGGGTGACATATTAGGAGGTTAAGGTTTTATAATTTCCTATGTATTTTAGCCAAATGCGGTCGATTATTTATGGTAGATTAGCGGGATGGCGGATCAACGTAGTTCGACTGTACACATCAAATGTAAAACATTCTTCTCATAGTAATCACGACGACTGATAAGATCGGTTAAAACTTCGTGCATTTTAAGAAAAACAACAAAAGCAGAATAAAATACGTGACCAAGGGAAATGGAAAAAGTTACCGTATTTTATTTCAAAGCAGAAACATCGTCTTAAAACCGTTTGTTTTTAGAATTAATCTTTATAAATAGTTTTCTTACCAAATAAAAATCTGATCATCTCCGGTAATAACGTGATTATCAATGGGACAGCTTTTTCTGTTTTCAAAAGACTTTTTTGTCAAAAAATTTTCGTATAAAGACTTTTAAGGACTCTCTTGAACTCTGTTTTAAAATTTAATCGAAATACCTGAAAAATTTCTGAACACTTTCTGATAAAAAAAATTGAATTTTGTTTTCACTTTTTCACTTTCTGGGGCCTACTTTTTCACTTGGTTTTCACTTTCTGGGGCCTACTTGTTGGGTTAAAGATTCGCGCACTCACTTCCCTTAGACATGATTCCGAGCAAGACTCTTGATCAAATATGCAGTTTTTTTGCACAGCTCCAGCAAGAAAAATGTGATAAATCACCCTAAAATGACTTCAAAATACCTTAAAATGACCCTCTATCCCTGAGGGGTGGGAGGCAAATTTTTTGACAAAATTCAAATTTTTTAATCAGAGAGTTTTCAGAAATCTTTCTTTTATCGTGTAGAGCAGAAAAATGAGTTTGGAAAGTGATTTTGGGTTACTTTTCAAAAAATCCGAGTATGGGGGGGACTATAAAAGTACCAAAGGCTTTTTTTGGCGCTAAAGAACGCCTCTTCGGCGCTAATTGCCGAAGAGGCGCTCTTAAGCGCCAAAAAAGCTTTGCCTGTTCTTTTTGCATTTTGACACTAATTCAAAAAAAATTGTAGGTTGAAAATTTTGCTTCAACAACAGAAAAAATCATTTTAGCAACGTGAATATGGCTGGAGACTCTACGCGTCGATTTCGACTATTTACGTCAAAACTCGAGGAAAAATTCGTCTTTTTACGTTTGACTCGATGCCACAGCCTTTCAAAATTTGAACTTCCTAGTAATTCAACTCAAACAAAACGCCGAAAATTTTATTGTAATTTTTATGCACTTTTTTAATTTTTTTACTCTTCTGTTACCCAAGTATCAGATAATTGTTTCAAAATTTAACATAAGCACCTTAGAAATCGGCAATGCACGAAAAGACAAAAGTAACTTTATTCAGATTCAACTTCCTTTCTGCCTCTTGGCCGAGAGTTCTGCTCTTGATTCAGTTTCCAGCCATTTTTCCTCAAACTGTTTCTCTAAAACAAAAGCATCTTTACAGGGGCTTTTGGAGGGGCTTATGTAAGGGCTTACGAAGACGTATTTTTGTAGCGGCCTTAGCTCGCTCGCAAGATTTTTTCTTAGCTTGCTTTGAACGCTCAGCCTTCTTCCATCATTTCTCGATTGCGTCTGAACGAATTTTCGAGAGATACAGTTGATTTTTCTTGGAGCACGTTCTTCTGGTGGAGACCATCTCTAACTCTGAAAATAGGCTAAACTTCTTTTTGTATGAAAATCGCCGATTTCGTATTTTTAAAACTTTTCTATACATCAAAAAAAACCCGGACCCAAAAAGTAAAAAATTACTCAAAATAAGGTAAAAGTGGAGGTTTTTTACTTTTTCGAACTTCAACCGTCCAGTTCTATGTGATCCTCAAGAAACAGCCGACACGTCCTTGAGTAGAAAAACTAAAGAGATTTCGTATGGTGCATTGGATTAACTTTTGCTAAAAAAAGTTGAGAAAAGCCAATATTCACGAGGCTAAACAACTATTTTCCTTAGATTTCCTTTGCTTTTGACTAGAAATCGACATTTTCATGTTAATGGTCGTAACTTTCCCCGAATAATCCAAAACATGGGTTTGATCTCCTAATTTGAAGCTGAGAAACAGAGCTTATAAACAGATTTTCGGACGCATCTAAAATGATGTTAGGTTTTAATAAAGTTGTTGGATATCGACGCTGTATACTATGAATCGCGGAGTCAAAAACAGGCCCCTGTTGGAATAGCGTGCAAAACGCTTATAAAAATGTCAACGATATGGGAAAGTGAAAACTCAGTTTTGTAAAGGAGAAAAAATGCTACAAAACTGTGCTTCTACTTATTTAAAAAACAACATATGTGTCATAAGAAATGGCGAATTGGAAAAAATTAATGTGCTGTGTACTATCAATTGTCCGCAACAGTACTTGAAAAGTTGAGCCGATTTTTGTAAAATTGAAATTTTAGAAACTAGAGACCAATCAAAGCAAACAACTGGCATTTTTCCGAGTAAAAATAGGGCTTTTTGAGTTTTCCATCTAATTTTTGCATAAGACACTCTAAATTTGCATTTTTTGCATATGTCTTGGTATCGAAATGCAGCAAATCTACTCTTCTATTGGTTTTGTTTGATCAAAATTGGACAGAAAAACTTGGTGTGATCTCAATCAAATCAATGAGGCGAAAAAATTTCTGTGAAAATTTTCAAAGAAATTTGATTGGGGTTTTGAAATTTTACGTGTTTTATGGGCAAGTGATGGCTCATTCGAAAGCTCTTTATGTAAGGAATATTTTGGCTATAAACATGCAAAAGCCAAAAAGGAAAAAACCATATCAGAGATAAGAACCAAAAAAGGGCCTCAAATCGACCATTTTCGACAACTTTTCGTTTGGCGCCAATGATTCCTAATTATGGTTGGCCAATGAGAAAATTCTCGAGAAATTTCTCGGTTTTTTCTCAAGCAAAATTTAGATTTTGCTCACTCGATTAAAAATCGAGCAAATCTTTTTTCAGATTTTTGAATATTTCAGCTGAAAACATTGTTTTTATTTAACATCTATAAAGAACAGGAAGTGATGGTGATTCGGGGCTTATTTATCTAACTCATTCTGAGTCAGTCATGCCCCGTCGATAGCTGTATGTTGATAACCGTAGAATTCCTCCTATAATGTACGTACAGTTAAGATTGGGCAAAAAATGACTAAAAATTTTGCTCGGTTTTGGTTAATTCTTGAGAAATTTCTCGAGAACTTTATCGAAAAGATTTTGCTCGAGCAAAATCCCAACCCTATCTTTTTCTCTTTTCGTTTGGCGCCAATGATTCCTAACAGAAACCTACCGTATTTTCTTTATTAGTTAATACCCTAATACACTAAGATTCAAAATTTGAAAGGCTGAAGAAGAAAATTACGACGCGTCGCCAACCCTAAACGAGAAAAAATCTTTTGGCAAAAAATTTTCTGATAATTTGAATTTTACCGTTTTTTTAAGTTAAATTTTTGGTTTTCTTTGAGTTAGCATAAAAGTTCTGTCTATCATAGGCACCAGCGAAATCCGACGCTTTATTATTACGCCACTAAATTTAAAAGGTCCTAACTGGGGTTGTCGAGTCGAGTACTCGAAATCGAGTAATTTCGAGTATTATTCGAAATTTTTCGAGTTTCGAATATCGAGTGGAGTACTCGAAAATATTAAGTTCCGAGTATCGAATTAAATAATCTAAAATGTGCGTTCAGACCACATTTTTCTTTTTTATCGTTTTTTGTGAGTTACCGACTTTAGATGGTTAAAATTTTAGCAGAAAATTTCATACAATTTTCGAGTCGAGTACTTAAAAAAGTATTTATGTACTTGGTGGGCCGTCGTATTTTAAATACTACTCCATATTTACTCTACCATTTTGAAGCGCAGATCCTAAGCTACGAAATAAACAGAAACCTACCGTATTTTCTTTATTAGTTACCCCAGAGTAATTATTTTTCATCCCTTGAAAAATCGAAAAATTTCAAGGTCGATTTTGAAATTTTTGGGTGCCCAACTAAAATCTAAAAAGTGGAATCAACTAAGATTGTGATGATTAAAATGATTAAAAAACAGATTTGCACAATAAATTTTTTGAGCTGAGATATAGGGTGCCTATGGGGGGTAACTATTAGAGAGGGGGTAAATATCGGAGAGGGGGTAATTAATAGAGAAAATACGGTATTTCGTTGCAGTTAAAAAATAACTGACTTCGGTGGTTTCAGTTTATTTTGTAGACTGGAATCTGGGATTCATAATGGTGAAGTAAATATGGAGCAGTATTTGAAATACTACGGCCATCAAGTACATAAGTACCCTCAAAAAAGTACCCTTAAAAATACCCTTAAAGGGGCATACCAGCGCGTTACACGCAGAAAAGTCGAAAAGTTCTTTTTTCTTGCAAATTTTTTACATGCGGTTTTTTTAAGTTTTCGGCCTAGTTTTCAAAAGTAGTATAAGGTCATCTATATCAGATTTGATGCGAAACGAATCAAAAAAGGGATTTAAAAAAATTTGCTCGTCCCCGCCTTAACTTTTTGAAACGCTCTGGTATGCCCCTTTAAAAACTAGTAGTACCCATAAAGTACTCTTGAATAAGTACTCGTAAAAATTTCGATTATCGAGTCGAGTACTTGAAAATTTCGAATATCGAGTCAAATTGAGTACTCGAAAATTTCGAGTACTTGAGAACCCTAGTCCTAACTAAAAACTTATTTTTAGCTTCAGTAAAAATGAGTGATTCCGAAGAAAGCAATTTCGACGAACCTAAGCAGGACGTTGAAGAAAAAGAGATTGATGAAAAGGAAGACAAATCATTTGCGGAATTGGTAAAACTTTGACTTTTCGGTTTACATATTGGCTTCAATATTTCAGTTAAAACATATTTAATTTAGGGTATCAATGAGCAACTGTGTGACGCGTGCATAAGATTAGGCTGGACAAAACCGACTCCAATTCAACAGAAATGTCTTGAAAATGCTATGAAAGACCGCGATTTGATCGCTCTTGCTGAAACAGGGTAAAATTTGCTTTGCTTTTATGGTCATCACATATTCTTATTAACTTTGGTTGTAGTTCTGGAAAGACGGCCGCGTTTGCTCTTCCTATTCTGCAGGCTTTGATGGAAAATCCGCAGAAGTTGTTCGCTTTGGTTCTGACACCTACTCGTGAGTTAGCCTTCCAGATTACTGAGCAATTTGAAGCGTTAGGTTCCTGTGTCGGTTTGATAGTTTGTAAGTCTATAGAAATTTTAATATTTGTACATAAGACTACTTTTCAGCTACAATCGTCGGTGGTATCGATATGGCTACCCAAACTATTTCTTTGGCTAAAAGGCCTCACGTAATCGTTGGTAAGTAACTATTTACTGCAATGGAGGTAACTGCTACATTAAATTACTATTGTAGCGACCCCTGGAAGATTAGTGGATCACCTGGAGGTAGTGCAACCAGCTTTTTGTAGCTTGTCTGTTTCTACCTTTTAAAAAAATTATTGTAGAACACTCGAGGTTTCAATTTAAAAACTCTCAAGTACTTGGTGATGGACGAAGCCGACCGAATTCTCAACATGGATTTTGAAATAGAGCTCGAGAAGATTTTGCGAGTAATTCCTAAGGTTCGGCACACTTATTTGTTTTCGGCCACTATGACATCAAAGGTGAGTTGGTTACTAACCATTTTGAGATGTAAAGCATTTTTATTTTTTTAAGGTTTCCAAGTTGGAGCGTGCTTGCTTAAAAGATCCAGTGAAGGTGGAGCTGTCCAACAAGTATCAAACTGTCGACACACTTATTCAAAAATTCCTTTTCGTTCCTCATAAATACAAAGTATTTTTTTTTCTTCTCAATAAGAAAGTTTTGAATCTTTTAGGAGGCTTACTTAGTTTTTTGTCTTAATGAGAAGCCTGGAAACACTGCGATTGTCTTCTGTGGTAAGTAAATAGTGTTCAAGAACTCCACCCATTTTAAATTGCCAAAAATTTTCTTAGAAGAAATATTAAAATTTCGTGAGCACCGAGCTAATTTTATCTGAAAAGCGGTTTCTTGGTAATATTATATTATTTGGTGGCATAACCTGTAACAATTTAAAAACTACGCTGCTTTCCTGAAACAAGCTGTATTTTTTATGATTTTTTCAGTTATTAACTATATCGCTTAGGTACATGTGCTGGTGCCGTCAAAGTTGCGCTAATGCTAAGGCATCTTGGCGTCGGAGCTGTCTCGTTGCACGGTCAGATGTCTCAGCCGACGCGACTGGGAGCTTTAAATAAATTCAAGAAAAAAGACCGGCCGGTATTAGTCTGCACTGACGTTGCGTCAAGAGGTTATTCTAGACATTTTAAGTACACTCATGCAAGTATTTCCAATTTAGGTCTGGATATTCCGCATGTAGACATGGTGATTAATTACGATGTGCCCAATAACTCGAAGGATTATATTCACAGAGTTGGAAGGTTCGTATGCTATTTTTCTTATCTTTAGCCTGATTTCGTTGCTAATGAAAGTTTCTAGGACTGCTCGTGCTGGTAAATCTGGAGTCGCATTGACTATGGTTACTCAGTACGACGTGGAATTGTATCAGAAGATCGAGCAGTCTATGGGCAAAAAGCTTGACAAATATGACGTAAATCACAATGACGTCATGCAATTAGTTGAAAGGGTTTCGGAAGCCGGAAGGCATGCCGCACAGGTGTGTTCGTGAATGTTTAATGAGATAACCCGGTAATTTTTAGCGTTACAAGGAACTCGATGAGAAGAAAGGTATGAAGCGAAAGCACAACGCCAATGAAGATGAGGAAGGGCAAACAAGGAAGTATCAGAAAGCATCCGTTAGAAAGTCTTATAAATCGAAGTGATAAATAGGACTTGCGATTGTTATATTTGTTATTGTTGTTGAGAGTTTTCTGAAACAAGTAATGCTTTTCTCTTTGTGTTGATGAAGTTGTTGTCCTTAGCACTGCATCCACATTCAAGTCTACCCTCGATACTCCTGTGGGTACTCACTCAAGATGTGGTTATATCGAGAGTGTGCTTATATCGAGAGTGTACTTTCTGAAAGAGAGGAACCAGAGTGTGGGGAGGAAAATCACATCTTGATCAGAATTTATTTTAAACGAATAACATCCGAACAGTTAATGAAGGGAATGTAAAATCTAGGCATAAAATTTCCATTTTTACAGAGAAAATGTAACCTTTTTAACAAAAATTTGTGCCAGCGACAGTTTTTATGACGCACTCAAGAATGCTTTCTGTCGCAATTACCGTATTTTCTCTAATTAACGCCCCGGGGCGTTTATTTTTCAATTGACCACCAGGGGGGGGGCGTTAATTGGAGAGGGGGCGTTTATTTTCCAATCAAAAATTCACATAATGATTTCAACCGAAAAGTTTATTCCGAGCTCAACAGGTTAATAAGCAAAATAAAATACAATCCCGGTCACACAATGGGCTCGTCACTCACATAACCATTCTCTTCTTCCTGCTCTGGGTCCACTTCTTCGTCCAATGCTGGCTCTTCTTGGTTCAGTAGCCTCGCGTCTGTGAGAATTTTTTGACCGCCCGGAATTGCCTTGAAGACGTGAATGAGATGATCTTCGCTGCTGTCATGAAGATTCGTGATTCCGCAATCTTTGATAGAGGTAAGGGAAATGAATCTGAAGTATATAATACCTGAAAGCATCCCATACGAGAAGACGGCTGCCGAACACTGAGTTTCCAAATACTCGCTAGAGATAGTTAACTCGTCATCCATCCATACTTTTCCGGCCCAGGAGAGAATCTGGTCTTTGTACTTTTCCGAGATCACCTGTTAGCATCACAGTAACCCTCATCTTGTCATGTCCGGTGGTAAGAACCGATACCTTAATTGATTTTAACGCAGTTCGAAAAATTAGTTAAAGGTTTACCTCCTTGGCTCCGTACTCATCAATGCATTTCCCTCCCGCTGGATCAAGCCAAACAGCCGTTTCGTCAGCTGCATAGATTTTGGCATAGCTGGGAAGTTTAGATAAACGTAACTCAGGTAAAAAATATGAACCTATTCTTCATTCTCAGGTTCGATACATAGACCACGAAATCGGCGATTTTCTCAGCATAATCTTGAGGTGGCTTCTGGCAGACGGTAGTGGGAACACGCAGGCGAAAGTTGTGACGACGCAAAAATTTCTCCAACCATCCTACGCTTGCCCTGAAGTACCCTTCATCATCCTTCACGTTGAAGAGTCTTCGCGCTTCTTCCATGATCATTCGTCTTCATCTTAACATCTTCTTTCTTCTTCAGAGGTTTCACTGAAAAATGCATTGTTCTAAGCAACTTTGAACTTTATTCATCTGTATGGCTTACCCCGGGAGGGTCCCTTGGATAGGAAGAGTGGATAGGAAAACCACTAAAAAAATTAGGCAAAAATAATTCAAAACCACGTTATCCTGCCCAAAATGGTGTCATAAAGACGGTTTAATAATAAAAAAAACCTATTTGAGAGCCGAAACCCCAATGCCAAAGCATGAACCTAGTTAGTGCCCCAATTACCTGAAGGATAGTATAGCCGCTAGTAAAATTGTCTTAACTACCATGTACAGGGTGTATCAAAAAAAAACCTGACCACCTAAAAAAATTTTGCTCAGGTAGGTTCATGCCAGGCCGATTTCCGATTTTTTCGGGCGCTATCCCTCTTATTCACTTAGGATTCTGTACACAATTACCTGCGACTTCAGCATAACTTTATTGACTATCAGCAGACAAAAAGTTACACATAAAAGAGATTATCATTCAAAATTCTTTCCTTCTGCCTCAGCACACGCACTCAGCCTTCTTGGAGCCAGCAGTTTTCTTCTCAATCAGGCGTTCATTCTTCAAGCGGTCAGAAGTGGTAAAGCATCATGTAAAATATTGCTGGTCAACTGACAAATAATAGTGAAAAGACCATTGCTGACTTGCAGAATATGGAACCTGAAAGAAAGGTAGATGAAGTTTGTGAGTGGTCAAATTTTTTTCACCTTGCAGGTACCTTTACCAACTAGGGTAACAACACCTGTATATCATTGGTGACCTGGCGGCTTCCTCATCCACCCTATAGCCGAAAAAAATTTATGAATCCAAAAAATTTACGAATCAAATCTGAGAAACCAGAACTTTGAGTGCAAAATGAAGCATAATCGGTGTCCAAATTAGGGTGCCCATGTGAGATTTGCTCAAATGGTAAACTCAAGAATCCGTAATTTCATAGGGTTACAAAAACTCGTTATGCAAAATTCCTTTGGTGACAATCCACTTCTAAATTGTCATAAAATGTCAAAATATGGCATCATAGTCATATGATGACGGTGACCAGTGTGGGATAATTTTTTCTAAAGTTCAAATTATCTTCGAAATTATCTTCGAACTCAAATTTTCATAGACTTATTAGGAGCTCAAATCCCTTCCATCACAGCCTTTCAAAATTTGAATTTCCTTGTAGTTCAACTTAAACAAAACGCCAAGAATTTAATTGTAGATTTTAAGCGCTTTTCTAAAATTTTGTCGCTTTAGTCACTCGAATATCAGACAACAAATGCATTGGCTCAACAAATGCATTTAAAAAGTAGGCAATACATGAAGATACAACCGTTACTTTATTCAGGTTCAATTTCCAACACAATATTCAGGTCAAAGAATACATTTCGCACAAGTTACCACTGTCCTGCAGCCACGGATCCCGATATATTTGAGAAATAGTAGCACGCGTCGACGGATCAGGATCTAGTATTCTTTTTATCAGAGCTAAAATTCTGACATAAATATATTCTTGTTTGACTAGACTATTCAAACTAATTACTTAGCGGTAGCACGTCAATTTTATTCCAAGGCCTTTTATTCATCGTTTTCCATCAGCCCAGCATTTGAAACGAATAGTACATCTGCAAAAGTTAAATGCTTGTAAATTTAGCCTGCAATAACCACCTAAAACAAACCTTTCCGGGGATCCCCACCTGAATTAGGTTGATAAAACGAACACACGGTTTGCAAATATTCAAATATGCACAAACCATGTTTGGTAAGCAACAAATTCTCTGGTTTGATGTCGCGATGCACAATTCCATTGCTGTGAATATACTCCAGGCCGTCAATGAGTTGAGAGAAGAAGAACTTGGCTTTCTCTGGATCCATTCCTCTGGATCCAAAATTCACGTTTGATTGCCATTTTTTTTGAAAACCAATACAAATCCAACCTATCCTATCAAACAGTTCACCACCATCCGCATACTTGCTGTACTTTCAGAAGCAATTCTCTGTGACATCACTGGTAAAGTCGACTTGGAAGCTGGCTGTAGTCCGTTTCGGCACACTGCTACCTAAAAAGCTTGTTGTTATGCGTTCAGATTTTTTTATTTTAACTCACTTCTTGATAGAGACCCTTCTGTTGCACATTCTTAACCTTAACTTTCTTAACTTAAAAACCGTCAAAACAGTAGATATAATATAGAAGGATTTTGACACCGAAAATAGGATAAACAGCTTACAATGACGAAGTTTCCACACTTCTCTTGCTTTTGCACTTAGCTTGTTCCACCTTCTTTTAACTGCATTCTGCCTCTTAGCCGAGAGTTCTGCTCTTGATTCAGCTTCCAGCCGTTTTTCATCAGCTCGTTTCACTGAAACAAAAGCGCCTTCATAAATAGGTACAACAAGGGTAACAGCTTACAAAGACGAATTTTTCCTGCATCCTTTGCTCTTGCAGCTACAGCTTCTTTCACAATTTTTCTTGTGTTCTTTGCTGCCATCGAAGCCACTCTTGCATTCAGAGTCCTCTGAGCTCTCGCTAACTTTGCTATCGGCTCCTTCTGCACCACAGTGGCACGTCTTGTTTGAACCATCAGGCTTGCCTAAAAACCCAATAGAATATTTTGAAAAAGAGGACAGAAAAAAAAAGGGCATAACTACAGAATTTTTAGCACAATTTTTATACGAAAATGTAGCCTATATATTTAGCTGCCAGAAAAGTCAGACCAATTTTTGCAGAGTCAGAATTTTTAAAACTAGAGACTGTTTGAAGCAAACAAGTGGCATTTTTCCGAGTAAAAATTGGGGTTTTTGCGTTTTCTGTCTAACTTTTGTATAAAACACCCAAAATTTGTATTTTTTTGTAGACATCCTTGGTACCAAAATGCAGCAAATTTACTCCTCTATCGAGTCTCTGGTTTTGTTTGAGAAAAATTAGACAGAAAAACTTGGCGGGATCTTAATCAAATCAATAAGGCAAAGAAATTTCTTCGAAAATTTTCAAAGAAATTGTTTGTGGTTTTGAAATTTTACGTGTTTTATGGGCAAGTGATGGCTCATTCGAGAGTTCTTAATGCGAGGAATATTTTGGCTATAAGCATGCACAAGCCAAAAAGGAAAAAATCAGGTCAGAGGCATGAAACAAAAAAGGGGTCTCAAATCGACCATTTTTGATAGTTTTTTGTTTGGCGCCAATTTCCCTAATACACTAAGATTCAAATTTTGAAAGGCTGTGCCATATTGATTGCAGTGATAACTAATTTTATCGAAGACCTATAGATATTGACTTGAGCGAGGTTGCGGTTAGATTAGGATGGGAAACTCACCGCATTTATTAATCATCACCAAAATATGTGACGCATAATGTCAAATTTACAATGAGTAACGTCAGAATTGAATTTTTTGTTTGTCCATTACCAACTCCCGCAGAATTGCTATGCACAGATATAAAATAAAATTAATACAATTCCAGTACAATAAAATGGTTTATTTGAGTTCAAAGCATCACACTAAACGATGTCAATCCAATCTATTACAGACCCCAACGATAATTTCTGCTCCGCGCTACACTCGGCAAAACATATTTTGGAATTGAGATCGCTCCACTTGAAGTTTACTCCTGCCTTTGAAATAATCCTCTGTGTTGACTCCCCTAGAAATCGGAAAATAAACGGTGCCACTAAAAACTATTCAATTGCAAGACAAACCATTTGTGGATGATAGAGAGGCTAGGCGGGAAACATTGATTAAACCAAATTCTGTTTCCAGTGACTCCCGAATTTCCTGTAAAACTTTATTTATTAAAAAGTTACAAAGACTAGTCACAAAGAAAAAATTTCTTATAACCTCGCTTGATATAGCTCCCTCCACATCTTGCTTATTGCAGGCGACCAACACTGGAAGAGACTTATTCGACTCGAAAAGAACATCGTACAAAAATTCAGCCACATCTTTTGACTTTCCCATATAGTTGCTACTGTCCACAACAAAAATAATGCCTCTAATGGTTTTACGATCCTAAAAACCATTATTTATAAAGATGAGTTTACAATCACCTGCCTTGTTTAGCCACTTAACACACAAACCCTTTCGCAAAGATTCAGCGCCAGGATAATCAACGAGCCTAAGCACCGCATAAGAGAAAGCAGCCATTATAAAAATTTAAAAACCTGTAACGAGCACCATTCTTTGACAAATAACCCAGGTAGAGGTTTTCCATCATGGAAGTGTAGGTATGCCATTCAGCCTCTGTAAAGGCAAAAAATATATTGTGGACTGCAACCAGACGGAAGAAAAAATATCTAAACGACTACCTGAACTAATTAGCTTCGTGAAAATCCTAGTCTTGCCAGATCCATTCAACCCAACGAGCAATATTGCATCGCCTTTCGTCCCAAATTTGCGCCATACGAAGAACACCACGGAGGACAAAAGCATAATCAGGAAAGTAACGATGGCAGGGATCACATAGTCACTAGCTGAGTTCACCATAGTAAAAATACTTTCTTGAGTCATATCTACCTGAAACAATAGACATGGCACATAAAACCATGATCTAGGTCAATCAGATAGTCACACCTGACAATACATACAATATATACCACTAATATCATACAAAAAAATCAATGACACTTTATTATTCTATACATAGCACAGACAGCAAAAAGTTTTAGGAACTGATGTCGAATCTTTTTTTGATAAACCAATTCAATGCTGCCTTTCCTAAAAATTCAGATTTATTTGCCAGAAGAATAAAAACAAGCATCTGAAGCAAACCTTTGATCGTATCGACTTCTCTGAACAATACCTCTCTGCCAACTGAACATTTGTTTAAATTAAAAACTAACTAGGATTGTTACAAAGCAGTCTTACTAGCTGGATCGAAGAACACACCAGCAGATTTTTCGGCTGCCCTCTCACGAACCCATACTTTTGTTGTACCTGAAAAATTTTATAAGTTCGTGCGTCAACTCCCACATTAAAAATTTTGCAAAAGAACCTGAGATAATACTCGCTAATTGAACAATGACATATCTACAACAGAAAAACTAGATAAGTCGTAGACAAAATTACAAGCCAACTTACTTAGACTTTGCTCCCATTGAAGACCTGAGAAAGTGGCTTTACCAAAATGCTGAACTTTTGATTTCAAAATGACTTCACTAAGTGATTATCAAGTATAGTGGGCTAACTCCAACTTCGATGTTTCAATGAGCGTAAATGACTATTCAACCTTAAGGAATATTTTATTAAAATCAAAAAGGCAAACATAATGAACAACATAAATCATATAACGCATGCTAAGGCTTGGAAGTAGATTCTTTATCGTGACTTTGACGCTGGTATTCATCTAAAATTCATATGTTAATTTAACCTATACTCGAAAAAGCCTATTATTTACTGACCAAGTTTGTCGTAGTAGTCATCTTCCGAGAACGCATGCGGATCGAAGATCTCCTTGGGGAAATTACTGCCTTTTTCATCGATTTTGTATTTCTCGACCAAAAATTCATAGAGCGCTGGATTCTTGAAATGCTTGTTCTTCTTGATAGCCTCGTTCATGTCTTTCCCTTGAGCCTTTTTCTTGAAATACTCTGCAAAATTTCTCTAAAAATTACAAAAGCTAAGGCGTAAAAAGATTTTTATAATAAAATTCCTTCAGTAAATTAAAAAATATTTACCTCTCTATCAGGATCGCAAACACCCGAAGAGCTAGGTGACATTGAAGGCACTTCCTGATCTTTCATATGGTTAATACTGTAAATCCTAAAAGGTGAGTTAAACAACACAAGAAATTCCTCGGTCACAATAGAGTACACTCGTCCAATTTACACGCTTTAACTACCGTAAAACCTCTATTAAACGGCCCCCCCCTACAGTTAACTATTTTCAAATTTATTTTGCTCTTTTAACCCCAACATTTTTTATTTTTTAAACTGTACGAGCACTCATTTTGTAGAGTTTGGAAAGATCTACAAAATGAGTTGTCGCACGCTTTAAACAATAGACAATGTTGGGGTTAAAAAGAACAAATTTGAAAATAGTTAACTGTAGGGGGGGGGGCCGTTTAATAGAGGTTATACGGTATTACAGACGACTCTCACTTCCCATTAGGGCTCACCTCCTCACCTCCCGGCCTTAAGTAATCTAGCTATGTTTACGTCTCGTTTTCATACATTTTCACGTATTTTTTTGCCTGGTATTTGACGTAAATTCTGAAATTTCGCCTGACATGTACTCTAATTTTTGAAGTAAAACTTGAAAAGCTGGTATTTATGACCTACGCGTACTTTTTAATTATACGTAGAATGGGCTGATAGCAAAAATTAAAAAAAGCGAAGGAGTCGGAAGGTGGAGTTGAACTCGTGACTTCAAGGAAAATTGCCCTAATAGCTACGTAAAATACTGGGTGTGGAAAGGGGCGGCACCGAATTGGTCGACACTGAATTGATCGACAACCGAATTGATCGACAACCGAATTGATCGACACCGAATTGATCGACACATGTCAAAAGAATTTTGTCTTCAAACGAAACTATAGACAATTTGTTTCTTTGATTTATTTCCTTTTTTAAATGTCTTTTCATTGAGACTTTGGCAACGTAACCACGTTGAAATTTCAGGGCAAAGATGAGCTTTGAACTTCTAACGTCTGAGAAAAACAAGCCAATGCTAAAGGATACCAGTGGCTGTCTCTACTGGAAGTACAAGCAACGAACTCGAGCTTACTGGAGATGTATTTTCTTCCGAAAGGGCGCTGATGGAGAACAGGGCAGCAAAGGTATCATGTTGTATTTCACTAATCTTAGGTAAAGCGGTAACATTCGAAGGAAAAATTATTCTCACTACAGCGCACAACCATATCGGCGGTATGAATCGGGTGGAGCAGAAGATTTTTCAAGGAATTGTGCAAAAACAAGCGGTCTCGACCAAGGACCATCCTCGAAGTATTATCGCATCCGCTCTCAATATGGTCGACGAGGATTCCAGGCCATTTATTCGCCGTTCATTCACCACAAGCAACATCCGGAGTATTCGGCATGAAACAATGATGGAGCCAGCCAATCCAAAAAATCTGCAAGAACTGAAGGTTAGGGGATCTTATCTTTAATCTTATTTGTTTTTGTCTTTTAGATCCCAGAAGAGTTCAAAGAATATGACGGCAAAGTCTTCCTCAAGTTCGATGGATACAATGGGAAGGATCGGGTGGAGATATTTTCCACTGACCGAACTTTGGATATTCTCGAGTGTGAGAAGAATCTTGGCGCTGACGGAACTTGGGGTGTGGCACCATTGCTCTTTGATAATGTTTGGATAATCTATGCGCGTCTTGCTCATTCTTTTGTTCCGGTGGTATTTTGCCTGCTTGAGAATCGCCTTCAATTTTGTCCGAGCAGCGAGTGGCAGCTTATAGAATTGGGCAGAACCTTCAAGTTCGTAGAATCGCCTACCGTCACCTCAATCAGCGAATCAAGAATATGGTTGGCCGTTACAAGGAAATTCCGGACAAGGTGGGATATCTGCGAGGAATTGCTGGGAATCTGGGATGTTTGACAAACAACTCCACTAGTTTGTTCAAATTTTATTCACGGATCAAAATTATATTTCATCTCAGTGATTGCGAAGAAGAGGAAGGCAGAGCGTCAGGATGAAGGCATCAAGAAAGAAAAAAAGAAGCGAGGTTCTAGCTTTCATTACCTTGGACAACTTGGGTATTTAGATTTATACTTAGATAAAAATGCCAACCCATTTCCAGGAATCGATGAAGAAGCCGCTGCTAATCCAGCTAACGAAATCTTGGCTCAAAAATGAATCGACCGATTTCACTCAAACCCAGATGGAAGATTTCCGTGCAGAAATGAAGGAGAATATTGTCGCTGGAGAATTGTTTTGAAATGATCCCCTTATGCTATATTTTGTCTTTATTCTCTGAATGTTCGTCAAATAAAATTACATAATATTTTGTTATATACCCAGTGGTGAATAGATACCCAGTGAATAGGTTGAAAATAAAAGTTGGTTGTTAATCCACACCCGGCACAAGTGGTGAATTCGGACGTTTCTGGAACAAAACTTTTTATACAGTTCGGTTTTAAAAAGCTATTTCGTACTAACTAATAATTTATTTCGATGATTTAAGGATAGTTTGTAAAAAATATACTTTTTCAAAATATACTTTTTCGTGCGTCGTTACATTTAGACGCCTGCACACTATTGTGATCGTGGGCAAAAACATAAAACTGGATGAAATTGTCAAACAACCTACGCAAGAAATAGCTAAAAGAATTTAGTGAAGAGAAAACTGCAAATTGGCGTTTTGTTTTGAATTAAAAATATTGTGATTCTTTAAACTTTCAGTTAAAATTAACAAGCAAAAAATCGGCATGTGCCTTAAAAAGGCATACCAGCGTGTTACACTGCAAATTAAGGCGGGGACCAGCAATTATTCAAAAATCGTCTTTGTTTTCACTCGTTTCATGTCAAATCTGATATTTATGACATCATCCTACTCTTAAAAAGTAGTCAGAAAACTTTTGTCGGATTAGGTAGAACGTTTATAGAAAACAGTCATGAGAGAAATAAATTGCTGGTCCCCGCATTAATTGCAGTGTAACGCGCTGGTATGCCCTTTAAAAAAAACCACGAGAAATATGTTTTTACTTGGTGAAGCCTCCCCATACTTCGGCGAAACATTCCCTGTTTTGCAAAAAATAAAAATGTTTCGTGAACAAAAAAACCAAAAAATTCGCGAACAAAAAAGAGGCGAAACATTTTTATGTTTCACGGTGTTTCGCGAAACAGAGACTTTGTAACACGAAGTAAAATGCAACTTTTTAAGGTTTTTTGTTTAATTGCGTTACATTTTGGTGATTATTAGAGGCTAAGTAGTATGTTTGGTCACATTTCAATAAAGCGTGCAGTACCGTATTTCCTCTAATTGCCGCCCCCTCTAATAAGCGACAAATCAACCTCCCCCCAATGTTTTTTACCCAATTTTTGAAGACTGCTTTTAAGCGAATTAATTTCTATAGTAGTTTATGAGTGAGTTACAAAATGGTTTCTAAGTTGCTCAAGGGGGAGTTTAAAAAAAACAGGTCAAGAATAGAATGCTAGAAATACAATTTCGAGAAGAGGTGATGCATCAATTTGAAGATGGGATTGGTTTTTGACTGATCCGAGGATGAGATTAATATCTTATCGCATATGGCATTCATTCATTCGAAAGCTGACAATTGGCAGGTTCTTTTAGTTCACGAAAAAGTCATAAGGTTGACCTGAGCAATAGCAAAAAGTGTCGTAGATGTTCGAGTATCTTGATACCCTATTTAGAATGATTTTAATTAAAGTCTCATGTTTTTAAAGTCTTACTTGCAACAATGTCGCCCAACATTTTGTCAAAATGATAAAACAAAAGAAGTGTCGTGAGCATCCGCTTTCAAACTATGACTGTTACGATGGGTAAAAAAAATTACAAAAAAAGAAAGAAAAACTAGCCATTTGAAATAATATGAGAATCTCATCTCTGGACTGGTCAGTCGGTTCAAAATTTTATCGAAAAAGCCCCCCCCTCTAATTGCCGCTCCCTCTAATAAGCGCATCCCCTAGAGGTTGATCGGAAAATAAGCGCCCCGGGCGGCAGGTAGATCTGGTCAGGTAGATATCCACCTGGATGGCCTTAAAAATTAAAATTTAGTTAACATTAATAAGAAAACTTTTTTTGACTAAAAATCGTGTAGGAAGTCGGTTTGGTTAATACCAAAATTGAGATTTTAGCCACCCGGATCAAAAAACCTCGGTACCCCTGGCTATACCTGGCTGCTTGATAAAAATGAAAAACAACCCATTTTTCCTGCTTTGAAATTGCCTGGCGAAACCGGTTTGTTAAGACCGAAATTGCGATTTTACCCACCCGAAGAGGTGATGCATCAATTTGAGGATGGGATTGGTTTTTGACTGATCCGAAGATGAGATTACTTTTTTTGACTGAAAATCGTGTAGGGGAGTCGGTTTGGTTAATACCAAAATTGCGATTTTACCCATCCAGGCCCCAACATCTGGGGTGAGAACCAGCTGGTCAGGTAGATGTTTATCTAAAGGCCGGTCCACAATGCTGGCTGCAGCGTGTGGCAATTGTCTGTGGCTGCATAGGGTGGCCACAACGCACACCACACTCCGTAGCCACAGCCACACGCCATACGCTGCGGCCACACGCCACAGGGTGTCCACAATGTGCAGCCACACGCTACAGCTGAAGCCACCATTGTGGACAAGGCTTAATTGGCCTGAAATAAAATTTTAAAAATAAAAAAGCAATTCATACTATCATATCTAAAAAGCCTGTAGAGAATGCAGTTTAATATCACTCACACTGGAACTTTTCCTATTCAAATCCCAAAACCCGAGGTGGGTTGCAAAGTGACTGGAAATGTAAGTACTCGCCACCTCTACGTGGGTACCACTACCTTGTTAGTGCCACTAAGGATGGATTAAGATTATTGAGAAGGGATCGAGACCATTATTTATACCATAAAAAATAAAACAGTAAATCTGACGCAGAAAGAAGTGAATCTGATGCAAGGAAAGGGATTTCTGACCACACCGCCCCGCGCTTCTTTTAAGTACATAAATACCCCTAAATTTGAGGATACGACAGAAAACGAGTAATACATCAGGTTTTTACAGCAGCAGAAAGCGCAGATTCTGCCTATTGTTTTGATACCAAATGAGACATCAAACCATGAAAAAAAAAGTAGTTCAGCGATAACAAGATATGTTGGTGAACAGGCCTTTTCCGGCTTATTTTAAATTCGCGTCTTTTTTCTGTACTTTTGAGTTTTTTGTAGTTTGGGACACATTTCTGAGTTTTTCTTAACATTAAATGGCCCAAATATAAAAGTAAGTTAGTGGGGCCTGCGTGATTAGGGTCCCCTTTTATTCCCTTCTCTTCCCTACACAGCCCTTATTACCTTTAAAATTCAAAAGGCGCCAATTTAAATTATGAAGTTTTGGCTAAAAAACATGATGCCCCCTGTGGTTCGAATTTTTTTTTGCTCAAAATTCAAATAACACGCGGCTTACTCATGAAATCGGGGTCGAGAAACACGAATATGATGTTTCTCCTCCGTCCCAACACTCTGCGTGTTGAACTCAAGCCGGTTTTGGAAACTGGAGCTGGTGAAAAGTAGATTTCTGAAATTATGTTGACCACAAAGTGGTCAAATTATTCTGTGATCATATTTGTTGGTTATTATAAAACAAGTTTGTGGCTAAAGTCAAAAACTTTGAAAAATCGTGTTTTTACCACCAAATTTCTCATTTCGACTGTATTCAAAACAAAATTAATTATAATCAAAACAGCATTAATTTTATTAACTTTATAACAGTAATCAAAACGTCATTATCTAGTACTAATTATTTCCAAAACGAGACTTTCTTTGCTTGGAATCATTACCGACCACATTATGGCTGGAAGAATGGGACTTTTTCGACTCCCCGCTTGTAATCTTCTCTTGCGATTGCCTCTGATATTCACCTAATTTTTTAAAATTAATTTTTAAAATATCTGAAATGTTCTTACTTAAAGCATCAAAGTAGTCAGACTTCTGGAAACTATGAGGATCATAGACATGTTTGGCAAAATTGCTACCTTTCTCGTCTATTTTGAACTTCTCCACCAGAAATTCATAGATGGCAGGGTTCTTGAAGTGCTTGTTTTTCTTTATGGTGTCGTTCATTGGCATTCCTCTGGCTTTTTTGTCAAAGAAGTCAGCGAATCGGCTCTAAAAAATTTTACATTATTATAAAGATACTACGAAAATGTTTAAAGCATTTTTGAATTTTTAAATTTTCATTTAAAGTTCAAATTTCATGTATTATCTCTATATAGTATTTGGCATGTGTCCGTCCTACTTTTTAATGGACATTTTGACCACATTCAGGCCATTTTTGCTTATTTTTCCGATTATTTTCGGCAATGTCTCGACGGAACCCCAAACTTCAGACAATTCAGCGTCTTTTTATGCCGAGACCCAGGAAAATGTCTTCGAAAAAAGAAAAACTTTTGTGGTCCCTCAAAATTGGAGTTGTCTCTATATAGTATTTGGCATGTGTGGGTGGGTCGCCACTTTTGTGCTCAAGCCCGATTTTCGGCCACTATTGGCAAACATATGTCGGATATCTTTCCGGAACCCGAAATTTAAACATCTTAGCTTTCCTTTAAGCATAAAACCGCAGAATCGAAGTGGCTGTGAAAAAAAGGTTTTAAGTCCCTCCAAACTGGAGATGGTGGACTTTAGCCTGGATTTTTAGTGCATTTTTGTGTTTAAGCCCAATTTTCGGCCAGTTTTTGCAAATTTTTGTCGGATATTTTCCAGGAACCCTGTTTAATCAGGGCGGGGGTGGTTATAATCAGGGGATATGTGATGGATTGATATTTATTAAAATTTCAAAATACGATAGAGGCGCCGATAGGCGCCTGTTGTCCCTAGTTAGATGATAATTTTACCCCCACATTAAAACGTTATAAAGCACCACGTCAGACAATGTCAAACAATTTCATGCTCGACCTGTCAATGGTTCAAAAGTTATAAACAATTTAAAATATCTATAAATGGAATGAAATCAACAACCCAATTTTTTTTGTAAAAAGCTGCCCTTCGTAAATTCAAAATTGCCGTTTGCATCAATGGCCATGGTCATTTAAAAATGATAATTTTCTTATGTTCCATATTTCTTTGTATATTTGTAGTTGTCGTGTGCGGGCATAAAAATTAAAAATATATTTAAAGCAAATCCTAAAATAAACCTCAATCCCTGGGTCACACGCACCAGGCGGTGATGGAGGGAATGTAACAGTCCTTGCAACAGGCTTTAGTTCTTCTCCTCCTGAGTCTACATGCTCGCTGGACTTGGGAGTGCCTGGATAATCAGTATCATCTCCAAGTACCTAAATACACAATGTACACTTTCCATACTTAAATGTTTGCAATGAAACTTGCTCTAAATTTCAATGCATTCAGACCCTCTTCTACAGCCATGTCCACATCATCTTCATCTGGTGAACGGTCAACCGATTTATCGTTGTTGTCATTGGAGGGACGTCTGGGTGGAGGAGGACAATTGGAATCCATTATGGAAGCTGAGGTAGTAGATGTCTGTTCATAGGTTTCAAAATCTGGAAAAGAGTAAATATATGTGTGTGTCATGAATTTCATTCACCTTGATCAAAGGCGTCCACCACATCACTATGAGCTAGCAATGAACTATGGCTGTGTGAAATGACTATTCCAGTAGATTGTTTGGGACCAGAGGAGACAGATATTGTCGTCGAAGAGGTTTTCAGGATAGAGTTGAGCCTTTCGATTCCCTCGTTGACACTTTGGTGATCCTCATTAACTAAAAGGAAAATGAAGACGAAAAATAACTAAAGCAACCGAAAATCTATAAATTTGTATCCGCAGGTTAGACATAATTTATAAAGTTACCGGGATACCACTTCCATCAGAGACAATTTCTTATTCTCGATCTCAAAATTGGTAAAATAGCAAGCGGTAATTTTTCTCAATTTCGGCTTACAAAAATGATCAATTTTTTTAGTTTTTTTCCTTTAACAATTTTAATTTTTCAAACTGAATGTAGATTTATTAATCCGAATCTGAATTTCTAATATTTTTTGTGAATAATAAAATTTTCGCAATTTTTATTAAACAGTTTTTTAGACTATTTAGTGTTTAAAATGGGCACTAGTTGTCAAGTACCGTATTTCCTCCAATAGACGGCCCCCTATTTTTTGACTAAAATTTCAGAGTTAAGGCTTTTTTTAATTAACAATTTCAAGTTTTTTGGGGGTTTGAAAAATAAACGCCCCGAGACGTCTATTAGATTAGCACCACACTCTGTGATAACGAAATTTTTCGACCTCATCTCGATGCCGCTTCAAAACACCTCTTTAATTGACCTGGAAAATACCTTTAGATATAGGAGGACTGGATTGTTCCATCTCTTCTTCATCGCTGTCAGGTCCATAGTCAACAAGGTTGAGATTATTCATAGCGTAAAGCTAAAATGCAAGTTTGGCAAAGTCGAAAAGTTTCAACACAATGAATATTATCTAAGCTATCAATGCCAAAACATTTAAATTGGAATAAATTTATATGTAAAATTTTTTTTATATATACCGAAAATTTAGAGTAAAAAATAAAACAAAACATCGCTAGAATCTATGGCTATATTCGGGTTTCACTTTGTTTTGACTTTAATTGCTGCAACTGTATTCACTAAAGTTACTCAACGCTTTTCTTTTTGTGATTGGGCTATTCTCAAAGGATTATACTACTACCTTCTGGAGTCGTCACTTTTACCCAAAACTGCTTCCAACAATAAAACTACCACTCAAGTTAAAAAAAGAGAAAAGCGTAAAAAATTCGCGTAAGTTTTTACCTAGGATTGTCTAAATGAAGATTCCATTTTGAAGCAAAACCACCGAAAATTTTTATAGGACTTCGAAATTTTCGAACCCTTTAGAAATTTTGAATCTTCGACAACAGTAGAGTCGTTGTTGTTCCCATTAAATAACGACCACACTTCGGACCGGTTATAATCCCTCCCCCGTTAATAGGATAGACGTTAAAATGAATGCTTATAAAAAGCCAAAATTTTCGTAGAGTTGGCTTTGTCACCTTGAATGGAGTATTTATGTCAAGTCAATTTTCTCATATATTCCTGGATGGCATAGTGACCGCGCCGTCCTCCGGGCCCGTCCCGTCCCCGTCTCCGTCCGGACGGCGCCAAAAAGTGAGACGGTCGGACGGCCGCCATCCAAAAATAAAAAATTAGACGGCCGGCCGCAGGCCGGCGAAAATTTTTTTTTGAAGGACGGCCGGTTGGACGGCCGGCCGAACGCAAAAATCTAAGGACGGCCGGTCGGACGGCCGGCGAAAAACGTCAAGATGGCGGACGGGACGCCGTCCAATTTTCGCTTATCGCGGTCACTATGCTGGATGGACGTTATTAGGAGCGGATTTTAATGGGAGCGGCGACTGTATCATAATATTTTGATATTAATTTACAAAAACGGGTTTGCAGAAGCGACAATGGAAAAGAGGATGCATTAGTGAGTGAACCTATTCGACTTGTCCGACTACCATTAAGTTAGTTTGTCTTATCAGATTTTATCACCATATTAAGATAAATTTTCATCTTACTAATAATATTTTTGACAAAAAAATGTGCGCTTTAGCTTCCAATGCCCTTGAGGGTGTGCCATTTTTCTCATCATTGACATGGACAATTGATTACTTTATTTTTTCTCTAATGGTTTATTGCATAAGTGATTTGTTCACTTTTTTCTTCCCTCAGAATGAAGACAGGAACATTTCTCTGACTTGGCTATTGTGTTCTTTGATGTTTCTCACACATGTAATTTTTTAGAATTTGGACTTTTTAGATCAAATATTTACAGGTCCTCGGAAAACTAACCGCACTGAAAATGTCTTTATCCGAACTTTCGGCTGAGCGCAATTTAGTGAGCAGTTTCGGGGTTTTTGATATGCTAGTTTAATACACTGCGATAATTCCAGATCCTCTGTTTTGCTGCGATATTCTTTTTAGTTTCAATGATATTTACAATGTTTGTGGACCAATTTATGGATATTGGTTTCCAGCAAGGTTTTTTACATTTTAATATTATTAGTATAATTTTAAATAATAATTAATAGACAAATTCTACAATCAACTGATTGAATTATTTTTTGGTATTTTTGCAACAAATTATTAGGCCTGCCCAACGTAAACATCAGCCAAAAATCGGTTTTTCGCGTACACATGTTACTTAAATTATTACTTCTCGTGATAATTTAAATAATTTTGAAATTTTTGCTTGAAAGGGTGATATGAAAAGAGGCAAAGAAATACCATCCTTATTTTCCAACACCGAAAATAAGAAATTTTTGTCGATCTCGAAATCTTGAATTGCTCAACCAAAATATGAAAAAAAGTCCAATTCCAAATAGGACAATACGTAAAAGTGCCTTTTTTGGCGAAAAAGTGCCCCTTTTTGTGAAAATGTGCTTTTTAGCGCCTTTTGCCCCTTTTTGCAAAAATCGAGTTCAGTAGCACCAAGTGTTTGACCGAGCTCTTCAAGATATAAACGACGACGGTGTCGTTTGCCAACGTAATAACCAGGATTGATTTTTTGATTTAAAATTTTGATCAAAGTCAATTCACGGTTGGAAGGTGTGTTTTATGCGCTAGAAGCGCCCAATTTTCGAAATTCTGTTTTCGCTAACCAATTTTTCTCGCCGATAATATTTTTTGATGTATAATGTCAAAAACACAATTTTCGTTTGGTCCCTCGTGTAGTTTAGGAATTATCCATCCAGAGGGTACAGTACGATTGACCGTCGCCTATTTGAACGTCAGTAATTTTGACCGTCATTTCAGTTTGACCGTTGAAAAATTTTTTTTACCAGTTTTACCGTTAACGTGATACACGAGACTGTTCTTTTTAAGCTAACAGTTGTCTTTTGGTCAATGATCAATAGGGTACTGGTACTTGTAACGGTACTGACTGTCAGAATTGCAGTCAAAATAATCAATTATATCAATGGTCAAAATTGTGACGGCCAAAATGCCTCCTGACGGTCAATCGTGCTGTACCCCATCCAAAGACCATTCACAGACCAGGACCAAAACCTAAGGACCAAAACCTAACCAGGACCAAAGCAAAAATCGTGTTTTTGACATTATTACACCAAGAAAATGTCGGCTAGGAAAATTGATTGGCAGAAACAGAATTTTGAAAAATATAAAAAATTTACGACCATTTAAAAACCTTAAAATTTCTTGAAACACCATGTACATGATGTTACATGTTGTTTATGCTTTATTTTCAAATTATTTTTTAGATTTAATTATTTTCAAATATTCGCATCAAAAACTGCTTTAAAGAGAAAAAATGGTTTAAGAGTGTTTAGCTTCCTGTCCTGTGAAGACATCTGAGCGAGCTAAAAATACGGTTTTCAGTTAGCGAATGTTAAAGACGACAGAAAGTAACACAGAAAGAACAACTAAATTGTTATGAAAACGGAACATTGCTTTGACAAAAAAAATTCAATTCCTTTGTCTTAAATCAAAAATAAGACAAAGTTTTGAAAAATAAGCAAATTTCTTCGAAATAAGCACATCTGCGAGGCCTGGTTTATGGCCAACTCAAGTTTATGGCCAAAATTAAAAACCATTTTTATACTACGTTCAAAAACTAGGCGGAAAACTTAAAAAATTTAGACGAGAGAGCATGTAAAAATTTGTCGAGAAATAAAAACACTCCCGATCCACTTAAATAAAAACAGCCCCGTTTTCTTTATCTCTAGATAAAAAAACAATTGTAGGAGGAGTGGAGACTTTTGGTAGTTGCAGAAGTATCAAACGTCTTAAATTTTTAATAGCAAAGGAGACATCAACTCTTTCAAAAATACGTTGATGGGGCATTAAGCTAGTCGATTTAAACTTAGATAAATCTAATGAGAGCGCCCTATAATAATTCGAAGTTCTTTCCCTCAATTAGGATTTTTTATTTTCGGAACTTATGACACAGCCAAGTCTAGCCGCAAATATCAAATATTCTGCTCCGCTCCACAAAAAGAATTTATGTAACTTTAGACGAAAAAAATGAAAATCGTTTTTTTTGTTATATCTTCAACCACAATCGCTAAGGCAGTTTATATTGACAAAATAGAAAATTTAGAAATCATACTTTAGGTGTGTTACACTGTGTGTGTATCGCCTAAAAATATTGAGTTGTTGCACAATACTAATGAACAAAGTTTTTATCTGAACAAAAAAATCGGCCAACAATAATCAAGCATGTCTCAGAATTTGAAATCTTTGTATTTCTTGGTTTGAGAAGATGCACCACCACTTCCACCGGTTGGCTTCTTTTGCTCCGGAACCTTTCGCTTACGCTAAAGAATATATTTACGTAATTTGCTCCACATATTCTTAGACCTACGTTTTGCTTGGCAGAATGCTCAGCGACCTGAAATACATATGAAAGATTATCACCATTTCAAGAATAGAGGAAATACTAACCATTTCAGAAAAGTCCTCCTCATTATCCATCCGGTTGCTGTTTCGCTTGCGCAACTGCTCTTCATATTTCTTCTCCAGACCTCGAGGATCAGCCATGTTCATTTCTAACTCGTCCGGGTTCAAAGAAACTTCAATGCCATCATTTGGAATAGGCATCTTTCGCTGTTGCTGAAAATCATGATCTTTCAACGTAAAAAAAATAATTACCATTACCGTGAGATCATAAACATGGCTAGAGCCCATAAGCTGCCCACCAAAACGCTCGACCTTCTTTTCTGGCAGGACAGTGTACAAAGCCCCAGGTGTATCACTTCCAGCAATGCTGAAATATTTCATCACACTCCGATTTTTACAAAAGTTTCTAAACACAAATACTCACCTGTCATCTGCTCCGCGTTTTTTACGTAGCTCAATGGAAGAATCTGGTGTTTGGACTCCAGTAATTCCTAATTATTATATTATTATAGTATAGTGGAAAAAGGCACAATCGTAAAATGTTAAACCTGTAGTGATTCCCGATGGCGTAGCAAACCTACAAAAATATAAATTACGTGAAGAACAGAAAGTTAAAGCCATAATTGTCAAAAGCGTAAAAAATTAATCTCCCTCACTTATTTGGAACATCCCCATTGAAAATAAAACTGTTAAAAATATTTTGACAACTACGTTACAGACAAACCCTTCAGTCGTGGCAGGAGTAGCAAATCCAGAATCCTCAGGAGGTGGAACAACAGCACCGTCTTCATCTTCCTCGGGCTCACTTTCATCGTCACTCTCTTCTTCATCAGACCCAATCTCACCCCAGTGACGGCTGAAATTCAGATGTAAACTTTTTTTAAAAATAAAGAAGTTTAATGGTTGAACCGTTCAATACGTGATTCGTCTTCTGCTTCATTACCTTGCGAGATCTGCAAAATGACATCAGCGTTTTAAAACACTTGAAAAAATTATAAAAGACCTCAATGCCAAACACGTCTCCGTACAGAGGCTTGCCGTACTCATCGACTGGTGGTTTTCCCCAGCCTCCAGCATGATACCCGAAAGCACACCCTTCCGGAATTGGAGCATTCAATCCAGGAATTTTCAAATTAGGATACGATGGCGGAGGTCCATAACGCTGCATTGCAATCAACCATGGTGGCGGAAATTTGGTGGCATTTGGCCCTACAGGCATACCTAGAGCGATTCTCAGCTCATCCGAAAGCATTCCAGGCTTCTTCTCTTTCATTTGAGCTTCCAGCTCTTTGCCTTCATAGTATAGCTCGCCCATTCTAGTCATCAGTGGTTTTGTCTGCCTTAAAACAAACCACACATAGAGTGCTTAAAACTAATACTGATAAGTACCATTTGAAGAAGGCGTCATGCAATTTCTGGTAATCGATATCGATTCTTCCCATTTTTGGCCGAACGCGCTCACGCATCTTGCTTTTCAATGACTGACTGTCTTCCTAAATTATAATCAAATATGACTGGGTAAAACACTAGAAGTACTTTAAAAAATCTTACTTTCTCCCACATGGTCTCTCGCATTTCCATAATGCCAGTTCTTTTAATAAAATCAGGCAGATCAAACGGAGGGCGCTCAAAACCACGCTTTCCAGCCAAATACTTTCGCTTAGCATTCCAATGACGAGGTACAGTGACTGTGTTTCGGTAAGCTTTCAGCTCCACAAGAAGAAAAGGATCCCTTAATGTTTCCATGGTAATCTTTGCTACAATTTTTAACACAAACATACCTGGAAGTGACATCAGCCCATTCAACTACATCCGGACGGGGAGTGGACTGAAAAAGTTGAGTATACTTGGAGCCTAGTTATACTACGAACTAACCGCTTTCAAATCAACAATCGATGGCTGCATCGACAAGCGCAATTTTCTTCGGCTGAGTTTTTGAGCCTCACCAGCTTCTTCAGCTTCCTTCTAAAATATTAATATGAGTATCTTACAAAAAATAAGGCACACATACGCGTCGTTGGTTCATTTCTTCTTGCAAAATCTGCTCTGAATAGGCGGCTTTGTTTACAACATCCACATCTGCTATTTCACGCTTAATCTGACGGTTCTCCTCGTCTCTTTTTAGCTCTTCTTGCGATTTCAGCTGAATTAAAGTTATCAGTTTTACGGTAAATATTTATCTAGGATAATTACCTTGAATGACTCAAATATTTTAGCAAAGTAGACAAAATTGGGGTCCTTCTCATCAAGCTTCGGCTGCTCGCCCACGTATTCAACTTGCACAAACAAGTCCCCTGCATCCTTAGAATCGTCTTCCAATTTAGTTGCTTCCCCTTCTGCCTGACCATTGTTGACCACTAGCTCTTTCGAAGGAACCTGACCAAGGACGACAGTTATTTCAGATTCGTCCTCCAATTCAACATGGTTCGCGGCAGCTTTTTTTTTGTTTGCTTTCTTCGATTCCTTCTTTTTCCTGTTTTTGCGGCGTTTGCGCTCTAGCTCCTTAAAAAAACAAAACACCATTAGTCAAGACTGAAAAATTTATGAATATATACCCGGAGTTCCTTTGCAGAGAGTTTTGAACTGGTATAGTCCGTATCTGAGTCCGACATATTCACTTATTCTGAAATTAGTGTTTTTAACTTAAGCTTGCAATGAAAATTTAATTTAATTTTTGGTGACCAAAACTCAATAAGATATGGTTAAATAGTGGCATTGTTTAGAATAACGTTAACAACGTCCTTTATGTAAAATTTCGACAGTAGAGCAACGTATTACCGTAAATGTTCTAATAAAAGGTCCGGCCACTATTTATTCTAATGCTTTCTAGAGGACCGTTACTTTAGAAAAAAAGCCGCGATGTTTTTCAATCCATAAGTTTTGTTCCAAATCGGGTCTTTTTGTCTTATTGTCTTTTTTAATGGGATATTATCGCTCCCGTTTATTTATCGATTATTTTAGAGAAGGCCATTTTATCAGAACATTTACGGTAGAAGGTTTTTCAAGAACATTATGGTAAGAGGATAGTTTCTGCCGTTTTTTTTGTAAATTGTTTTGTTTCATTATTAAAAAGCTCAGTCTCATTTAACAACTTTGATGACTCTAACAACTTTGATGACCAATATGTGGTCCGGGGAACACGTTTGAGCCCGTCCTAACATGCGCTGGACTAACTTGATCCTAAGTATGGGCCTAAATACCATGGTCGCCATTTAAAATGTTTCTGTCGGTTATATCTCAGCCAGTGAGAATTTTTTCTCATTTCTGCTAAGTAATTCGGATTTCTGAGGATATTGGGTACTAGAGTGTACTAGGGTACTAACTGTCCTAGCGTCGAATATTATAGCTATTAACTTTAGAGAGCAACCATTATAGAAAAATTTTAGCACTTTAGTTTGGCAGATATCAAATCTCTGGCATTGTGTATCGCCTATGATAAACTTAAAAGTTGTTTATAAAAGTCTGAAAAAGTCTTTCGTTCAAATTGATCCGCCAGTCGAGTCCGAAAAAAGTCGGTGGATTCCGAGTTTACCGGTTATTTCGTTTTGTTTCGTTCGTTACATTAGTTTTTTCAAGAAGACCCGCCATTTTTTTATTTATAAAAATGGTCGAATTATGGAGCAAACTCTTTGGGGGGACGCTATAGAGAGACTTTGCTTTGGAGGTTTTTATCTACACTTCTACTTCAATTGATTGAAAATAATGGAGCTAGTATACAATACTCCACCACTTTTGGGTACCTTTTACCTTAGTTTAAAAAAGAAAAATCGTTGGGGTGTGTATATACCAGGGTTCTCAGTAATTAAAAAAACGCCTTCTTAAAAATTGCAAAAATCGGGCTCTCGAACAAGTTATATATCGATACACCCTAAGATAACGGAAATGCACGCGGAACAAATTTACAAAAATTTGAGACAGCCCTAAGTAATGCCACAACACACACTCCCTAACTCAATTAAAGAACTCACCCTTCCTCAGTCACTTTGCCTTGATACACCTAGCAGTTTATTTGAAAAAGATCAGCTTCAGGGACTAATGCAAACTGACTTTACCATGTAATATGTTCACATCCACCCTATCATTTATTTTTAGGATACCATCACCTTACATTCTCAATAAACGAATATCTGAACAAGGAAGGGTTTGAAGGCATTTTCACCGCCGGGGAGAAATGTCCGCTTCTTCTTTTCATTACACTTTCAATAGTCTTCTCAGCACTTGCGGCCATGTTTCTCTTTCCAAACTTTCAATATGCCTCTCTTTTCCTTGATTCACTGGAAAGTAGTTCACCAGTCAAAAAGTAAGTAAAATAAAAATTCTAAAACGTTTAAGGCAATCTGAATGTTCAGAATCGCCTTGTATGCAACCTTCTTTTTGCCGCTGATATCGTTTTTGACATTTGTGAAGCCAGTGAAAGCATACACCATGGCGTCTACAAAGTAATACTTTTTTAATGCTCCCCATTTGAGCACATGCATTTTTAAGAATGACAGACGACTTCTTCGAAACCTTTAGAATTCTAATTATCATTCTATGGGCAGCTATGAGATGTGTTACCGCTAAATTTCATTTGCAGACTTTTTTGGACATGCCAAAAGCCAAAATAATTGAATTCACACAGGATAGTCAGATGAAAGAAGAAGAGCGACAAAGAAAAGTAGCAGTTTTATACAAACTTCAGCTGATCCAATAAATCTTTAACAATAGGTAGCCCATTATGCATCATACTCTTGTGTCTCGCTGTTGCAGTACTTTGTGCCTGTTCTTATTACTCTCGCAATGGCATTGCTGCTTAAAAGCTTAGGTAAAATTACTTTTCAAAATGCGGCATGCACCTCTTACCTTCTGGTGCTCCGGACATTTCACAATATCATTTCATGTAAATCTTTAAATCTTTTATGTAAATTTGATAGAAAAAACAAAAACGAGCATTGCCGAGCTGCAAAATACGGTTTGTTCAATCAAATCAAAAAATTATTTGACAATTTTGCTCGAGTTCATAGATGGTATTCTGGCACGTTTGGAGGTAAAATACCACTCCTTTAAAGTTATTTAAAAAATAATGTAGAATGAAATTTTAGGGGACATTAAGCTGGGATCACTGATGAACATGGAAAACTCCTTACACTCTGACCAGCAAAACTCAGGGAAAGATTATGGAGCACTACAACCTTTTCTCGACAAGGGAATTCAAAAAGCCTTCTGGACTTTGCTCACAACCTTTTGTGTCGGAATCAATAGCGTTCTGAGCGTGTGTGGAGTAATTTTCAAAAGGACTTTGTTGAGTAAACAATAGTGTGCACTATGTAAGAAGTGCAATGAGTGCTGAAATATCTGACAAAACCGTCACAAAGTGCAATTTTCTCGTCTTTCATCAATAAATTACGCTTTATTCGAAAACTTTCATACACAGTAGCATACTTTAGGAAAACAGTAGACTGCCATGACGTACGGTAATTATCAAGAGAATACTCAAAAAAGAAAATGTGTTGCAAATGTACAATTTATAGGTTCAAACCAAATTCACAAATTGTCGAATAACCTTTATATCTCGATTTGACATTTGTTCGAAGAGTAGTAGATTCTGCTGAAAGGTGGAAATATCCGATGACCAAGGAAAAAATCGTTCACTTCTTCTTCTGAGCACCACCACCCGGGTTAGCTTGAGCTCCACGAGTAGGAGATTGTACTGGCCTTCCACTGTTAAGTCCAGCATACTGATACTTCGCTTTCTTCTCAGATGGTTTTAGAATCTACAGTATGCAATTAACTTTTAGCCTTTCAATTAAGTTCAGCGTAAAACACTTACTTGGAAAGAGCACATTAGGGTTTCATCGACAGACTAAATGCATTAATGATCAGGAGAGAATATTTTAACAATATGTTCAAGCTAACTATACCATCATTCCACCCGCATTGTCGACTAAAAACAAAATATTATAATTAAGAAGCAGACCGCATCATTAAATTCTTACATTCGCCGCAATAGTTGGGAGCCGAGAAAAGAGTGACAAGCTGGCGTTTAGCAAAGAATTCATAGCCATCTTCCACCACCTGATGAGCTCTGCATATCAAGTCCAAATCGTGGCGATTTAGGAACTTAGCCACAACATCTAAAGCTCATTTTAACAACAGGAAACATTTATCTTGAAAGTTTAAGTTTTGGTAGAGTAGGGCAAAAATGGGTCACACGTTTTAATAAGGAATCACAAACGCCTACCTGGTCCAAATGTGAACGACACGCCCCGATCGTTTTCACCCCAGCCTTGCACATCCTTGTCAGGATCTGACCACAGAAGATCACACAGCAAGCCTGTATCTGGAACATCTGTAGGTCGCATCACACGCCGAATTTGTTCCATGTTTTGTAGATCAGGAGATAGGCCACCGTGACAACAAAAAATCTTCTCGTCGATCAGCGCAGCGATCGGTAGACAGTTAAAGCAGTCAGTGAATGTTTTCCACAACTTTATTGAAAATCTTCGCTTGCCTGAAAAAGGTTACCTGTTCATTAGGGTTGTCGATCGATTTGAAATGTTTCGATCACCGAAATATCGAAAAATCGAAAATTTTAGATAATCGATCAATCGAATTATCGAAAAAATCTCGATTATTGATCGATTCCGATAATTTTCGATTAATAGATCGACGACCCTACTGTGCATGCAAGTCTCGAAAATACAAAATTTTCTTAGATAACCTACACTCATCGTAGAAACCATAAATGCGGTTGATAGAGGCACATTCATGATTTCCTCGCAACAAGAAGAAATTCTCGGGATACTTGATTTTATATGCGAGCAACAGACAGATAGTCTAAATCCAACTAGTTTATCACACCACCGAAATTAGACTAGGGAAAACTACCTCCAAACTCTGCTTTCCACGATCCACATAGTCACCCAAAAAGAGATAGTTAGCTTCGGGAGGAAAACCACCGTATTCGAATAGACGAAGGAGATCATTGTCTGAAAATTATAAATGTAAAAGAAAAAGCAGTCGGCTAACGGCAAAAAGTCACATTGTCCGTGGATATCACCTACAATTTTAATATGTTAGTTTTTCCAATTAACCTCACAATTTCAATAAAATTACCACAAATCTTCAAAGGCGCTTCAAGCTCTAAAAGGATGGGCTGTGAAAGCAGAATTTCTCTCGTTTTGTTGCACAATAAACGAATTTCATTCTCGGACATTTGAACATTTTTTCCGGGTCTACAGCCTCGAACTAAAATATAATCACTTGAAGTAAAAAGGGAAAATAGCATTCAATTAGGATTACCTTCAAGCAGTCTTGTTATGAGATTATCCACATTAAGCTCTCCATCATTCGTCATCTAAAAGCTATTTTGTAAATTTACCAAAAACAGCAAAATAGTTTACGGAGACAAAATTTGCAAATCTATAACAAGGCATTTGTAACAAATGGGAAATTTCGCCAATGCAATAATGCCAACAATTACCGTATTTCCTCTAATAGTAGGATCGAGCCTTATATTTTTCACTCATGCTCTAGGGGGGCCTTCTATTGGAGGAGGACCTTGTGTTTTTCGACCTTTCGGAGCCGACGAAAATTCGTCCATAGAGACCGCTGCATGGTTGATCTCGAATTTTTTAAAATCGGAATAAAACAATGATCCATCAAATATTTATTTACAAAACGAAAGATGTTTACACACAAAACAGACAAAATCAGATTTCAATATAGGGATTTGTCGCTTAAATGGGAAGGAGTTGAATGTGCCATTTGAGTTTGTGCCCATTCAAATCATGTCTTTTTGGTTTTTGCCCTTGCAGTTTGTGCCCTTTTCAAATTGTGCCAACTCAAATAGTGCCACATACGCGTGAATTGCCATAGTTGACTATATTTATATAGTTAACTAGATAAATGAAAACCTTGTGCAGTATATAGAGAGAGACACTTTGTGCCTCGACTTTGGCTGATTTTTCTATTTAAATTATTGGCACTATTTGAATTGGCCCAATTTGAAAGGGGCACAAACTGCAGGGGCAGAAACTGAATTTGCACAAACCAAAAAGGCACAATTTGAATTGGCACAATCTAAAATGGCACATTTTACTCCTTCCCGCCTAAATATCCGTTCTCTCCGTCTTCTTTGCAAATTAAAAAAAACGTTTTTTTAAGGTTGGGTGATGTTTTTTAACCGATTTTTAGTGGTTTAATTAACCGGTTTTTTAATTGGTCAT
Organism: Ditylenchus weischeri; assembly: GCA_029231635.1. Classification (NCBI taxonomy): domain Eukaryota; kingdom Metazoa; phylum Nematoda; class Chromadorea; order Rhabditida; family Anguinidae; genus Ditylenchus; species Ditylenchus weischeri. The sequence goes on along the minus strand of JAMRYI010000004.1, from coordinate 463,427 downwards.
TTGATATTTTTACCGGCAAGTAAATTATGGTTGAAAATTCTGCAGTTTATTCCTTCAAAAATATGCTTCCGATTCCTATTATACTATCAACTGTCATCATACAGTTAACTCACTTTACAGTCAACTCTCGCTAGACAGTCAATTCCCAAACTTCAAAAACGTTTGATGTTGATTTGTTTAACTTTGATGAAAATTATGATTATTTATCGATAAAATGATTTGTGATTTTTTTAACCGGTTAATTAATTCCGTTATTTAAAGGACCCTGTCTCTTCCTTATCATGGCAATTTCAAATGTTTGAATGCGCGCGGGACAACATAGATTTTGTCAATAATGTTTTCGAATTAAATTTTTGTTTTCAATTTGAATTTTAAACGCTATATTGTGATTGATATAAGTCTCGTTATGACAGTATCAAATGTGGAGCAGTGAAAGTCGCATTACTTGTCCGATCTGGAATTGTCAAGCAACGTTGGGCTCGACCAGTCAATGGTTCTAAGTTTTGAACAAATTTACAAATTTATTTTCTAAACAATAAAAGCAATCAAAAAACAATTTGAGAATATTATTGACAAAATGCGTGCGGTCCCGCGCGCATTCAAACCTTTGAAATTCCCATGATAAGGAAGAGACAGGGTCCTTTAATGACAGTTCAATAAACCAACTCTAGTTGTTTCATATTTTTTGCAAGTTGTAGGTAATTTGACTTTAGGGGGCCTTATATTAGGGGGGGGGGCTTTATATTTTTCAGTCAACATCTGTAGGCTGGGGGAGGGATGAGGTGGTGAGTCGGGCTATTATTAGAGGATAGACCTTCTATTAGAAGGGTGCCTTCTATTAGAGGAAATACGGTAATCGTGAACTCGATTTTAAAAGGGGAGACATTTACGGCAACATTTTAGACGGGCATGCTCACCTGTTCAAAATTTGTCCCCTGTGAATTCAAAAAAATTTCCTAATCATTGAACTCCTGTAAGGATGTCTAACAAAACTATACCTAAAATAAAATTCAGTTAGTCATTGTTTTGTAGGAAACCAAGTTGAAAAATTCGTAGAATATTTCAATGATTAGGAAAAAATTTGAATTGGCTGGGACAAATTTTGAACAGGTGAGCATGTCCCTTCAACGCTATTATTTATATTCATAGGTCACGATGGGTATAACGACGACTCGATACACATTGTGACTCGATACTGCAACTCGATACAATTGCGACTCGATAGTGCGACTCCCGTCACGTGTAATTTTTAATTTTTTGTCAATTTTTTTTCGTTTGTAGTGGAGTTTCATAATGTTTGTTCCTCTTAATTCTTCGTTCTCATCAGTTATAGGGCGTTATATAGAACCTTTTTCAAATTTTTAGGCCATTTTATTGTATTCTTTCTAACTTAGGCAAATCCTTAGGCTCAGGGTGGACCAGCGCAAGTTAGGACGGGAACAAATGTGTTTCGCGAACTACAAAACGGCTAAAAATAAAAAAATCACTGAAGGCGCGAATTCAAAAAAAGGTCAGCTGGAAGGGGCATAGGAACCTTGAGAGTTAGAGATGTGCGCACTCTCTTCTTTAAAAATAATTCCGAGCAATACTCCGAATATTGTATCCACTCATAAGCTCTGTTGCCAAACTCTAGAGAGGAAATTCAATGATTAAATAAAAAATAGGACATTTATCGTGGTATCCAATAGGGTACTCGTCGCATAAATTCAAGCTACTTTTCGAATTTTTGGGTATTTTAAAAGTAAATATAATACACTATTCTGTTGAAAATGATGTCAATTTATACAAGAAAATTAAAAAATACCATAAAATACGAAATAACACATATTGGGAGTCGAACTTGAAACCCGGTGTATGGAGTCGCAGTATCGAGTCACAATGTGTATCGAGTCATATGCCATCCGTCACGATGAGGGATCTCCTATCTAATATCTTTTGATATGCCTCAAACTTTAGAAATCCTTACAGCCCTCTGGAGGTAGCAAATAGAGGTCGAAACAATGGTAGAAAGCAATGTATGAAGTCACCCCTTATAAAGTAATGCTGCTCAATGACAACTTTTTTTAAGCAAGTATAACATGTCGAAGGAACCTTTACAACAAAACAATAAAAACTAAGTAAATGTATACAGATGTTCTGATTTGTCTATGTTTTGAGAAAATAGGGATAACACATAGGGAACCAAAATAAATCCTTGAAAATGCTTCATTTTTGGCCTCTTGAAAACGGTAAAAATCCAATCAATAATTTTCCGCTGCGGGACGCAGTTTGTTTAAATGTATGTTTAGTCGTGCACTTTTATGAAAAAGTAAAGGAAAAAAGAATTTTGGAAAATAAAATAACTAATTCTAATGATATAAATAGTCATTGCATTACTCCACAAAACAAAATCGTACCAATTTATCTGATACTTATTTGGTGGAATGCGAAGAAATGGAGGGAACAGAAAATCCTTTAAAAAATCTGACATTTCTGAACCACTCAATTTTGAGCACAGAATCCATGCAGAAATCACCAATGAAGGCGATATTCGAGGACTTCCTATTGTTGGCTTTTAGACATTTTTTGAAAATTATAATTCTGAAAATTTCAGCAGTGGCAGGCACTTTTGGACTCTGATATTGCTAAGAAAAGCAGGCCTCGTCCACTTATCGATGCCTCTTGCATAACGGCTAACGATGTGTCTAGAATCAAAACAATAGTTCGGGGCGATGTTGCTCCAGCGTCAAATTCACCCATTTCTTGTACGACGCCTGTTCATAGCGAACATAAGTCCTGCCATACAACCTTTATGAGAAATGTTGCTTTTTCAGAAGTAAGTTTAGGCACTTCTTTAGTTCCCTTCCCCCATACCCAGATTTTTTAAAAAGTGACCCAAAACCACCCCTAAACTCATTTTTTCTGCTCAACAAGATACGAGAAGCATTTCTAAACACTTTCTGAATAAAAAAAATTGAATTTTGTCAATTTTTTGCTTGTTTTATGAATGCTAAATTAGCTTATAAAAAATCAGAAAATGTTTTACGAAATTGTTATATAGATTTTGAACATGTTTTTACTTTCTGGTGCCTACTGCATAAAAAATTCTGGTATGCATGTTTTATGCATCCAAAGTCACTTTCGAGTGATTTGTGTCATACCTTAGGCATGATTGCGAGCAAAACTATTGATTAAGAATGCATTTAGAGAGTCTTTTTGCCCAGCTCCAGCAAGAAAAATGTGATAAATCATCCAAAAATGACACTAAAATACCTTAAAGTTACCATTTTTCTGTAAGAGGCGTAATGCGAAATTTTTTGACAAAATTCAAATTTTTTTATCTAGAAAGTGTTTAGAAATGCTTTTCGTATCTTGTTGAGCAGAAAAAATGAGTTTGCGGAGTGGTTTTGGGTCACTTTTTAAAAAATCCTGGTATGGGGGGAACTGAAGAAGTGCCTAAGTTTATTCTCTATCAACGTATTTTACCCTTTAACACAATTAAGGAACAACAATCACCATCTGCAGTGTATCTAAAAGCAAACAGTAAATTGAGTGACGAACAAGTAACTTCGAACAAATATGCGATATAATCACACTTGATACTAATTTTTTCCAGTTTCATTCTGCACTTCTAGCAATAGTTGATCGCGGTGATCCAAGAAATGATTTAACAGAATTCGTTAAAATCGGCGAAGGTTCTACTGGCATAGTTTACAGTTCCTACGTGGTGAAATTTTTGAACTCTTAAGACGGGAAGTCCTGACTGTAAAGCGGGGTTTATTCGACAATCGGAAAATTCAAAAACCGGATAATTCAACAGAGGAAAATTCAACAACTGCATATTCGAAAAGTGAATAATTCAACAGAAGATAATTCATCTACGGATAGTTCAAAAGCGGATAATTCAGCAATAACTAATTCAAAAAACCGGATAATTCAACAAAGTAATATTCAACAGTCGGACATTTCACCAATTTTTTGCAAAACAGTCAGTATTCGGTCTAATTTACCGATTAAACCGAAATTATCCGACTTTTGAATATTACTCTGTTGAATTATCCGCTGTTAGAATATGCAGTTGTTGAATTTTTCTCTGTTGAATTATCCGGTTTTCGGGTTTTCCGATTGTCGAATAAAACCGCCGCCACAGTGAAACCAGCAGCTTCTGGTGCAGAATTGAAGGGCGACTTTTCCGCCGAACCTCCCATTTTTAAGAAGCAAATTAAATAACTGCAAAGAGCTTTGTAATAATTGTTCACATAAGTATTATATTAATTAATGCGCTTTCTAACGCACATTTGAATTTTTATTTTTGTTCTAAATAGGCACACACTTTTTTACAAAACCCTTTTCAGTAATTTAACTTGTTTTTTTAAATGGGAGGTTCGACAAAAAAGTTGTCCTTGAAAAAAATCCACCGCGATAGAAAAATTTTCCATGAAATTCTGCACCAGAAGCTGCTGGTCTTACAGTCAGTCCTTGGCGTGCTAATTTTTTAAAATATTTTTATGAAAGATTTCTAGATCAGTCGAAATATAAAAGTGGCTGTCAAATGCATGAACATATGGAAACAAAAAAGACGAGAACTGTTATTTAATGAAGTACTAGCTACACGGGATTTACAGCATCCTAATTTAGTAAATATATTTGGATCCTATTTGGTAGGCGAAGAACTGTGGATCGTCATGGAATTGATGGATTCGGGCTCTCTAACCAATATAGTCACAAAGAAAAGGTATTTAAAAATATGTTGTTAGCAGGAAAATGACAACAAAAACAACTAGTTTCCGATGATAGAAAAAACTAGGAATCTAGACTAAAAACTGGTTTTTTTTAAAACAAGTTTTAGAGATCTTAGCTTATTTTCACAAACGCTAGCCGTCTAACGTTCTTACTGGATTTTCTAAAAAGCAAAAACAAATTATTTCTCAAACTGTTCGGATAACTTTTTTTGCTGAAGAAATGAATGATAATGAACGAAGCTTTAAGTGGAATTAAACGGCACGCAGTTTCTGCAACGAACTCAGTCATATTTTTCTGAATTAAAAAACGATCGCCATTGACTATAAACAAAATTTCTCAAATTCAAAAGTGATTTAAAAGTTTCGATCAACTTATAACACTACGTGTCCAATGACGCGGCAAAAGTCGCAGTCACAGTCGCAGTCACAGTTACAGTCGCAGTCACAGTGTGTGTCCAATGACGCGACTGCGACTGTGACTGCGACTGCGAAGTAAATTCAAATCGATTTGAAGTGTCAGTCGCAGTCACAGTCACAGTCGCAGTCACACTTTTCCGCGTCATTGGACACGTAGTGTAAGAGTCTGCGGGGTATGTCAAACCTTGTACATATAGCACATTTATCTAAGAGCATCACAATATTTAGAATGGAAGAGTCTCTTATAGCCACAGTGAGTGTGCAGTGCTTGCAAGCTCTAGCATTACTTCACTCCCGAGGAATTATACACAGAGATGTGAAATCTGACTCTATCTTATTAAATGCCCAAGGAGTTGTGGTATTTGTTTGTTCACAGATTTATGGCAGTAAATTTGTGCTTTTGTTTTATTTCAGAAGATCTCTGATTTCGGCTTTTGTGGCCAGATTAATTCCAAGGTGCCTAAAAGGAGAAGTCTTCTTGGAACTCCTTATTGGTTTTCTTCACAAGTAAAATTGTTTTTGTAAAAGTTTTTGTATAATATTGTATAATACATGGCGTTAAGGTAGCTTCAAGATCGGAATACGGCACAGATGCAGGTAGATTTATTTGGTATGCTAATGATAAACAATGATTGAGTTTATCAGAAATTGTAGACAAAAAGCTTTTGTAAGAGATTTTTGTGGTATTTTTATGTGTATGGTATTTTTAAAAGGGGCTGTGTTTGAAAAAATGACGCTAGTATCGTATACTCTAAAGTGATCTAGGATGTACTAAAAAAGCAATGGCCCCGATTTTCAGTAATTCGTTCAAGCTTCTCCAGCTAGTACCCGTAATTATTCGATTTGATACAAAAGGCATGATTGCATGGTGAATTTTGACGGCGAAGAGCGTAAATACCTGTTTATGGGTAATTAACTAAAGTTTCATGAATTTAGGACGCGGATGGTCTCAGGATTTGAAATGTGGAAGGGAAAGTGACATCGGAGCTTTTCGATGCTGAAGAAATTTTCGTTTTAGCATACACTTTTAAGACTCGATTTTGGTTAAAATTACTATAATTACCTGTGAATTTACTTATACCATAGGGATCGACCAATTAAATATACAGGCAACTATAAGACTTTGTGTTTGGGAATATCTTAATATGTAGTTTTGGACTTGGTCATACGGTTGAGTTTCTTAGTTATCTTTAAAATTTAATAAACCTCCTCCTTATTCTGTAGTAAGGCTGATTTTATATGGTTTAAAAATTTTATAGACATTTGGTCATTTGGTATTACTGTGCTTGAAATGATTTTCGGAGAACCTCCCTACTTTAATGACCTTCCTGAAGTTGCAATGCAAAAGATTATTGACCTACCTCCGCCTCGAATTCCAGCAAATATCAGGGTTATTTTTTTTTTACATTTTTAATTCACTGATTAAACCAAAAAAACATATGTTTAGACCTCGCCAGAACTGGAATCGTTTGTTTCGGCAATGCTCACTAAAGATTCTAATGAAAGGCCTTCAGCTATCCAACTTCTAAGTCATCCTTTCCTTCTGCAAAAAAGCCCAACATCCTTCAACAATCCTGCCAACTTTGCACCAGTTGCAATAATACAAATTTTGATTAAAATGTTATATGAAAAATTTCTATAAAATTTTATTTACACAACTTTGGTTTACATATAGCAGTTACCGTATTTCCTCTAATAAGCGCCCTCTCCAAAATCCGGAATTTTTAAAATTCATTCTCAGCCTTTCATACCAAGTTTTTGCTTTTGAACGCAACATATGTTATATACCAAAATGTAGTTGAGAATCTGCGCTACATTTTGGTACATAACATATGTTGTGTTCAAAAACAAAAATTTGGTATATAAGGCGGAGAATGAATTTAAGAAATTTCGGATTTTAGGGAGGGCGCTTATTAGAGGAAATACGGTAAGTTGAAAATAATTGGGCCACTTTGAATTGGAGAATCTAAATTTTAAAATTCAACACAAAATTTTTTTTTTCGAGAGTGTTCGCCAAAAATAATAAGTGTAGATAAGTGATTCGATGAGTAAAACTGGGTACTGTCTCTTCTTTTTCTTCCTTTTTTTATAATGTTTATTTTAGTGTTTTTTCTCCGTCTATAGTTGGCTATCCCTAATGATTTTCTTTATAAAAATAACAATGGTTTTTAGTGCATATTTCTTTCTAGTATTTTCGACAAAGTTTTGAAATTTGTTTTATATATTTTTCTACTTCAAAGTATTTCTGAATGTGTTTCGAGCAACGAGAGCTGTGTTGACTATAGATGCTGTGCGACTTTCTGTGTTCCATGGCATTTTCACCACCAAACGAGATTTGAACTTAATAATAATAATTAATCAACTTTTTGAATTCTTAAAAGCTTTACCTCTTTGTTCATCGTTAAGTAGATGATGGAGTTTGCAGAACAGTTTAGAAGCATGAAGCAGGTTGTAATCGAGTAAATGACTTTTGAATCAGCCGGTACGATTTTAGGGAATACCCGGAAAGTTATCCATACAACTTAAAAGTACTTTTAGTAATATTATAAGAAATATTTTTTTTATGAAATGAGAAATACTTTCATGGCAAAAATTAAAAAAGTAGATGATTGTATTTTTTTGCTGTCTTAGCATGTTTTTCAACCGTACCGTGGCAAAAGGAGACTCCATATGCATTTGGCTAAATTTAACCTGACCCCACCACAAGGCATACTTTTTCGAACATTTTTTCTATTCAAGGTCATTCAGACTTGCTTTTTGAATTTTCGCTTTATTTCAGTATAAAAAGACGTGTTTCTTTTAGTTTTATTCTTTTTTATTTCGTTGCTCGGTTTCTCTCCCTTTTTCATCGCTTTTCCTCTCTTTCTTTCTTCTTGTTTTGCTTTACATGCATCGTTTTTTATCTGGTTTAATTACAATTTATATTGATTTTAATTTAGATAGCGTTGAATCGTGATAGGCCTGCAAATTCTGTCGGCAAGTCGTTTATTGGTCAGTCAACAATCGAGCTTCTCTTATCGGTGGCTTCGGCGATGTAGTATGTTCCCAGCTTTGTTGACAGAGTTTATTTGTTGTGTTTTTAGGTGGAAATCGACGAAAGCAAATTCGGCAAGCGTAAGTACAATAGCAAATTGAGTAACCAGATTTCGGCGAGCAGATGGTTCTTGATATTGACGGACTGCCTCCTGGATTGGCTGTAGGTTCTAGCGTCCTTGTTCTATGGCAAGAAGACAATCGTCTCTACAGTTAAGGAAATCTCAGACACCAAACTTGTTTTTTTCTTCTCGGATGGCTCCTCATTTATCTATCGCCGTTATTTATGGAAAAGAATCTCTTTGGCTAATTAGACCTGTTTTGTATATGGTACGGTATGTACAGTAGTTTGTGAGTAAATAAAATTCTGTAACAGTAGAATACCAGTGAGGTGTTGGGGGTCAGGTTCACCTGAATGATGGGGGTCAGGTTAAACTGCTCCATGCATTTATGATTAAAAGTACTTCTCGGAATAATGTCTAAGGTAAGTGAGTTCGCACATCTCTAATTCCCAAGCCCCCTTCGAGGGTGGGGGGGCGCAAGGAGCTTGGTGGTAAACTCTATAGTTATTGGTAAGCTACTTATTTTTGAACCGAGAATCTTAGTTTTTCTAAAAATCTACTGATTTTTGAAAATTTTCGAGTGTTCAGTAACCAGATATAGTCTCAGGACTTAGCCAGTTGTCTGTGTTTCTAGTGTGCTTTCGCGAGTGCGGTGTGAATTGGTTTATTTATCCAGTCCACTCTTTTCAGTTACTATCGTTTTGTCGAACACCGTCAAAAGTAGTGGCAAGGGTGATAGGGATTATCCAGTATAATTACCATCCAGTCTTATTTATCCAGCTGAAAGTGGTGGCGAAAACTAGTAAATAAAATAATTGGAACCAAACGATATAGTAACTTTATTGTGCTTTCGAACAACAGGATATGCAATAATAAGAAATGTTCTGAACGATTTCTCGTCTAGCTTCTTGGACGCTCCTACTTGCCACGGAACAGAGCATTCAGCGACGTGTTTGCGACTTTGGAGACCTTGAAACGAACACCGGGGATGTCGCCGACAGCATGACTAAAAGAGATTTTTTCACTAGTCAAATTTCGACTCAAAGCTGCTCAAGAGCATGTCATGGCCGTGTATATTTGCTCAATGCCTGGTCAATATTCGTAGAGAAACTTAAGAGCTACAAGATAGGTGAATAATCAGCACAAAAATTTAACAAAATTCACTCATAAATTACAGGAGAGGAGGTAAGACCAGCAGTTCTTGTAGTATTGAAATTTGAAGGATACCTGGTTTGGCGTATTCCTGGCCGACTTTCTAAAAAAAATTGAGAGTGCAGTACATTCAAACCTCGTTTATCCGGTGCCCCCAGAAGTTCATTCCCGCCTTGGGTCCGACACTTTTTTCAGCTCAATTTTCAAAGTCTTTTGCTAAATGTGATTCGCCAGTCTAGTCCGAAATATCGCAAGGATTCTGTTTTTGCCGGTCGTTTTCCAAAATTTTTAAATTTCGTCATAAAGACCCGCGAACCTCGGTTATCCGGCACCCCTTTTTGAAAATCAGGTTCCGGATAACCGATGTCCACGGGTCTTTATGGCGAAATTTAAAGATTTTAAAAAAACGAATGACAAAATCAGAATCCTTGCAATATTTCGGACTAGACTGGCGAATCACATTTAGCAAAAGACTTCGAAAATTGAGCTAAAGAAAGGGAACGAACTTTTGGGGGTCCCGGATAAACGAGGTTTGACTGTATAGCAAAATGATCAATGTAAAAAATGCAACAGAAGACAACAAGACAATTTTAAGAAATTTAAACCAAACCCAACAAAAAAACCAGGGACTTTTGGTGGCTATGACTTGGCTTTGTAATTTTTTTAAAAATTTATAGGGGATTTCCTGAAAATAAAAATATCACAATTTTTCTTCAGAAAGTCGGCCAGGAATACGCCAAGCCAGGTATCGTTCAAATTTGAATACTACAAGAACTGCTGGTCTTAGCTCTTCTCCTGTAATTTCTGAGTGACTTTTCTCAAATTTTTGTGCCGATTATTCATCTATTTTGTAGCTCTTAAGTTTCTTTACGAATATTGACCAGGCATTGAGCAGATATACACGGCCATGACATGCTCTTGAGCAGCTTTGAGTCGAAATTTGACTAGTGAAAAAATGGTGGTGTTGTACGTTGGACAATTGTTGTCTAAGTGTTTGCAAACAGATTGCAGCTCACATACACTAATTCAAAAGAACGGATCCTAACGGTCATTTTAAGATATCAAACTCATGGATGTGGTCTAGATATAAGTGATTTCTGACTGTCGGGAGATTTCCAACTTCTTCTGAAATGGTCGTCCATTTGAAACGGATTATTGGGTCACTTCCACCATCCAAGCACCCATACTTATACTTTTAAAAATGATCTACGTGAAAAACTGTATCTAAAAAACCAATGTACCGTTTGGCTTTTCTCGTGTTAAAAATTAGATTTGACTCTTTTTTAATTAATCTAAAAGTAAATTTGTGCAAGTCTTATTACTTTTGGCTAATTGCTTTAGCTAACTAGTTAGTTAGAGTGATTAATTAGCTAGTTAGCCATTGCAACATTCCAACCCAATGTCAATTTTAAAATTTCACCATTTAAAGTGAGATTCCACAATTTAGTTTAAAATAAAATCTTACAAAGGATGTAAATGGATAACATAGCAAATTGCAAAGCATATCTGCCTTCTTTGTGACGCCTCTTTTGCCGAGTTTTGTCAGAAACCGTATTGCTTAGAAATGCCGTAGATTTTCTTAGATATATTAGAATCTGAATTCAATGCACACTTTTTAATATTTTTTAAAAATTATTTGTCGAAAATTTAATGTATTTTCAAGTATCTGCCGAGAAAAAACATGTAGTGAAGTCGACTCTCTCCGAAGTAACCCACCGTAATGCTTGATCCGGTCCCGATTTTGAGCTCCTTTCCGAAAATCAGAAAAATTTGAGACGATCTCAAGATTTTTGAATGTAAAAGCAAAATAAAAACGGAATTCAAAATGCCTGTGGTTTAATAAGATACAGACCCTCAAGGGAGGGTTATTATAGGGGAGGTTGTATTAGAGGGAATATGGTAGTTATTACAAGGGCTTGTTGCTTAGAATTATCCTACAACTTACTGCAATATAACAAGTAATGGATATTATGGAAGTTACACAATTAAAAGGAAGATCAAGATGCTCATCTGCAGCGTTATATCCCGTTACGTGGTAGGCAGAGCCGTAAACATCGTAATACAAATAGATCCTTAGCGAACAAAATTATATAAAAAGAGTTTTTTTTCTTGACTCACAAACAACACGGAAGCATAAAATCAGCATAAAAGGCCATCATATACGAGACAATCGGAATGGTGCAGCAAATAACAATTAAATTTCTTCTCGAAAATATCCATGAATACTCCGAACAAACAATCACAACAAATCTAAATGAATTTTGGTTCGTGTGATTGTGGCCTTTTATCCAAAAAGGCCACTCCTACCTACTGATCGCCATGATAGTAGCAGTCAATAAACTGTAATACCACTGTGCTTGGTATATAACAGCAATTGATTTAGAGAATGGGTTTTCAAAACCATCAGGGAACAAAAAATCCTATATTTTATTAGTTTACTAGAGTAGCTTAAAACGGCGGAAAAACTTGCTTGCAAAATAATAGAAGGCGCCATATAAAAAGAAGCAAGTAGAAGGTGTATAATATCTCCAATGACATTAGTGAATGTAAGAATATACACATTGCTCTCATTCTTTCTCAAAAAACATCCAGATATTATAGTTGTCAGTACTATAATATTTAAAACCAGAGCACTAAAGGCAAATAGCCCAATAAATGAGCCTAACACTATGGAAATAGCTTGCAAATGCATTAAAAATGTAAGGATTTATCTAAAAAGTGAGTACCGTATTTCTTCTAATAAACGGGCACCACCCTAATTCAAAATCGTGTTCTTGGCATTGAGTTTTTAACCACTTTTCGTAGACTGCTTTCAGACAAGCTACCACCCTATTTGTAGCCAGTGATATGAGCTACAAAACTAGGAGTGACTTGTCTGAGAGCAGCCTTCAAAAAGTGGGTCAAAACACAATGCCAAAAACACGATTTTGAATTAAGGGGTGCCCGTTTATTAGAAGAAATACGGTATATAATTTTCGTTAGACCCACAACAGCTTACAGTCTAGTCTCGTTTATCCGACACCCCCTCAAGTTCGTTCCCACCTAAGGTCCGAAACTTTTTTTAAACCAATTTTTAAAATGTTTTTCTAGTTGTCTTTGGTTGTTTTAGTCCGAAATATCGCAAGGATTCTGATTTTGCCGATCGTTTTTCCCAAATCCATTTACGTTTCCATAAGAACCCGCGTCTCTCGTTTATCCGACACCTCTTTTTAAAAATCAGGTGTCGGATAAACGAGAGCATGGGTCTTTATGGCAACGTAAAAGGATTTGGCAAAAACGATCTGCAAAATCGAAATCCTTACGATATTTCGGACTAAAACAACCAAAGACAACTGGAAAAACATTTTAAAAATTGGCTTAAAAAAGTGTCGGACCTTAGGTGGGAACGAACTTGAGGAGGTGTCGGATAAACGAGACTAGACTGTATTTCTTAAAATTTTGAACGGGTGAATGAAAATTCTCGAAAAAAAAACAGTTAGCTAAAAAGAAGAGATTTCTCCATAATTTTTAAGTAAAATGACATTTACCCAGCGAAAAAAATTTCTTGTCTAAAAATTTTGAAAATAAAAAAGATTTCGGGTCTCAAAATTGACAAATTTTCTTAAAAGAGACGATTAGAAACCCTAATTAAAAAAACTGTCGTCAATATGAATCGGTAAAATTGTAGGGCAACAATTCTCCTACGTCTGAAATTAAAATACCATTTTATCTATTAAACGGACCCTCTCTTATAAAAGCCATTCTCGAGGACCTATATCTTAGCCAAAACTCAATATTTTGCAAATCCGGTTTTTTTAACTGCCACGAGTTCTACCGATTAAACTTTTTCGATTTTGGTTGAGCATCCGAAAATCTCGATATCGACCATTATTTTTTTATTTTTTGAGGTTAAAAAATAAACGGGCCGGTCCGTTTAATAAAGAAAATACAGTCTCTTTTGAACGAAACCAAAAACTTTCAAACGGCTTAAAACAATAAACAAAAGCTAGACTCTAACAGCTAGAGGAAAAATAATTAAGTTTTTATTGAAAGGCATGTGTTTTCGCTGCAGTGTTGTTTAACTTTTGATAGACACAATAAGCAAAATCGGAATCCTTGCAATTGCTGGGACCAGACTGACCAAAGACAACTGGAAAAAGGCTTCAAAATAGAGGTTTAAAAACTTATTGATCATAAGTTGAAGATGTGTTTGTCTCTTTAGCCCCAAAAGTAAAAAGTTAACATCATACAAAGCTAACCGTACTTTTTCTAATAAAGCTCATTATTCATTTTTACACGGCATGATATGATTTGGTTTGCGAAAAAGATGAAATCTGCCACGAAAAAGATTATTTCTCTCCCGAAAAACGAGATATCATGAAAAGGTTAATTGTGCCACGAAAAAGATTATTTCCGCCACGAAAACAAGTTCTGCCACGAAAAGGGTAACTTTTTTTCGTGGCACAAATAATAATATTTCGTGGTATTTTGTTTTTCCTGAGAGAAATAATCTTTTTCGTGGCATATTTCATCCTTTTCGCAAACCAAAATCAAATTAATCCTTTTTCCACCCTCTTAAAACGCCAATCAGACGTTTTCCTTTATTCGCAGAATTTGTCGCGCAAGAAATACTGCAAAAAAGGAAAATATCTGGGTGCCCTTAAAACAGGAAAAAAAATAAGGGTTGATCCCAACATTTCGTTTAATTAAATATTTATTTTAGAAACATCCCATTACTTATTCTGGTCTCTTTAATAGAGCTTTGAGATATACTCAATTTCACCTGCTTTGCTAAGTGTTTAAAAAACAATCAAAACTGCATTAACTTTAAATAAAAACAAAATGCTCTCAAGTTCAAAAATGCCTATAAAAATACAGAGTCTAGATACACAAGCAGCAAAGAAATCAACTTTGAAGTACAGAAGTATGTCTTCATTGTACGCGAACTAAACTTGTTTTTTTTGAGTTTTAATAATTAATCTGTTGTCACACGCCATATAGACCGAGCATGTGCACGGGTCGTAATTTTGGTGGCCCGAATCCGGCCTAGTCAAAAAAATTTCGGTCCAGGCCGGCCCGTCTTCCAAATAATCAACACATTTTTCATAGTCAAAAATTCATACTGTTGAGTCCTGGCGGTAGAAGAACAGAACAGAGAGAAGGAGAGAAAGCACACGACTGCTTATTTGCTTTATTCCACACACGACTGATCTGAACACTGACGTTCAGATCCTTATATACAGGGTTGGGCAAACTTGTTGCACTTTTTGTTTTGCTCATAACTTTTCAAATTTATTGTGTCTCGACGAGATCTTTTTTTTATTCGATAGAGGACACTCCGGGAAATCGAATGACACCAATATCATTATTTTCCATTTGTGTTTTCATGTTTTGCTGACTTGTCAAACATTTGTTTGATTTTAGCTACAAATGGAATATTCGATCGAGCAAAAAGCCTGGACAATTATCTGGTATGGGATTCATGGGTCGCCGAAAAGAGTTTAAATCGAGTATCGAAAGAAGTACGGAAGACATGCAAGGACTCCAAGCAATCGAAAAATCTACGACTGGTGGGTCAAGTTCTTTGAAACTGGTAGCGTGAACCGAAGAAAGAAGACGAAGACAAAGTTTGCATTTTGTTTGTTTCTTTGTGGTGAGAAATCAAGGTCAATGTTCAGCAGAAAAGGGTCGACTTTGCAAATGCTCAGCTTCAGCTTCAAAATCAAGACGTCAGCTTTTTGGTCGAATAATGTTCTCCGACGAATCTCATTTTCATTTGCATGGCAGCGTCAATCATCACAATTTCCGTTACTGGTCTGAAGTCAATCCGCACTGGTATCAAGAAGCTCCTCTTCATTCTCCGCGAACCACAGTCTGGGCAGCAATCGGAACAAGAGGAACAGTCGGTCCAATCTTTATCGAGGAGAATGTCAATCACGAGAATTACCTGGACCTTCTTCGCCGTCAATTCCTTCCAATTGTGCAACAATGGCCAGAAAATGCAGCAGCTCGAATGATATTTATGCAGAATGGAGCGCCGCCTCATTATCATTTGGACATCTTCAATTGGTTCAACCGCAAGTTCCGAAATCGTTGGATTGGAAGAAGCTCAGTGAATCGTCCAGCTCCGTATGCTTGGCCTCCGTATTCGCCTGATTTGACGCCATGTGACTTCTTTCTCTGGGGATGGATCAAGGACCAAGTGTACCGAACTCAGCCTGCCGATCTCGAAGAACTGAAGCAAAGGATTGTTCGAGCCTTCCAAGAACTGCTTCCTGACATGGTCCAAAGATGAACAGCTATGGTCGCCGCCTGCAACGATGCATTGAAGTCCAAGGCAGAAGTGTCGAACAAGAATATGGCAACATTGAATGAAGTTTTTGTTGTTGATTTTATCTGTTGTTTTTGTTGATGTTTCATTAAATGTTAATATGCATGTTTGTGTCATTCGATTTCCCGGAGTGTCCTCTATCGAATAAAAAAAAGATCTCGTCGAGACACAATAAATTTGAAAAGTTATGAGCAAAACAAAAACTGCAACAAATTTGCTCAACCCTGTACTGTTTAACAGGACAACATGTATAAATCGTCATGAGACAATAGACGATTTATACCGGGACAACACATACAATTTTTTTTCCGAGTGGAACATTTATTCGGAAACATCATTTGGACATAATAGCATTGTCCATGATAGATTTTCGAAGAAATTGATTTAGCAAACAAAAGTTTTCGGTTCTTAACGACCGTAAGTTTTGAAATTTATTTTGTATTAAAAATTATATTTTCATTCATTTTCAACTTCAAATCTTATTTTTGAAAAAAATTATGAGAATGACTAAGAACACACTACAATTACAACATCACAATATGTTTTATTATGTCTATTAAAATTAAAAAAAACTTTTTGTAACTGATCAATTAACAGTATGTGGATCAGAGATATCCTAATAACGATTTTCGGCGTTTGATTTGATAGTTGATTTGATAAAACCCCTCATTTCATGCTTGATTTAATAGGTGATGTGATAAGCTATCAAATCATGTGATTTGATCACGGATATGAAGGGAAGCATGTCCAACAATTTTTGCTTGCTTTGATACGTGATTTGATAAGATCCCCGTTTTTTTGACTTGATTTGATAGGCTTGATATCAAAGTCATATATCTTATAAACAACAACAAGAAGGGCGACAAAATTAAGGCGGCTTGAGTATAGAATCCCCCACGCAGAGTGCTCAAATGGAGGAGATGACTTCATATTCGTGTTTCTCGACCTTGATTTCATGAGAAAGCCGGCTGTTTTTTTATTATGGGTTTTTTAGTCAAAATTTGAAAAATTTAAATTGGCGCCTTTTGAATTTTAAAGGGATTAAGGGCTGTATTGGGAGGGGAAGGGAATAAAAGGGGGCCACTAATCACACAGGGCCCGCTAACATGAAGATGTTGAACATAGTTTTGAATACTGGGGCCTACCGCATATAGAAACTCTGGTATGCATGCTTTTTCATGCATCCAGAGTCACTTTCGAGTGATTTGTGTCTAAGGTATGTGGGTGTGCGCATCTTAACTCCAAGCCCCCAAATTCAAAACAGGTCTTAATTTTACTTTTTCATACCCCTAGACCTAGTAATGCGTTTCCTGACCGTCTGCTTCGTAATTAGTGCTCTCACTCCAACTGAGATCCAAGCATGGGGATGGGGTGGCTCTTCAACTAACTCAAAGTCAGCTGGAATGGCTGGGTTTTCGTGTAAATCCTTCCCTTGGCTTTTCATAGCCGGTGTGGATGTCGTTAGCGACATTGCCCTCAAGAAAAATCCATCAACCGAACCAATCATGGTGCCTGCTCCATCTACCCTGCCTCCTAACCAGCTCTTAGATTCAAATGTCACAATCGGTGAGGGTATCTTGGCGTTAGCGTTTTGTGTCTGTATCCTTGGAGCTTTTTTGGTTCTACACTTTCGCCTTTGCCGCAAGTCCCAAAGTTCGAGCCCGGCGTGACCCTAAACCCCTTCACCCACCGAAATCTTACCCGAGCTGAGGCCAGCGCTTAGTCTCACCCCATGTTTTACCTTCTAATTTGGAAAAAAAATATTTAGTTACTTATTTGAACTAATGACTTCACCTACTAATTCTTGGCAATCACTTTCCTGCTCTGAGCGATTCCAACCCTTTATGCAGCAGTTAACCCCACCCGAAAATCTTGAAAATATTAGTCTACAGTGCCTTGATCTACGATCCCCCAGCGAGCAACAAATTAAGCAACAACCTAAACAGCAACAGCAGGAATCTATTCAGCAACCACAACAAAATTTCGCCAATTTTATCCCATCCGAAGGAAATACCCCAACTCTTCACATCCAGCATCAACTTCACCAGCAAAGCCTGATAAACTCTACACTATCGGCCCAGTGCACCGGTCAACAAAGGAAAGTTTGAAAAAACAATGGGCAAATAAGAAAATTAAAAATTAAAAACAGCTAATTGGGGGATTCTATGCTTGTCGCGGCCGCGAGGATTCTACCGGAAACGTCGTTGAGTGCCTGAATTGTTTTGTTAATTTTAAAAAATCTGCTTCAGTTTCTTTGCATTTGTTCTTCTCCTTTTTTACTGGCTTTTAAAAAGAAACTGACATTTTTTGATAAAAGGGCAAACCCTACAAGGCGATTGCCAATAAAAGTGAAAACCTACCCAAAATTAATGCCCAAAAGCAAGCTAAAACACAATTTCTATATAAATCAGTTCATCTATTTCACATGCACCGGAAGTGACTAAGCGACCTGATCGGCTGGTACACCCTGCATTTCTTCCCTCCCTTTGTGAAGATCTTCCATGCTTCTTTGTTTGACCCCTCTCCGTTTCTCAGTACAGCCTGGCAGCTATCAAAAACAATAACTTTTAGGAGGGAATGCTGTGTAGCTAATGCTTTGCAAGCCAAATTGGCAGGCGAGTTTTCATCACCCATTTTTTTGGATAAATTCGCATCGTTCCTCCCCCAATTTTTCGCTCATATAATCTGGTATAACATTTTCCAAGGGCAGTTGGTTTTTTTTGGTCCATCTTAACTTACCACCAATCCACGGCCGATTTCGGCGTTTTTTGTTCAAGAAACCCGCCTAGATGCAGTTTTTAACCCGAGTCTCTCAGAATTTCGTTGTTTTTTTGTTGAATTGTTGCTGATTTTGTTGCTTGCATACTCCACTCTCGATCTTGCTGGGTGTCAAATTTGAATTTTTGTTGCAAATTTCAGTTTTATTTGAAATTTAATAAAGTCAGTCACTCGATAAAGAGTTCGAGATCTCACATAAAAATCCCGAATTAGCTGGTTGGCGTAATTCGATAATACTGCAACCCACACACGGGTTTGTCCTTTTCCACGCCAGACTCCTTGCACCGTTGTTGTGGCCACTTCTTCATCGCACTCAATAGTAGTCTCCATTTCTTTGATTCGAGAGAAAGGGTAGACCGAAAGAAGGTAGTGGAAGATAGGTGTTTGAATAGGCTTTAGGGGTAAATGGGAAGAGAGAGTTAATGATGTGGAAAGGTGCAAATTTTTGAGAGAAATATATTCTGGCGAAAGAAAGATCATTTGATAGGGAAAATTTGATTTTCTATGGCCTAAAAATGTTTGCTTGATTTGATAAGATCCCCGTTTCTTCTTGCTTCGATACGTGATTTGACGGGCTATCAAATCACGTGATTTGATAAGTCTGTCAAATCACGTGATGAGCAGTTTCAAAATTTCTCGCTACGGATCTGGCTCCCGGCTCCGTCGGGGCGAATTGTTCGCTCCGGATCTGGCTCCCGGCTCCCCTGATTCAAATCTTGCACTCCGGATCTGGCTCCCAGCTCCGGGAGGCAAAATTTTTGGCTCCGGATCTGGCTCCGACTAGGAGCCGGAGCCAGAGCAGAGCCGGATCCAGAGCGGGAGCAGAGCGACTCTGGATCCGGTGTATGAAAGTGTCAACAAAATATCTGACAGAATGAGCCATATAAACAACAATATGACAACAAGTACAGTACAGGAACACAGTGACAACGAATAAATTGGTTACGTTCTCTATTTATTGCACGATAACAAACATACAAAACCCTCACAAATCAATTAAATCTCCGGCCAGGGTTAGCAGAACTTTCTCTCGAATGTAGCTCTCTGAAGTATATCTTTTATGCCCGCTAGAGTGTAGAGTGACTTGACTGAAAACGCGTTCCACACATGCCGAGGTAGCAGGGACACCGAGAATTGATTTGGCCAAATGCGCGAGACGAGTAAACTTCTGAAAGTTCAAATATGGATTAAGTCAAGAATCAGCAATTGACGACTACCTCTCCCTCGTTGTGCCAGTACTTGATGCAGTCGTAGTTGGACGGAAGACCCTTCAAAGCTTCGATGTAGCTCTCGATCTCCTGCTCGATTGACCCTGTTGATAGGACGACCTTCCTCTTCTTCACTGCAAAGCACTCTTCGATATATAATGGAACTTGGCACCTCGACGAGCTTCAGATTAATCAACTAAAATTGAGATTTGTAGACTGACTATAGGTAAATTTTGGATTTTTACCATGCTCTTAAGCGCGGGCCTTGCCTTCTGGAGCTGCTCATCGGAAAGAAGATTTGCCACGCTGATGTCTAAAACTGCCGATGAGATGAAAATAGGATCACTTGCTTCTTCGCCTGATTGGAGAACATCTTTAAACCTCTTCTGCAGCGCTTCTTTGAGTTCACGAGCGATAGGATGTGGTGAAGAGCTGAAATTGTTAAATACGAGTAGTTCATGCGGTTGTAGGAGTGTCTCACCTCATATGTTCTATCAACGACTGGATTCCACAATAAAGAAGCGATATGGTTGGCAAGGCAGACGACTGCAACTTCTCCTTACCACATTCTCCATGGTTTCGAGATCTCTCTTTGTGATAGGCGTCCAGTTCTAGGCAGATGTTGTTGAAGCTCGGGTCAACTTCAAGTACTCGTTAGTTAGGCAATCTCAGTAGAAGACCAGCGAGTAGTAGCGGGAAAGAGAAGGCGCAATCCAGTCAGTGTGACAAGCCTCTCCATTGCCAGATGGGATTTAGAGAAGGAATTAAGCGAAGCGAAGATCCTCTGTAAATGTTTTTGAGGAAAGACAAGAACAAAAACAACAAATCCAAACCTTTCTCAAGGCAGACATTTGGAGCCTAAGCGGAGCCAGAGCGGAACCGGAGCGGATTACCAGCAATAGCTTATCAAATCACGATGTTTTGATATCAGGAAATCTCTGATGTGGATACAATATTGAAATGGAGTAAAGATCATCTTTTAATAAAAGTTTTATCAATATTTATGCATTTTATTTAAATCTATTATTGATAGAACAGATAAGATTATCAAAAATTTACACGACAAAAAATTTTACAAGTTTTAATTCTCTTGAAATTTTAGGATTTTGAAATGAATGAAAATTTCTGTACTTATGAGTTCGATTTATGCGGATTGGATATATTAGGATATATTGGATTTATTGAAATATATCGAAATTGGATATATTAGGTTGTTTCGTAAATACTTTCGTTTTTTCCAAAAAAAGTTTTTGCGACATTGTGTTTTTTCCATTAATTTTGTAACAATTTTTTAAAAGTTGACCTCTCATTTTGTGGCAGAGAATGTTGGCAAAAAATGAGAGGTCAACTTCTAAAAAATTGTCAAAAATTTATGGAAAATCACAATGGCACAAAAACTTCTTCAATCAATGTATTTATGACACAGCCTAATATATCCAATTTTTACTTAGAAAAGAGCAATAAATTACGTTTCTCATATCTTTATAAGTAGGATAGATCAGCTTATATTTATTATTTACTCAAACATAAAAAACAGGGGTGATATCAACATTTTTTAAAAGAATTGTACTTTTTTAGGACCGCAAGTCTTTTTTACTCAAAATATGTTTTATTTCGCACTTATTTCACATTTATCTCTCACTGTACTTTTTGAGTCAAAATAGATCAAAAAAGTGCAGTTCTAGACGGGAGAGAACTGTCCCATCCAATTCAAATTTTAGACAAGCCGCTGCACGCAAAAACCATGGTCCTTTAAAAAATACATACCGTATTTCTTCTAATTGCCGCACAGTCTCTAATTACAGCACACCCCTAACTTTATAGACTTATATCTCGGAGCAGAGTGAATATTTTGCTAAGCTGTTTGATGCATTTTCTTAACTCCCACGAGCTCTACCGATTCCACTTTTCAGATCTTGGTTAAGCACCCGAAAATCTCTAGATCGAACTTGAAAATTTCTGATTTTCGGGTGATTGAAAAATAATCGCACATGTGCGGCTATTAGAAGAAATACAGTATTAGATATCTGTTATCACTTTTGAGTAGTTGGTTTTAAGCATAAATACGGTATGGTCATGAAATATATTTGTGAGCAAAATTCAATTTGTCTTCAAGCGAAACATTTTAATAAGAACAAAGATTTGAAAAAAGTGATCAAAATTTTAGTGAAATGAGTTCAACTAGTAAGTTGAGCCAGTTTTCTGAAGAGCTCAACAGGGTAGAAAATGAGCTTGCTGGAATTGATGCTGAAATTCGAAAGCTTAGAAACAAAAAAACAGTTCTTTTGGATCGTAGAACAGAAGTAATATTTTCGAAAATTTTTGTATCTACGCTCTCAAGCATGAATTTTTAGTTAGAGAGAAAAATTTGTACTCGACAGCAACAATCGCCTGATGATTCCCAGAAGTGGGAAACGGAAAGCTTTACTTGGAGCAAAGATGTGAGAAAAGTTATGCGGGAATCCTTTCATTTGAAAGAATTTCGACCACACCAGCTGTCGGCCATAAACATAGTCTTGAGTGGTGAAGATTGTTTGGTTATTATGAGCACAGGTGGAGGTAAAAGTCTTTTGTACCAGTTGCCAGCTGTCCTTAATAAAGGTTTTTAATTAGTGTCTTAACTACCAAACATGTAACAAAAATCTCTATAGGCATCACTTTGGTTGTTTCGCCGCTAATATCACTTATTGAAGATCAAATTATTCAATTGAAGAAATTGTCCATCCACGCAGCCACTTTGAATCAAAACTCTACCAAACAAGAGGTTATTTTTTTATAAAAGGCTTCAGTTAAGAACAGAGCAGATAATTAAGGCAAATAATTTAAAAAATGAATGAGTGGGGTATGTCCAAGTGTCACCTAAAATATTGTTTTTATTTTTTACACCAAAATAGCACTACTTAGACTCATTCCACAAAAATGGTTTTTTGTGCATCCAGTCGTTAATGTCGTACACACTCATTTCATCCCAACTTTTTTTGAGCTCAAACTCGGGTTTTTAGGCTTGGGCTAGGGTAGGACAGCTTATGTTATGACGGGTTCAAACGTGTTTCCCTACTTAATTTAGACCTTAGTTCAAACTGGATTGACATTTTTATTTGGGATGAAATGAGTATCTAGTCGGTGTATCCAGCCATTTTTTGTATCTAGTTGGGTGTATAACAATTATCCTTAGTTCCCCAAGCTAATTTTTTAAGTAAAAGCTTGTCAAAAACAAGCTTGGGGGACCAAGGCAAACTGACTGGAGGGGTGTTTTTTTTGTCAAAATACCTGGTTTGCTCCATAAAGAAGATTTTGATTTTCAGATAAAATTCATTCAAGACTCCTTGACAAGCTCGACCAGTTCTCTAAGGTTGTTATATGTAACACCAGAGAAGTTGGCCAAAAGTAAACTAATTATGAACAAGCTGGAGAAATGTGCTGAACTAAAACTACTAAAAGTAGTTTTAAAATGCTTCTTTATTGC
Organism: Ditylenchus weischeri; assembly: GCA_029231635.1. NCBI lineage: Eukaryota > Metazoa > Nematoda > Chromadorea > Rhabditida > Anguinidae > Ditylenchus > Ditylenchus weischeri. The sequence goes on along the minus strand of JAMRYI010000004.1, from coordinate 440,280 downwards.
ATTATTAAAACGATCATTTATAGCTAATTGCTGTAGATGAAGTCCATTGTTGTTCACAGTGGGGCCATGACTTTCGACCAGACTACCAGTTCTTAAATGTCCTCAAACGACAATTCAAAGGAGTGCCTATACTTGGTTTAACAGCAACAGCTACTGCAAATGTTCTCGATGATGTCAAGTCAATTTTGGGAATTCAGGGTCAGTATCCTGAGTCAGAAAATATTGTTAAAACACGCATTTTACATTTCAGCAGCCATCACACTAAAAGCTGGTTTCAACCGAGACAACTTGTTCTATGAAGTGAGAGAAAAACCGGCAAGTAATCAGCTGATGGTTGAAGGATTGGTAAACACAATAACCGCAGAGTTTCCTGACCAGAGTGGAATAATCTATTGCTTCTCCAGAAAAGAATGTGAAGACTTGACTAAGGACCTCCGGTATTTACTACTACTAGACTTGGTGCTTCCAAGTTGGTCTATACTGGTTTATTTACTATTTATTTTTTTTATTCAGCTCATACGGCATCAAAGCAGCCTTCTACCACGCTTATGTAGAGTCGGAAGAGAGGCGCAAAGTGCATGAAAAATGGCTGGATGGAAAGTGCACAGTTATTGTCGCCACACTCGCATTTGGTCAGCATTACAAGTGTGTCTCATTTTGAATGTATTTTTTTTTATTTTAAGGTATGGGAATAGACAAACCTGATGTCCGTTTTGTGATCCATCATTCCCTAGCTAAGTCCATGGAAAATTACTATCAGGTAATTTATGCGCAATTTTTTATATTTGCAAAAAAACCAAAAAAACTTATGAATTTTTTACCCTATATAAATATTTAAGGAGAGTGGAAGGGCTGGTAGAGATGGAAAACCAGCGAAATGCATTCTATACTACAAACTTGCTGACTTGTTTCGTCAAAGCACAATGGTTTGCAATGAAAAAACAGGCCTCTCCAACCTCCATTCTATGCTCGCCTACGCTCTGAGGGTAATCGCTTTTTAAAACAACAGTCGAGTCCAGATAAAGCATCACTCTTATAGTTCGGACTTTTTCATGCGTTATACAAAATAATTATATTCCTCATCGCTCCCAATAATCCGTCAGTTTTTTCGGTCTTGGAGGGGGGTGGTGGAGATGAAGGGGTAGTGGTGGTGTGTTGCTTTTGTGGAACTCGACTGTGTTTCAAATATTAAATGCTATTTACTAGTTTTAGTCAAATGAGTGTCGCAGAGTATGCATTGCTGAGCACTTCGATGAAATCTGGGACTCTTCATGGTGCAATAAAATGTGTGATAACTGTAAAAATGGCTGTGTTCAACAGCACGGAAAAGTGAATTGTGCGAAACAATTACTTGCTATACGACAAATAATGGAAGACAAGGTGTTTTATGATAAAATTATACAAAAATAATAAAGTTCTTTCAAGCAAAGTCAATCTGAACAAGGACGAATAACTGGTAATAAGCTGGTGGAGCTGCTTCAAAAAACTGAGAAGAGAATATCCAAAATTGTACTAGAAAATATTATCGGAAACTTGTTGCTTGAAGGGTACCTCTGCGAAGACTTCCACTTCACTCCCTACAACATCATCAGCTACATTAGTTTAACGTCTAGGGCCAGACAATTGACTGAAACTTCAGAGGTTATGCTGAATGTAGATGAAATAGTGTTGAAGACATCAACCACAAGAAAAACTGCTGCAGAATCAAATGAAGACAAACCGGAAAAGGCTAAGAAGGCTAGGGTTAAAAGCATTAGTGCGAAAAAAGAAGAGGATTTAGAAATTATTTGTTTATAAGTCAAATGATTCTTTAAAATTGACATGCTTTGGTTAAATTAAAAAAAAAGGAATTTTTTTCAGATTTAAATCCGCACTGAAACTATCCTATTTAAATTCGTTATTGGAAAAAATTCCTCAAATTAACTAAAAAATTAGAGCTGTTTTAATTTCCTCGAAAATAAGTAGAGACGGATAAGTGGTACCTAACAAGCTTACCAGGCAGAGTTTTAGGGTAAAGTAGGATGATGCTAAATGCTAGACCCAGGGCTCTTACCAGGCTTTATTAATTGTAAATGCCATAGTTGGATCCGGTGCCGCCGGTGGTAGCGGTGGCGTCGGTGGTGGTGGTGCTTTTTTGAAGGTTCCCTACTATGGTAAAAGCCAGTCCACCCATCAAGGCCTAAATTTTAATTTTCCTCTACAAGTATTGACCAGGCATCAAGAAGATAAACCGCCAGAGTACAACAATTTCCCATGCTTTCAGGAAAATTGTAAATTTTTCAATATGACCTTTTTTGATTTGAATGTAGGCAAACGTTGTAACCATTAGAAAGCCCAGACAAATGGATTTCTTATGAGCATAAAAGGAAATGTTGAGCTAAACAAATTCAGTGCTCATCAGCCTGAAGAAAAAACTATTCATTTTTTAAAGAGTCGCTGTGAGAATTGGGCTTTTAATGTGCTCTAGCGAGAAGGTCCGATTTTGCGATCATCGTGCTCAGGAAGCCTGAAAACACTCATATAGTCCAACGTTACAGTCAGGAATTCTCGTGTTAAAGAGTGGGTGCATGACGTTTCACCGTCACTTTTTTCACCGTCGGTCAATTTTCACCGTTACCTATTTTTCCGTAGTTTCCAAAGTAAATCGACTACACTGAGCACGAATCAATTTTGCTAAGAAAAAAATTTTGGTTGAGAAATGTGTCCAAAGTGGCTTCTGGGGGGCCAAGGCATGTTTTTAGTGTCACATGTTCAAATCACGGTGGTAGTTGGTAGTCTAATTTTTAAGCAAACTGACCTTGCCAAGCACATGTCGGGCTTTAAATTTTCTAATTTTCATTTGAAAAATGTGAAGATTTAAAAAAAAATTTGCACGAAAAATTTGAGAAATTTGAATACATTTCAAATAAAATGTTTTGTGGTCTCGCGAGGAATTCAAAATATGACAAAGGGTCTTAACTTTGAGAGCAGTTTTTAAGTAAATCGACTACGCTGAGCATGAATCCGGTGTCAGAATGAGTGGTTTGCTTATCAAAAAAATTTGGTCAAAAATTGGTCCAAAGAGTGGCTTTTCGGCAAAACCACATGGAGCCAAGGCCACTTTTTAGTGTCACAGGTTCAAATCACGGTGGTAGCTGGTAGTAAATTTTTTAAGGAAATCAACCATGCTTAGCACATATCCGGCCATTTTATTAAAAAAATTTTTTTTTAATTTTCAAAGTATTTTTCTTGGCGCAAAAAACAGTTTTAGCTCAAATGTAGCCAAAAAAGAACACAGGTGGTCACAGGCACAAGCTGTACTTGGGTAGTTCACAGGTCGTTTATTGAGTATTTTATCAGTACCAAAACCCTAACGACCGGAATTTACGCGTACTTTGTGTGTGTAGAAGTCGGGGCTGATGCGCCATCGGCGCAGCGTGCCTTCTAGTCCACCTTTACTATGACGCTGCTTGGACTGTTCGAAACGGTCACTATTTAGGTCACTTTTTTCAGTCCAAGTTTTTTGAACATTTTCAATCAATTTTTTGAAAAGTTGATATCTCAACAAGCAGATTTTCAAAAATAACTCTGTGAAATGGGGTTTGTAGCTTTTGAACAGGGCTACAATATAGTGCGAAAATGTTGTCAAAGCGCTAAACCCCTAATAAAATTTTTGATCACTGAAATTGATAAATACGCTTGCATGTTCTCAAAATGACATCACAAGTGTTGGGAGCTAAATGTTGACTTATCTAAAATTATCCAGGCAAGTTTTGTATAAAATTTAAAAGAAGAAGAGTTGCGCTACAAAACTGTATACTTGGATTTTTTATATAAAATAAAAGGTTGGGAAATCAAAACTAGATCAACTCTTAGACCTTCGGAGTTTACTCGCAGCACTACTAGTGCAGGGTGGCGCAAAAAAATCGGGCACTTAAAAAAAAATGGTGTATGTAAGTCTTGCCCGGTCGGTTTCCGACTTTTGGGTGGAAAGCCCTCGGAAACCTCCACAAATGGCCGGCTGTGATGTAGAGCACAAGCACATAGCTCCTATGTGGCTTAACTACTGTCATCGATTTTCCTGGGGAAATCGATTAGGCAAGAAGCCACCTAAGCAAATTTTTTTAAGTGCCCGCGTTTTTTTTGCGTCACCCCGTAGAGCTGGAGGAATGAGACACTGGATCAATAAGCTGGAGCAGATCTTCACTGCAGGGATGGTTATGGAGAGAACCCGAGGTTGAGCTGGCTTTGATGACACCCAATTCCACCCATTCACTATCGCAGGAGAAAAGACGTGACTCGAGGCGGAAGACGAAACCATGCGGGAGACTGAACAGCTCGCAGCGGAAGCACATCTGGCTAGCACAGCATCAGAGACTAAAGCGCTGGATTGAGGACTGGAACTGGGCGGTGACAATGAAACTGGAATGCTTCGACTGAGACTGGCAATTGGACTGGAAGACTTGAGCTGTCGCTGGCATTTGACTCCGAAAGTTGGACTGGAACGCTAGAGGTGGAGCAGTTACTGGAAACTGAAGATCGCACTGAAAGACAATATTGGATCTTGATCTGGCTGTAATGCTGGCGACGACACTGGAGCAACTGATCAAGACTCTCAACGATATTGGAGGAAAACCTGGAAATTGAGAACTTACGGGAGCCACCAGTGGCATCATCGGCTGACATAATCTCACGGAAGCGACCCGTGGAATAGGCTTTGCACTGACGAGATTTGGGCCGCATTATCACCAATAAATACTTTGGCGGCATCAGAGCAAATGAAGCGCAACTAAAACTCAGAATACCCTAGGGTTGGTAAATGACATGTCATTTTAAAAAAGTGTCATTTGTCATGTCATTTTGTGTTGTCATTTGTCATTTTGTGTCATTTTCCAAATAAAAATTTTATTCAAGTAAGCCAAGTGGGTATCGATCTCAATTTTTTTTAAAAGAACATTTTGGCAAAAAAAGTGCTTGTTGTCATTTTCAAACAAAATAAATTTTGACTAAAATTTCAAAAAAAAAGATTTTGGGTACCAAAAAGGACAAATACTCAAAATCGAACACATCAACATCATATTCTTCATCAACAGCAGTAGTTTCTTTAATTGCTTATAAATTTGGTTCTTCTTCTTCCAATTTTTCCACTTTTAGCTCCTTTCTTGCTGATGCGCATTTCAATAACAATAACACACTACGAAAAACTTTGGCAGACCTTAAAAACAGATGATTTCTGATCAAAGAAGTAATAAATCAGCTACAAAAGCGTGAAATCAGCTGAAAAAGACGAAAATCAGCTGCAAAAATAAGGTGCGCTTCAAAATATTCTGTGGGAATAAAATTTCAAAATGACAGATTTTTAGTCATTTGTCATGTCGTTTGTCAACTCCAAGTGTCATTGTCATTAACCAACCCTAGAATACCCCCTCCAGACTGATTTTATTTCGCTGGAACGCCCTTACTCTAATGTGTCGTAACGAGACAAATGGCAGTTTATATTTTTGGATAGTTATCTATAGGATTTCGTTGGAATGCGGGAAAGAAAGCTGGGCAATCCTTACAACTTTTTTGATTTATTTGCGTTCACAAAATATTGTCTTAAGTCAAACTTTGACACATACTTAGATACTACAATATGCGATTTATGTGTTGGTTCTAATGGTGGCAAAGATACCCCACCTACTTTTTTCTTGCAATAGCTGAAACAAAAAGCTTATCTTTTGTATAAGAAAATCCAGTTTGTTTGTAAAGAGAAGGCCTTGCCTGTGTTTATAGCTTTGTTTGCACTAGCTAACTAATGATTTGTCCTATCTCACCCACACTTTTGCTTAAGCTTTAGCTTTTTCTCGCTTTAGTCTGTTATTAGCCAGCTACTACTTCTACAAGTTTATTCCTAACTCAGCTCTTAAATATGTCTGACGATGAAGAATAGTAATTTTTCCTTTTTTATATCTATTTTATATAACTTTTTTGTTCGCAGTGAAGAAGAAGAGGTGGAGAATGAGGAAGAGGAGGAGGACAACAAAAGTGTTAAGAGTGCCGCATCTTCTGCCCCTGAGCCACTTAAGTAATATTTGCCAATTTTTCAAAAGCTTTAACTGAATCGCGCACTCAAAAGTCGGAATTTCGCTAGTAAATTTGAGAATTTCTCCAGTAAATTTTTTAATTAGACTAGTTGTTTTTTCACAAGTAAATTAATTTTATTGTTTCAAAATATTTTGTTTTTCTTGTTTTAGATGATGATCCAGAAAAAAAGAAAAAAAGTTGCTGGTGAAATTTAACAAATTTACTCATGAAATTCAGTATTAAGTAAAGGTTAATCATTTTTTATGTAGCAAATCTACTCTTTTTTGCAGCAAATTTTATTTTCGCCTGTAGCACATCACACAGGTAATATGCTTTTTTAATTCTAAAAACTTGAGAAATATGTATAGAACTGTCGATCCGCTTAATCCGAATACCATTTTTGGTCTTTTTAGACCGAAAACTGATTTTTGCGAAAACTGAAACGATAATTTCGGTTTTGGTTTGGTCCAGCAAACCAAAAGATGCCAATTCTTGAAAGATCATAGTCAGTTGGCAGAAGATCCCATTTGTACCCGCCTATTTTGGCCAACACTCTCCTCTTCACAGGAAAAAGTTCGCTAAATAGATCCGAAAATGTAAGGACTGAAGTGCACCTTTTCTCAAAGTGGTGGAGCATCTAATGTGGCTAAGGTTAACAGAAGTATCAGCACGCATTAGGTAAGTTCAGTAAGCTTGCACAGTTTCATTACTGATCTATCAGAAGTTGTTGAGTAATGGAGCAGACGCCAAGAGTGCCATGTTTATGTGTTAGATCAGACCTAAAAAATTATTAAGAGCCCAGCCACTTTACCCTCAATCAATCCATTTATTTTTATGAAGTCCAAGTCTTTCATGGACTCAGAATACAGTCCATTTCACAATTATCATATATTATTCAAGTTTATAGAACTTAAAATAAATAAACAAGCACACTACCTCAAGTAGATGTGCTACAGGCGAAAATCAAATTTGCTACGAAAAGTGTAAATTCGCCACAAAAAGAATTAAATTTGCCACAGAAATAAATTAATTAGCCACGAAAAAAAATAAATTAGCCATAAAAAATTTCCACAAAAGTAAATGAACTACAAAAAATAGTCACAGAAAAAAACATTTTCGCCACAAAAAAACTAAATTTGCTACAGAAAAAAAGATTAACATTTAGTAAAAAAAAGTTGAAATTACCGGTGAAAACAACAAATTCAGTGTGAAATTCAGAAATTTATTGGTGAAATGCAGACTTTGAAGGGCACAATTCAATCTGATTCTTTTTAAAAACATAAAATACAGGTTTACAAGGTGTTTTTTTAATTTTATTTCTTTTGATCAGTCAATTTTTTTCAGTAAGTCAAATTTAAGCAGGAATTGTCTATTTTCTGAAAAAAATAACATTTTCAACATCATTTTTAGAGGTGATGAAACCGGTTCGGGCGGGATTTTGGGACGGGATTTTCGGCCAAAAATATTTTGGGATCGGGATTTTGGAAAATCGGGATTTTGGAAAAGATCCCGTCGGGATCCCGAACAAATTTCGGGATTTGGCTAATATCAAATCTAAGCGGATAATTATCACTAGTCGCATCATTTCTGCACTCAGTATCCTTTAACAACCTTTCCTTTACCCCACGCACACACGCAGCCATTTAAAAAATCATTTACGCTATCATTCACGCTTTTAATCATTCACGCTTTTTACAACAATGAACATCATTTTTAAGCAAAAATTCAATCGGGCGGTGCTAGCGCCCGACATCTTGATGACATTGCCGCACACTCCACATTTTGCTTCAGTAGCCGACAGCTTTGCAAAAAAGATCGATTCTCCAAATAACACTCATCTGAAAATGCAAAAAGATAAAGAGCTCATCAACGTACAAAAGCAGAAACAATGCAGCAGAATTCATCAAACAAATAGTGAATAATTGATGAAAATGCTATAAAAAATCGTGTCGGGATTTGACGATTTTCGGGATCGGGATTTCCGGAAATAATCGGGCGGGATTTCGGGACGGGATTTCGGACCAAAATCGGATCGAGCGGGATAGGGATCCCGACGGGAGTTCATATTGTTTATTTAACGTAAAATTAAAAAAAAAACCCAAAACTTTCAGACAAATCTTTTAAAAAGCCATTTTGGAGCGCTGTTTAAGGCTCATGTTAAAAATGTTCGGGTAAAATTGGGCCAACAATACTTGGCTTTTTTACAAGAAATAGGGTGCTTTTTTATTAAGATACAAACGCTCATTGTCGACAAGGACTGATACAGTGGATGAGTCCAATTTAAATGAGGCCGAAAAAGCTATGATTGTAAGTTATTCTGGTTTCAACACAAACATAGAAAATTTTTGGTTATTTCTAGGCTTCAAAAAAGCGTCATGATGACGATGAAGCTCTCAAAATCCAGGAATATGAAGCCCGTCGTCGAAATGAACGTGAAAAAGAGGAAGAAGAGTTGCGTATTTTGAAGGAGAAGCAAGAGCAACGAAGAATTCAACGAGAGGAAGAGGAGCGAGAACAAGCTGAGCGAAGGATGCAAGAAGAGGAGCGACGCAGGGCGGAAGAGGTAATGCTCCTCACCAATTTATTAATTTCCCCAAAAATTTTGTTTAAGGAAGAGAGAAAAGCCCGCATAGAAGAAGAACGTAAGAAAAAAGAAGATGCCATCAAAAAGAGGCAACAACTCATGGGTGCTCAATTTGTGCCCTCAGCGGCGGGCACTGGAGGTCGAAATTTTGTAATTCCTGAGAAAAAGGACAAAGGAGACAAGTTTGGCAACATTGTGCAGGCCAAACAAGTGAAAGAAAAATAAAGTTTAGGCATAATTTAATGAATTAAAATTTTTAGGAAATGGGTTTGACCATTAAACAGCAAGACGATGCAAAGGTAAGCCGAATATTTTTAGAGTTTCACAAATTTTCTAGTTTTCAAATTTTTGGTCAAAATTTATTTTTCTAATAACGCTTGCTGTATGAAACTTTCGAAAAATTATTTGACGCTTGAGTCTGTTGTAAATCCATCCTGATATATTTTTAGCTCTCTCTTTCAAGCTTTGAAATTCGAACAAAATTCTTACTCTCTTTTTTGACTGCCTAGCTATTGGGTACAAATTGTGATTGAGTACACTTTTTGCTCAGTTTTAAACAACTGTTTGAGCCGTTCTGACGGGCGCTGGCCTACCCTGCGCCTAAGGCTACGCTCGAGTTAATTTTTTTACAAAACATTCAAAAAACAGTCAAAAATAAAATTCAAAAAACACAAGAACGGTACCCAATCACAATGTGTGCCCAATCGCTGTTTTACCCTTTTTCAATTTGTTTTTATTTTAAATTACAGAGTGTCCCAACTTTTTCTCCCACATTTATTTTTGGCTATACCTTTTTTATTTTGCGCCAGAATGTTTTGCATGAGCATTCGTTCGAAAGCCAAGATTCTAGGATTTAAAAAAAAGTATTAGATCTTTTCGTTTATCCTGCTCCGAGTTACGGTCTGTTAAAAAAGACACAGAAAATCAACAATTTATTCGACAAATTCGAAGACAATAACATTCAAGTTCCTTTGGTCAGATATCGCTGAGCATTAACTGTCTCCGTAAAGAATAATTGCTCAACAACACTAGACTGACTAATACCCACCCACACAGTCCCCTTTGGTAAGTGAAGAGGCTCCTCAGCATCCCAATGCGGATTTTGGTCAACCCAATATCGAAAGTTATGTCGATTCTCTGTGTCTTTTTTAAGAGACCGTAACTCGGAGCAGGATGAACGAAAAGAGCTAATCTTTTTTTTAAATCCTAGAATCTGGGCTCTCGAATGAGTGGTCATGCAAAACATTCTGGCTCGAAATCAAAAAGTTATGGCCAAAATAAGTGTGGGAGAAAAAGTTGGGACACTCTGCACATCACTTTTTTGGCAGTTTAATATTTTACTTACTTATTTGAAAAAAATATTTTAGCAAACTTTCTTGGCTACACTAGTCAAAGCTCTTGACATCAGTGATTTCACAGGAGATGACCTGAAAAGTAAGCTCAAAGAAATGCACCAACGAATTTGCAAGCTGGAAACAGAAAAGTATGACTTGGAAAAGCGACATGAGCGTCAGGAATATGACGTAAAAGGCTGAATTTTTCGCTATATTAATACACATACGTATTTTTTAGTTGAAAGAGTTGAATGCTCGCCAAAGTCAAATAGTGCGCAACAGAGCAATTAACAAAGGTGTAGATCCCAGTGAAATTAGCTCTCGATATCCAGTATTTTAATTTTTAAAATTTCAAGTTGATAAGAAAAATATTTTATTTAAGCCCAAAATTTCTGTAGCCAGCAAATATGACCGACAGACTGATCGTGGAAATTTCACTGAACGTCGTAAAAAATTTGACAAGGTTTACAAGCATTGTTATATTTATTTATTAAAACTAAAATATTAAATATTTTTTAGAAAGGGGCATTTCCATGCTTTCCCAACGTGCCTCCACCAACCACCATACTAGAATTCAAATTGACCGCGACTGAGGAAGAAGATGAGTAGTCATAGTAGTTCTCGATAAAATGTTAAAAATGAATGTATAACTTTACCTAAGATTTATCTAGCAAAATAAATAAGAATTGAGCTTTATTTATTAGAAGCAAACTTTTTAGCAAAGTTTTGGCCCTTGAAAATTTGGTATCTCTGGAACTGTCTTTAGAGTGCCAAATTAGAGGAGTGTCGAATTGTAGAGGGTCTATTGTGCTTTATAAATCACACACAACAAACATATCTGGTATAAGCTGAATTATAGACGCATCTGGAGTCAGATGGACAATCTTCATGAGCATTCTTACGGCAGAAAATTGGTTGATTAGTTTTAAAATTAAGTGCTACAACCCATCCTGGAGGACATGATTCTTTTGGTCGACTTTGAGTTACCTTAAATTTTTTAAATGATTGAATGAAGAGTCGTCAAACAAGAATAATCTCAAAAATACTCAAAAATAGAATAAGCCAGAAAAAGCCTAGCGAGAAAGCCACATCGTATAAAATAGAGCTGAATCTTTTTGAATTTAGTTTGAATTTAAAACTCCCGTCATATGATAACTCGTGAATTTTAAGGCATAATATGATTTGTTTTACGAAAAGCTGAAATACGCCACATAAATACGATCATTTTTGCCATAAAAAACGGGTCACCACTGAAAGGCTGAAATGTGCTACAAAAAAGATTTTTTTATATTCCACGAAAAAATGGTCCAAAGAAATATTAGCCTTTTTCGTTGATCTTGTCGCACATTTTCGTGACAGAAATAGTCTTTTTTGTCGTATATTTCAGCTTTCTCGCTTTTTTAACACTAGAACTGGTGTTTGTACTAAAGTGAGCTTCTTGCTCAGAATTTTGTGCTGATCATTGCTACACGGATCCTCTTCGCGAAAAAAGTTCTTTTTTGCGGGTAATTTCTGCTGTTTAGGCTTGACATACTTTGACTAGGAGTCAGTCGACATACCATATGTTCTCTATTAAATCCCATCTCTCTAATAACTCCTACCCCATATGGACCCTACAGCTCGGAAAAAATTATTTTGCAAATCTGTTTTTTGCGTTTTCTTAATCACCACAAACATAGCTGTTTCCACTTTTTAGATTTTGGTTGAGCACCCAAAAATCTTAAATCGAAATCTTTTTTGCGATTTTTCAAGCGTTGAGCAATAACTCTCCCGGGGGAAAATGCGGTACCTTTTTTTCCACAATTTTTTTCTTTTTGTCTTTATCAGATGCAGAATTAATTAAAATTAATGAAATTAAAAAAAGATACCGTATTTTCTTTATTTAATCCCCCGGGAGAGTTATTTCTCAACCCTTTTAGAGATGGGATTTAATAGAGAAAATATGGTATGTCGAAAAATCATACTGACTCTAGTCAAAAGTATGTCAAGCCTAAACAGCAGAAATTACCGCAAAAAGAATTTTTCAAAGAGATCCATTGTAACAATGATCAGCACAAAATTCTGAGCAAGAAGCTCACTTTAGTACAAACACCAGTTCTAGTGTTAATTGACTATTAGCAATGCTCAATAAAAAAACCAGAAAAAGTCAGAATAAACCAGAAAAAGCCGAGAATATTCTCGAGAATAAACCAACAAAAGATTCCGCTCTGGCTTTTTCACAACTCTAATTAAATGATTCACGTCTACCTCAAAGACTGCGTAATCCTTTTCCTTCATAGATATTGGACTAACGTCTGGGCAGCATTGAAAGCGATTTGAACCGCTATTAAATTCACATTTATACTGCTTTGGACAATAAGGTGGTGTCTCAAACTCGAGAGTCTCATCATCATCTCCATATTCTACCTCTACTTGAATTGAACACCGCCTTACTTGTCCAGCAGCATTTTTATATGGCTGATCTCCGTTGTTGCATGCTTCTAAATATTAACTAGTAAATTTTGTAATTTTGTAAGGATCAACCAACCTATTTGATCCAAAACAAAAGGTGGGGCGAGAGTTGAGGTAGGATGATGCTGCGGGTAATATATCCGACAGCAAAAACCAATTCCAAAAGATTTGTATTGAAAGCAATCAAAAGCTGTAGGGCATGTTTTATAATGAGATTTTTGGGGCGTTCTCAAGTTCTTGCTGTCTATTGAACATGTCATTGGGTATTGCTGAGCACTGGCAACATAGGGTTCAGAGTGCATAGATGCACAAACATCTGTTTCTGAAAACGCCAAAACCATTTTTAGCCGAATATATGCAATTGTCAACCTGGTATAGGACAGCAAACCCCTCCTTCGCTATTTTCCAGACACAAATATCCTGCCGGGCATATTTGTCCTCTGCGAGATCCCTTCTTTTCCAAACTGCATTTCATGGTTTTTTTGTTTGGCAATACAAGTGGAGAGCCGATTGGGCAAGTTACTGAACAATTTATTTGGTTTGAAAGTCAAAGAAAGTAGAAAACTTACAAGTATCCTGGCACATTTCCTTGCATTGCTGTTCATCCTCAAATCTATTATCGCTTCTCTGATTGCCAGAGCAGCCAGTGTACGTGAAACTTTCACATCTGCCCACATATTTGTTGAAGTAAAAGGCGGTCTCTGGAGGACTAGCCAAACATTGCAACCCTGTGTTCATCGCTTGTGAACAAATGTTTTCTTTGGTTGGACAACATAAGCTGAATTTGAATCTGTGCACGCAGGAAAATCCATCAGGACATTTGTTTTCTTCAGTGCATTGAACAGCTTTAGCATTTTCATCTAACAAACTGATTCCGTGGTTGCAGAGACCTTAAAATACTGTTTTCAATAGTCGCATAAATGATGTAAATTAATTTAAGGACTGCCTGCAACTGGGTCAATGCTACAACAATTGCTTGTTGAAGTGTTGCAATAGAAAGGTTCTGGACACCCTTCTTCACTATTGCACTCTATCTTTGTGTTGGTTAAAGGATCCACCAAGGCTCCACTGTTTGGGCCGCAAACTATCAATTTAATAATATTAGGTTGTGTCATAAATACTGTCGGTTTTTATTTTGTGCCATTGTGTTTTTTCTATAAATTTTTCGACAAGATTTGAAAAGTTAACCACTCATTTTGTAGCCAAGATTTGCAGCTAGAAAAGCAGTGGTTAACTTTCAAAAACTTGTTAAAAATTTTATAGAAAAAACGCAACGCAAAAAATTTCTTTTGAAAAAACCAACATTATTTACAGGGTGGCCCAAGAAATTCCCCTGATTTAAAAAGCTCATATCTTTTTGTAGGAGCCACATTTTAAAATTCTCATTTCACAGATAGTCTTAGAATCCTGTAGGATTCATTATTCTGCTAAATTCACGAAAAATTTTTTTGACCAAATTTGGTCCCCCTTGTCCAGAAAATACCGAAAGTGAATTATGAAAATCGGTATTTTCTGGACAACAGGAGGGACCAAGGCAAATTTGGTCAAAAAAATTTCCGTGAATTTAGCAGAATAATGAATCCTACAGGATTCTAAGACTATCTGTAAAAACAGAATTTTAAAATGTGGCTCCTATAAAAAGGTATGAGCTTTTTAAATCAGGGGAATTTCTTGGGCCACCCTGTATAGCACAAGCTAATATAAAATATGTAATGCAAGAAATCTACCATCAGTAATTCCACAACACAGTCCTGAATCAGCCGTATCAGACTTATAACAATGAAATCCAGGAGGACAGTCATTTCCTTTTGTTATATTGCACTCATATGCAGGTGCCTTACTTAGCGGATCTTTGAATGGCTGGCTACCATCAGGGCACTTCATATTTTCGTGTATTGCCTCATGTTTCTCTATCTTTTCAACTTTTTTGGGTCGACTTCTGACCGAATTTGGCCCTTTTGTCTGGTTTTTTAAAGAGCTCAAAGTTTTGTTGCTGGCATTTGTCATGTAAATAACCACGGAAGTTTCCACAAAGTCTTCGGAGTCATCAGGATCTTTGGAAATCATGTAAGCATCTTGGCAACAGTGGTAGTCTCCCAAGTCAAACACACAAACAGCATTTCTTGATTGACAAGATCCATAGAGACTAGGCAAACACTCTTTTAGTCGGTGTATTCCATCAACTTCCACAGTCATGGGTCGAGTACTGGGTGGGCAAGTGATGGAAGTGTAGTCTAATCGTTGGCAACATACACCAAACTTGTCTTCTATTGAAGAAAAGGTGCACCGGAAGTCTCGGTGTTGGCAGTCGTCATCCATTTGCCCATCCTAAAATGCACATACATTATTGAAAATCGATCTTATTTATTCGATTTTGAAATCCATTTAATCGCGCGTCAAACCATTCCCCGTTTTTGTGCAATTACAGGCCCGTGGTTTGAGAAATCCTTTCTTACATCAGAACTATTTTTTGCATCAGATTCTGGCGTTTTTGAATCCTTTCGTTGACGCCGTTATATATATACGATAATTTTTAATAGCTCTATTTCGCTCATATGAGTGCTCAAGGACCTTTTTCTGACCAAAAAAACCAGTTTATAGAAAAATTGTTTCAAAGGAGAAGCAGGACTCTTTCCAAAGGAATGTTGTCATCGAAAAAATACAGCAATCCCGAAAATTACTTCGAACATTTAAAAAAATGGATATTTAATTTACATAAAACATACCTGTGTTTTTATCATGGACGAAAGGGAACACGTGACCAAATTTTTACTTAGTGGCTCTAACATTGGTCTGCGCCATCCGGGACAAATATTGTGCGGCCTTCTTTTTTGACTGGATTTCAATTCTCTATTCGATTGACCGAATAAATCTCCTATTGCAGTCACTGAACCGATTGCTTGAGTCCCTGAACCCATCGATTGGCTTTTTTTCTCAAAACTTTTGTTTAAAATGTTGGCAGCTGGAATAGGGCGTAGACTCCTAAAGGTATGATGTGGACTTTTTTGTAAATGAGATATATTTTTTGCTGAGGCTTGTTTTGGCCTGATTAAAGGTGGGTCTACAAGTAACCCTGGGGTGCCAAAATTTTGTGGTAGGTCAGCTGGAGTACGAATTGTAGCTGCTCGTGTGGTTTCAAGTTGTCTAGCGTCATAAACCAATCTGTTTCGTTTTCTGCCGGAATAATTATAAGGGTGTGGTAACACACACTGCCTTTTCTGCGCATCAAATACTTTTTGTTGCCCAGATTTTATTGAGCATTGAGCAATAGAGTACTTTCTAAAGTGATTAAATTATTAAATTTATTTAACGGAACAAAGATTACTTTGTGCTATTGTGGCAATAGAAAAATTGGTGATCGACCGGAGAGGCAATCCAATAATTATCAATTTGCGGATCACAATTGTCTCCTTGCTTTACTCCGATTGTGGGTTCGATGAAATATGAAAGACACTAAACCTTACTATTAAACTTTTTTAAAATTAAATTGGCAGGGTAACTCGAAATTGTTTCTTGTCTTATGAGTACTGTTTGTGTTTTCCAAGATGAAAGTATAAACCAGGGTTGTACAACGGAAATATTTTTCCGGGAATATTCCTGGAAACATTGGGAATATGTCCTTCTATGTGTCCGACTTATCAAAAATTGGACACATTGACTCACTTTTGAATTTGCGGAGTATTTTTAGTGTAATTTACACTGTTTAGCTCTTCATTTATCTGTTGTGAAGCTGTCTTTATTGTTTGTAACAAATTTATGATTGATTGATCGTTTAATTGATCGTTTATATAGGTACTTCAATGTCGAAAGGAAATAAGCCACTGTCTTGGTGCTAGACTTACTTCAACCGAGTGTCAGAGAAGAACGGAAGGGAAAGGAAATTCTTGTCAGCTATTATAAGTTCTGTAGTGCGCGGTATGTTGCTAAGGCAACCAAAATGGAAAAGCATCTTGAGGTATTTAAATTTAGTGTTTTATTAGATTTAAATGTAATGTGCTTATTCAGGATTGCAAGAAAGTAGGAGCCGAAGTCAGAAAGTCTCCGACACTTTGCTGGCCAAGGCAGCGCAAATGCTCTCAAACATCCCGATCACGAGTGCAGCGACAGAAAGAAATTGGTCTCTGAGGTGCGTGATTCACACAAAAGGCTCAGAAATCGGTAAATGACATGATTTTCATGAACTCCCTCTTATTTTATTTTTGTAGAATGCACGTCGACGCAGTCGGCCAGGTCGTCTACATCAAGCACAATCTCATATTGGAATACGCTCATCTATTCAAATTGGCTAGCGATGAGGAAGTGAAGAAAGCGCAAGAAGAGCTGGTGGGAGAGTCGCAACAAGAAAATGAATAAGTCAATTGCAGTGATGATGATATGTTTATGTTCGATTGAGAGTGTTGAGTGAAATAAACTGTTGTATAATTCATTCATGACGTTAAAAATTGAAAAGAAAGCCAGATTTCTTATATTTCCCTATGTTTCCAATGTTTCCGGGATTATTCCCGGGTTTCTATATGTCCGGGAATTTCTACAACTATAGTATAAACCTCCATAAAGTGTTCACCAGTCAAAAAATAGCTTGAAATCTAAGCTACCTTTTGATGGGTTAACCATCAAATAAATATTCTAATTTTCACTGCAGAAACCACAAACAAAGTATTTTTTTATTTTGAGCTACCCTGCAAAAAATTAATCTTACAGAAAAAAGAAAAATGAAGAAGATCATTTCTGCTAGAGCTGCTTCACTGTGTGTTTTATGACAATGAGAATTAAGTTTTCTTTCTCCTTACTCTCTAAGTCACTTACAAATGCAAATATTTATGCCGACCGGTAAGATAACTGTCAAAGGTCAAATATTTGTGCAAACATAAGCTTTATTTGTGCATATACAAAGACTTGATCTTCTGACAGCAAAATTAGCAAGTCAAAATTATCATATTACTTTTTACTTGCCAGGAATTTCTAATTTGTAAATACCTACTGGTATTATATTTTTTGACGTTTTAACAAAACAACACACTTACGACGCTATGAGAAGAGCTAAAAAATAAACAGAGATCTTCGCTGAATGGAGCGTACGCGATAAATTGTGAAATTTAAATTCACAGGTGGGCACAGGATTCTTTGTACTTACCTTATGTGTTTAAATCTTTTTGTTGATCTTTGTGTCTACAATTCTGTACTTGTCTTGTTAATTTACAAGAAGTTCCATATAAAAATTTTTATACATAAAATTTCGGTTTTCTAAAACGTCTAAATCGACCAATTGTGTGTTCACAACTTTTTTCTGGGCAGTTGTGCACATAATCGGCAAAGCATGTTAGAAAGCATGGCATCAAAGCACATGGCCAAAGAAACGACAAAATACAGAGCGTTGAGCTAAGCACTGCAAATGCCCCCAATACAGGCCGAGGAACTGTTTCAACAATGTTCTAAAACACACATACAAAATTGCTAAAAATTGTTAAAAAGGTAATTACATGGCATCGACTGCAATACACTTTGCTAGGTTTTGAGCTGAACTTTAAGTTTGGCACAAACACTTCTTCATTAAACATTAGTTTGCGAGCTGGCAAGCATTTTTGGGCCTGGTAATTCTAAATTTCCATTTTTTTGCTTAAAAATTTAAAGGGGAAGGAAACTTTATATACGCATCGCCTAGAGTCGAGCTTTCAAATCTCCTAGGTGCAAACTTTATTTATTTTTTATTAAGTTCACCGACTTTAGGGCCAAAAACTATCGAGGAATCGATTGGAATTATTTTCAACACTGCTTTACTGTCACCAACAGCCTTCATTTTAGGATTTCAAGAAAATGACCATCAAATGAAAGGAAACCAGCGAGAATGATGCGTATTTAGTTTTATATCGCTTGAACCTCTACCATTTTATTTATTTGTCAGCGCGTTTATTGACTTTCTGAAGTAAGAATTTCGTGGGGAATCAGACTAAAAAAATTCCAGAGCAAAATCACTTCAGAATAATAGGTAACTTGCTAAGGTTTGACCAAGGAAGAATAGAGTACTTTTGAGGGGTATGATTTCGGTATTATTTTGGAATTGACGTTTTTTTGCACTTTTAATTTGCATGATCATTTACAACCATATACTGAAAATGACGCCATGAAGCAGTGCTGCATTTTAAGTATGAGGTTGAAAATTATCGTGATTGAAATTGCAAAAAATGTATATAAAAAAAAGCAAAAAAATAAAAAAAAGCGTATATAAAGTCCTCCCCCCCCCTTTAAAGTACGGATTTTTCAACTTGGTTTCTAACAAAACCACACCTAAAATCCTATTCTAGGCCTTGTTTTATTAAAAACCAAGTTAAAAATACAAAAGTTCAATGATTAGGAAAAAAATTTGAATTGGCGGGCAGCACGTGTAAGGCCGATACTTTTAGCCGCAAATTTACTTCTGCCGCAAATTTTCTTTATATATATGGCAGCCTTGTTAGTGGTTTTGGATGTGATATTTGATACTTTTTCCTTTTCAAGCATGGGTAGATTTGCACAAAATCCATTCAAAAAAAAGGATCTTCCAATAACGTCCTTTTTACACAAAGAGATACTCATACAAAATCTATTCAACTAATGAAAAACTCAAACAGATATCTAAAGGGTGGCGCCCAGGGGGTGATACGCCGGTGGTACCTAGCGATACTAAGGTGATATTACACAGTCAGTGGTATCTAAAAAACTTTACAAGCCAAATTTTATTCGTTGGAAACACGATAATAACCTAAACGAAGAATGAAATATAAAAATTTTCTGACTAATTAGTCTCAAATTTCTGCCATACATTTGGGTCATAGAGTCTTTAGATCCAGTCACTGAGGCAGTCGATTCTTCCAAAGCCCATGATGAACGAATACTAGGCAGCAACTCTTTGGATTTATGGGGGCGAGTCAGCTAAAACGTTATAAGAGTTTTAATGAACCCTTCCGTAGCCAGCCTTAACTTCCAATGGCTAAAATCAACGACATGAAGAGAACGCTGCGTACCCGCACCATCACCACCCTTGATTCGAAGCTCATACGTTCGCAAAAGACCTTCGTCGAGTATGTCATTGGACCGTGAGCACAGTCAAAATAACTGAAGACAAGATAATAGTTCCAATAATGTAACCTGAGCTAGGATTTAATTGTCATACTTGTATTTGATCTTGTTAGCATGAATGTATGAGGTGGTTTTCTCGAATCATTTCCATTTTTCGTGCATTTATTCATTCGCTTGCTTTGCATTTTCTTTACAAGTGTTATGTCTTTGTTCATATTTGTTGTGTTTATGTTCATCATTTGTTTATTTTCAGGCAAAATTCGGGGAAGGGGAGAAATTCGCCTGCAAATTCTGTGGAGCTCAGTATCGAGGGAATGCAACAGACATGGGTCATCATCTAAAGGTGAAATTAGTAATTTCACCTTTTGATTTTTATTGCTTTCTTTTTAGAATCAGTGCAAGAAAATCGGAGAAGAAGCGCGCAACAATATCAACAAGCTAGGAGAATTCAAGCAGAAGACAGAAAAGCCTCCAACGAAGATCGCCAAGATAACTGAATCGTCTACACCGGGCAACTACTTTGACAAAGTCTCAGAGGGGGAGCAAGAAGAGATCGACATTTTGTTAACAAGGGTTAGTTACGATTCATATTTTACTTTGCTAAGTCTATTATTTTCAGGCATTTGCTACTGGTAACATCGCCGCCAATTTTCTCGACAATCCATTCTTCAAGCAGGTGATGAACAAAATGCGTCCATCCTACAAGCTTGCTACACGCGACTACAGGTATCCGAAGATTCTCAATAAGTGTTCTTTGTCATATTACAGGATAACTTTCAACTTTCGCCAACTTTCGCGAAAGTTGGCAACTTTCGCCCGAACTTTCGCGCGAATTCACCCTAGTTTTTTAGTAAAAATTATGAAGGATTTTTGCAAGTGTTTTTAAATCAATCAAAAGTTTTATGAAAAATTTAATTTTTATAGTCCACTTCTTAATTTACCGACTTACTTGTCTTGTTGCACTTGTCATGTAGCATTCATTCTTGCCTAGCTCAGCCAACGAAAACTGCAGCATTGTTCTTCTTTTGACTAAGCCAATCCAATGGTGAAAGCATCTCTTTGCTAGTTGATTACGTTTTCTAAATTTATAAGTTAGACGACGGTAAAACCAAGATACTAGAAGAACCTCTCTGCTTCTTTTTTTCTTCCCATCTTTACCTCGACTATACTCAACAAAATGCTCACGCCTATGCCAAAAACCACAAGTATGAGTCCATCTCTCATGTTTCTTAGACTCAATCTAGCGGGAGATTTGTGAGTTTCGTACACACACACTTTGTTGCCCACAGATGTAATCCATTTGGCTTCCATCTTTTCCATCGCTCCACCTGTAACACACAAATTTATATTTTGATTTGAAAAGAATGGCATACTCTCTGCTAATCTGAGTATAGCAGCTGTTATATGTGGTGTCCAAGGAGAGTGCTTTTGCAGTCCAATTCCATACGAAGACCTTCCAAAAAGAGCTCCTCGGGTTCTGAGCTCACAGTTTCGGGCTGCTTCATACTCAAGACGGGCAGAGTCCCAGATAAACGCACCAAGCGATCTAAACCATAATATTTTGTGATTTAGGACCACAATAGCGCAAGCACTGCTGTTTTTAACCACACTGTGATTTCCCGCATGAATTGGAATTGGCATGAATTGGCTTTCGAACTTTCGTTTTTTGCGAACGTGAGGTTTTCACCTATGAGTTGTTAGAAAAGATAATTATTTGGACTAAGGTATGCAGCAAAAAAAGCGAGTGCCTGCGCTTGTGTTTCCTATTTTGAACAGGGTCTAAATATCAATACCCATTTAGCAAAGCATTGATTCCTTCCTGAGGTGTTTTGACATTGTGTCCTTCCATTTTGCGAAACATGGTCGACAGTTCAACATGTCGTTTAAAATATTGGTAAGTGTTCGTATGTGTAACAGTGCCGTAAGAGAAGTTAGCACTTGGATTGCGTAGCTAAATATAATTATTAATTTTTTGTTAAAAAGAGTTTTAAATTCTAACCCTTGCATCATTAACTCCATTTAAGCTCCGCTCTGGCTGATCCAGCACTAGAAAAGCAGCTAAATTAGCGGTGTAGCTAGCAACCATAATCATGCAGAAGCCACACCAAACAAGTCCTAATACTCGAGCGCTAAAACTCCTTGGAGTCTCTAGAAGTAACTCTATTAGTATAAGGTAAGGGTTAAACAATTACTTTCACAAACTCCAGAGTTCAGCAAAACACCCCACACAAACCTTAAAATGGTTTGATTTAAAATATAGGTGTTAAACAAACCACATGGATTCTTCAAAGGACACTCTAGTATTTTCTTCACGTCCGAAAAACAAATCTTCCACATAGTATCGTTCAAATGGAGATCTGGAAATAGGAAGCATGGAGTCAACAAAGACTTAAAGTTTCTAACTTACTTTAAATCCAGAAAGAAGATGCAGCAACCCACAAGGAATACACTAACAAACAGAGTAGACCAGAGAGTGCTTTTGAGCGGTTGAAGGAACGACTCCATTGGACTGTCCCTTGGTTTCTTTAGAACATCCTTTATATAGGCATTAGCCAACAATAGAGTTACAGACAACAGTCAACAGTCAATTACCCATTTCTCGAGGATCTGGATGCCGTGGTATAGCCAGGGTTCACTAAAGTCGATGTACTTCTCTCGTTCAGGGTTGATGGAGAAAGCTCCAATTGCCAGGTCAGCCATATCCGAGTCCAGTTCTCCAATCATTCCACTAAGCATATAACCTCCAAAATGCTCATTTTCAGCATTCTCATTCAAGAGAACAGCACCATAGGAGGTGTTTAGATGAATTTCGAAGCTAAAGCCTGTGTGGATCGAGCTATTTGCTTCAGATTTGGATAAGTTAGATAACAAGTCAACAGCATAACCAGCACAGCAGAACATATCTGCTTTTCCTTCGCCTTTGGACAAAGGACATGGATACCATGGCCCTAACTGGATAATTTAACCATATAAATAAATACTAAACGGGAAAATTATCAAACTGACCACTTCCACCCCCTCCACTGTCAATTTACCATAAGCTGAACACCTCTCAGGATCTCCCACGCCCACTGCATAAACAAAGGGTGGATCAGCTACAGCAACTGCTCGTAAATGCTTGGGTAGAGTGATTTCCAGTGGTTTTTGAAGGCCGCCTCCTGGCCAACGAATTGAAGCCTCTTCTAAAGCTAGATCTTTTTCCTCGCTCTAAATTGGTTATATACATTGAAAATTGGGTTACTTGATCAAAATAGCACCATATGTCCAACCACAACAGTCCTTCCACCTTGGTGGATATTGAGAATATCATAGGCCACACTTATTCTGTCCCCTTTTTCGTTGAATTTGATAGGATTAGTGTCGCCAGAGAAGGCGGTGGTGATTAAGTGACTGATGACGGTAAAATTATATGTCTTTTTTTAAATTATTGTTATCTCACTTGTAGAACTGCTTGCCAATCTTATTTGTCCACTCGTCAGTTATTGAAGTGCCAGAGCATTGGGATGGGGGCAGTGGAGCGGACTTGTTATTGCTTCCTTGTTGCCCTGTGGCAAAAAACTGCATTCCATCTCTAGCCACCACCAAAGCATCTCTAAGAGCTGAACTCATACTTTGTCGTAGTCGAATACTAAGAAAACCAGTTGGAATGTTTTTGGCGGAAGCAGATGCCTCGTTGACAATCCACATTCGACCTGTGCTAGTAAAACCGGCAGCTGCAGAGAATATCTTTTCCGCGTTTGGTCGTCTAAAAATATCTTCGTCGTCTCGAGCAAAAATAACCAAAAAAACTATTACCGTATTTTCTCTAATAGGCCGCCATGTTGGGTTATTTTCCAATCAACCTCTAGGGTGTCGGGCTATTAGAGACTGTCGGACTATTGGAAACTGTCGGGTTATTTTTTCAATCGAAATTTTATGTGAAAAGAGACAAAAAGGTTTTTTTTAACATCAGAATTTTATCACGAAAATGGCAAAAAACAAAATGACCAATGATTAAACTTCAGCCATCCATTTCCTAATCAAGGCTGTCATCAGTTTGATAGTTGTTTTTTTCATCCTACTCTGAAACATCAGTCATCCATCTGGCCCTTGTCCCTGTTTATTGAAGCTATAGATAGAACGGTCTTCGCTCACATCGTGGCACGCAGTGATTCCGCAGTCTAAAAGAAAATTAACAGTTGTAAACAGTTTGATAAAGCTACCTTTGCACGACCTTGCAACAATCTCACTGCTCAATGATTCCCAACTTGGGAATCCCAAGCACTGCATATACACGACGATGTGTCAAGAAATTTCCTGGTTTTAAAATGGTAATATTTTTTTCTCTAGAGCGTTTTTCGAAATTCTGTTTTCGGAAATCTTTTTTTCTCGCCAACATTATTTTTTTGGTATATAATGTCAAAAACACGATTTTGCTTGGTCCCCCTGTGATTTGGCCCTTCCCGCACTAAAAAAATATTGTCGGCGAGAAAATTCGATTGGCGAAAACAGAATTTCGAAAAACGCTATAGAGAAAAAGCTATGACCATTTCAAAACCAGGGAATTCCTTGACACACCCTTTACATTTCGAGTAGACGTACATAGACGTACTCGGCGATTTCTACCTGCCGTACGTTTCATTCTGTCCTCGAAAATTTCGAACTGCCTTTCATCCGATTCCGCGTTGAACATTCGCTCACCTTGTTGCTAAATTCGATAAATGCGACGCTGTTGAAGTCGATGCCACCGAACTCATGGAGCCAACTGATCGTCTGCAAATTAAAGCTTTTTCCAACCGCCAGCGATACGCCTTTTGTTTTTTCCAATCGGAAACGATTCACTATAACCAATAAAATAAAACACTAGTTATGATAATATAAATACTTTTAAACCTTGAGCTGTACCTCGACTTTGCACAAGTTCATGACCAAGCCGCAACTAATTCCGAATTTCTTTGCAGCATCATTGTTGAAAATTGCTTCTGTTTACTTGATCACTTTAAGCTTCAATTTGCCTGTATAGGATTTAAAATTTCTTAGCCTGCTTGCTTTCATTTTATTCTCAACGGTTTAAAGATTTACGAGAGCAGCTAAAAATAAAATTATTGAATTTTTATGATAAATTAATACACTAAAAGCTAAAATCATCATTTGGGGTCACCCTCTAGAGTGTCGGGTTATTAGAGACTGTCGAAATATTGGAGACTGTCGGCCTATTAGAGAAAATATGGTATATGGGTGGGTTTCAAAACCATTTGCAGAACGAAAAAGTCTTTTTGTACTTAAAATATGAAGAAAGCTTCAAAACTCACTTTGCACACAAAATAACAGTGTTTGAAGTAGTATCAGAAAACTCTTTGGCTATTTGGCTGGGCAAAGATTCGTTGATGACCAGTTCAACATAAGCTTGCACCTGCATTTGTAAAAAGTTTCATATATGCTGAGCCAAAATTAAGCAGTCACTTAAAAAAATTTGGCTATGTATCCTCTCGCCCAGTTGATTTCCGAATACTTTTTTTTTGTAACTGTCACTGTGATTTTTTTAGGTTTCTTTACGACTGTTGTACAGCATTCTAAGCATGCTCGGAGTTTTCCGATAATCAGAGCCTAAAAATTCGGAAATAGACCGGACAACGGGCCACTAGTGTTAAAAAAATTGGCCGCGTAATTTTGGCTCACCCTGTACATTTCAACTATCGGTCACAAACAAACTCACATGAATTTTGTTTGCAATTCTCAACTCTTCAAAAACGGTCACAAATTCCTGGCCATTCAAATCTGCCTGCACAATCATTACAATCACTTGTCTATATTGCAGTTTAGCTAACACTTTGATGATCACTTCTGCTTCATTGCTAAAAGGTGGAGAAGTGGACAAGTATGAGGGGTAGAGATTCTTGAAAACAAATTATTCTTGCCCTTCATAAAATCAGAGCTACAACCTTTCGTGAGAACTCCACATCTTGGATCATAACCCCAATGGTGGGCACATGATAGAAACCAAGGGCGTAGGAAGCTGCTGAGAATGCTGCTCGTATGCTACTCCGAGATTCTCCAGGTCTTTGCACTAAAACGACCACAGAAGACTGGTTAAGCAGATGTCGGCAAACAATATCTCTGGTGATTTGGAGGCGGTTGATTTCTCTATTATTGAATGCAAAAATAAATTATGTTCAATTCGAAAAAGCATATATTACGTTTCATCGTTTACACTGATATTAAGTGTGATTATTTGAGCAATCAATTTAATTTTATTTATTTTGGGAGGTGTTAGAACCTCTTCAATGGCTCCCTGAAATGAGTAAAAAGGCAGTTTGGAAGTCAAATATCTACTAGGTCGTGTCAAAATTTCGCACCGTTTTTTTCAAAAGAAATATTTGTGGCATGTGTTTTTACCAGGGTTGCTTTTCTGTCCGGACATTTCGGAAACTTTTCCAGTCAAAAGACTGAAACCACAAAAGACCATAGTGACCGCGCCGTCTCCGTCCCGGCCGGACGGGGCCGGCTTTGACTAGACGGATTACAGATGGTGAACAAGCCGGACGGCATCGGACGGCCGGCCGAAGGCCGGCAAAAATTTTTCTATAGGACGGGACGCTGGACGGCCGGCATCCTTGAAAAATTTAGGACAGGAAGGGGGACTAACGGCTCATAAAAGAAACAATTAGGACGACCGGCAGGCGGGACGCCGTCCACTTTTTCAAAAATGTGGTCACTATGCAAAGGACTTTGTAAATTTTCTGGAAAACTTTCCGGAAAGTTTTCCAGAAACGATAACTGCAACGCAACCCTGGTTTTACCATAGATATGTCAACAACTTTTTAAATGTTGATCACTAATTTGTAGCTGAGAAACCTGGGCTCTTTATGCATTCGGAGGACCAAGGCATGTTATTTTCTAGATTCGCGAATGCTTATAGAGCCAAAACTTGGATACAAAATGAGCGGTCAGATTTTAAAAAAATGTTGAATAATGTATGGCAAAAACACAGTTCCTTTTGAAATAACTGTGCGAATTTTCGACACGACCGAATATAATATAACTATATATAATACCTGCAATATTTTATGGATGGAACTAAAACTATTTGCAACAGCAATTTTGTCTCCCGCAGGAGTATCTCCGTTTTCATCAACTAATAGAGTGATCTTTCGAGGTAAATAAGTGTTTTCATTAATGACTTTAGGTAAATTGTTGATGTTTGGAAAACTTTGTAGTTGGTCACTTTTGTTCAAAAATATTACTAGAGTGATTAATAAAAAGAATATAAACATATTTTTTATGTTTGAAGTGAGTATAGAGCATCAAAATGTTTTTGAAGAAATAGATGAAATTTTGAATGAAGCAATATAGCCCTATTTGGAGTGGAAAGCAATTGAAGGCACTCTCTAGTAGTTGAGCTGATTAAATTGGAAAAAATAGGTTAGACTTTATTTTTTTCACCACATACTCAAAAGTTTGATCGACAAATGATTTCAAAATAAGAAAATCATATAGTAAAGCAAAAAAAAACACCGAAAATGTATAGCAACCAGGGTGTTTGAGATACAATAACACACAAAAATTATTTTGCCTTTTTGTCTTATAGTCACCAACGGTTGTCTTATTATTTTTTTGACATTTTTCTTACCCCTGAAAGATGCGCCACAAAATGGCAAAATTATAATGTTGCTTCGTTTTTTTAGCTTTTGTAAAGAAAAAAATAAAGTGTAAAAAATAGGGATATAAAAAGAATTTCTCCGTCCTTCAGAGCATTAAGTGTTCACATTTTTTATTATTCAATATGATCAGGGTATTGCATATTTTGTTGACCACCTCTATATTTTATCTCCTTCTCAACAGCCACAGTGTCATGGTCCAAACAGAAGCCACTACTAATCCCTGCCCCAATGATTGGAAGTATTTTGCAGGCTCAAACAGTTGTTTTCAAGTGATTTTTTGAGCATACAAAGTATGTAAACTAAATAAATACCCAAATTTTCAGGCGTCTCCCACCCCTGTGTATTACTTGCAAGCCCAGTTAAGGTGTGTCGAAGAAAATGGCCAGCTAGCATCTTTTTCTAATAAAGAAGAATTTGATTTTCTAGTAAAACTAATCAACGAACCCAAAAAAGTTCCCAAGGAACCCTTCTGGATAGGTCTTGTGCATGGGGAAGATGCTAGGCAGGGCACAAACTTTGGGGATAAAAGTCGATTTCGTCTCCTGTTTGTAGACTCATCTCCAACTGACTTCCTTGATGATCAGGAACAATACGACCACTACTGGGGTGATTCGGGTAGGAAAATATGGGAACCCACAGGTGGATCTAACAAGGATGTTAAACAATGTGTAGCTCTGAACACTAAGAATGGCAAGCCTGGGTACACAAACAGACTCGAAGACCTCAAGGAATCCAACAAACAGGTAAAAAATAATTAGTTTTCAATTTTTAATATCATGTTTTTGAAAGGTTCTTTTCGGTTATCCGGGGACCTTTTAAAATTGCTTTTTTTGTCTGTTTCCAAAAAAAATATGTATTACAGTGAGTTTGTGTGTTTCTAGCCGCTATGAACCTTAAATCAAAAAAGCAATTTTAAAGGTGCCCCGGATAACCGAAAATAACCTTTTGAAATTTGAGGGATATATTTGCAAGCGTTGTGCTGAGCAGCCAACACCAATCCACCCTCAACTGGCAACCAGTGAACAACAACCAATAGCCGCAAAGTCTCAGGAACTAGCAGCAGATAGAGCACAGCCAGTGGAACCTGTGCTGGCAGAACAGATTCCGCAGCAACATTACTACAACTATTTTAATGGAATGCAATGATGTTGGTTTTGTAAAAACATTTTCGTCGCTGTAACAAGATTTTTTATCGCGAGCTCGTAAAAATGTGGTATTTGTAAAAATAAACTTTTTTATGCTGATTTATGTGCAAAGCGATCTGGCACTTTTGAGACTGTGCTCTGAAAAATCCCGCAAAAAGGCCAAATTGTTATACAGTTGAATAAATTATTAATCCTTTCAAATTTTAATTGGATCGAATTGAAAACTCCCGAAAATCCATGTATTTTCCCAGCAAATTAATAAATTTTCACGGTAAATTTATAAAACCATTTATTCTTGGTGGGTTTTTTATTACTTTTTGAAGTTTTTTTGACTAGCATGTAGCCCAAAATCTCAGCTTTCTAGCAAGCTATCAACTGATCAAATGAGGTTTCAAAAGATTGGTAAAGAAAAGTTTTGTTCGAAAATTTGGGCAATTTAAATTTTTTAGATATTTTTCTCTAATAGAACCACGTGTGGTTCTATTAGAGAGAATATGGTCAGTTGATGGCTTGTCAGAAAACTGAGATCCTAAGCTACACAGGGAGAATACGGTATTACTACACACTGGTCATAAATATATTAATATTTGATTAGACAGTCACCAAGAATAAATGCTTTTACTAATTTGCCGAGAAAATTCATTAATTTGCCAGGAATATTCACTGATTTGCCGGGACACTTCACATACAGCCATTTTTATTTTGTTCAAAAAACTTGTTTATCATATAAAAAAATTTAATTTTTCGCTGTAAAATAGTGAAATACTACACCAAAGCTGTATTTGGACAGTTGTCTTTTAGTTTTTTTGTAAATTTTAAATATATTGAGCTAGTATGTAGCCCTGGATCTTGGCTTTCTAGCAAGCTATCAAACTTTGCTGAAAGCTAGAATCCAGTATATGCTAATGTAAAATTTTTTTTAAATTCAACAAAAGCTAGAAGAAAAACGTCAAAGTACAAATTTGGTGCAGTATTTCACTATTTCACTGCGGCAATTCACTTACAGCCTTTATCATATACCATTAAACTCAAAAACCATGTTTGTGGCATTGATTTTATCCCATTTTTAGAGACTTCTCTTATGCAAGTTACTACTCATTTTGCAGCCGATCTCAGTGGCTACAAAAAGGGTGGTCACTTGCTTGAGAGAAGTCTCCAAAAATGGGTCAAAAACACAATGGCAAGAAAAAGATATTGAACAAAAGGGGAAGCGTTTAATTTAATAAAGAATATACCGTGCCCTCAAATTTTAGAAACCTTCAGCGAAAATTCGGGGAAAATTTGAAATTCAGAAATTGGACTAGGATAATCAATAATTTATCTAGGTAATTGATTTTGCAAAAAATTTAAAACTAAAAAATTAGTTTGACACAAGGCTCATGTCATGAACTCTGAATGCACGAAATTTACAAAAGGCAACCAGACAATTTCTTATATTTTTAGAATTTGTCGGCCGACATTTTCTAACATTTTTAATGAAATTCGGCCGACAAATTCTAAAAATATAAGAAATTGTCTGGTTGCCTTTTCAAAAGCATGTAATAATGCCCAAACTTATAATTTTTTTTGAATTTAATCATAATATTGCTTTGATTTCTCTTGTTTAAGTGTACCAAATCTCTTGCAAATAAAATACTTTGAAGAGGTATTTACTCAAATAGTGACGACCGGTTGTTTTGCTAGTAGTGAATAATAAAGGGTGGGTTTGTTGGTTGAGGCCTTTCTAGAATGAAATATAAAATACTCGCAAGAGGACTTTGTCATCAAAAAAAATATTAAAGTCAATGGTTTCCTAGTTGCCTTCATTTTTGTTTAATGCTTTGAAACATAATGGCGAAAAATATTTTATTTCAAATATTGTTGCTTTGTTTCTCCAGCATATCTGCCAGAGTATTGCAAAACCAAAATTCGTTTGGATATGCAGTAAATAATGGTGTGGATAGATATTCCTGCTCCTATCAGGTTAGTCCAAAGTTATACCACAAACGGTACTTATCCGGCTGAGGTCGTCATCTTCAAAACTTTTAAAAAATGTCACAAAGTCACCTTTCTATTTATTTTTTCTGCTTAACATGACAAAAGAAACATTTTTAATCACTTTCTGGCTTACAAATCTTAATTTTTCGAAATAATTGACCCTAAAATTACCATCTAGCTCTGAGGAGCGGGGGCAAAATTTTCACAATTTATTCAACATTAATTCAAAATTTGGTATCCTCAGCCGGTTGAGTTTAAACTCAGCCATCAGCCGGCTGAGTTAAAATTTTGACCTGGCTGGCGGCTCGGGCTGAGGATAATTTTCCAACTCAGCCGGCTGAGGCTGATGACTGAGGTAATCGTCGTAGCTGAATGTTCAAATTCTTACAGGCTGGACGGACTGATTGTTGGTAAGCTATGGTATGTGAGTAGAGTCTCGTATGTATAAGTACACACAAGACCCTGGTGACGACCCCATCCGGATAAGTATCCCACAAACTTTCCGTCAGGATCAATTTTTCGACAATTAGCCGAGCGAGTTTTTGGTTTTTTTTTAATTTTTATAAATCAAGGATGGCATAATAACTGAGAATGGAGTAAGCAGACAAGCAAGTCCAGAAGAAAAAGAACGAATAGAGCAGTATTTCCAGCAACTGGAAGAAAACAACGCTCAAATGTCCAGACAAATGATGAACAACATGGATAAGATGTTTTCTCAGATGTTCAGCCGAGGATTCCCATTCCAAAGCTCTGATATTTCTGCATATGAAAACAATTACACTTTTAAACCTATGAACATTGCTCCAAATCTGTGTCAAATCTTGAAATAAGCTTTTCTAGGTAAAAAAGAATATTAGAAAATTAATGATTAAAGTGAACGTGTAATTTTGAATAACCCTGTATGTCATTGTATTTATTTTCTCTTTTTGTTAGTTTACTCCTGTTTTGCATTTTGAAGAGTAAATAAAAGCCCACGTGCTCTACAAAGATTAGCGCAAAAATTTTAAAATAATCTTGTATGATCCTAATTTAACAATTTTCGACAAATTCACTGGGTGTTTAATTCGAAGTTACCAATAAATTCATGGTAATAAAACTAGGTCTGGGTGATGGTAAGTCACCGCGGTGAGTTACGGTAACTCACCGCGGTAACTGACCGGTTACTTACCAGAGCCTTTATAAGTTACCAAAAATTAGTAAGTTAAAAAGGGGTTTCCGGCAGTACAATTAACTGTGGCAGTACAGTTAACTGTAGAGTCAAACCTCGATGTAGGGCCCTCGTAAGTTTTGAAAGATTTGAAATTCCAATACAGCGACCCTCCAATTTAGTGGCCCTTGCTAAACACGAATCCACTACCTGTTTACCGATTTAATGCATTAAATTGATAAAAATTATAACGGACTACCTCCCGGCATTACGGTAAGTTACCGGTAACTTACCGCGATTTTAGGTTACTGGTCGGTATTTAAATAAAAAACTCGACTAATAAAAAAATGCTATTCATAGAACAACATTCTCATGTTTGAAAAAAGAGGCAAGAAAAAATAGATGAGCAACTTGACAAACAAAATGTTAACAAAATTCCTAAATATTTTAATCTTATTTTAGCATTTTCAGTGCTTTCCTGCTATTTTCCTTTCGTCCAGAAGAAGCAGCAATGTAGCTAGAAATTTTTGACAAAAAATTTGATGTAGATTTTTACTTTGTCCTTTTGAGGGCATTGATTTTGAAAAGTTCTCGCTCTGTTCTTGGTGGAGCATGTTCTTCTAAAGTGGCACCCCTGAGAGAGGTGGAAAATAAGGCGACATATTATTCTTTATTTTAAATATTGCTACAATCGAAAAAAAGACTCAGAGATTTATACATCAGCCAATGATTGATGTAAATTACACAAAAACCCTTTTATGCGGGTCACCTCGTCGTCTTTCTATTTGACCTTCACTATTTCTATTGGGAACATCACCCTGGTTTTGTTGCGTTTGACACATGAGCAGTTCTTGTTGTTGTTCTCATTTCTTGCAGGATATCGTGTAAAAGTTTTTTAGTTTTTTATAATTTATGTCAATGCTTTCCCCTTTAATATTAAAATAATCCCTGATAGCCCCACGCTAACTCTGTTAAATAAAGAAATTACATTTTTTTCTAAATTTGTATTTTACATATTGTTCTACATAAAAAAAGAAATTATAAAAATTAGGAATAATTAAAAACTGATTTTTAGAGATGTTTCTGCGAAATTTCACGAAAAACAGTTTGCTTAACCCGAGCATTACCGAAAAAAAACTAGCATCGTATACCACTGGGGTCAAAATTGACCCCAGTGCATAAGATGGTTAGAAGTGTTTATAATTCTACATTTTCTCATAAGAAGTAAATAACTTTATTGATCCCTACATTCATAACAGACTGAATAACTAATCACATGACCAACACATGCGAATTTCTGACAATTATTACATTTTGATGGAACTTTTCTATCCAGTTCTCTTGGACACAAATAGCAACGACCACGTTTGCTCACTGATACAGATTGAGGACTAGGCAACATTCTTTGAGAATTCATCACGAGTTCACGCCCAGTGACAATTCCAAATTTCTTTTCCGTTCTTAGAAACATACTGTGGAGAGATTTCAACCGCTTCATCACCACTAAGGGATACGCTACCATTGGATGAGACGCTTCTGAGAGAGTCGATTTCACCTTCGTCAGACGATGGCAGAGAATCACTTGGGAATTCCTCACTGATTGAGATACTATACATATTTCTAAAGCGAAAAAAATAGAAAAATAGTGATAGAAACAGCTAAAAAGAACAAGAACAACTTTTCTACTTTGCTTCCAGTAATTTTCACATAAATTATGCAATAATATATTGGGGTCAAAATTGACCCCAACGGTATACGGTGCTGCTTTTTTTATACAGCAGAAGAAATAAATCAACAAACCTCTGAAAAAATAGTCAAAATGTAGCTAACAATGAGACAAATAAAGTCGTAAAAAATCAGCTTTTGGAAATGTCCTAAAAATTTTTTGGAGCCATTTAAATGTGTTTTGGTGTCAAAATTGACCCATCGGTAATGCTAGGGCTAAGATAGCTTCGTACCGTCAAACTTGCAGTTACACAACTCTCAGTAAGAGTTTCATCACACTAATACACTAACAAATACCACATGGGTTTTACTTTCGTCCGCAATATTTGTTCAGAGTCTCACAGCAATGAAAAAAGTTTCCGTTCGGATGAAACAACAACGACCGGATTTAACAAATTAAAAAATTCTGATCCACTTTTCTAAGCCGACGCCAGAATCAAATTCGTATTTTATTATTGATCCACGTGGCGTATTGAAGAGAGTCATTCCAAGCATAGCCTACTTGAAACCTGCTTTTGTCAATAAAACCCAAAAATGATGGATTTTCAAACAAAAGCAGTTTTCAGGTTTCCTACATCTCAGCCAGGGTTCGTAGATCGAAAATCGCAAAAGCAGGATTCTGATTTCAAAAAAAGCAGGATTTAGTACAAAATTTTTGGCGAAAGCAGGACAACAAATCCAGACAGCAATAATTTCTTTATTCAACCAATTCAATAACCAGAATCAACAAATCACAAAACCGGATCAATATTTTTCGCTACTTTGGGCTTCCTTGAGCAAATCCTGTTTCGGAGAGTAGTGAAAGCCTCCTCACATTGCAACGGAGCACACTTGATGAGAGACGAGGCATTGACAGTGGAAACTGTAGTCGATTCCTCTCATCAGTCCAAATTCTTTTGACCAGCGAGAAGACGGTTTCACAATACGCGTTCGAAGGAAGGGACTTAGAAGAGCTCGGACGACCTTCTTCAATTCCAGCATGCCATTGCTCTTGAAGAGGACGATCCACTTCTAGAGACGATCACTTTGAGCATCCTTTGTTGGAGCTCTCTGATGTTGATGATCACCTCAGAAACATCGAGAAAGCACTGATCCGATGAGCCTATAAAATAGAAAAAGATGCATAAGAAATATTTTGTCTTCTTACCTCCAATGAATAATTTTTGTATGAAGCGATGACACACGGTGTGTGAAGTTCTCGCCTAACTCAAGCCAGTCCAAGTGTGTGAGTTCTTCCGGGAGCAGTCCATTTGTCCAAGTATTCAGAGCGACGGTAGAACTCCTAAATCGTACCATTTTACTGATTGATATCTATCTAATGATGGAATAAACTTACATTGAAAAGGTGCTTAGCCTATTCTCCATCCCGGTATTTTTTTTCATCCAGCTCGCTGAGATTCTTCAACGACTTCTCCAAAGAACGACGACTCTTGAAAATCATATAATTGTTGCCGGAAACGCTGAACCATCTTTTATAGCATCGGCGACCGTGAAACTTGGCTTGCGACGTCGCATTCCCTTGTTGAATTTATCGAGGCAAATGCAGCAAATTGCAACACGACCTTAACAAAGCAAGTTATTGAACAATAGCAAGATTACATGCAATACCAACCTTCACTTCACTTGAGAGTTTTACTTTTGAACTTTTAAAATTTTCGCAAAAATAACATTTGTCTCGGAAAACTATTGTTCGGCGTGAGTTCAATTCCTAAGACATTCTTAGGCTAGTTTTAGTAGTATTTGTTTTTGTCAGTCTTTTGTGGATGCCATGATAATTGACATATTGCTTTTGCGAATAGGCGCCTGTAAGGCGCCATTTCACCTTGTAAAAATATTAGATATATGATAAATAAAGCTTTGAAAATCCGCAAAGAACTTATTGGTCACCCGTTATTAGAGGGGGAGGGTTCTTATATCTTTCGTTCATCGTCTAGTGAGGTCTTCTATTAGAGGGGGTCTTCTATTAAATGCAATACGGTAATTTGTTATCAATAGTTCCAAATCAAATTAGTCAAACAACTGATAGTAGTAGCCTGTTGCAAATCACAGAATGTTTTTATCTCACTTATACTTATTGACCAATAATGTTTTTATTAGTTTTTTTCTCAAATCTCCAGTCGGGTTTGATGTTATAAACCTTTTTTTCTTATGCTGATGTTTTTTCTTATTCATGTACTTTTTATCTTTATCGTAACTTTTCTTTACTAGAAACAGCATTTAACTAAAAATATCAAAACTTTTTGTGTTTGTGTAATTTCAATTGTCTTTTATGTGTTTTTAAGTTAATGTGAAAAAAATTATGTTGAAAATCAAAGGCGATTAACACCCCAACCCCTTCCCTGGGAGCCTGTGGCGACGAAATATTCTGGTAGGGCCAATGCTCTAGATCATTATTTGTTAAGGCGCAAAATTTAGAAAAAATTATTCTGAGGGCCTATAGACCGCGTTGCTGCCACAAAATGACTAAAGAGTATGTATTTCCTAAGCCAAAAGAGGCAAAACGCGAGCCGAAGTTTTTTTGGGCAGAAAGGGGAGTCACGTTTCTGCCAAATGATGGTATGGGACATTGGCCATAGCGGAATATCTCGTCGCCACAGGTTCCCGTTCCAGTGTTAAATTCCTTTCCTTGACAGCTAAAAAGGTTATTTGCATGACTAAAAAAGTATGCATTTATTATAAATTGATTATAAAAAGCCAGTCAATTAACAGTACGGCCAATTTAAAATCTGTAGACTTTACTCGTAAATTTTTTATTTAAAAATATCAATAAACACCGGGTGCAATTGTTCTGTTGCTCCGGGCTACCAGATGAGCCATTGATAAAGTAGAAATTGTTTGAAAAATAGAGATAAAAAAGAAAGAATCCGCCCAAGCATCCGCACTCGAATTCGAGTGAGGATTCTTAGGTGGAATCTTAAAATTTTACCGGAGTTTTTGAAGCAATATTTACTCAGTCAATAGCTCATGTGGCAGCCCTAAACCTCAACTACATGATGTCAGCAACTGCATAAGCAAGTGGAAAATTAAAAAACCGCACCAACTGAATAATTTTGGGGGGTAAAAAAGCGAGGATTCTGTTTCCGAGATTCTTAGTGAGTAGTCTGTTTTAGCATCCACAAACAGCCTCCTAATTGTGTATGCGCCTTAAAGATGAAGCGTATTTCTTAAAGCTAAAAGGCAACAAATGGATGTTCTGATCTACGGTCGGCGAAATTTGCCGACTTAGTTCTTGTCGTAGAGGATTTTCACGAAAACTGGGACATTTTTGAAAAACTGGGCAGATTTTCGCGTTTTTGACTAAAACTAAAAAACTAGGCAGTTTTTCATGAAAAACTGGGCACATTTCCGTTTTTTCCTATTTTTTTAAAGGCTCAAATTGTTTTACCCCGTCAAATTACTGATTTACCCCACCAAATTATTCATTTAACCCACCAAATTTGAATTTTGAGCAAAATAATCTTTTACCCCACCAAATTATTCATTTAACTCACCAAATTATTAAATTACCCCACCAATTATCGACCCCACAAATTATTCATTTTACCTCGTCAAATTTTAACTTTACTTGGGGATGTTTGTATTCTGCCTATGTTAGTTTTCATCCCTGAGTACTAGCTTCAGACTAAATGGCACGAGTCGAAACCACGTTAACCATACTTTATTACCAAAAGCTCAACAAAGCAAACAATTGACATCAAATTTAAGCAAAATAATATTGACGCGTAAAGGAGGACCAGGACTTTAAAAAATTGTCAGGACCAGGTCTTAAATTTTTTTTGTCAGGACAATTAATAAATAATAAACAGTACCGGACTCCGACAATCAGCAAATGAAAGTTCGGCAAAATTCTTTATTCAGCTCCAACACAACAAAGCGACTAGTACTGGTTGTTAATAGCAGGGAGGCACTTGTTCAGAAAGATGAGCATCTCGGCGTTCCTTTCCACTCAGAATACCCAGGGTAAGTACCAGGGCGGGTACTGTGGTTTCCCTACCCACCCTAAGGCTTACTGGTCCTTTAAAAACATTTTTGCTGTTAAGTAACTATTCAAAAAAAAAAGTTTGCCACCACCGGGATTCGAACCTGTAACCTATTATGTGATCAATTTATCGGGGATCATTTTGAAAGGGATCAATTCACCTACAGCCGTCCGGAAACTCTAAGTTGTGGCCGAAGACAAGCAAAAAAGTTATTTTATTAAAAACAGTATGAATTTGGTGCATGAAACGGCGCGGCATCAAAACGGCGCGGCATCAAAATGGGCGTGCCCGCTTTAAAACTGCTTTTTCGTGAATTTTCTTGAACAAAAACCTTGGGCCCTGCCTTTTTTCAAAGTCTGCTGGGATCCCTAAGTCGAACCTGATAAGCCGTCACCCCGGGGACCACACAGGTGACGCATTTATCGAGGGTGACGGATTATCGAGGGTGTAGTGTGATCAAAGGTCGATGCGATTTCCTTTGCCTTCTCCTGAACTAACCAATAAACACTGGTGTAAAAATAAGAACAAACATTGACGAGTTCACCACTGACGGAAGATTTTTGCTCACTTGCTTGATCCAAATGACGAGCGCTTTCTATCTCTTCATGCATTCCTGGTTTCAGTCGGGCTCGCTTTGCACTGATTCCTTCTTCGATCGCCTTCAGCATCGTTCCCTTTTCTTTCAAAATCCCGTTCATTGTGGTTCGGAATGTTGAACTGGCTGCAAGCGCCGTCTTGTTGTTGTTCTTTTGGCTGCTTCATGATCGCCCCTTACTTCAGGACTGCGCTATGTTTTCGAGACATCTGAAAACATAGCAATGACAACATGTAGAGACGCAAAGATACAAAGAAGAAACGAGAGAGAAACAAGACAACACATTTGAACGGGAAATTAACGAGAGGGAATGAATTTTCGCAACTGAGAGACCACCATAAGTGAACATTTTGCGGCAATTCAAAAATAGTTGCATAATATGCAAGGTGTCGGGTTATCGAGGGTAATTTAGGCGGAACCGGGCTTAGGGTGACGGATTAGGAGGGTGACGGCTTATTAAAATGACGGCTTATCGAGGGTAAGTTTTAGGGGCTTTGCCGGCCAACCAAATTTTTCAAGACGGTTTAGCGGGAGTGACGGTTTATCGGAGGACGGCTTATCGAGGTTCGACTGTACATATACATGTGCATACTAGGATTTCTATATGTGGTAGACCCTTGAAACGTAAAAAAATATTAAAAATTTATTACTTTTTCGTGTATTTAGCCAAAATTTAGTCAAGGCAAAGTTAAATTTTTGCAGAAAAAAACAATAGGGGCACCAAGACATATTTTTTTTCGGCGTCGGCGTGAACACATATAGAGCCCACTTTTTTAATGACCAAAGGCTAATCATTAAATGTAGCCTAGTTTGCTTGCTTGCTATGTGAGACCAAAAAAGTTAGTATGTGTAGCTCTTTCATGCGATTTTCGATAAACAATATTTGATGTAATTTGTTCATTGACCACAATAATCAAGAGTTGCCCTCTTATAAGCGTTCTGTTCCCAATAATCCCTACCTAAAGATGTTGACAAGAAAAACCGTGACTAGCAGTTAGTTCCAAGAAATAAAGTGTAAACTAAAAAATAGACATTTCCGCAAAGAGCATATGTATTTACAAACACAAGTTAATTTGATTTACTAATTGTTTTTCCTATTAAATTTGCCATGGAGACAGAAACCTTCGTCGATTTTGCGGTTTTTATTCTTTGTGAATGACCAGCTGTTTGCATGTTATTATTTTTTTTTTGTATATTTTTTGATTAAAAATTTTGTTTTTTTTGCAAAATTATTAGAAAATATGGCATGAGAAAAAGTCCCTGGAAGAAGATGCCGCGGGAAGAAATTCCGCAAAAAATTTCAATCTTACGTCCCTCCTAGGCAAAAACAAAACCCTGACACCAAATTCATGTTCAGCAGAGTCGATTTTTATATTTCGTTCATCTTTAAATTTAAACTCACTCTCAAATTTCAAATTATTTTCGAGACAAGAAGCATTTGAAAAAATTCAGTATACAGTCGAGTCTCGATATAATGGCACCTCCCACAAGTTTGTTTTCTGCCTAAGGTCCCACAATTTGTTACCCTCAATTTTTGAAAAATTTTGCCGAATTTTATTTGCCAGTCTAGCCAGAAAATTTGCAAAGATTACGTTGTTGCCTGTACTTTTTGAAAAGCACACATAATATAAGAAGAAAAAATGAAAAGCATACAAACCCGCATGTTTTTACGGCAAAATTGTTTCCATTCACAAAAACAATCTGCAAAATCTTAGAATGACTTGACTGAAGAATCAAATTTGGCAAAAGTTTTCGAAAATTGAGGAAAGGAACGAACATGAGGGGGGTGCCACTACATCGAGAGTAGACTGTATTTCAGATTTGACAATGAGTTTTTAATTTAAAGAGCAGTTTTGGGCTCTATATGTGTTCGCACCCCTCCCAAAAAAAGTTGCCTTAGTCCCCCTGTGTTTTTTGCAATTTTTTAAAATTTGCCCTGGTCCCCTGTTCTTTTAGCACTTTTTTACAAAAATAAAAAATTCTCTAAAGATTTTCTTTTTTAACAGTGTTTTGACATTGTTTGTCACGCAAAGTAATAAGAGCAGGAGATATTGTATTTTTGGCTTCATCTTCATTGGGCAACAAAAATATTATGTTGGGCAAAAAGTGAATATTGGTGGCAGAATTATGAAAAAAGGGTTACCAGCAAGGAAACAAACATGAAAATAAAACAAAGAAATAAGACAAAGAAGTGCAAAAACATTTTTTAGGTCGAATTTTAAAAAATTTTGCAAAAAAAATTAACAGGGGGGACCAAGGCAACTTTTTTTCGGGAGGGGTGCGAACACATATAGAGCCCAGTTTTGTATGCAAATCGACCATGCTGAACACGAATCCGGTGTCAGAATTTTTTCGCCTAGCGGAGACGTCAAAATGAATTGTTCTGCGAGATTTTCTGCCGCCAAATCTTTTCCTGCGGGATTTTCGCTATGCCGAAAATATCTACAAATATTATTTGCAGAGCATCATACCCGAGAAGATGCTGCATTTGGGCCTAGGAGATCGACTTCTTGTGTATTTGCTGGTCTCTATATTAGGCTTTATTTTCTTGCCACTCAAAACTTTTGTTCTCTGGCTAGTGCTGACCGCTACTGCTAGTCTTTGGTAATAATTTATATATTTTTAGAGCATATTAAAGTA
Organism: Ditylenchus weischeri; assembly: GCA_029231635.1. Taxonomy (NCBI): domain Eukaryota; kingdom Metazoa; phylum Nematoda; class Chromadorea; order Rhabditida; family Anguinidae; genus Ditylenchus; species Ditylenchus weischeri. The sequence continues at coordinate 399,961 of JAMRYI010000004.1, read as the reverse complement.
ATTCAGGTTTTTGCAACGCGAACATGGCTACTTTTCAAGACTTGGAGTTTATAGTCCAAAAACTAACATATTATTCGGGAATACATTGCAAATAGCTTCTGATATGATACATTACGACCGTAAAACCTTCCTAAAAGCAGGTGCTCTACAATTCGGGTGGGATTGGGATTTTTATATAAATAAAAACTCGAAATTTAGCTCATTTTTTATGGGCAGAAGAGAGTTGACAACCATGGACATGGACGTTTTGCGAGCTGTTTGTCTCAAGCAATTTCCCTGTTTTACTGACAGATTTGTAGGCCATTTTTGTGTAAAATAGAAATTTAATTTGGTTTTTAGTTTGTTTATGACTGCGACATCCAGAAGACCAAAGATAATTTCTTGCGCAACATATTGCCTAGCTTGAAAGGGGATGAGTGGAAACGTGTCAGAAATATTATAACTCCTGCTTTCACTTCAACAAAACTAAAAAGGGTATTATCATATTTTTACTGATAGTTTATTGTTGGCGCAAATCGGAATTTCGCCGCAAATTCATGTTTTCCCTTTTTTCTCTTAAATTTGTTCAAAATGTCATATCGGATTGATTGTCCAGAGAAAAATGGTGGTGGCTGGAATTGAAACAGCTCTTTCGGATTACCGGGCCAACGTGCTGCCATTACACCACGCCTCCACCTCTGGGGAGAGACTAAGAGAAAAGGAGACACAACACAAAAATTAACAAGACCATCATGTAGGCCTGCTATTCTAGCTTTTGACGAAGTATCATTTATTACAACATCTTTGCAAAATGTAGCACAAAAAGATAAAAGTATGAACCGAATTCTTTTTTTATTTGCTTTATTCTTTTACCTTTTTGTTTCATATTTTGATAAATAATCCACCAAATGACACCTTTTCACAGACTGGAATCACAGAGCTCCCTGATGCTGTTAAATCTTTTAAAAAAGTAAAGAAAAATTAACAAAAAGGCGAAACAAAAATTTGCGGCAAAATTCCGATTTGCCCTTATTGTTGACTGTGTTTATCAGGTGATTCCCAACATAAACAAGAGTGTGAGAAAGAGCTTTTCCCTGTTTGATCAGCATGCTGCTAATGGGGATAAAGTGGAAATTGCAAAGTAGGTTTTTATAAGAGGATGCTATGTGCTAGTGCCGGGGACGTTAAACGAAACTGCAGAGTACCGTCACATATCAAATAAATTGGGACGAGATTGCCAGCTAAAAATTGCAGACTACACGTGTTTTAATTTGAAACATAAGTGCTCACCATGTTGACTCGATTGCCAACGCAATCGGTTAGTGCAACTTTTCGGCGGGAGTTCTGTTCCAGGCTAAAATACTTGGTCTACTGTATTTTCTCCAATTAATACAACAATTTCCTCAATATATTTCATAGAATCACCACAAGCATTTCCAATTGCGTTTTTTTTGACTTTTCTTTTACACCAGAAATCTCAAGAGCTACCCGAAAATTTCTCGATGTTCGGGGGGTCGAAAATAAAGCCACATTAAAAGTAACACAGCAAGTAATTTTGCCAAAAAAATTCAAGATTTTAAATTGTTTAGAATCCTTGACAAAATAGGCATAGACGTGGTCGGGCAAGCTGGATTTTCTCTAGACATGGGTGCCTTTGAAGGACCAGAATCTCCTTTTATTAAAAACTCAAAGAGCGTGACAAATGGTATTTTCACCGGTTGGCAGCCTGCTTTTTTCGGTAGATAAGATGTTTTTAAGAAAATTTATAACATGTTTTTAGCCTTTTTTCCCTTTTTGAGCGGACTGATAGAAACATGCTTGAAGGTGGATTTGATGGAGAATTCTTCTCACATATTTTTCCGCAACTTCCTCAGTCAACTTTACGATAAACGAAAGTCAGAAAGTGTGGAGGAGAGAGTAAGGTTTACTTTCAACTTGCTGAGAATAAATTAGGTTAAGTGAGTTCAGGAACAACACAATGACGCTTTCCAATTTCTGCTGGACACAGTGGAAGTTGAGGATGAATTCACTGATAACTCCGAAAAACAGCAAATTCCAACAAGAAATTGTCTAAGTTAAAATTGCTTACTCAAAGCTTTCTTATATTTGTGGCTGGGTAAAGTTGCTTTTAATAATTTTTTTTTAAATAAAAGTGCATTCAGGTACGACACAACAGGCACAGTCACCCTCATGGCACTCTATATGTTAGCTTTGCACCCCAAATTTCAGGAAAAACTAAAGGAAGAAATTGATATGGTTGTAGGAGATGAGGTAGATTTCATTTTTAATAGAAATGATGATCAGAAACCGAGCGAGACTCCTGTACTGGACTTTTCGGCTCACAAGGGATCCTCCCAGGATGTTATTTTTTACCGCCTATCGCGAGAATTATTTTATTTCATAATCTTGTAGAGCATCCATGACTTAAAAAAATTCTCGCGATAGGCTCCAAAAAATGACATTCCGATAGGGTCCCTTGTCAGCCGCACAGTCGGCGCTCGATGTAATGCACCCTTTTTGTGTACCCTTTTTCAAAAGGTATCCCTTTACGGCTTAATTTTGGCTGGAGTTTTAATTAAAGAACTATCATTGACGCTCGATACAACATACGGCTGAGCTCGGTTCCAAGGGCGAATGTTGCATTGAATGTCGACTGTATCTGCTATCGAGATTTTTTAAAAACACCGAATGGGATCGGGCTCAGCAGGACGGCATTTGGACTGCTTTCGTCTTCGTTTCTAATTTTTAATCCATTTTTTAAATTCTATTTGATTACTTCAGGAGGATGTAACACACGAGCACATGCAAAAACTAGTGTATTTGAATCAAGTCATACAAGAAACAATGCGTATATATCCTATAGGAACTAGGTAATTTTTGTTTGACTTTTTTCTTGCAAATGTCTAAAATAAAAAAGGTGTGTCTTCTATCTTCACAAAAAGCAAATTTAGAATCAACCGAGTATGCACGGAAGATGTGACCATCAAAGGAATGTCATTTCAGAAAGGGGACTTTGTCAACATTCCAGCTTACGCCATTCATCATAATCCAGATTTCTATCCAGATCCAGAAGTCTTCGATCCCGACAGGTAGACTAACTGATTTACGATACTTTCTACAAAATAAAAAAATTGTTTAGATTTACGGCAGAGAAAAAAGCTGAAAGAGATCCAATAACCTACTTAGGTTTTGGATATGGGCCTAGAAACTGCATTGGAAATCGGTTTGCCGAAATGCAAATGCGAGTGGTCATAGCTTCGTTGGTAAGAAGATATCGATTTGAGAAGGCTGAAAAATCCATGGTAACTCTTTTTCTCCATTCTTTTTATTTTTAAAATTTCTTTCTAGGAAATGCCCTTAAAAGTTTCCTGCATCGTGTTTCTTAAACTTGCAGAGGCCATCTACGTAAAAGTGCACCGCAGATAGATCGCTTTACAGTGCCGAAAATGCTCGGTTAATTTATTGCGTTAATCTCACAAATTTTTTTCTCTAATGATCATTTTGTATGTACATTTATGTGCACTTCTGTGTTTATTTGTTTGTCATTCAATAAATTTGGATTTGTATTATGGGCTTTGTATTTTTGGCAACAATTTTTATTTATTTTTTTTCGAGTTAAACTCAACTTTACAACCCTACTCTAAAAGAGACACCATACATCTAAATGTGGTCTTCAGGGTATGCGCCGTAACGACAATCGACTGTACAGGGTTGGCCAAATATTTTGGAACACTTTAAACGTTCATAACTTTTTTCAGCCTTATTTTGACAAACGTTTTTTTTATTCGAAAGAGGAGACCATAAGAATTTTTGTTTGCTACCTCAAATTTTTTGCTACCTTAAAAATTTTTTGAAAAAATTTTTGCCTTGGTGCCCCTGTTTTGCCTTGGCCACTTGTGATTAAGTGAACATCAGCAAAATTTCTTTTTTTCAACTACAGGGGGACCCAGGCAAAAAAATTTTAGTAACACTATAGAATCCCCCCCCCACTTATACCGAAGGGGTAGGGACCCGTCTCATATTGATTCTCGTGCTCTGAAACGGCACGGAAACACTTTGGTTTCTGAAAAAAAAATTTTTGGTCCCCAAAGGTGATGAAACTAGAAAAATTCCAAAGAAATTGTTTTTTAAATTCCCGCGAAAACATTTTTATAGGGAATAAGGGCTGTATTGGGAAGGGAATGGAATAAAAAGGGGCCTCTTTCATGGCAAAACGATAAAAAAAGTAAATTTAAGACTATTTAGACTGTCTAACCATGTTTTTCAACATGGGCCGTGGCAAAAAGAGACTCTGTATGCATTTTTTGATCAAGAGTCTTAAGTGAGTGCAGGCATCTCTAATTCTCAAGCCCCCAAGCCTCCGAAGGCGGCGCAGGGGGCTTGGAGTTGAGATGCGCACACCTACAAACCTTAGACACAAATCACTCGAAGGCCACTCAGGATGAATGAAAAAGCATGCATAACAGAGTTTCTATATGCAGTAGGCCCCAGTATTCAAAACTACGTTCAACATCTTCTTGTTATTGTGCTCTGTGTGATTAATGGCCCCTTTTATTCCCTTCCCCTTCCAATACAGCCCTTAATCCCTTTAAAAATGTTTTGGCGGGAATTTAAAAAACAATTTTTTTGGAATTTTTCTAGTTTCATCACCTTGGGGGACTAAAAAAATTTTTTTTTCGATTTTTCAGAAACCAAAGTGTTCCCCGTGTTTCAGAGCACGAGAATCAATATGAGACGGGTCCCTACCCCTTCGGTATAAGTAAATTTTGCGCTGGCTGGGGGGGAGGGAATTTATAGTCTAGCCAAAATTTTAGGTACCAAACAAATTCGTATGGTCTCCTCTTTCGAATAAAAAGGCTAATTTGATCTAAAGTTTGATCTGAATTTTTCTATTTTTAAAATTTGTCATTCGTAGCTCTTTTCACTTATGCCATTTCTAATTGGTATATTATTTACATTGATATCTTTTGTTATTGTTTTTTTACACAATTTCGAGTGGTCTTTGTTATATTACTGCAAATTAAATATATACTGGAAAGTCCAAAATGCCTTATCTGTCTCACTGATTTTGCCACCGGCCCTATCCCTTATCAAAAGCAGAGATTAACAAAAAACACTTATTCTGTTTTTTATTTGCCTTCTCTTTTGTTGTTGTAGTTTGCAGCAGTCGGCCAAAATATGTGAATGTGTTTGAAAATGGTGATGGTGCTTCATCACTCTACCCTTTGCCAAAGAATAAACATAAAATATATACGCACAATTCTCATCAGACCTACACAATTTTTCCTGCATATTTTAAGCACTGTTTTATATTTTTAATTAGCTGTAGTCTTTTTTTTTGACTTAAAACCATGCACAAAACTGTAAAGTAAAACAAATTAGTAACGCTTTCAAAATCTAAAATTTTGAGACTACAGTCCAGCCTTGCCAATGCAACACCCTTCGTGTCTGACTATATAAAGCGCCTTCAAACAGACTTTATATTTTTTCTGACTTTTGGCAAAAAAAATGTTTAGTAATCCTGTCCCATGGTTTTTTTCTTACTCAGCAAAAAATACCCACTCCTCCTGAGTCAGATTTTGCCTTATCGTTGACTGTTAAATCGTTGACTGTTTGCAAGCAAAAATAAAAATCTTTTCTGTGGAAATTTTTGAAATTTTTCGTGTTGCGCGGAAGTATGAGGGAGCCTAAAAGAAGATGCCAAATCTGGTATTGATAAATATTTTTTGATGAAGTTTAAACACAGATACTTTTTTGAGTATTCTGTTTGTCACTTACAGAAGTTGGTCAAATAAGAACATCTTAAGGACTCTAGGAATTTTTACGATGTTTTATATTAATCAAAGTGACAAACTTTTATAAGTCGAAAAGGAAAACACAAAAAATGTGGCACTTGTTCACTTGGGGGTTGTTTGGCGCATTTTATAATCGTCGAAAACTCATGTTTAAACGTCTCCGAAGTAGTTTTTATGTGCTAAAAACGATAAAAAAAGTTGTTTTTTTACACTTTCATACGTAAAATTGATTTTTTGGAGAAAATTTTTTTGACCGAAATGTGACTTTTTGCCTTGGGGGACCAAGGTAAACCAGTACCTTTATGATTAGTGAAAGGCAGTTCCTCCATTTTATTACTCTGAAAAATTAAGACTAGACAAAGGCTGGATCCTCGAAAGATATGATTTGAACATAGTTTCGTTAACTGGGTCCTACCGCATAAAAACTCTGGTATGCATACCTTTTTATGCATCCAGAGTCACTTTCGAGTGATTTGTATAAGGTGTGCGCATCTCAACCCCAAGCAACCAAGGGGCTTGGATGGTTAGAGATGCGCACACCCACTTACCTTAGACATGATTCCGAGCAAGACTTTTGAACAAAAATGCATTTAGAGGCTCTTTTTGCCCAGCTCCAGTGACCGAAATAGGGTATAATACCCTAATACAGTTGAGTCCTGCTAACCTGGCACCCCAATAACTCCGGCACCCCAATAACCCGGCACTTTTAAAAATTTGTTGGCTGGCAAAGAAAATCAACAAAGATTACCCCCAATAACCTGGCACTCCAGTAACCCGGCACCCTAAGACTGGTCCTGTCCAATAAAAATTACCCCAATAAACCGGCATCTATCATAGTTTACAACATTTTTCAATTTGCGTCAATTTTTTCTGTATGTGGTAGGCCCCAGGTTAGCTGACTCGACTGTATAAGATGTTTTACCTTGGTCCCCCAAGGAAAAAAGTCACATTTCGGTCAAAAAAATTTTTCTCCAAAAAATCAATTTTACGTATGAAAGTGTAAAAAAACAACCTTTTTTATCGTTTTTAGCACATAAAAATTACTTAGGAAACGTTTAAACATGAGTTTTCGACGATTATAAAATGCACCGTTATATTATTTTTATTATTATTATTTATTATTTTTATTTTTCCGTTTTTTTCAAAATTTTGTCTTTTTAATAAAACTGAGTTGAGTTTAAAAGATTAGTTGAAAGACCCCTGTAAGCCTTAACCAAGAAATTAACGGCTGTAACATAAGTTCGGAACGGATTTAGAAAGCCTTATATGGCAAGGATTTTAGGATTATATCTTTAAATTTTTTTTCCTTTAAAGATCTCGTTCTCTTTTTTCTAATGATGTATAAAACTTTTAAATAAGTCAGCATCTGGCTCCAAGCAATTGTAAGGTCATTTTGAGAAGTTAACAAGCATGATCATAACATTGATTGAATTGAATGGTTTGGGCTATAATAACATCTTCGAGCTCTGTTGTAGCGAAAATCAAGAGCTACAAAACCCATTTTACATAATTATTTTGAGAAATGGCCTTTTGAACAAAACAAGACATGACCAAAATCCAAGTTTCTCCAAACTGTCTGATTTTGATCATTTTTTAAAGAAATTGATTTTTTTAAGAAAACAACAACTCTCTTATTTTCAAAAAACATTCTCTTAGATGGATTTTGCAGTTCTTGAGCTGCGCTAAAACTTGAGATGTGATACTAATGCTTAAGAAGTGTAATACTCAATTAAACTTTTGTTCGCTTAAAGGGATGAAAATGCTTGTCAACCTCTCAAAATGACCTCACAACTGTTAAGAGCCGAATGCTGACTTTTCTATAATGATTGCGCCAAGTTTCATATACCATTTGAAAGAAGAGATTCAGGGCCACAGAATGTTATCAACATATGAGAAGTATAATTCCGAAATCGATAAAAAGATAAGGCTTTAAAAATCCGTTTCGAACTTACATTACAGCAATTAAAACAAAAATATAATTTTTTTACCTTTCGCACTTTATCTTGTTTTTTATCACGAGACTAGTTGCTTAAAATAATTTTTTAAACTCTTGATCACTGTTTAGAAAATGTAAGTTTAACTTTAGTCGGCCTTTAATAATCCGTCACCGTATTTTCATAAAAAGGTGACGCATTTTCGAGACTCGAAATTGTCGTGTAATTTACAAAAGATCATATATTTACCCAAAAAAATGGGACACGGACGTTTCCCTGTAAAACCGTTTCCCTGTAAAGCCGTTTCCCTGTAAGTCATTTCCTGTAAGCCGCTTCCCTGTAAGCCGTTTCCTGTAAGCCGTTTCTGTAAGGGACGTTTCCTGTAAGGAGCGGTTTCTCGTGAACAACAACGATACTCAATTTATTTTTAATTTGCACAAAATATTTTTATCCATACCAACTACCCATCTAATTATCACCACATTCAAACACTATTTTATTGAACAACATAATACTTCAACAAGCAACATAATACTTGAGCAAACAAAATAATTTAACCTTCCATTTCGAAATTGTTAGCAATACCTTTTAAGAAATCTTCAGTGCTTCAAAGCGAGTGGGCAAAGCGAGGCGCAATGAACACTCCCCTCCTCGACACTGACCCTAAGCCAGTAAATATATGAAGGGAAATGAAAATGGAAGATAAGTAATTACCAATGTAGTTCTTCTGCATCCACACAAGAATCGGCTCAAGCTCCATAGGTAGCAGATCCCACAGTTCCTCGAACACTGGCATCACGTCATCAGGTGGGACGAAAGCCATGGCCGTTATCATTCCTGGAAGCCAACACATTAACAGCTAATTTTATTGTGGGAATGTGGGAATAAAATCTTACGACAGAGAACTGCAAAGTCTGGATCACTCTCGTATCGCCCCTTTAGCCCTTGTTTGCAAAGGTTCTTCTTGAGGTTTTGCACCAGATGAAACAGACATCCCCATATTTCAGAGTCTGGAAAGCATATTTCGATTGCGTTGATCACTGCCATTTCGAAGTCCACTGAAATGCTTTTGGGTTGAACTCCGGCCATATATCTCTTATCATATTTAAGAGGCGTTCATAGGTCGTCTGGGATTTGTCCACCAGAAGGGCATACAACACAGGAAAGACGTATCCACCACGCTCAGCAAGGATCACGTACACCTAGACATAAAAGATCAAACATGTTTCCAACAAAGCAGGTAGACTTGAAAATACCTGATAGAACGGAGATGGAGCAATCTTAAATGTTCCATCCATGAAGACCACCTTCATCTGCGCACTCCAGCTCTTATTGCTCGCCCGACCAAAAGAAGTAACCTAGAAGCGAAACAACATTCAACACAACTCTGCTACACAATATGAAATCTCACCTGTTGCCATCAGCATCCACTGAATCCCCTAGAAGAAATGGCTCTGAGTCATTCAATCCAAAGTGGTAGTTCTTGTAAGCTTCAGATATGGCGAAGTTGATTCCATTAGGCACCTCAGGCTCAGAGGTAACACGATTTCGCTTCCGCTGAACCATCTTCCTAACAGCTGACTTGTCCAGTTTGGCCTGAACTGCCTCCGTCACCCCATTGAGAACGCTATTAAAATAGTTGATGGATGCTGAAATCAAAAAACTAAATCAAAATCTAGTGACGCAGCGATACCTCATTGTTTTATGCTGCTTCTTTGACTTGCTGGCTGATATGGCGGATAAGAATGGCAGTAGATGACTTTGTGCAGCTATCATTTCCTACTTCCTTGACCATTTAACCTGACGCGGTGTTTGTGTGAAGACGGGCGCGGCAATTGTCACTGTCCACTTTGGTGCACTCCCAGTAAGTCTTCTCCTTGTATCTGCGTTCTGACCAGAATTGATAACCAGCATAAGTGAGGATGTTTTTGTCTTTTTTTGAAGCCACTACTCCCTGAGAGCAAACGTTGAATGCAAAAAAGTCTATTAAAAATGACGAATACCTCTCGATTGACCTGAGCTTCAGCTTGATGCTGGACCGCCTGACCGTTTTGCTCTTCAGCCTGCTGCTCGATATCTTGCTCAATTTCGTTGTCGCTGAAGTCGTCTACGAAAGGAGCCATAATTCTAGCCATCTCATTAAAATCGATAAGCGCCATCTTAAAATTATAAATAATGAGACGCCTCGTAGAAAAGTACCCTAATCGGGACAATTTTTTAAATAAAGAAAAAAGAACTGAAAACAATAGAAGCAAACAAGAACTGAAAACAATAGAATGTCAAAGAGGACGCGCGGATTTAAAATGAGTTAAATCTTGTTCACGTTTACGAGAAACCGCTCCTTACAGGGAAACGTCCTTAGGGAAACGTCCCTTACAGGGAAACGGCTTACAGGGAAACGGCTTACAGGGAAGCGGCTTACAGGGAAACGGCTTACAGGGAAACGGCTTTACAGGGAAACGGTTTTACAGGGAAACGGTTTTACAGGGAAACGTCGCGTACCCGAAAAAATAGTTTTACAGTTCGCGCAATAACAAAAGCCACTGAATCGTCGTGCAGTTTCTAAACGATACTCAATGCTTCAAATATCACGTAGTTTTCAAAAATATATAAACTATATTATTCCTAGAACTGCTCTCAATTAACTTTTTAACAGACTAAATAGCAGATAAAACTACTTGTCCTATTCAATGAATCATGTGGAAAAATTGAAGCTGAATCTGAGAGCTCTTTATGGAATCGAGGAAGATCAAAAACATCTAGTAGGTTAAAATTTATTTGTGATTTTCATTTTTAAATAGCTCTTATATCAATTTTCATTTTAAAAAATTGTCGTTTTTTACAAACTGGTGCTGTCAGCTCGGTTAACCAGACCGAGAATCGACATCTTTCGGTGTTGGTCTACCGAAAACTTTGTTTCCGGTCTGATTGACCAAAACTCGGTTCGTATCCTTTATCACGACCCTCATTTAGTTTTTTAAAAATTTCGGTTCCAAAATAAACACATTGAAAATATAATCTTTTGTTTGTATTTCAGCTAGACGACTTTCCCTATGCCCTAAGTTCAGAAAACATTGGCTCAAGATTGCTCCTGTCCAACAATAATTTGGATGTTGCCTATTTAGGTCTGTGTTTTAATGCTTTAGCCTCGCATATTCCAGAATCGCACTTATTTCATTATTTTTTTTTAACTTTCGTTGTTACTGTAATTTTTTGGCAAAAATTTCCTTTCGGTTCATTGTGTTCCCTGACTCATTCTGAACAATTTTAATTTTGGTTGACGAATTTTTACATAAAATTTTTTCGAATGGGCGCGTTCTTAAAAAATGTTTTGTTGAAAATTCTTAAAAAGTGAGTATTTTTTTCTTTGAAGTGTTTGTAAATATTTTTTATCTCTATTTTACAAAAATATCTTATTCGAAGCAAGATTGACACCTCGTTCATCCTATAGAAAAAATCTGTGAATGACTGTAAAAAGTTAGAGATATAGGCCTCTAAATAAGAAAAAAAGTTTCTTATACCATTTTTTCGTCATAAAAGGCCTCTACACAACAGATAAACAGGCCCTCCAAAAAATTAGAAAATTATTAGAAAATATTATTAGAAAAAAATTCAATTTGCATTGAAAAGTGCAAAAAAATTAAAAAAACAATCCGTACCAGGTCTGGTGGCCAAAATAAGTGAAATTAAAAAATAAAATGTCGATTTTTTGATAAAATTCTTAGAAAAGCTCAGTTTTTATTAACAATATGCCAATTCTGAGACCGGATTCGTGCTCAGCCTTGTCGATTTACCTCTGAAAGTGCAATCGGAAAAATAGAATGAGGTGATCGAAAATTTGAGACTTTGCCTAGGTCTCCCCTGTGGTTTAAAAAAATATGTATATGAGGGGGGGAGGACCAAGGCAAAACCCGGATTTTTTGGTTGACCTCATTTTTCTGATTGCACTTTTAGAGGTCATTTTAGAGGTAACTGATCACGAATCTAGCATCAGAATTGCCTTACTACTGACATCTTTTTACATTAAAATGTCAAATTTTATGCTGGAACAATTTGAGGTTGTTCACATTTTTGATAAACCAAATTACACGAATTTTATCAGACCATGAAGGGTTGACTTTCATTTGCAAATTTTACAGGATCTGTAAGTTGGTATTTTTTTTAAGACTTAGAGGGTACTTCTCTAGTTGACATCACACCTCTGTTTGTGCCCTTGTGCTTTTGGGGCAGAGGAAACTACGGGATCACTTAAGAGGTTTAGTTCGATCTTCTTGACCCATAATAATGAATATAATCGATTATATGCAGTGCTCGGAAGTCGTACTCGTTCTTCGTACTCGTACTCGTATCGTACTCGTACTACGAGTACGAAGTACGAGAGAAAAAAAAGGTCAGTACGAGTACGAATACGAAATACGAAACCAAATAATAAGAGGTACGAGGTACGACTACGAGTACGAGAGCAAAAAATTAAGGTACGAAGTACGAGTACGACCAAATTCAAAAATTCCGAGCACTGATTATATGGCCACTCATTATTTTCTAGAAATTTGAACAAAAATATTCAAAAATTGGAGGTGTGATGTCAACTAGAAGTACCACTTAGAGTAATATAAAACGTTATCCGGGCTCTAAAAAGACGTCTTTATTCTTTTCAGAAGATAAAACACCTAAAAACCCGATTTGAAAATCCCCGCTCAAAAAAAACACCCCCTCCCCCCGCTTAAAGACCCCGCTCAAAACCCGATTTCGGGCCATTTACGTCCTGCCAAATAATTTCTAGAAATTCAGTTAGCAGCAGCAAGAAGTATAATACGTCATCGTGTGTGATTGCTAACCAACCTTGTCCTTCCTACCTCCCAGTTTACTACTTTGAAGTCAGAATAGTGAGGCATGCTAGACCTAAGTAGCTTTTTTGAATTGTATTAATTGGATATTAAAATGGATGGTATTTAATTTTGGCCGCAGAATTGTATTGGCCACAGATTTTTGAAAATTGTCCACAGAGTATTGATAAGACTCTCTTTCACTAGATTTTGATTGTTTTGCACTGAGTTTTCTGTTTTATTTTGTTTTACACATTTTAACACTAGTCTTTAACCCTTTTTATTTTTGCCCATTCAAGATTCTTCTACAGATTTCTTTATTTTATGCACCTTTTACACGCAAAAATGATAATAGTTCTCCACTCTAATTTATTCATTTTAACAACGGAAACATTAAACTTTCCAAGACAATAACAACACTTGATGCGTTTATCTTTGACTTGGCCTCCCTCACTTTCTTTTCCTGCCCAAGGAATCAGCTGTAGCGTGGCTCGGAAACTTGATTCTTCCTTCTTTTCGCTTTACCAGAAGTGCGTGCTTACAGCGACCTTTATTCACACCGACAAAGCAAGAGCACGAGAAGTAGCGAGGCCAGATAGATGAAGGACTGATGATGTAGAAGAGAGACTTCAGCTCCTAAACTTGTGCTTTCATATGATGAACAAACGAAAACCCCATCAAATATTGTTAATAACAGGATGGAAAATTAAACCCACCATTACAGGATATCTATTCCAATTAAGCTTGTAGGTGGAGTCGACGCTGATGAACTGCGAATTGCTCTGGAACCTATTCAATTTTACTATTAACTAACGAGAGCTAGCTTATCCTTTCTTTGACTAATAACTTCACGAAGAGACATACCTAAAAAGAGAGAAAATGAAAAGATTAGCGAAGTTATCAGAGATGCAAAAATCTGTGGACAATTTTCAAAGATCTGTGGCCAATATAAATCTGTGGCCAAAATTAAATATTATCCTATTAAAATTGTTCGATTTTAAGTGAGATTGTGATCGGATTAAGTGACAAAACAGCCTCTCTTATCTTTACTGGATTGCCCGGTCACACCATGAACTCGTTTGGATTGCACAATAATGGCCGTTTCTACGCTGGCTGCTTTGGTGCCACTCATTCAGATTATAGCCGCAAATTGAAAAGAGGGGATGTAGTCGGATGTGGCATCAATTTTGCCAAGGGGAATATTTTTTATGTGCTTAATGGCAAATACTTAGGTAATTTTGAGATCTATTTAAAGTTTCAAATTTTGTAAAATTAGAATTTGTAATGCAATCTGTACAGGGTACTCCGATAAAAAAATCCCTGAACTTTGACGGCTCCGTTAGGCCACTTTTAATTATGACTTTTTTGCGAATGATGTGTCACATTGTAGCCCTGGAAATTTTCTAGCAAATGATATATTAACATTTGATAACTGAAAAAATGTTATTGATAATGTAACAGGGCAAAAACTTTAGCCTCAATATCAAATTGTCAAATTTCCAGTTTTTGTTGAAGTAGCTGGGTTTATAGGATAATTTTTAATATTAAAATTTATTTCTTAATAATATTCCAAACATATGATTCTGTAGCCCTTTTCTTCATTTTTTGATTCCGTGAAAAATCTAAGTGTATTCCTTTATCGAAAAATCAGTATTTGGCTCCTAACACTGAAGTCATTTTGAAAAGTTAAGACAAGCTGTTTCATCATTTTAACTGAAATTTTTTAAAATTAAACTTATACCTCTGTTATAACATCTTAAAACCATGTTGTAGCGCAGATTAAGAGCTACAAAATTCATTTTGTAGAATTTAAGTGTTGAGATATGGCACTGTAAAGCAAAGTAATACCTTTAAAAAATTACAAATTATGAAAAATTGATATTCAGGTATTCTTGATTTTTTTCAAAAGGCAATATCCCAACATTTAAATTTTTAAAAAATGTTCTGTAAAGTGTGTTTTGTAGCTCTTGCTCTGCACTACAACAAAAATTTAAAATATTACAACATCACTCGAAAATCAATCAGTGTTTTGATCAGATTTTTTATAACAACAATTGTAAAATTCGGCCATTTGAAAGCGAGGTTAAAGTTTTTGTTCTGTTAATTTTTCAATAAAAAAATTTTTAATTGAAAAATGTTAATATACCATTTGCTAGAAAATTATCAAGGCTACAAAATGACATATAATGCGCAAAAAAGTCATTATTTAAAGTGGCCTAATAGCACCGTGAAAGCTTAGGGATTTTTTTTGTTGGGACACCCTGTATATCATAAATGTTCTCTAATGCTTGTTTCATTAAGGTATGGCCTACTTAGGAGATCTCAAAACCGGGCCAGCTTTATTTGTGAAATTGGGTCTGGGTGGAAATGCAAAGGTCAACGTCAATTTTGGGGACAGACCTTTTCAGTATGAAAACCTCCACAAAGATATTCAAGTAAGAAAAAAATTTCAAAAATATGTGATAATTAAAACATTTTTAGCAGTCCAAAAACATCATCAAGCAAGAAATTAGTTTGATTCCAACCTTTGCTATTCTAACAGCCCAAGAACAGGCCTGCAGAGTTAAGCAGTGTAACGAGCTATATTCGTGCATAGAAGAAGAGGTAAGAGTTGTATATCTTATTGCAGGGTGTATTTTTAGTTCCCCCGATCGAAAAACAATTATTTTAGTACCTTAGGCTATGGTCACACTTCTTGTTCTTGGTCGACTTTTTTGAACTTCTTTTGTGATCAAAATGATTTTTTCTAGTATCATTTTTATGTTTTTTATACCAAACAATAGCTTAGGAATTAAGCTTTCTTCTATATCAAAAAACTTTTAATTTATACGACAATAGCGTGTAAAATAGTTCAAAAGTTGGAGGTTGGTCGAGGCACGATCGAGGTATACCGACCGTTTGAACTGTTCCAACTTTTAAACTATTGTACAGATTTTTGTTACATTTTTAAATATGCTTGATGTGGAAGAAAGATGGCTATTGTTTGGTAGAAAAAAACATGAAAATGATAATAGAAAAAATCATCTCTGATCACAAAGGAAGTTCAAAAAAGTCGACCTCGACCAACATCAATGAGTGTGACCAGGGATTATACTCGGTACTTATTCCGTTTGTCCCCCCTCCCCCATTTAGATTTTTTTAATATCTAAAAAAAATTTTTGGCCTAAACAAGTCTTTTTTGACTTAATTTTTAAAATTTCTAATTTTTTTAATGGCAATCACCTTGTTTGTGATAGTTTCCCGCATTGAACTTTTGTAGGTTTTGAAGGAACAATGTTGGAACGGTTAAATGGAACGATTAAAAATATTAATGGTCCCCGCCTTTATGTAAACGCGCATACACAATGAGGAGGCTGTTTGCGGATGCTAAAACAGACTACTCACTAAGAATCTCGGAAACAAAATTCTCGCTTTTTTACTTTTTTTCCCCCAAAATTATTCAGTTGGTGCAGTTTTTTTATTTTCCGGTTGCTTATGTAGCTTCTGACATCATGTAGTTGAGATTTAGGGCTACCACATGAGCTATTGACTGAGTAAATATTGCTTCAAAAACTCCGATAAAATTTTAAGATTCCACCTGAGAATCCTCACTGAATTCGAGTGCAGATGCTTGGGCGGATTCTTTCTTTTTTAGTTGTAAGTTATTTAAAAAAAAACTCGATGTGATGGTCTTCGTTTTTAACGATAGAATGTAGACGTTCTTATTAGCTAATGACGCTTCGGTCCACCACCTTAATTTGAAAAACACCTGCCAAAATGTTGTGAGTTTAATGTATAGACAAAAATTGGACGGTCTATCAGAAATGTTCACATTGATTAAGCTGAATAAATTTGGACTAAAATATATTAATTAAAATAAAAAGAAAATTGATTAAATTACTCAATTAATTGCAGCTGTTTCCACTGCCCTCGTGCTGGAACCCTAATGACTGCCACCCGAATCTGCAAATTGGCAGCGACTTTTTGAGTATCAAATTTAATGGTCACTTTATATATAATTTTTTGATCAGTTCCCACACTCACACGTTAAATTGTAGGCAGTGTAACAGACGAGAGTGCTGCAGCTTCAGTTCGGACCGTTGAAGCTATTCCAAACGACTGCGAAGTGTTCTATTTTGAAGTGAAGGTGCTAGATGCTGGCTGCAATGGGTAATTTTTTTGAAACTGTAATTATTTTTATATTCAAAACTAAGTTTCAGCAAAATAGCAATTGGTCTTGGAGAAAAGACAGCTCATTTGCAAGATTTGCCTGGCTGGGACTCTGACTCTTTTGGTTATCATGGAGATGATGGCCGTGGATTCTTTGGCCAAGACTCAAACACCACGGGGTACATCTATGGAGATAAATATAGCACAGGAGATGTTGTTGGTTGTGGTCTAGACTTCAACAAAAAAGACCTTTTTTTCACAAAAAATGGAGTACATCAAGGTATTTTAGACTAGCGACTTCTATAAAAAATTAGGTTATACAGTTGACCCTGCAGTTGACCCCAATTAATTGAACACTTTCAAATATATCTTCTAAAATTTTGTTTCAGGCTGGGCTTGGGTGCAGATGAGCACAGATATCACTTATTACCCCATGTTTGGGATGATTTCGCCCGGAGCTGGGGTGTTGGCCAACTTTGGACAGCTGCCTTTTAATTTCGATATCATGAACTATTACAAGGTGTGCTTAATTAAAGGGGCTGTTAATTAAGGCGGGGCTGTCCTTTTACACCAGCAGTTATTTTATTTCTCGAAAATTTTTATATGCGTTCTTATCTAGATTTTTTCAGTTTTCTGCCTACTTCTAAAAAGTAGTACAAGGTCATCAATATCAGATTAGTGAAAATTGGAACGATTAAAAAAATTAATGGTCCCCGCCTTCCCCGACCCCATACACAATGAGGAGGCTGTTTGCGGATGCTTATACAGACTACTCACTGAGAATCTCGGAAACAAAATTGTCGCTTTTTTACTTTTTCCCCAAAATTATTCAGTTGGTGCGGTTTTTTAGTTTCCAGTTGCTTACCGTATTCACTCTAATAAAAGGGCACCCTTTAATGAACGGGCATCATCTAATGAACGGGCACCCTCAAGGACCCATATCTCGACCCAGAAAAATAAATTTTCGAATCTGTTTTTGCGTTTTCTTAGTTACCACGAGTTTACCTGATTCCACTCGTTAGAGTTTGGTTGAGCACTTGTTGCGTCGACGCAAGTGATGTCTGAAAAATTCTTCGCTTTCCCAGCCTGGGGTTTGGTGACCTATTGGTTAAGTGGTTAAGGCGATTCCCTGCGGATCCAAAGGGAGTGGGATCAAATATCCCCTCCATTCCCATTTTTCCACTTCACGAGCTGGTGGCCGTGGCCGCTCGCGACAGCACTCAAAAATCTAAAAATCGACCCTAATTTTTCCGACTTTTGGGGGGGGGGTGGTTGAAAAATAAACGGGCATGCCCGTTTATCAGAGTGAATACGGTATGTAGCTTCTGACATCATGTAGTTGAGGCTTAAAGCTACCAAATGAGCTATTGACTGAGTAAATATTGCTTCAAAATTTTAAGAATCCGCCCAAGAATCCTCACTCGAATTCGAGTGCGGATGCTTGGGCGGATTCTTCCTTTTTTATCTCAATTTTTCAAACAGTTTTTACTTTATCAATGGTTCATCTGGTATACCTGAATCTTAGCCACAAGATGGCAGTAACAGAATGATTTTTGAAAAATTAAAAAAAAATATGGCCATTTTTGAGTGAAAAATCTGATTTAGCATCCGCAAAACAGTCTCCTCATTGTGAGTGCGTCTTAAAGGACCATAACCATTGCCGACAACAAGAGTTTCGGCTAATTTTCGTTATACCGCCTCCTCCCAAAAGTGTTAGGCGAGAAAACATGTTTTTATTTGGCGGAAAGACATTTAAAAAAAGGAAAAAAACCCAACTTGTTCTTCATTGCAAGGGATTGGGGAAGGGTGTACAAAGTAGTGCAGGCACATGATAAAGTAGTGCAGTTATTTGTTTTTATTCAATAAATCTGAAATCTGAACGTAACGAAGAAAATGAGAATTTTGGGCAAAATTTTTTTTCGAAAAATGTCTTTCCGCCACCTGAAAACTAATTTTTCATACGTTTTAAAGCTTGAAACGTATAAACAGCAAGGCCGGAATAGGGAATCGAACACACTACGAACATTGACCTGACGCCGCTGCTGCTTTACCACTACACCAACCAGTACCTTGTGTGCCTACAGCTATTTTACAATAATCAACTTCATTTCTAAAGCAATAACGCATTCAAAAAATTTGTGCCGAAAATTATCGGAATAAAAAACGTGTAACACGCGCATTCAAACATGTGAAATTGTCGTTGTCGGCAACGGCTATGTTCCTCTAACGCACGGGCATTAAGCTTTAAAAAAACTACTGAACTATTTTTTACCCACTTTGACCTTTTCAGCAATCAGTATCTGGAACTTTTGTGACTCAAAGAGGTCGCAAAAGAGAGTCCACTTTTCGTGAAATCTTCGAAACACCCAAGAAGCTGTACTTTTTGGATGATTGTCAGCAAGCCTATGCTGAGTCAATCAATACTGAGCTTCCTGTCCCAGCTCACTTCACCAGGTCCCAAAGGCAAAGCTTTGAGAAGGCCATCAGAGAAGCATCCCAACATCCAACAGAAGTGTTAGCTTTCAGAGATTCCTCACCACTAATATCCCTAGAAACTGAGCCAGAGGGATCTGTTCCCCAACCAGAAAGACCGCCCTTGGAAGAAGAGGAGCAGCGACTATCTCCATTCTGTCCTTCTATGTCTTCTACAGACCATTCCAGTCGAGAATCCCAGCAGCCCAGCTCTCCAACTGGTTCTTCACATAATGTTCAGAGTGCAGCTGAAATATTTGCAGTTAAAACGGAGAGCCTGGAAAGTGCTTCAACGGTATCAGCTCCATCCACATCTCGCAGTTGGCAGACTCATTCACCTTCACCTCCACCATCTGTTGAGACTGATGAAAAGTATGGTTTTTGAGGTGCTACCGTAGTATATCTCCCCCCCACACCAACCCCCCAAATGAAATTTTTTTTGAACTTCTTCAAAACACCATTTTTAAGCATTTCCCACCCCTTCGGGGCGCAGTAGGAACTTACCTTAGACATGATTCTGAGAAGAGTCTCTTGATCATAAAATGCATATAGAGGCTCTTTTTGCTTCGCTCCAGTGACCAAAACAGGGTAGAATACCTTAAAAATAGTCATTTACCCTAAAAAAAATTTTTCTGAAAATTGAAATTTTATAAAGAAAAGTAGGTGAAAACAGCTTTTTATCGTGTTTAACGTGTAGGAAACGAAATAAAATGGTTTTTTGAAGGAGTTCAAAAAGTCATTTGTGGGGGGTGTGAGGATGGGGTGATTTAACTCCGGTAGGGTCGTTTTTGCTAATAATAGTTACATGTTTATTGATTATTTTTGATTGATGAATTTAGGTTGGATGTAGCCAAGAAGGCCAATGAAATCGCCAAGTTGATTGAGAAAGGACAGACAGAAACGGCAATTGAAAACATTAAACAG
This sequence comes from Ditylenchus weischeri, assembly GCA_029231635.1. Taxonomy (NCBI): domain Eukaryota; kingdom Metazoa; phylum Nematoda; class Chromadorea; order Rhabditida; family Anguinidae; genus Ditylenchus; species Ditylenchus weischeri. The sequence continues at coordinate 379,882 of JAMRYI010000004.1, read as the reverse complement.
CAATTTCCTATCCATCTCCAATCTCACCCTGACTTGAAACTGATGCTTCAATTGCAAGCATTTGTGGAGAAAATAGCGGTTGTAAATGACATAGTAAGTCATACATTAAATATTTATAGCATTTTATGAAATTATTTAAAAAATTGCAATGATCGCAAATTTATTGGGTCTACAGTCTACTCTGGATTTAGTGTAGCCCTGAAAAGTTCGTTCCCCTAGGGTCCAACACTGTTTTTACCTCTTTGAAAACTTTTACCAAATTTGATTCGCTCCTCTGATCAGAAAAATCGCCAAAAATTCCGATTTGCCAGTCGTTTTTCTAAACGGCAATAGTTTTGCCGTAAAAATCAGCGCCTCTCAATTTAGTGTAGCCTTTTTTCTGAAAATTTCGGCAAAGCTGTTGCCATTTTAACAAGACGACTGGCAAATTCGGAATCGTTACAATATTTGGCGGGGCGTAATCGTTTTGACAATGAAAGTTTTGCCAATGAGATCACTCCGACAATGGTATGACTGTCAAAATTAAATTGGCAAAAGCCTTTAAAAATGGCTTAAAAAAGTGTCGGACCCTAGGCGGTAACGAACTTTTTGAAGGTGTCAATAAATCGAGGGGGGTCACCAAATTTTGGGTCACCGATGAGTTTCACAACCCTAGATTTAACTATACGTAGCCAAAGGAAAGGACATTTCACATTTCAACATTTCAAGGAATTTAAAAAGTTACTACTAATTTTAGTAATGTTCTAAAAACTAGGCTTCCAAAAGCTCGAATATGGCAAAAAGTTAATAGTTTAAGTTAAAAAATCACTTGAACTTTTATTTCAGATTATTGCTATCAAGCAACCCCAGAAGCAGCTCTGCCAACGTCAGCCCCAAGCGTCTCCATAAAGGCAGAGAGAAGAGAACCCGACAGTGATGATGACGGTATTTTCGAAAAAAAAAAAACATAAAAATTTAAAAACGGTTTGTAGACTGCATCATTGAGTACTTCTCCACATCATGCCATAGTCATACGGTGGAGTCCAAGTCAGATGCGATATACAAGACCATGTACACTATGATGTTGAAAGTGCAAGAGACAATTAGCCAATTGGCTAAGGATAATAAGTCAGATACACGAATCTACAAAAAGCTAGAGGTACTAATTCTTCTATTTTATAAACAAATATGTAGGTAAAATTTTAGAAGTCTTTAAAATTGATGGCCAATCCACACAACCCTGAGTTGTCCGCTGAATTCTTTGATCAAAAGTTCCGCAATAGACTGGCTGAATACTTTTGTTCCTCTGCCATTTGTATTTATTAAAAAATTATAAAATCAGAGTTTGCTTACTGTCATATTTCATGAATAAAATGAATAATCATAAAATCTCGCACAAACTTTATATTACGAAGAAGTGGCGGTCAGTAAATGTTTTTGCGTGACCCAATTCGCTGAGCCTATGTGCTAATTTGCACTCCATCTGATTTTATTACCAGCTAGTGGTTCACTTACCTACTTATATACCCGGTATACACAAAGTGTACTTCCTATAGAAATTATTTTGGACGACTAGCGCACGTTCAAGTCGATTTTCATGTGTTGAAACAGGGATGGAAATGGTCCATCTTTAAATATATTTGTTTTTTTTCAGGTCTCTAACTATTATTATACAGTCGACTCTCTCGGTAATGTACCCTCTCTATAACGTACCCCTAAGGTCAGTCCCTAGGGCGTACTTTATACAGAGAGAATTGGCTATAACGTACACCCTCAACAACGTAAGCTCCGGTCAAAGTACAGCTGAGGCCAGTCTCTAAGGGGGTACGTTATCGGGAGAGTCGACTGTATACCAGTATTTTTGGACATCACTGAGGTATTTGAGGTACACTGAGACCTCAATTTAACGGTTCCCAAGGGTTGGGGAGGGTCATTAAATCGAGGTTTGACTGTACTAACTATGCTGGTTATCTTCTAAGTCCCTGATTATTTTTACTGTTTATTCCTAAAAATACCCTTTGAACTCGAATTTGCTCATTAAAATGGCGTCCTCTATGAGGATTCAAACTTGTTAATGAATTGAATTATGAACTTACCTAGTGCCGGTTGCACGCAATCGAAATGTAAATGTGGAAAAGTTAAAAGTATTGCCTGCCTAACATTCTAATTTTGTTTATTAAAAGACTACAAGCAACAAGCAATTTTTTTAAAAATTTACAGAGAACAATAAACTATTTACATTTAATAAATTTTCCAACTATATACAATAATAAAAATAACTAAATAAATTGAAAGCTCAAACGGATACGACGCATATTATGCATTATTTATTGGATTAGCTCTAGCTGAGTCAAATGTCCCATACCATTTTTTAGGATCTGGTTGCTACAAGACTCTGAGGCCTTAGCTAACTTCTTAAAACTGACTTCTTCGTAATGGTTAGACATCAGAGCTACTCGTTTCATCGACTTATCTAAAATGCTATATTAATTACACATTTTCAAGGCGCATACTGTCGAAGATTCGGATTCAGATTTTAAAAATAGCTTTGATTTTTCTGAAAACATACCTAGTTGCTCCACATTCTCATATGTCATTGGCTTAGAACAATCTAAAATTACACAAATAAAATAATAAGAAAAAATCTCTCATATTTTCAACTCACCGTCTTTGATAATTTGAGGGCCATATTGAGGGCGAGCACTAGGATCGGTGGCTTCCTTCAGCAACATTGCAGCAGTTGGTCTTTTACTAGGATCTACTACCAAGCATCTCTAGAAATATCGCAACTTAATAAATCAATAAATATGCTTGGAGAACCCTTACCTTGATGACATTGTTCAAGTAGACATCCTTTCTGGGGTTATACTTAACTTTGGAGCCCTCTGCAATAGCTTGCATAACTATGGCCATCTCAGCGTGTCTGTCAGGCTGACCTCTGGCATGGTGTTCGAACGGAGTTCTAGCATACATCATCAAATACAGGATTGTGCCTAGCGACCATATATCTGCTTTAGAAGTTAGCTAAAACACAACCATTCAGATAAATAATTTCCATAAAAATGACCTTTACTTTAAGGATCAGTCCCCTGAAAGGCTGGAAGCCCCCAAGCTATAAATAACTAAAAATGTGTTCTACTTTGTAATTTCTCTTGCTATCCATTTCAGGCACAATATGTTCAGGGCTCATGTGTTCAGCTGTCCCAAAGCAACACTCCTTGGTCACACTTCCATCAGCATCCAGCACATTAGAAAACCCGAAGTCGATCACTTTCAGAGTTTCACTCTCCTCCTTGCCAAAGAACACAAAATTTTCCGGCTTCAAATCCAAATGAATGACTCCTAGAAACAGAGAAAAAAATGTAGCATGTTGTGATGGTATCTACATTTGTTGTTGCCACTTCCGATTAGCTGCATCTTTTTCGGGTTGAAAAAATGATTTGAGGCTCCTACCACTATCTTTTATTCTCTCCTTCACTTAATCTTTTTTTAATTTATACCCTGTCCTTTTTGTATTATTATTTTTATACAAAGTGTGTCGAATTTTATAAAAATATCTAACCTATAGGTCTGTACAAATTTGGAAATTAACTGATCAAGGAGCTATTTCACTCAATATTTTGTTTAGGTGACCGAAATATATTCAAGGGCTAAACTTTTATCGGGAACTTTTAAACAGTTATATTTTTGTAATATTTTGTGTTTTGGTAATTCAATGTGAATCTTTTTTTTCAATTACATAGAAGACGTGACATTTGTCAGAGGACAATCTACATATAGTATTTTTGTCGGCATGTCACGCTTTTTTTTCGTGCCACGCTTTTTAACCCACTTCCCGATTGTATTATATTTTGTTCTCATCATATCTAAGCGTAAATCAGGGTCGCTGAGAACGCTAATGCTATCAGAATTGACATGTGATGCTTAAAATTTTGAGTTTTGCCAGAAAAGGAAAAACCAGGTATGCTCAGGGTCTTCGAACCTGTGACCATAAAGGCGCCTTTATTTTTAGAATTTGCTTTATGTGCCACGAATTTGTTAAAAATACACCTATTTTTATGGTGTAAAGAAATAAATAATTTAGATAGCTTAAAATTTTTGAAATTAGGTGTTCTGCTAAATCAGCGTAGCAATCAGTAGTTGAAAACCATGGACTTATTATAAGATCAAAAGAAGAAGTACAACTTTATCAGCTGGCTGCTGAGTTCAGAAACAAGAGCACGTAATCTGTTTTAAATATGTTTTTGCGATTGTTTTTTTATAGCTGGGCATTATAAGGCAGCCGTATAAACAAAATCTGTCATACCGGTTCTTGCTTTGTTTGATTTATTAATAGAATAAACCCAAGTATTATACGAAATTTTGAAAAAAATCTTTTTTGAAAATTTCTTTGGCGCCTGCTTTTTCCCAAAGTGCAAATGCCTGTGACCCCAAATTTTCATTTTTAGTTTATTTTCGCGCCTGTTAAGGCGCCTGTTCCGCTTGTTTATTAGTAAGTAAACTGAAAAATCTTTTTCTCCTAAATTCTCTAATTCTCTGCTAGTGAACTAACAAACTAAATTTATGAAAAAAACTATTTTATTGTTGCTTGTGTAATTTGAATTTTAACAAAACATAATTATTTTTTTGTATGACTATAAAGCTAAGTAACATCGTTAGAAATTAGTCTTTAGACCTTAGAATTTTGGTCGCAAAGAGAGAATAGAAGAAAGGTAGTATGCAATCCATGGGATTCAAACCACGGAAAATTTAGACAAAAAAGAAGATATAGCCTTTTGAATTCACTACTTCTGCGCTCGTTTTTTGAGTGTAAGTAAGTAGAAGTGGGTACTATACCTTTAGCACCCAGCAGCAAGTCAATTGCACCAATTGCTTGGGTTGGCAACATTGCAGCCTAGTGATTTAAGCGATGTGAAATGAATTTCAACACAAATGCTCGCTATTTTGAGCAGATGTTTGGAAAAAAGCAAAAAAGAGTGGAAACTTGATCTACCTCGTTTGTGTATGGCGTCCACGCATCTCAGCATCTGGATCCAGTAGTGCATGATTACATTGAACTTCATCCGTCCAAAGAAAAACTGCAGACGAGTGTGCATATCTTCGAGACCGGCTTCCATTGCTATCCAAAGCACTTCGTTCTTGTCGATTATGCTGAGAATTACAATATTTAGAACAAGTTTGACAAAAGGACCCATATATTTTTCATAAATAATATATTTTGTGATGATGAGAAAAATAAACTTATGCCAAGTCTAAGCAAAATTTCGTAACATTTTCATTTTCACTTTTTAATTGACTTATGTAAATAGCGATAAAATCTTTCAGCCACACTGGTTTCTCTGTAGCTATTAAAAAATTCATGGTTTTGTAGGGTTTGTTGTTAACAACACTACAAGCCAACATGGAAGAATGACTTATCAGATACATTTGTTACAAAATGCTTTTAGGGAACATCCATAAATTATGTCAGACTGACAGGGGGGTGGGGGGTAGAAGACCTTTTTTCTGACAGCAATGTCAGATTTCTCCTCAAATTTTTCGCTAAATATTTTAAGAATTTAAGCTAGATTTCTAAAATTTTAAATTATTTTTCATATAAAAAATATATACACATATATAGATATATTTTAATGCATAGATTTGAAAATAAATATTGAATTTTCCCATCATGGATCATATTTCAAGTCATATTAAAACTCATATTAAAATCAATATATTTTTTATGCACTTGTAACTTAAAAACATGTAATTAACATATAATAAAGGCTTCTGTTATTTTACTCATTTTCAAGGTTTTAAACTTCAAAAAAATGTGCAGAAATAAATTTTGGGTCACAAACTTGTGTCAGAAAATTGTCAGATTTCAATAAGGGGGAGGTGGTGTTCAAGCCCATTCTGACATGTTCTGACAGGGGGTTCCCAAAAACGGCCTGTCAGTCTGACATAATTTATGGATGTTCCCTTACTACCGTAAATGTTCTAATAAAACCACTGGGGGCTTTATTTTTCAATCCTCCAAAATCGGCAAAATTTTGAGTCGAACTCAAGATTTTTCAGTGAAAATCCAAAATTAAAAAAATAGAATCGGTAGAGCTTGTGGTAGTTAAGAAAATGCAATAAACAGCTTTGCAAAATATTTACTCTACTTTGAGATACAAAGTCTCAAGGTCGAACGGCAGGGGTGTGTGGACTCTATTAGGAAGGGCAGTTTTATTAGAGCATACACGGTAAATTTTTACTTGTAGCTTATCTAACACTTTATAAATGAGATTCTAATTTCAAACAGTTCGATTTTGGCAACAAGAACCTATTTTGGAAATTTTCTGCATTTTTATTTGTTTTTATGTCTTAATTTTCAGTCTATGTAATATTTTTAACAGGCTTTAACTTATTTTTAGCCCAAAATACTGTTAAACGTCAATACTGATAAACGTTTATTGATAAGATTTGTCCTTATTTTAAGATTCTAACTCTTATTTTTTTAGATTTTTTTGTCAAAATCTTATTTTTGAGCAGCAAAAAAGCAATAAGCACTGTATAAGTTAGCATATTTTGCCAAAATAACCTAAAATTTCATTATTTCGAGCAAATGTCTTTTTTCAAAAATATGTTTAAGAGCCGTGTGTTAAATAAACGGAAAGTCACAAATGCAGTGGATAAGTTTTTAGCAATATACTGAACCGTTTGTCGATTACTTGCTATAATGACTTGTGAACCTGTGCCTTGTCAAGTTAAAATATCTTTACTGCTATCAGCTTAAGTAACCACAAACCTTCCATAATATTTCACAACAAATGGAGAGTTGTCTAGCCTTTGGAGTATGTTCACTTCATTCTTCAACTCTACTATCTGGTCATCATGTACATCTGCTAATGGCACCTTCTTTATAGCTGCACACATTTGGCTGGGCTCTGTCGCGTGATACACCTGCATACACACACCCATTAATGCCCTTATCTAGGGTGGCGGTCAATTCGTCGACAGTTAATTCGTCGACGGGCAATTCGTCGACATTTCGGTCAAAACAAAATTTGAATTCGTTGTGTCGTACCACATTTTCAAACAATTATCAATTTTTATTTCAGATTAAAAATGGAGATCCTGCGAAGCGAAAAGAATAAGCCTATGGGACATTGCTTGGATCAACTCTACTGGAAAGAAAGTGCAAGAACAAATGGTAGAGGAATGACTAGGACATATTGGTGCTGCATCTTCTGGGAAAAAGGGTGTGATGGTGAAGAGAGCTCCAAATGTCCAGGTTTAAAATTCAACTTTAAATAAGATTCTGTCATTTTTAAATTTCATAAATATTGACAAGAAGGAGATTGGCTACTATGACTCGTTCAATAATGACGGAACAGAGAATTTGCACAAAATTTGTTAATGATTTATTCTGAGCACAGTCAATGGTTTTATTTTTTGTATTCAGGAAATTCCTGTATGCTGAGATGATGAAGATACTGGACTAGAAGACGACAAGTGGACACACACCAGTCACCAGGTTTCTTTTATTATCCAATATCAATGTCAAGTGTGAATTTTCAGGGAATCCCATTGCAGCAAAACGGGTGTGATTGTGACGTCTTTACTTGTCAGTATGCTGAATGTTTGTCTCGAGGAAGCTCTCTCAACTTCAATCAACAGCATATGAGTGGGCTTAGAGAATAGATGGTGACAAAAATTAAGAAAGGAACATTGTATTGATTGAAGTATTTTTCGTTGTTGAAAGTATGTTTGAATGTATAAATCACTCTCACTCATACTTATTTTACCCTACATGAATCATTCGATTGGCATAGTAAAACTAGGTTCGACGAAAATGTCGACGAATTGACCTAGAGCCCCTTATCTAAACCAATAAACAGCAACTACCTTTCCTGACGACCCACTCTCGAGCACCTCCATCAAATAGAAGGGTCTATCCTTGATCCACACACAGTCTTTCTCACTAAACGCGTGTTTCCCACAAAAACATCTTTCAGGTCGTTCAGGACATGTACTACTTTTTTCTGAACTACTGCTGGGAGACGACGTTGGAGAACTCTTGCTTGCTTTCGAATTATTTTTATACATACTCCTGCAAAAAAAAATTTAAAATTTTCAATTGTTTTGATGGCTACAGGTGATTTGCGCCCCAAAATGATCATTTACGTCCTCAAATTACTGACTTTTTTACCCATTAATTTTATATTGATATTGTACTTCATCTTTGTGTTGTAATTTTAAAAATTGTTTGCACTCATTTGTAGCCCTGGATCTTGTCTTTCTAACTGTCTGTTAAACGTTTCTAAATGTTTCGAGAAATGTAAAGATTCAGAGGTTTCAAAAAATTACGTTCTTTTTTAAACCTTTCACTCTACATATTTGTTCTATATTCCTGAAATCGGTCAAAATTACACCAAAATTTGAATAAAATTGTCAAAATAAAATTTGATGGCTGAATTTAGTAATTTGAAGGCGTAAATAAGCATTTTGAGGGCGCAAATGAATTTTAGATTGCTTTTTTTTTGTTTACCTTTCACACAAAAATCTCTGTCGCAGCCTATTAATTGGATTCAACATTGTTTTTTATCAATTAAAAATAATGATTTTTTGGTGGTTAAAGACTTGCCTAAACAGAGATACGGCATGGATAAGATAACTCTTGATTGTGTCATCAGATATGACGGGTTGCTGCTGTTCTAGAAGCACCTTTTTGCTAATATCTTCACACACATGAACGGCCATTTCGAAAGATTGTTTTTGCTCAACTGACTGAAAGATGATTGTGTGCTGGGCAATTTGCCTCCTCCCACCCCTTACTTATCATCTACGCTCTTTGGACCCTTCATGAAGATTGTAAACAGTCTTTGAAAAGCGTCTGGCAAAAAGAGATAGCACAGACATGGGCTACCCCATTTCTGTGTATGCCTCTACCAGCAGAGATAAGACAGGGAGAGGAGACAGGCTTGTATAGACTAGACTCACTTTATTAATTATGCGAAACATAGCATTGTGATTGGCACATGACAAGATAGCTTGTGTGTGATTGAAAGACAAATGCAAAACTTTAATTAATTGTTCATCACATAGCATGTTTGAAAAGAACATGTTTAACACTGCCAACAATTAAAATACACACTATCGTAAAAGTAATAAAATGTTGTTTTTCACGTGATAAACACTTTTCTGTAGATTTTAGCTAAAAGTAATTTTGTTGTTGGTCGTATTTAGTTCTGTCAAGCGTTGATTAGATGAAAAAATGTTGAATTAACAATCAGCTTTATTGAAAGTGAAATGCAAAAAATGTACACTACAATCACTACTTTCATCAGTAAAAAAATGCAGATACAATGCTTGAGGAACGACGTTGCATAATGGAATTACCTCTTATGAAATTTATTTTAACTTTTTAACCTCCTCTCTGATACTCGGTGCCTAGTAGGACTGCATTTTCCCTCTTTCACTCAACATCTAGGTTACCGTATTTCCTCTAATAGAGCCCCCGGGGGCTTTATTTTTTGGATGCCCGAAAATCGGAAAATTTGGAATTCGATCTCGTGATTTTTGGGTGCTCAACTAAAATCTGAAAAGTGCAATCGGTAGAGCTCGTGGGAGTTAAGAAAACGCGTAAAACAGCTTTGCAAAAAATTGACTCTGGGCTGAGATATAGGTCCTCAAAGTTAGCGGAGGCTCTATTAGAGGGGAGGTGGCTCTATTAGAGGAAATACGGTATCTAACTATTCTGGGATTTCCCTAACCTCCGCATGGTCTACCTACACACTTTCTAGCCTATATTTTAAATTTACGTAACTATTTAAAGATCTTCCTAGGCTATACCTGATTCTTGAACAGATTTTTAAATCTCCTCCAGGTAAGTGGGTATGACAGAGGTTATTCGACTAGACACCTTTGCAGACAAATTAACACGCACAACTTTTTTGCGTTATTTTGTTCAAATTTCAAATATGTTTTTGTTTTCCATGTTCTAGAATCTAGACACAGCTCTCGACACAAGCACATTTAGCACGATTTTTGTCTACTACATAACTTATCTGAGGATTTATAACAAACGACTGAGATTCCAGTAGAATTTTTTTCTTTAAAGACGACAAATTTAGCAAAATTATTTTTTTCTGACGCTTTGCTTCATTATTTGTCCAGGTGTACTTCTGTAATATCGCTTTTTGCGCTTTTCTTTTATGATGAGTCAAAAGCTCAATATTTTAAAAATTAAGATATAGATTTTTATTTTTAAAGGACCTATATCTGTACCAATACAACATTATTGTTTCCCTCTTATACTCTAATGCAGGTCTTTTGGCTCACATTTCTGTATTGTATGTTCCACATTTGCACAGCGGCCATCCTCTACGACCCTAATTATTTAAACTATGATAACAAAAGGAAGAAATGTGTGACTACATGTTACAGTCCCGAGACTGGCTTCACTAGGGAAATCAATTACGGAGGTGCTGGCTCTATTGCTCGAGACTCCCTTGACAACAATAAACTTAGAGACTATAGCAATCGCATCATAAATTTGGGCAGTTACACTTCCCAGTCCAGATGCAAATATCAGGCAATTACACAAACTTTGGGTCTGTTGCAACCAATATTAAGTGTTTAGGGAGATGTGATCATTGATGACGGAGTTGCTAGGACAGCTAGTGCTACTGAAAGGTTGAAGATTCATAGATACAGACGCGAAATGCAGGACTACAATAATCGGCAATACGGTTCTAAACTGCAAAAAGGATTTACTCAACTGTATGGCAAAGGACTTCCTTTTCGGAGTGAATCCTCTTCAGCACCCAAGCCCCCATGTTTTTGTGCATATTGCAGAGTTGTGGTCGTTGAAGATGATTACTAGAATGAGCAATAGAGAAGAGCAAACAAACTAAACAATTGTTGTTAAAAGTTAAAAAAATTTTTGTTTTCTAAAATTTTCGTGTTCAGAGGTGGCTATTCGAATGGCATTTTCCAAAAGGCTAATATTTTCGACATCTTTACATTTTTTAACTAGGCTAACTTTTAAACATTAAGGTGGGCTCAAACCCAAGTTTTTTAATCCTCTTAGAAAGTGTTAAGACATTGTATATATATTTTTAAAAATTAATTCCGGCAACCCATAAGAGTCCAAAATTTTAAGAAAATCGTTTTTACAATTGGTGATTGGAAAACATTGTTTTATTGGAAAAACAATGGAAAAATTGGTACTAGTGGAGAATCCGTGTCCAAAATATGCCTTGGTCCCCCCTGTTGTTTTTCTTATCAAAAAATGTTTAGCCCTGATGTTTAGCCCCAAAAATATTGTTGTAGGACAAGTAAGTTCAAACAAATTTTTTAATTCAAAAACAACAGGGGGGATCAAGCTCTTTTTCACGAAAAAACAACAGGGGGGACCAAGGCATATTTTGGACACGGATTCTCCACTAGAGCCGAAAAATTAATACAAAACATTGTTTTCAGAATCCGAATAATCATGTTGGAAAAATATCAGAAGCAATTGACGTAGCTGGTTAGATTGCTTTCCGTTACCTTACCCCTTTAAGCACTTTTAAGTCTTTGACTTGGTCACTATTTTTTTCTAGCATTAAAAATAGTACACATGTTTATTTCAAGAAAAAAAGACAAACAATAAATAAATAGAAAACATAGTGGCACAACAGCAACTACCAACAACAGAAAACGTAACAACCACAAATGACGAAAAATATCAAAATTTGACAAGTATTTTTTTGGCTAAGTGACAGTCTTCAAGCACTTTGTTTGGCCATTTTGTCGAACATGCCAGCAAAGCACTTTCGCTCCTTCAGTTTTATTTGAGCTAGTGACTCTTTGCAGGCAGCGATTTGTTGAAGGGAAGCCTTGCTGTCTGGGTCCAATTCGCCCACTTTTTGGTAGACACTGATAGCTTCGTCATAGTCTTTGCGTTGTTGAAGGGCCTAAACCATGTTTTCTTTACGCTTATAATAAAAAGGCTCATAATAAAAATCATTTAGTATCTTTTAGAAAAAATGTGTTGCTAAAGGTTTTGAAAATGAAATTAAAAGGAGTTCGTAATTTGGCTCTCTCCTGTTATCACCGAAAATCGTTATAGCCAAAACCGTAATTAATTGTAAATGGCCATGTCTGAAAATTTTACTTAAAAGAAAAAAGTTCTGACAAATAATCCGCGATTCCGGAAATTTTCGGAACTTTTGGTTTTTTTAAGTTAAATTTGCAGACATGGTCATTTACAACCTTATACGCAAAATAGAGCCCTTCTCTCTGACATCAATTAAATTGTAAATAACGTATTTACTTGTAAATGGTAATATCCACAAGATTACTTAGAAAGACTGTATGTAGCAAACTAATTAATTAAAGATGTAACGGTTTTGGCTATAACGATTTTCGGCGATAACAGCAGAGAGCCTATAATTTAGGAGGAGGGGGGTTGGGAGGGGGTAAGGAGGGTTGCTTGCCTTGATCTTCCCTGTTGGTTTTTGTGCTTTTTTAGGCTTAGGCAAGGGTCGGCCAGCTTACGTCAGGACGGACTTAAACATGAGTCTAAGATATGTTTGAGTCCGTCCTAAATACGCTGGCCAACCCTCTCCTAAGCCTAAAAAGTTAAAAAAAAATTAAAAGGGAAACCAAGGCAAAAAAACAGCTATAGAGGGAACATGGGTAAGCAAGGCAACCCCAACCCCCTTTTTGGTTAGTTTTTAGGTTTTCAACTAAAGTTTCCTCCTCAAAACTTTTTTCGGAAGGTTCTGTTTCGTCTTTAATACCTTGAACTAGTTAGACTTACTTGAGCTTTGCGGTACAACGCTTTCACATGCTTAGGGTTCTTTTCCAAAACCTTTTCGCAGTTCTTAATGCATTCAGCTGTTTCATTCATTTTTAGGTTAACTAGAGCACTAAAGTTTTCTGTATTAAAAAGACTATTTCTCTTTGTACATTAGCCCTACCAATTGAGCTGACCGGCAATGAACATGTTCTCAAACTTTTCGCCGAATTCTTTTGTCTCTTGAGGCTTGGAGTGCTCAAGCAAAGTGGCAATGTGGGTGTACTTAATCAAGGCAAGCTGAAGCTTTCCTTCATTCAAAAACTTTGTTCCACGCTAAAAAATAATTGAAATTTCGAAATTATTGAAAATATGGGTTCTCGGATGGTATATTTTGAAAAGGCTTTATGAGAAATGTACTGCCTAATGTGCGAATTGGGCCGCATTTTTTTTGAATTTCATTTAAAAAATAGAATTTGGCCGTTTTTTTAAATCGGCTGGGCTCTCATCTTTGCTATCATAGATAGAAAAAGTACCAACTCGTAAAAGCTGAAATTCAAAAAACATTCAAATTACACAAAAACGGGCAGAAGAATGGGGAAATTAAAATTGGGGGAAAATACAAGGTGTTTCAAGAAATTCTGCCTTTTTGAAATGGCTATACCTTTTTTCATAGACCGTTTTTCTAATTTCTGTTTTCGCCAATCGTGTTCTCTCGGACTATAGGGGGTTTTATAACATTACGTAGCCAAGATTCTAAGCTTTCATTTTTGCTATCATTAAGAGTTAAATTACCATTAAATTGAAGCTGAAATTTGAAAAACAGGAATTAACAAGAAAAAAAGTCGGTCGAATTCTATTTTATTTTATTTGAAATTCAAAAAAGGCGGCCAAATTTTCACATTAGGTGGTACAATTCTATTTGAGCCTTTTGAAATTTTTTTTAAAGTAAAAAACTTAGTCGATTTCGAGATTTTCGATTGTAAAACCAAAATCGAAAAAGTGAAATTGGCAGAGCTCATAGTACAAAACACAAAAACAGCTATGTAAAATAATTGCTCTGGGCTGAGATATAGGTGCTCAAATTGAGAAGGGGGTCGTTATTAGACGGGAGGAAGAGGGTTATTAGAAGTTTTACGGCGTAGGCATTATTAAACGTTTAAAAAATTCCATCAGACAACCCATGATTACCAAAAGTTGTTAAAGAAAAATTACATCTTTTGAAACTTGCGCCAACTCCAGTCTTTCAGCATCAGTCAACTCCCAGCTTGCTTTTAGCTGAAATGTGTTTATATAGATAAGTGAGAGAAGTTTTTGTGGAATTCTATGTGTTTTTTCACCATTAAATAAACGTTACTGAGCGATTAGCTGTTTTTTGCTGTAAAATTTAACCAATATACTTTTTTACTAAAGTATGTAAAAGATTGCACAAAAAATCCTAATCTTTTACAAAATTTGAGAAAATATTATTAAAACTTTACATTTTAAAAGTCCGTGTTATTTAGATTCAAAAAGTACTAGTCAATAAGAAACTACCTTTTCAAAGTCTTTCAAAAACAGCGTGAAAGTGACATCAGCATTGACAGGCAAGTCAAATTCTTTGGGAGCATGTGATCCGTAATTAAAAGTATTACCCTTAAGCACAACCTTGCCTGAAAATAAAAAAAATGTGAAACCTGAAACCTAACATAAGTCTTACATTTCTCGCCCTTGTTCACTCTGCGCAAAGCTCTATCAACTCCATCTGGTAGTTGCTGATCCAGTGCTTCCCCAAGAATGTACTCAATTTCCTTGTCATAGAAAGTTCGGCCATTGTGTTGACCCACCGCGTGCACTAAATCCTCACAATTAAAATTTAAAAAATACTGCCGTATTTATTCTAATATAACCCCACACCCCTTAATTAAAAGAATGCGTTTGTAGCATTGTGTGTTTAACCCATTTTGGAAGACTGCTTTTAGGTAATTTACCACTCATTTTATAGCTCATCTCACTGGCTACAAATTAAAGGGTAACTTGGCTGAGAGCAATCATCAAAAGTGGGTCAAACACACGATGATACAAACGAGTCTTTTGAATTTAGAGAGGGGATATTAGAATAAATACGGTAAGCAAACATCTTTTTTACAGATTAGTATATAAAAATTATGTTTAGGCTATGACAATCATCTCAACTTTGATATACATATTTTCTTAAAATATAGCATTAGATTTAGATTTTTTGAGTCGTTTTTAGTTGATAAGTTTACAGGATTCATATAGCCAAACCACAATCCTCATTCAGTGAAAACCCCCAAAACGCCGAGCCTACCTTTGACTTTAGCAGTTTCGGATGGACAATTATCCTCTTCGCCCTTTACAATTATGGACTTGGTGATGGTGCTGTCTCTATCAGGACTAATATCCTCTCCTTCCCAATCCAAAAGCTCTACATTGAATATGAGAGTAGCTCCTCCAGGGATCTTAGGTGGTGATCCATTGGCCCCATAAGCATATTTAGCAGTGCACTGCAAGTCAGCGACCTCGCCCTTGTGCATAGTAGCCACACCCACATCCCAGCCCTTGATCACTTTGCCTGTTCCAAGGTTGAATTTGAAGGGCTCATTTCTGTCGCGGCTAGAGTCGAACTTCTCACCAGTCTCCTTGAGTGTGCCTACATAGTGGACAAACACTGTGTCTCCTTTCAGAGGGGTGCCATGTTCAGGCTGGCCTGGTTTGATGATGGTCTTGACAACTCCCCCATCCTGAAATCGGAATGAAGAAACAGGGAATAATATGATGTAAATGCAACATTACCTTGGTTAGCTCTTCGGCAGCTAGCATGGTCGGTAAGATTTGCAGTGAATTGACAACAGGAAATGCAGATAACTAAAAATTTCGCAATAATTTGTAAGGTGATAAAAAGCTATATAAAGTTTGGCTTCTCTCTTTAAAATTTAATGTTCTCGAAAAATCTAGTGCGCATTTGGATTTATATTTTGTACATAAAATATAAAGATAATTTTGGCAAGGTGTTTGAAATCAGAAATTTCCTTTTAAGACATTTTTAGTAAAAAATAAATTGTAGAAAATTGAAAATAATAAAGTAAAATGAACAAATTTGGCAAGTAAAAAACTAAACAAATGCTCTAAATCAGCAAAATTGTTATAAAAAATTGTAAGTAGGCAAAGAACATTCGGAAGACAAGTATTAGAAAAAAAACTGATTTACAATCGACACTCCATAGTGACCACGTTCCATATTGGCCACTCCCTTTATAGCAACCAGTAAAATTGTATGGCCTTGTTGGCTTACTATGATATTCTTTGTAAGAGACCCCCTATAGTGTGTGGCTGTGTGTCCAGTCACCATAGTGGCCATTATAGAGTGCGTCGTCTGTGTCCAATTTAAATAAATTCACTCGGCCACTGTTTTCTTTTACAATTGAAAACCGGCGAAATAACATTACAGGTCGGAAATTTAACAAAATTTATAAGAAAACATTTTATAAAAAAGAAATTAGGATGAAAAGCAAACAATAAATATAATGCAAGAACGTAAAAAACAAAGTAAAAGAACAGATCATTCTGAGCAATATGCTATCTTATAAAGACTGTTTTATCTAATCCAAAATAAAAATCGATAATTAATTCAATGTCTTCTACTTGGAGGTTTTAATTAAAACTTATATATTTAAATTTTATTTACAAATAAAATCAAAATTTTCAGCAAGCTATACTTAAATATTTAGACGATCGAAACAAATTACACATGGCTTTCTTGAAACGTAAATATCAGGTAAATATATTCATGCCACCTCCCATTTTAAATATAATTTCTAGTTCATTGCTATTTGGCTGGCTCTGGTAGATTTTTTCGCCAGCTCTGTGTGCTTTTATGTGATTTCTGGAATGGGAACCCAGATAAACACCACTCTTTGTGTGATCTATCTGGTTTGTCTAGCCGCTCCAACCTTCTTGCTGTGCGGATTGGTGCGAAAACAGCCGAAAGCAATTATTGTGTACATCATCTACAATGTAAGACAGTTATTGTAGTATCTATTGCAGTTTTTTAAGTTCTTTATTTAGTGCTTGTGGAACATTGTTTATGCCTTCTTCTATATGGCATTCTTTTTGTCAGTTCTCAGTGAACCAGAAAAGTTTATCAAAGAAGTGAACGGAGAGACTCCAAACAACAAAGTGGTCCCTCTCCAGATCACTGCTTTTATTAGCTTGTTTATGATGGTCGTTGTCATCTATTCTCACACTGCCCGAAAATTCTATACAAGGCTCTGGGTGAAATGAACAAGAATCACGAGGATCAAATATTTTTGTAGATTAAATGATTTGTGACAATGTTTACAAGCTGTTTCTCTTGAACAAACACATGTACTTTTCTTCAAATAAAATTTTGGGTTTGCTTTTTATAGCCAACAAATTTAAATTATTTGGTAAAAAATATTCAAAGAGCAATTTTACACTTATATTTTACACCTTTGCAATTTTTTCAGTTTACATGTCAGCCCATCAGTGAGGGTAATTGTAAGGTGATCTAAACTAAAATTTGCCTTGACCTCCTTCTGTATTTTTGTGTCTTGTGCTTAGGGGTAGGGTAGGCCAGTTACGTGTAGGTTTTTGACAAAAAATGTTGACAAGTGTCAATATTTGTAAACAGATTCAATAATTTTAAATAAAAAAGTACATGTACTCGTAGTATAAATTTTCACGTTAGTGTCAATCAACTAAGCTGTAACAAACCGTAAAATCCTAAAATCCCGCTACCGGCCTTGGGATGTTATAGTGACAGGATTTAATTTTTTAGTGGAGGTACAGTCGAACCTCGATATAACGACACCCCAAAATGTTCGTTCCCGCCTTGGGTCCGACACTTTCTTACCTCGATTTTTGAAGGCTCTTGTCAGTTCTGTTTTGACAGTGCGGTCCCAAATATCGCAAGGATTCCAATTTTGCCGATCGTTCTTTCAAAATTAAATAATTTTGCCTCTAAAAAAGCAAAACCTCGATATAACAACACCCTATTTTCGAAAAACGGTGTCGTTATATCGAGGTTTTGCTTTTTTAGAGGCAAAATTATTTAATTTAAAAAACGATCGGCAAAATTGGAATCCTTGCGATATTTGGGACCGGAATGTCAAAACAGAACTGGCAAAAGCCTTCAAAAATCGAAGTAAAAAGTGTCGGACCCAAGTGTGGTGTCGTTATATCGAGGTTCGACTGTATGGTCTAGGTCCTTTTCTACAAATACCGATCAAATCGACAGTGAGGTTTCACTGCAGTTTTTTGCTTCTAAAATAAAAGATCCACTGCGTGCCTTCTTTCGTGTAGACAATATCGACATAACACTGAAAAAACGTTCCACTGCCGCTGAGCTTGCTAGTATCGGCAGTATATTAAGCTCTAACAACAAAAAACTGCAAGAATAATTCGAATACAAATAGTCTCTTAATATAGCCTCATAATATTTCTGGTTGGAGCATAAGCTTTTTTTACGTCAGTTGAAGTTTTCTCCTGATAATTTTACCACTTTATTTGTAAGAAAATAATTACTTTCTGAAGCAAGTAAAAATATAACAATGGAAATTCAATCTAAACATGATCACGACCACGCAGACAATCAAAAAATTTCTCAAATTTTCTTTAACACTCCAACTACTACTTTTAGATTCATTTGTTTGCAAAATTGATTCACATCCTATCACTTCTGCTAGTTCTAACTCCTCTTTTAGGTGCCCTGCCTCTCCTTTTGGAAACAGTGGAGTAGCCATAACCATTGGAATGAAAGAATCGACGTTTTCTTCTCTTCGATATTTCTGTTGGAAATCGAAAGAATTGGTGTTGCAAAAAGTAGCTTTCGTGCATTGCCCAGCTTTTCCATCAGCCTTGACCGCATTTCGTGGACTCATTTCATTTACTTTCTGAGGCTTCATCAACAAAATTTTTTCTACTTTTTCATCCTTAAGCTTGTTGATGTCATGCAGACGGCAGAAATCAGCATGGACACCTGTATTTAGCATGTAATAGCCATTAGTTTGTATAATCGTTGGCAAAGGAACTGGGAATTTCTCGGCTCTAAAAAATATTAGTTCTAGAACGCTTCTAAACTTGTTCTCACCTTGAACAATCTAGACATTCGAAAAAAAGCTTGCGCTTCTGGTATACTCGATACTTTTCACCATCTTTTACAGCAATCATTTGATTATTCCACTTTGTTTGCAGCAGACTTAAAAATATCATGTGTTACGAAATCATAAAATGAACTGACTCACACCACATCCTTCTGCCGAATGTACGGATCAATGGTTGTAGTGGCTGGCATATGTCGCAGAATCGTTCTTACGGAGCATTTCTTGTTGTACATGTCTTGAAGGAAATCTTCTACATTGGATAGCTTTATCTCTTTATTTTTTAACTGTTGCAGTTTTTCGGCAATGTCCGAATTATACCATGCAAAATCTTTCATATAAAAAGACTTGTAAGGGTGCAAGAGAGACGCAAAGCTTGGAAGATTTTCCAAAGTAAAAAATCAGGAAGTCTAAAATAATATGAAATAGACACGACCGTGAAAAATAAAGAACGTTGGCATATCACTGGCTACAAAGTAGGTGATAATTTGCCTGAGAGAAATTCTCAAAAATGGTCAAAAACACAAAGACAAAAAAGCATATTTGCGAGACCTGTACTAAAACATTTGACCAAAACGCCGGTATATTCCCTTAAAGGGGCATGCCCAGGCTAATAGAGGTGGTGCCCAGAATTCAAAATTTTTTCCTAATCATTGAACTTCTGTACGGATTTTTCAACTTGGTTTCTTACGAAACAAGGCCTAGAATCTAATTTTAGGTACAATCTTATTAGAAACCAAGTAGAAAAATCCGTACAGAAGTTCAATGATTAGGAAAATTTTTTGAATTGGCGGGCACCACCTCTTATTAGCGTGGGCATGCCCCTTTAGGTCAAGTAAATTACAGTCTACTCTCGATATAACACCAATCTCGATATAACATGGCTGATGGCCGATCCCGAGAGCGGTGCTATATCGAGAGTAGAATCTATTTGAAAATGTGTGTGATATCTTATCAAATCAATTCATTATCTAGAATTTGTAGATTAATATGTTTTGTTATTGACATTTTAAATGGAAACGTTTTGCGGATTTTGTAACATTTCGTCCCATAATGAATCTGCTCTATATGTGTTTGGGCCTTGGCTTTTTTTCGAAACTTTTTTATTTCTCTAAAAGTCTCCAGAAGTGTTTATTTACACTTTTTAATCTTTTAGGAAATTTTTTTGCAAAAAATTTCCTAAAATTTTCGCCCTGGTCATCCAAGCTGATTTTTTTCGGAATTTTTTTATCCCTAAATTTCTCAAAAAACATTCAAATGTCAGCATTTTCATCAGAAATGTATATATTTTCCAGCAAATATATAAGGGTTTACTTTTTCAATCCTTTGCAATGTGGAGTGTGCTGGTCTTGGCCGGGCACAACAATCTGCAAAAACTTTCTGAGACAGTTAGAATTCCGAATGAAATTCTGAAAAAATTAGCTTGGGGGACCAAGGCAAGAAAATTTTAGAATTTTTTTTTGCAAAATTTTTTTGTAAAATGATTAAAAAGTGTAAATGAACACTTTTTGAGACTTTTGGAGAAATAAAAAATTTTCAAAAAATATAAAGGGGGACCAAGGCATGTTTTTTCAAGGGAACCCCCAACACATATAGAGCCATGAATTCAACTTTGTGCAAAATTATTTTTTATTTATTTTTTCAAATTAGCAAAGCTTTAAAAGGGCATGCTGTGCGTTACACGGAAAAAAGACGGGTACTAGCAGTTTTTTTCTGTCTTGAAATTTTTTTAAATGATATACCTCATCCGATAAAAGTTTTCTGCCTCATTTTTAAAAGTAGTAAGAGGTCATCAATATCAGTAATGGCACGATTCGAAAAAATTTGCTGGTCCTCACATTAATTTTTGAAACGCACGGGCATGCTCGTTTAAGTGCAAAGTAAGACATAAAAGTTTTAACTGTAGGGTAGGTTAGAAAAAGTTAGGACGAGCTGAAATGTTCGACAAATTTTCTACATTTTCACAAAGTCTCTTTAGTGCAGGTTAACCATTTAAAAATTTTTCGAAATAAAGTTTTATAAATAAAATTTATAAAACAGTAAAAATGGATAAAATCCTTTTCGATCTCTATTTTTCTATAGACTTTGCTATCGACCCTTATCACCTATTATATTTTAATAAAAAAAACAACTAAACTAACAATTAAAATAAAAATTTTCATTTTAGTACTGCTCATATTCTTTTCTACTTCATCTGCGGATATGTTTTTCTTTTGGAAGCATGAAGACTTAAAGGCCATCTTGAATCACAAATATCAGGTAATAATTCTATTTTTAAAGCAATTAATACAAATTATTTTCTTTTTTTAGATAACCGTGTTGATTTACGCTATCTTTGAAGCAACTCTTTTTGGTGCAGTTGCCTTGTCAAATGAGAATTTCGCTTGCATTCTTTTCCTGATTTTCCCTTTGCAACTGCTTCTTGGGGTGATTCTGCAGAAAGAATGCTGCTTTACATTTTACATGGCTTATAACGTAAGTTTTTGTCAATAGGATTATGCAATTTTTGTTTCTGCGAATATACAGCCCTATAGTTCTTTAAAGGCTCAAATTAAATTTACCCACTTAATTTGTGAATTTTCCTACTACATTTGTTTTGATTTTTAAAATGATTAGTTCTCAGTGTTTTCTCATTTTAAATTTTTTTTTACCAGCTTGTAGCTTTACTATTCCATTTTCTAATTAGGTATTTAGGTAACTTACCCATTATAATTTTAAAAAACTCAACTAACTTCATAAATAGTAACTTTTCTTAATGTTTTATAAATTCTACTTGGTCATTTGATCGCTTATTAGAAACTAGAAGAGTAAAGCTACATACTGATCAAAAAATACAGTGCTCTCTCGGATTAACGCAAGTGGTGAAAAGTTCGTTCTCGCCTAGGGTCCGCCATTTTTTTATCCCGATTTTTTAACTTTTTTGTCAGTTCTGTATTGACACTCTGCTAAATTATTTTAGCAAAATAAAATAATTCTGGTTTTTTAAAGGCAAAACCCCGCTTTAACGTAACAACATTTTCAATAAAGCCTTACGTTAAAGCGGTGTTTTGAATTTAAAGAACCAGAATTATTTTATTTTGCTAAAATGATCGGTAAAATCGGAATTTTTGCAATATTTGGGACCAGAGTGTCAATACAAAACTGACAAAAAAGTTAAAAAATTGGGATGAAAAAAATGGCGGACCCTAGGCGGGAACGAACTTTTTCCCACTTACGTTAATCCGAGAGAGCACTGTATGATTGAAAAATACCGAGAATTGGTTGTTTTAAAAATTTAGTGGTGAATTCAGAAATTTAGTGAGTAGGGTTGGCAACAGTTAACTCGACGTTTTGAAAAATTTTGACTTTATTTTTTGTTTTTATGTGTGTTTTTACAAAATTTTAAGCATGTGACCCCGTAACTGAAAGCCTAGATAGCGGACACACATTGGTATACAAAATTTTTAATTTGGCTTACAAAAATGAATCTATTTTAATAAAAACAATTTCGGGTCAGACTGCCCCATTTCGGATACCCGATGCCAAAAAAGTTGTAAAATTTTTTGAGATATCGGGTACCCGATGCCGAAATCGGGTAGTCTGACCCGAAATTGTTTTCATTAAAATAGATCCATTTTTGTAAGCCAATTTAAAATTTTTTATGCCAATGTGTGTCCGCTATCCTAGGCTTTCAGTTGCGAGGTCACATGCTCAAAGTTTTGTAAAAACACACATTAAAACAAAAAATAAAGTCAAAATTTTTCAAAACGTCCTGTTGCCAACCCTATTAGTGAGTAACTTCAGTTGCAACCGTCTTTATTTTTTTTGAAAAAATTGACTTCAGGCTAGAAAAATTGCCTAAAAGTTGTAGAATTTTTTGTAATTATTTTAACAACTGAATTTTTCACTTTTACTCAATACGTCGTTTTTCTTCGATAACGATTTACTGTATGCCAGGACACTGAAGTCATCTTTGTTTTTTTACAAGATCAGCTAAAGCGAAAACTAAAAATTTTTCCAACAATATTATTATAAATTTATTTTTAAGCGGTTCATTTCCATGTGTTACTTCATGATTTGCTTCATCAGCTTCTTCCTGGCTGTCACAATGCCCTGCCACTATATGGATTTCATGAGAGATAATGCAAACAGCTGGTTCATTTCTCTAAAAAGCGATCACGATATATTTGTGTTTACGATGGCTTTACACGTCATCACTGGTATTCAAGGAATTTTCCTTTACTTGTTCACTTTTTTGTGGAACGGGCTTCTGGCGAAATTATTAAGAAATTGTCTTCTGACTGGGATGAGCACTCAGACGTGGATAGTGACGATGGTTGCGACAAACATCCGTATATTTATGAATGCTAGATCATTTGCTGTGTTTAATATCTGTATTTCTCTTGAATTATGCGAAATCTTCAATAAAAGTGGATGAACTACTGACGGATGAACGCTTGAAGAAAATGAAGCAGAAAAATCTTTTCGATTATTTTACGGCCAACAAATGATTGAGTGTTATTGTTATTGTTCGAATAAAACTTTGTTTTGGATGGAAAACCCCTCTATAGTGCACCCATGGCCGTGTTAAAGCAAAATAGCTCTCTCCATAGTGCACCCCTCCCCCCATAGTGCATACCTGGCGTCGGTCCCTTGGGTATACTGTGGAGTGAGTTGACTGTACCGCCTTTCCTCTAACAGAAGCGCTTCCCAAAATCCGGTATTTTTTAAATTTATAAATTTTCGCTCCTGTTATGTGTTTACCAAAGTATAGCGTAGATTGCAGCTACATTTCGGTATAATACATGTCTGGAGCTCAAAATCGAAAATTTGGTCTAAAATGCCAAGAATAAATTTAAAAATACTGGATTTTGGTGAAGGCTGTTATTAGACGAAATACGATGCTTCATATGGTGTGCAATAAATGTGCCAGTTGTGAGTACACAAGCCATGCTAGACCATAAATTATGGTATGTGTGCAACAAATTAAAGTAAAAGACTAATGCAGCAAGCTTAACACTGCATTTAATTTTAACTATAGTTATTTGAGATAAAAACTTTTTTATTAGTGCTAGTAGCACCGAAGACAACAAACGAAATCATCTGCAAGCTATTTTTTGCACAAGATCTTTGTTAGCTGAGCAAGTACCTGGCTGGATTCTATTAAAAACGCAAGTAAAGGAGCCGTGAAATAACCGTTTGAAGTTGGTCGGTCACCAGGTGCCACGTTTTTTTACTTCTCAGCTTGAAATGCTTCTAGCGTCAATTTTTCGTGGTCCAACCTGGGCTCATAATAGCTCATTACTCCTCATTAAAAGCGCTTTTTAATGTGTATAAAGGCTTTTCAAAACCATATAAAAATATATAAAAAAAGGGTTAAGGTTTAAAAAGTTGTCATTTTGGAAAATTGTTAAGTTAACGCTGTTCCTGCGTTTCAAAATACAATAAAATTTAGGATGGCCAACGCGAAATAAGAACCGTATTTTCTCTAATAAAAGGCCACTCTCTAATAAACGGCCACCCGACAAGTCGTCCTCCATCGAACGGTCTTTCATCCACGCTGAACCGGCCCAATTGGTAATGAGCTTACCTTTGAACTGGTTGAAGGCCTGGACGTCCTCTTCTTTCGAGTCTCTTACGCTTTGATCCACTAGCCGTGTTTCTAAAAGTAGACCAAAAATTATACAGAGAAAGCCATAAAGGAAGGAATTAAAATCAAGAAAAATTTCTCATCTGTTGCTCGAGTTCTGTTCATGCTTATCCAATCTTTGATTCGACTTCTTGTAACGTTGAATCTCTTTGCAGCTGATTTGATCGACACCCTTCTAGCTTCTAGCGTCTTTGACACCTCATTGTTCCTATGTCGCTTGCAATTGACTGGCGCACCATCATCCTCATGACACTATGACTCCTGGATCTAGAAAGATGAGGTTATTAGTTATTAATAAGACAATATATCCAGTAAGAAAGTTCATGCATCCAACCTCTTGTTTTCGAGCCTCTTGATCTTTCGCCTGGTCTTCTTCCCGCTGAATGGCTTGTTTGCGGTCCCAGTTTACGTTCGCTTCTTGCATCGCTTCCATTTTAGCTCTATCCGGATTGTCCGAGAACGATGAAGCTTTTGTACGCAAATCCTTTTGAGAGCCCATTCAAAAATGAATAAGATTATCGCAGGAATAAATTACTGAATACGGTAGAAGCAAGCGTCAAACAATACAGATATCGTGAAAACCAATCACAGCTGTTAAAAACAGAACATATAAAAAAGTGCGAAACACCTCGCCGAAAATTGGAACATGTGAAAAATACAAAATTTTATAAATTTGCGAAAGCCGTATTTCGAAAAATAATTGGCAACTCTCTAATAAACGGCCACCCCGAGGGAGGGTTGAAAAATAAACGGCTTGGCCAATTATTAGAGCAAATACGGTAATCAAAAAAAGTTTCTTTCTTAACTTAACAATTTTTTTCAAAATTACGGTATTTTTTAAATTTAAAGGGGCATACCAGCGCGTTACACTGCAATTGAGGGGACCAGCAATTTCTTTTTCTCATAACTATTTTCTATAAGCGTTCTACCTGATCCGACGAAAAATTTTCTGCCTATTTTTAAAAAGTAGAATAAGGTCATAAATATCAGATTTGACATGAAACGAGTAAAAACAAGGACAATTTTTGAAAAATAGCTGGTCCCCGCCTTAATTTGCAGTGTAACGCGCTGGTATGCCTGTTTAAGCCAGTTTTTTCAATATTTTTATATAGTTTATATAAGGGCTGTGAAATGACCGGTCATTTAAAAATTCTGTCGTTTGACCTGTCAAATGACCGGTCAAATGACAACAAATGACCAAATTCCGGTCATTTAATAAATTTACCCAAACAACATACAGGGCATGACAGAGAATCTACTAGGGTTGTGAATGTATACTTTTCGAGTAATTAGTTGCTAATTACTCTCAAGCCTGCTTAATACTCTCGACTAGTTTTACAAGAAAGTAGGGTTGGGTGATGGTTTTCGAACCGGTCATTTAATATTTTTAACCGTCAAGTTAATTTTGGGTAAAAATGATTTTAATTTATGTTTGATAGTTGGCTCTCATTATACAGTCAACTCCCTAACGTCAAAACTTCAAAAACGTCTGAATTCGGAAAATTTGGAAGCAAATTATTTGCACAAAAAAAAATGACTTATTGAAAATTTTGATTCAAAATAAAACTGCGAAAAGTAACAAGTTATCGTTTCAAGATGAAAAATTCAAAATTATCGAAGTTTAAAATGCTAATAGCATATGACCGAAATTTCTGTGACGGTCAAATATTAATATTCGACCGGTCAAATGATAGTCAAATGATCGGTCATTTGACCATTTCACGACCCTAGTTTTTATACATATTTATACATACATACTCATATACATATTTATGTAAATATTTACATATTTATATAGTTTATATACATATTAAAAAGCGCTCTTAATGAGGAGTAAAATGAGAAATTATAAGCCTACGGTTGATCACGAAAAATTGAAGTTAAAGGCATTTCAAGCTGGGAAGTGAAAAAATGTGGCACCTGATGACCTGACAAAGACCAAAAGAAGTGCCGGACTTCTTCTTTTAGTCCAAGCCAATACTCGGTAGCACTCGACCAATTTGATTGGTGGAATGCTCTGTGCGAGATATTGGGTGTGGTAAAGGTCCCTAATGGACCTTCTTGGAGTATTGGAATCCCGGGGAGTCGATAAACCGCTTAATTAGGAAATCTTTTATAGATTTCCTGACAAAAATACAAGAGTAAAATAACTTCTTTTATTATTACTCAAAACACTCAAAAATTTAATAAAGGTCTCAATAATAATTATCTCGCCGTTCACGCCAATTTTGTCTGAAGAATTGTAACAGCGAATGATTAAGCGAGGCCCTGAAAAGTTGGTTAGCGACTGTGTGGCTGAATATCCTGAGTCTAGAATATCCTGAATGTAGCTTGTTCATTTGGCAACAACTCAATCATTCAAGTTTCGATTGTAGTATCTGTTTTATGAGGAATTATTAAAGTTAAATTATTAAAATTATATTATTAAAATAATCTATTTCATCAATCTATTAGCAGTCTGATGCCTTCTCATGGACACTATTCGCAATATTTCCAACAGGAGTCACGACAACAACCACAATCCCGCCTCCATCTCCTCCGACAACTTTCCTAACCCCTACTTGCAACGGGCTAACAAGTGGCTCTACCCCTCCAAGTGTCTGGCAACTCCATAACCTGCGAACTCAATGACTGGGCAAGAACGAGACCGTCCATCTACGTGAACTCCACAAACAGATAACGAGGGGGGGCAAACAACTACACGGCTGTACACGGAGGCAAGAAGGCAGCAACAACGGCTACCTCAACAAACCTGCTATAGAGCTTGCTTCCCACCGGGCATTTTTCACGCTTTTTTAAACTCATCCGAAAACAGCTACACAGTGATGTAACTTAACAGAAAACTGAGAAAAAACTACATCTTACGCAAAAAGAAGTAAATCTGGTGCATAACCTGATGAAAAATAGATCTTATGCAAAAAAATTATATCTTATGCAAGGATAACTATCATGCAAAAAAACGCTTCAAAACATAATGTAAAGGTTCGTTCCCTCATCGAATTTTTTTTTCTATAAATTTTAAATCTTTGTTTGAAAAAATTGTCTTTATACGAATATCTCGATTTGGTTTTCTGCAAAATTTTTGACGTGTTTGACATGCCTTGACAGGTATTCAGACCATGGATCAGGATCAATGATACGGATCAAAGATTGTCTTTGATCCTCATCCCTGGTCAGAATACAGGATTATTTCTGGTCCAGCATTTTAAAGGGGCATGATCAACTGTTCCAATTTTGTCCCCGCCAATTCAAAATTTTTTCCTAATCATTGAAGTTCTGTACGAATTTTTCAACTTGGTTTCTAACAAAACAAGGCCTAGAATTTAATTTTAGATATGGTTTTGTTAGAAACCAAGTTGAAAAATCCGTACAGAAGTTCAATGATTAGGAAAAAAATTTGAATTGGCGGAGACAAATTTTGAACAGGTGAGCATGCCCCTTTAAAGCTATTTTACCAATTTTTTCGGACAATTAGGCTGATCTAGCCTGACCCGACTTGATCAGTGTTGTAAATAACACCGGCTATAATTCGGGCATCTGTTTCGATGTTTAAGCTACCTTATTTTGCTACGGCACCAGGCTGATGATATTACTAATAACTGCCTCTCATCACTGGACTTGATCCACTGCCTCTTAGTTTACATTCACTTGATAAGCTTCACAGCCTTAGTTTTTAGTCTTTTAATAGTCATTCTTACAGATCGTTTAATTATTAAACGAGAGAACCGTTATTTTTCTACGGGCTTTTAAATTCCCAGGGCCTAGAAGTGTCATTAAATTAAGGGTCGGTTGTATAACAAAGTAAGCCGTTCCTGGTTTTTTAACTTAACAGCTGCATTTTTCTAAACTCGGTGTCATAAATCGATTTTAATTACCACTTATCTATACAAAAAAAACATTGATCAATTTACTTTTAAACTTTAGTCAAGGTCAATTGGACGTCGATATCTTTAACTTTGAAAAAGTGGTTAAATTACTTTTTAAAGCAACAAATATGGAAACTAAAGACAAACCAAGAACGAACTAATGTCACTGCGAGCAGAATTGTTTATTTTATTTCTAAATTATTGTTTGCAAACATGTGAAATGCAAGGTATGGTAGCTTTGTTGGTTAGTTTTCAGTGGAAATACAAGAAACTGGCATTTTTTTCAACGACGCTTTCTCTCTTAAAAAATATCTTCGACTTGTTTCTAGAATTTTATCAGAAAAAGACAGTCTAGATGACAAGACATTTATAGTTTCTTAGCATTTGGTAATTTTTTAGCATTTGGTTTCGATCTAAAACTGCTAATGTACCGTAAGCGTTCTAATAAAGCTCCTAGGGGCTCTACTTGTCGAAATTTTTTTGGGTCGATCTCGAGATTTTTAGGTGAAAACACATAATCTAAAAATTAGAATATGTTGAATTTGCGGGAGTTAAGAAAATGCAATAAACAGCTTTGCAAAATATTTACTCTATTCCGAGATACATATGCTCAAAGTCGATAGGGGTGGGGCTTAATTAGAATATTTACGGTATATATACATTTATTTAATATACTAAAACCAAAAATCAACTTTTTAGCAAATTTGCTCCTTTTGACCCGAACAACTTCGATTAGGGAGCCGTGTAAAGGGTACTTAGCTATATACTCTGTATATCAACACCTAATTTTTCCGGTCCCTTCGGCGTCTTTGTATGAAAGTTCGGCTGTACATCTATGAAGTTTTAGCTTTTATGAGACAAAGAAATTGCTATTTGGGTCAATGTTCAACATCTTATTACGGTTATGATCTGAGATACATCGGTAGCTACAATGGCCCAATTAACAATGACTACACAAGTAGATGGACCAATTACTCGCCCTATCAGTACACCAATAACTACTACAGGAATAATTATGGTTATAGCTATGGCAATAGCTATTATCCGTCAAATGGTTATAGCAATTACAATAATTACTATAATGGCTATAATGGAAATGGATATAACAATAACTACTACTACGCTTACCCCTATTATAGCACATATTACTAGGGTGAACACATATTTTATTTACACTGATTGTGGCCCCTTCTTTAATAGTAGCCCCTTTAACTGTGACCCCTTTCTAGGATCAATCAAAACAAAAGCTCGCCTTTAAACGTAGCTGCAATTAATTTTCAACATTCAGGCTACTTCCAGCTAAATCTTTATATGTTTTTAGCCTTTATCTCTTAATATGTTTTTAAACACAGCTGTAATTATCCTAGTTTACGGTTTTCAATTTTCAATCAATAAAGCATATTTTTTGGGTTCCATATTTTTAATTGAATTAAACTACAGCTAAACCTCGATATAACGTAACTAACGTAACTTTTTGGCCGTTCTCTGTCCAAAAAGTCGACCCTCGATATAGCGTAAATTCACTAAATTGTCAAAAAATTAACTACAACTGAAAAGTAAGGAAGTGGTTCTAAGCGCGATCGAAGAAGTAAGCGATACAAAGCGGTTCAGTTTGAAGTCGGCGAAATTTGAAGAGCTAGAAAGGGGAGTGCTTAAGTGGTTCAAAGAAGCAAGAAGCGAGAACATTCAGATGTCGGGCGAGTTTATTATGGTACTGAGTCTTTGGTTTCTGTAATTATTTCACGCTTTGGTTGTTTCAAATGAAAGCAATGGAATTGGCTGGGCTTCTTGGAGTTGAAGGGTTCAAGGCAAGTCAGGGCTGGCTCGACAAATTCAAACAGCGTTATTCGACATCGTCATCTGACTGAGGGCGGTCTCGACGAATACTTGGCTGTGGACGAAGGATTGGCGACCGGTGGAACACGCACACTGGCCGAAATTGCGGCTGATGTCTCTACAGCGGATATGCAGGAGCCGGAAGCGGAGAGGTAAATCTTGGGATTTGTTTTGTTTCAGATTAAGTTTTCTTTTCAGTGACCCAGACGTGATGGATATTGACGAAGAGCCGAGAAGCAGCCGCAGCTTTGAAGATGCTCCAGTGCTACGCCAATGCAATTGCCAATCCCATGATTCAGTTTCTGTGCGACAAAGTGGACGATGTGCTGGCAGAAGAACGAGTGAAGAAATTGAAACAAGAAAACCTCTTATATTACTTTGCGCCTAATCATTGATTGTTTGTTGAAGTATTGATAATAAAGTTTCAAACCCTCGATTTAACGTAAAATTTGTGAAACTTAAGAAAATAAACCTCTATATAACGTAACCTCGATATAGCGTAACCTCGATACAACGTAACTTTTGGCCGGTCCCTTGAATTACGTTATATCGAGGTTTAACTGTAATCGCTAATTTGATTAACATAACCAGACTTTGCCATCAAAAAATTTTAAGAAAAGACTTGAGCAAACTATTTTTGAACGTTCTTTCGAAAAAACTTTACATTTCCGTTGAATTTTTATATAGGCACGAAAAAGTACAGCAGCGAAAAATTTGTAAAGGAACGGTAACAAAATGGTAACTTTGCGAACATCAAAAGGCTGTTCATAAAACCGCTTTTAAACTTGCTTATTCTCCATTGCGTTAAAAGAAGAAACCGTAAGGTTTAATAGCAATACTAAAACGTTTTCTTTTCAATTTGTTGCTCTACTTTTTCCACAGTTTCCACTTTGCTGATATACTCCACTTCACATTCAATGGTGAGTGAGCCATCCGGATGCATAGCCCTGAGCAACTTTTCTGAGCTTACAACCACAGAGTGCACATTCTTGTTAATGATACCTTCATATAATTGGACGTGCTGACCATCTGGTTCAACAGCCAATAGTCGCAAAGCAGCTGTGGTAGCAAGTGTTTTGTGCTAAATTAACCTTTGTGACATTGTAAAATCTTGAAAAATGCACTTACATCTGATTGAGTTTCTTCAGAGAAATAAAGATTCTAAAAAACGTTAGTACATTTTGCAGTTGTATCGTGGAGAACAAGACAAAATATGATCAGATTTGTGACTAACAATTATTCTTAGCCATTTTTTCATTATCAAAATGTGATTCATTCGCCAAAAGTTCAAAATTTTGTCTTTTTTTTTAATTTACATTTTTTTCAGGAATTTTTTAAGAAAATAGTAGACTCTGCTTTATTGTTCAATTACGAAGTTACATTTAACACGAGAAAGGCGGGTTGTAATATTCGCTGATTCTGACGCAAAATTTAACGATGAACACAATGTTTTTTTCAAAACAACTTTGCTGATTTTGAACCCAATGGTGTGTGGGTTCTTTCCGTTTCAATGATGAGTTAAGTAGGTGTAAAGGGGTACAGGAGGTAAATTGTGCATGGTCAAAATCCAGGAGGATGACTACAAATTTTCAATTAATACACCATGATGGTCATACTACACCCAGGCTCATAATATACTAAAATGACCGCCATGAGTTCAGCTTTCTATATTATTATATAAGTTGTAACACGAATTTCCCATAGCTTTTTTTCTGCTCAGGAAACCTTTAATAAATCTTAATCGTTTAGCTTGTAAAACTGCTTTTTAACTACTAGAGTCACTCTCAAATTTTGAATTCCGCTCAAGACAACACATATTCAAACATAAAATCCTGAGCAGAAAAAAAGTTATGGGAAATTCGTGTTGCAACTTATATAATGATTTTGTACATTTTGTCACGATATTTTTATAAAATATTGCTGCATTTAGTGCCAAAATAACGGTGAAATTCTGATCTTTCGTTTCTTTTCGATCATTCAGCTATATATCATCTCTAAACAAAGTTATGGCTTGTAGAATGTCAGGGTAGAACATTTTTAAAATCCCTACCTTAACAAACAAGTGGTGATTTATCTCAACTTTACGAATCAACAAAATCTATGCTTAGTATTATTAGAAAGCTGAACTCATGGCGGTCATTTTAGTATATTATGAGCCTGGGTGTAGTATGACCATTATGGCGTTGTGGTCATCCTCCTGGATTTTGACCATGCACAATTCGTTACCTCCTGTACCCCTTTACACCTACTTAACTCATCAGAAAGGACCCACACACCATTGTGTTCATCGTTAAATTTTGCGTCAGAATCAGCAAATATTACGACCCGCCGTTCTCGTGTTAACAACTTACTTGAAGAGGTTCATCGCAGACAGTGGTTAGAATTTCATGAGCTACATCTATTTCAAAGAATATAGTAAAAGTGTCATCAGGGATTTGAGGATAGAAGTGACTTTTCTTCAGGTAAGCAACATAATCAGAATTACTAGGGTTTGGATGGATGCGCATCGAAATTTCTTTGCCTTCAATGTTTACCACCCACACTCTTCTGCTAAAACTTTTTTGCATTATTATAAAAAGAATAAAAAATAACTTACATTCTATAGTCGACTTTAATATCTTCGCTGTCTTTAGCATCACCTTGCTTCAAGCAAATAAACACGTATTCATGACTGTCCTCTTTGTCTCCACTAGGATATACTTTCAGGTACCAAGTAAGTTCTTTTCCTTCGCAAGGCAATTTAATCACATGTTCCAAGTACTGTTTGTAACAATGAGAGAAGTTTTCTATGGTCCAGCTTTGTTCAATGTGCTGCAAAGAGTATTTGTTTTTGATCAGATATGGACACACAAGGGACAGCAGGGCCTATCGGCGCCTATATCGTATTTTGAAATTCAAATATAAATCTACTTTTCACTTTCAAGGGGCAAAATCTCAATTTTTTTTCACAACAATCTTCAAATCTAATTGCAAAAGGTCCTCCGCCATTGAAAGAGCTTTCGAATGAGCATAAACATGCAAATAAAAATATTACACTAAAAAAAGTTTTCCTTTGTGACCAAACATGTACTCAAATGCGTTACCCACCCGTCCCAAATACTATATAGAGATCTTTTAGTCAATGTGCCTTGATCTTTTTGGACAATTTTTAAAAAATTAAATAATTTTTTGCAAAATAGTTTATAGCTTTTACTAGCAACTTTAAAACATTTTATAGTGTCATAAAACATTCATTGCAAAATTTCAAAGTTTTTTGTAAATTTTTAGAGAGTGAACAATGGTTAGAATTTAACACGGAAAATCCTGGTGCACTCAACAGCATAGTTGCACCTCCGCCAAAAACGCCGTCGGCGCCTCCGCCCGCGGCGGTGCAGCTGTGCTCAACAGAAACAATAAGTAGAACACAAATGAGCTTGAAGCGATGGCGCCGGTCAAAATGTAGCTGTATTTTGAATTTTTACTTGCCAGACCCCTTTTTACCTACTTTATGAAACATCGAAGCAAAAATGACCCTGGCATCGTGTTTAGCTCATGCTGTTCTACCTGTTAAGCCTGTTGTACGCATCGCTGTTAACAACTTTTTCGAAATAACTCAAACGAGTGTAATGCGAGATCAAAGAGAACTGTTCACCGCCAATTCAAATTTTGCACGTGCCACTGCGCAAAAAAACCATGGTCCTTTAATTAAGCTATGCACTATGAATGCTAATAAAGTATTACCTGCACTTTAATTTCAGTCTTTATGTTGGCCTTGACCTTGTTGCCCTTCACTTCTTCCTCTTGCAGGCTGTCAAGACTTTCCTTCAAAAGCGAAAGCGAGCAGAAATCCATTTGCTCTTCACTAGTTTCTTGGTGCAGTTTAAATTTGACTTGTTGTGAGGCAGACATTTGGTTGGAATAGGCATGTGGGTATAACTCCAACTTCCACTCAATACCAGATTGCCTAGGTGGGCAGAAGGGAAGGCTGGCAAAACAATGACCAACGTTGGTTAGCTTCAGCAGTGTTTTGAACTAAAAGATGATATTGCAAAATGATTTTATAGTCTTTGTGCTCAACCTTTTCAATGCGCCAATTAAGTTTGGCTGAAGCCATGGTCACATTCATGTTTTGGTTAGACACTTTCTTGCAGGACGGAAAATCGGGCACTTTATAGCTAAAATGTTGAGGCCATTTCTGCAAAAATATTAGTATTTTTGCTGGTTTTTTAGTTTTTTTCTTTTAATTTAAAATGTTTTTGAAGTTGTATAGAAAAGAAGGTGCTAAACCAAGCTGAACTCTGCTCTTGAACTCTGGATGACCATTTTTTATAACAGTGAATCCATCATGAAAATCCAATGTCCTTTGTATTTAGTTTGAAGATTTTCGCGAAAAAGTTTTAATAAATGGCTTTTATATTAAAATACAGAAAAATCTTAAAATTTTCATTGAGCCAGTGGAAAAAAGAAACACCTCAACTTTAATGTAAAATGTTGCGGATTAACTCTAACATGTTTTCGCCTTTTTTGTATTTTGGGAAACATGTTTGAGTCAGTTTTCACTTACGCTGGCCTACCCTCCTAAGAAAACAGCAGGCGGAACAAGTCACTTTTTGATTTTATTCGTAGGTTAAAGGGGCATGATCAACTGTTCAAATTTTGTCCCCGCCAATTCAAAATTTTTTGAACTTCTGTACGGATTTTTCAACTTGGTTTCTAACAAAACAAGGCCTAGAATTTAATTTTAGATATGGTTTTGTTAGAAATCAAGTTGAAAAATCCGTACAGAACTTCAATGATTAGGAAAAAAATTTGAATTGGCGGGGACAAATTTTGAACAGGTGAGCATGCCCCTTAAAAAACCCAAGAACTTTCAATTAATTTTTTTGATCTTGATGGCGGAAAAAAGTAAGTACCCCGTACCAATAGCTACATCGAAAAACAAACCTCTATAGCTGGGTACATCTTGTGGGGGAATCTAGAATAAATCAATTGTTATAGTTTTTTAACGTTTAAAAAAATGGCAAAAGAAAAGAAGATACAGTCGAACATCGATATATCGTACTCCCTCAAGTTTGTTCCCACCTAGGGTCCGACGATTTTTTTAGCTCGGGTTTTGAAGTTTTTTGCCTAAACTGATTCTTCAAGGATCGCCGGGATTCCAACTTTACCGAACGTTTTTAAGAAAAAGACGACAATAAATTTGTCATAAACACCATCGGGTCTCGATATAACGTACTCCTATTTTCAAAAAGGGGTACGCTATATCAAGACACACGAGTCTTTACGGCAAAATTTTTAAGTTTTCAAAAAACGATCGTCAAAATCGGAATCCCTGAGACTTTTCGACTGGACTGACGAATCAGTTTCGGCAAAAAACTTTAAAAACCTAGCTGAAAAATCGTCGGACCCTAGGCTGGAACGAACTTGAGCGAGTACATTATATCGAAACTTGACTGTACCTTATGAGTTTTAAAGAAGAAGTTTCTAGGAAATATGCTTTTTAGTGAGTTGAAAAAAAACAACCCGATAAAATAAATTTAAAAAGTACGCTATCTTATCTTCAACATATAAAATTAATCACTTCAAAAGCTAAGCTTGCTATAATATATTATGCTTACATCTGTAGGCACTTGTTGGATTGGGGCCCCACCCTAAATTTCTCGAAACACAGATTTTTTTTATTTAAATTTGCGGTTTTGCTTTTCATAGTGTTTTCACATTTTTTCCTTTGACATTTTTAAACAAGTACCAAAACGAAGAAGAATGGAAGAGCTTCGAAATTTCACTATGGCCGATCTCTATAAAAGACTCGCTTGGGATGATCAAATCAAAAGCTTCTCCATTCCAATCTTATCTGCGTTTGTGGAAAGCCTATGAAGCTGAAAAAAATCAGTAGAAGCAATTGAGTCAGTCTGGCAAAAACATAAGGTTCGACATAAGAATGAATTCGGAACAGCCAGAACTCTGTTTTTGTTATACGTGTCTTATTTTGTGTGGAGAATAAAACTCAATGGTCCAGACATATTTTTTCACTTGTGGTGTCAAATATCAGAGATGTATGTTTATGAATGAAAAATAAATAAAAAATCTGTGCTTCGAGAAGATTGGGAAAAAATTTAGGGTGGCGGCCCCAACCCAACAAGTACCGATCTGTAATACAGCTCATATGAATCTAGTTAGATAAATGTTTGAAGCTTAATGACGCAAATTGGTTATACCTTTTTAGTTTTAACTGAAAAATTGGTGTGGTTATTGATTATTTAGATATACCAGGCATTTAAAATCTAGAAAATCTTTAATCTACTAAAGATAAAATAATTTATTTTTCAAAAACAAAATCATAATTTAGTTACAAGTAAAGAGTTTTTCTTCTCAACAATTTGATTGACAAGTGTTTCACCATTTGCCTGTATTTTTAACTCAAGGTGCTCTTTTACAACAATTGTTTCTATTGGGTTCTTAGAGTGTAGTTGAGTGTATGTAGATATAATAATGTATCTGACAGCGCACAGCAGCACAGTCATGATGCTTAGTAAAATAAAGACCAAACAGGTATACTTAAAGACATCTTGATTTGTTTGTAAGCCCAACTTAGGGGAATGTTTAACACACTTGACATATTCTTCAGGCAATGCAATCAAAAGATACAAATATATCATAGCTAGCGCAGTGTAGGCTACTATCCACAAGAGCTAAAAGGAAAGCGGGATAATAATTTATTTTAACAAGTAACTCAACTAACATTTGACCAGAGGTAGGCAGCAAAAAAATGTCTGTCTTTTTGTTTCAGTCCGACCAACAACGAGATCGGAAAGCAACACAACAAAACCATTAGGCTAAATGACCAAACTTTGCTTATCCAACTAGCCAAAACTGTCAAGCACAAAATTTCAAGTAGAGCAATTGTAAAAGTCGCAATCTGAATACTTAGCCTTTTGAAATAGATTAAAACATTTTTATGTTATACGCATCTAATTTTCAAGCTTCATTCAGACATATGTAAGAGCCGGCTAGGCCCGTGGTGGATCCAAGTTTTTAACTCAATTTTTTGCCGACGGACCGGGCCAGCCTGTCTCTGCCCGTCAAACAAATGAACTTCAATATTAACAAGCACCGATCTGTAATCATTTTTTCCTACGCACGCACAATTTTTTCATAATTTCGAACCATCGACTTGTCGAGCCTGTTGGTTGACATAGCTAGATCGAATGAGTAAAAATAAAAGTGCTAAAAAAGTTGTTCAGCATTGAAAGTTGGCGTGAATCAAATGAAATCTATTTCATACAGCTGAAGTGTACCTTTTTAACGTTAGTACTTTTTAAAACCCCCTAGGATGGCCGTTGGCAACCCTAAAAGTTGCGGGGCGGCGTAATTACCACAATGGTCCTGAAAATACGCTTAATTTTCTGTCAAGCAATTACAAAGAGTAATAATAATGATTAAAGTAATGATTTATGTATTGATTGCTAAAGTGACATTCAAAATATACACTTACTTTGTATTTAACATGAAATATTTGATTCAAAGTAGGCAAATTAGCCTTGTAAAATAGTAAATCCATGTTGGAAGTAAGAGCAGCCGTAAAGTTGCTAGTAAGAGTACGTATAGAGTTTTTTTTAATAACAGTCAGACTTTTTAAAGACAAATGGTTTTTATGTGAGGTAATTCAAATCAAATACTATTAGAAATAGTGCTTTCACAGAAAATATTTCACACAGAAATTTTTATTTGTGTCAACTGCTAAATCCAATCAAACAAATAATCTTTTAAAGAAGGTCTGCATTGAATGACATATAAATGTTAATTATATTTTACTGACCGCAAATATGCTTCCATATTGAGTTTCCCAACATATGTAATGTAACAAACAAATTTTTGTGTATTCTATCATGATCCAGAAATTCGAGTAACAAGGTTTCTTACTGACTTGTGCAAAATTATAGAAAATTGAATTTTAAAGGACATGTCTCAATTACAGTGCCTTAAATGAAAAACTGTAAAGTACAGGATGGCGCGAGAAATTCACAGCATTTCAAACGCTTTTATTTGTTATAGAACGCGTCTTTGGAAAGTCTATTTTCACGAGGACGACTATCCTTGAGCCCTAAAGTAATTTGGCATATAATGTCAAAAACTATTTTTTCCCTGGTCCTCCTGACACCCTTTCTGGGAGTTCGGATGGATCTGTACCAAATCTTAGGTGGACCAAGGTGAAATCGTGTTTTTGACTTTCTATATAAAATTAATTTAGGGTTTTAGATACAAAAGAACTTACAGGTGAAAACTAAAATCTTAAAAATGCGTTCTACAAAGAGTCATGAGCGTTTGAAATACTAAGAATTTCTTTCTCCACTCTGTAGATTTTAAAAAATTAAGATAGACCCAAAAAAAGCATATTTTTTAAAAAATAGTTAAATGTCTTCGAACAGAAAAAATTTAACCTTTCCCTCTCATTTATTTCCTCCCTGAATTTCTTTTCCAGTGCTAAATCCATTATTTGCAGTTTTTAGACACCGGCGCAGTCCAGATCGAAATTGCAGAAAAATCTCTAAATTTATAAAAAAAAATGTTGCCTTGGTTTACTGCAAGGCATTGGCTGCTTCGAAGGAAAGGAAAGTGCTGACTAGTGAATGAGACTTTCTCTGGGATGCAGCACAGAATCAGATTGATTTTCAAACCGCTTTACCAGGTAGAATATTTCCAATTGATTTAAATAGGCTCTGAAAAGGTTTGTCTTGCTGCCTTCTTGATCCCCAAACTTAAATATTATTTAGGCGTTCGAAGAAGCCGGCTTTTCCCATGCAGACGGAGCGGCTCACAAGATCAATAGAGTGGTCCAGAAATCGATCCTCATACAACCTGAAGTTCAATCCCTTTTGGTATCCTGCCGAAAACTGGTCTGCCATTTTAACCATTCTCTACAAGCCTACGATCGATTGAAGAAGGAACAAGAAACTCATCCAGGTCTACCGAATTTTGATTTCCAGTACTAATGAGATTGTTTGATACGCGTTGAATAAATATACGTTCTTTTGATCAGATATGTCGTGTTATTATTTAGTTCCGTCTTGGATTATTTAAGATACTTCCCAATTTCAAAATTCTGAATACCCGCTGTCGGCAATAATGGTCTCGTCTCGGTGGATTCTTGAGTCTCGATAGATTTTTTCAAAAGTCTCGGTCTTGACAAATTTTCAGCTTCACGGTCTCGGATTTGGTCTCGAAAATTTCAAATCTGCAGCCCTATTGATAACGGTTGTATGAATCAATAAAATTACAGAATACATTTTTAGCTAAGGCATTTTTATGCACTTTATACTGTTACAACTTTCTGAGAAACGTTTTTTGTTTGTTTTGTAATGCTTACTATTGAAAAAAAAGTGTTTTATTAACCTTATATCAAACAAAGACGCGTTGTCAGTCGTGTGCACTTTAAACGTTTGCAAAAAAGATAATAATTACGGGTTGTTAGTTTTCCTCTCTGCTACTATTAATCTATGACTATAATTTGCTTACCTTTCTATCTTTAATTTATGTGATTATTATAAAAGTTTGTTCTGATTCATGACATAAAATGTTTGACAATCTTTTTTCCGATCCATCAATGTCAGAATTGCAAAATTTCTTCGAAAAATGCTCTATAAATAAAATGGCCACAGAACAAGATAATTGAAAAAATTGACCTGTTTTTTGATGATTTATAGATTTTTTAAAATTTTATTTTGGCAGAAATATCTTGTATTCATCTTTCCCATCCCCCGTGGCCAAATTTTGACCACTTTTTCGAGCTTTTCCGATCAATATTCGGTTAGAAAACATTTTTTAGGTAGGGGATAGAAATTTTTCTATAATTATTTGACAAAAATTTGACTTTTTGTCTTCTTCCCCCAAGTCTTCTTTTAAATTGGTGTATTCTACCACGTTTCGGTCACCGAGACTGGGTAAGTGAGTGCGCGCATCTCTAACCCCTCTAAACAAGGGACGCAGGGGACTTGGTGAGTTGGGGTTGAGATGGAAGCTTGGGTTGAGTGGTCAAAAGAATCTTTTGATAATATGCAATATTAGATACTTTAGCCTTCTTTTTTTACTTCATCTTCATTTGATTATAAACAAGTAAACTTTTAAATTGTTATACTAAACAAAATATTTTTCATGCTAAAAATATTTTTTTAACAAACGTGTCATAAAAATATAAAAAATTTAGAATGACCAAGTCAACAAAGATATGTCTTTGGAGCAGCCCCAGGTAGATAATATTTACGTTCAAAAAATTAAAAAAATGTAACTTTTTAAAATTAAATTACAGGAATATTTCGACCGCAATGATGTATTCATTTGCCCAGCGACCAGACACCACTGTTTATGACGAGCCATTATATGCTCACTACCTTAAAGTCACCGGTTACGAACACCCTGCTCGTCAAAAATACTCCAGGCTCAGTGCCAGGATGGCGAACAAGTGGTCAGGGACATAATCCTCAAAGAGCCCACTTCTAAGAAGCCAATCACTTTCTTCAAGCAAATGACACACCATTTAGTAGACTTAAATGAGGACTTCTTGAGCGAAACTAAGAATATCATATTCATCCGAGATCCTCAACAAATAATCACTTCTTATGCTGAAGTATTGCCTAATGTTACTCTCCAAAATATTGGGATTGAAAAGCAGTGGACACTGTTCAACCAACTTACTGCTAAAGCAGCCGATGAAAACAATCTGCCTATTGTGCTCGACTCCAATGAGATCCTTAAGGACCCACCCAAAGTGCTTCGTAAGCTGTGTGATGCTCTAACGATTCCTTTCTATGAAGAGATGTTGCACTGGGAAGCAGGTCCAAGGCCAGAAGATGGAGTGTGGGCTGAGCATTGGTACAAGAATGTATGGCAAAGCACTGGGTTCGAAAAACAAAAGACAAGTATGCGTACTTGCCCACAGCATTTGGTGCCTTTGTTAGAAGAATGCAAGCCTTTCTATGAGCGCCTGTTTGTACATTCATTGAAGGCATAATGTGATATTTCATTGTGATTATTTTTCAAATCGCTTTTATTGGACTCTGCCAAAGGCTGTGTGATAAATATTTTGTTTTTCTTTAAGTAAACTTCTTACACATTATTTATGATGTATTTCAAAACTAAATGCACTTTTTGTATACTGACAAGTGTCAATTTACAGTTCCTGAGTAAAAAAGAGGCACTTTTTTAGTCCCCCCCCCATACCCGGATTTTTTAAAAAGTGACCCAAAACAACCCCCAAACTCATTTTTTCTGCTCAACAAAACACGAGAAGCATTTCTAAACCCTTTCTGAATACAAAACTTTGAATTTTGTCAAAAAAATTTGCCTCCCACCCCTCAGCAGTAGGTGGCCTTTTTGGGGTATTTTAGGGACATTTTTGGGTGATTTACCACATTTTTCTTGCTGGAGCTGGGCAAAAAGACTCTCTTAATGCATTTTTGATCAATAGTCTTGCTCGGAATTATGTTTAAGGTAAGTGAGTGCGCCCCCGAAAGGGGCGCAGGGGGCTTGGTGGCTTGGGGTTGAGATGCGCACACCCACATACCTTAGACACAAATCACTCGAAAGTGACTTTGGATGCATAAAACATGCATACCAGAATTTTTTATGCTGTAGGCACCAGAGAGTAAAAACATGTTCAAAATCTATATAA
Source organism: Ditylenchus weischeri (assembly GCA_029231635.1). Lineage (NCBI taxonomy): Eukaryota > Metazoa > Nematoda > Chromadorea > Rhabditida > Anguinidae > Ditylenchus > Ditylenchus weischeri. Next base: position 338,052 of record JAMRYI010000004.1, on the reverse strand, counting down.
CAATTTTGTAAAACATTTTCTGATTTTTAGAAAAATGTGATAAATCACCCAAAAATGTTTCTAAAATACCCCAAAAAGGCCACCTACTGCTGAGGGGTGGGAGGCAAAATTTTTTGACAAAATTCAAATTTTTGTATTCAGAAAGTGTTTAGAAATGCTTCTCGTATCTTGTTGAGCAGAAAAATGAGTTTGGGGTGGTTTTGGTCAAAAATCGGGCATGGGGGGAACTAAAGAAGTGCCAAAAAAGATACTTATTAGCTTTACAGTTGACTATCGTTTATCCAACACCTCCGAAAGATCGTTCCAGCCTAGGGTCTGAAACTTTTTTACCCTGACTTTTTAAATTCTTTGTCAGTTGTCTTTGATCAGTCTAGCCGAAATATTGCAAGGACTCCGATTTTGCCAATCGTTTTTCCTAAATGCTTTAAACTTGTCATAATGACCTGCGATCTCGATAAATCGACACCTGATTTTTAAAAAGGGATGCCGGTTAATCGAGAATTAACTCTCCAGATTCACAATATTTTGCGGAAAATCGTGTACTAATAAATTAAATAAAAACGAGTAGCTATCTATTTTCGATTAGCTATAAACATGTTTACCACGAGTTAGTTTTTGTTTGTTTTCGCGTTTTTTCTTTGCTAAACTTATTTGTTTTCCTTTCAAAACAGTAAAAGAAAATTGATTAATATGACCTCTGGACTACCAGAAATGATAATAAACGCTTTTATCAATAAAGTACGCAGATGAAATCGCGACACGCCTGTTTATAGCTCGCATTTAAAAAGAAATCTTAAGACACACCATTTAAGTTTTGCTTATTTGTGTTCTAAAATCAAAATGAAGCAACAGTTCTATCCCCAAAACGCCAACATCCAAGTCTTTATCAAAGACCGTTTGTACACTCGCAGTGAAGCCAAGATTTCTGTGTTTGACAGTGCTGTTCAAGGAGGTGATGCAGTATGGTAGGTTGGCTTGTATAAATATTTATTCTGTAACGCATAATTTGCTAAAGTTCATTATAGCAACTCCTCTCAAAAAGTGGTTTTAACTACTTTTTGTGTGTTAGCCTAACACGTAGAAACATGTTTTAGGTGGGCTATGAAATCGAATTTAGTTTTTTCATAAAGTAGTTTGTTCTTTATTTGTAGTGGTTTTTACAGCAGTTCTTGCTAACGTCCCTAAAAGTACAAAGTTTAACGATTAGGCATGGGACGAGCTACTGGGGACGGCACTTATAAAATTTTTTTGGAATTTTTGATTTTTTTCTTGGGGGACCAAGGCAAGAATTTTTACTTTCCGAGCAAGACTCTTGATCAAAAATGCATTTAGAGGCTCTTGTGCCAAGCTCTAGTCAGAAAAACAAGGTAAAAATGTAAAAACAGAAAATCCAGGTACCCTCCAGTACCTTTTACCTTGGTCCTCCAAGGCAAAAAGTCAAAATTCAGTCAATTTTTTTTCAAAAAGTGCCGTCCCCCACCTAAAAACATGTTTTCTACACGTTTCCGGCCCTGAAACATACAAAAAAGCGGTTAAAACCCTTTTTCGGGAGGAGTTGCTATAATGAACTCCGGCCTTTAATTAGCTACAGTCAAGTCCCGATATAAAGACAGCCCCACGAGTTCGTTCCCGTCTAGGGTTCGACAATTTTTTACCCTGATTTCTTAAGTCTTTTGACGGTTGCCTTTGGCTGATTTAGTCCAAATTATTGTGAAGATTCTGATTTTGCGGATCGTTTCTGTAAATAATCACAGTTTTGCCAATAAGTCCCAGGGTCCTCGATATGACGACACCACTTTTGGAAAAGGCAGAATCTTTGCGATAATTTGGACTACACTAGCCAAACATAACTGGCAAAGACTTGAAAAATCAGGGCAATACAAATGTCAGAAACTAGGCGAAACGAACTGGAAGCTCGAAACTTGAGTATATATAAAATCTTAAAAGAAAGAAAATAAATTTCAGGGAAGGTCTGCGCATTTACAATGGCAAAATATTCAGTTTTGAGCAACACATTGAGAGACTGCAAAACTCAGCAAAAATACTAGCTTTCACAGATATCCCAACCACAGAGTTTATTTTCAATGCCGTGAAACAAACACTTCAAGCCAACAAGTTTTACAATGATGCCCATATTCGTCTGACACTCACCCGTGGTGAGAAGATCACTTCAGGAATGGATCCTAGACTAAACCAAGGTGGCCCTTGTCTCATTGTTTTGGCTGAATACAAACCTCTAGTGTATGACAATGCTAAGGGCATCAAGCTTATTACTTCTCATATAAGACGCAATTCACCTATGCACTTGGACTCAAAAATCCACCACAACAATTTGTTGAACAATATTTTGGCTAAAATTGAGGTTTCTTTTTAGTATTTTGACTTTGGTACAAAATTTGAATAATTTTTAGGCTAACTTCTATGGAGCAGACGATGCTATCATGCTAGACAATTTGGGCTTCGTCTCAGAGACTAACGCTTGCAATATTTTTTTGGTGAAAAATGGTATTATTTGGACCCCTCACGCTGATGCTTGCCTTCCTGGGATAACTAGAGCAAATGTGATTAAACTAGCCAAAGAGCTAGGTATTCAACTGGTGGAGCGCAATATCTCTGTGGCTGAATTTTACACAGCAAGTGAAGTGTTCATGACTGGCACAATGGGCGAACTGACACCTGTATATGAAATAGATGGAAGACTTATTGAGAACAAAGAGAACAGTGGTGTAAGAGCCAAACTGACTCAAGCTTACAAGTCTCTAACTGAAACTTCGGGTGTTTCGATTGATTGAAACAAATAAATTGCGGCTTAAAAAACAAATAAAAATTATTTTTACTTAGCTGCTGTTTTGATGCAATAATATACATATCAATATTGCAAATGACAACCAAAAAAAATTCTAGCTTTAATAAGGACACAGAAGAAGGCGAAAATGACCAAAAAAATGTTAAATGGTTGTCGATATTTTTAGAAAATATTAAAATTTATAACTGTTTGATTTTGACGAAGTGTGGCAAATTTGGGTTGATCAATCAGTCTATATAATCAAAGTAGAAAAAAGCTGTAACATGCATTAATGCAAACAAAACAGTCATTGACTGTAAACTGCAGTTTTGGCAAATCATTTATTTAGGGCGGAAATGGCTTTTTTGCATCCAGTCATTTCCGCAAATAAATTTAAAAAAATTTTATTAATAATATGTAATACCGTATAACCTCTAATAGACGGGCATGACCGTCTATTTTTCAACCCTTAAAAAATCGAAAAAAAAAATATTTCGATTTTAGGATTTTTGGGTACTCAAAAAAATCTAAAAAGCGGGATCAACTAAGATAGAGGTGATCAAGAAAACGCAAAAAACAGATTTGCAAAATAATTTTCCTGGGCTGAGATATAGGTCCTTAAGGGTGCCCGTCTATTAGAGGGTGCCCGTCTATTAGAGGGTGCCCGTCTATTAGAGGTTGTACGGTAATTGAAATCGAAAGATTGTTTAAACTATGTAAAATTACTCTCTTTGTATATAATTTGTTTGTTTATAACATGACTTAACATAACATAACTTTGAAGGAAAAATGTTTGAGCAAATGTTACAAATCTATTGGAAAAGAAATAAAGGTAGTTATTTTAGCACTTTATTTAGTGGCGAAAAATGACAGAAGAGCAGGTTAAAAAAGCTATCTGTTAGTAGGTTTTTTTAAACTTTTAAAGTCGGTCTAACTGTGTGATTGATTAATTTAATTTAGTAACTACAATGGAAAGGCAGTCAAGTGTCAGTGTGATCTAGTAAAAGGCATGTGTAACGACTATTGCTGTGAAGCAACAAGGAAGTAATCATCAAAATGCACAATCTGTAAAAATAGAGCATTAAAACAGAAATATAGGCAATCAAAAAAGTTGGTTTAGATAACAAGAAAAAAAATACGAGAGTCTTTGAGTAATCCGAGCCTCTAATTATTTGCGTACCTCTGAATTACATGTTTTAGTTAGACGCTTAGTAGGTTCATTGCATGATTAATATCGCATTAGGGCACCCATTGCATTTGCCGGTCCCGAGGAGGTGCACTAATTCGTGACTCGACTGTACCTAAGTTTAAAGCTTTTTCGGCTGGACTCCATTATACCATCTCGCCCAAAGAGTGGTTTTAGAGTATTATTTCAACGTTTTAGCACTTAAAACGTGCAAAAAGCATGTTTTTATAGCGCAGAAAGACATTTGCACAAAAAAAATTCGAAAATTTTGATATTTTTAATTGGGGAACCAAGGCGAACCACCTGGAGATACTTGGTACCCTAAATTTTCCCAACCTTCTCGAAGCACAGATTTTTTATTTATTTTTCATTCACAAACATACATCTCTGATATTTGACACCACAAGTGAAAAAATATGTCTGGACCATTGAATTTTGTTCTCCACACAAAATAAGACACGTATAACAAAAACAGAGTTCTGGCTGTTCCGAATTCATTCTTATGTCGAACCTTATGTTTCTGCCAGACTGACTCAATTGCTTCTGCTGATTTTTTTCAGCTTCACAGGCTTTCCACAAACGCAGATAAGATTGGAATGGAGAAGCTTTTGATTTGATCATCCCAAGTGAGTCTTTTATAGAGATCGGCCATAGTGAAATTTCGAAGCTCTTCCATTCTTCTTCGTTTTGTTTAAATGTAAATGACAAAGGAAAACACTATGAAAAGCAAAACCGCAAATTTAAATAAAAAAATCTGTGTTTCGAGAAATTTAAGGTGGGGGCCCAACCCAACAAGTGCCCTATGTTCAAACCCTATCTTTATAGGGTATTCAGGTACCTTCTAATTTCGGACCATAGAGTATCATGGTTTTTGTCATTTTTTAACCAAAAATTTTTTTTGGCAAAACGACCGCGCCCTAAAAACATGTTTTCTGCACGTTTTAAGTGCTAAAACGTTGAAATAATATACTGAAACCACTCTTTGGGCGAGTTGGTATAATAGAGTTTAGCCGCTTTTTCTCAAGACAAGGTTTTTTTATTACATTGACTTTTTACAGATATGCAAATAGTGAGATACAAAATAGGTGTCATAAAATTTTTACACATTGCGCCAAAATTTTTTTATATAAGCTATTAACTGCTATTTTAGTGTAAGCATCAAAAAAAGAAACGAAAAAGATTATTTGCACTTTGCAAGTTTGTTAAATTACATATTGAAATAAACGTATAACAAAATTCTTAAATTTGAAAAATTTGAGAAAATTTCATATTAGCCTAGCAAGCATTTATATATTATCAATGTTTTAATAATTATGTAAAATCGTCTAATTCACTTATAGAGTGAATTTATTAAAATAACATTTTAGGCAATCGGAAAGTCTAGGTAAAACTTGTCAAAATAAAAAGCATTTACAACGCTTAGTCGCGTGATAAATGTGACCACTAAATCAAATAACGCCAAACCTACATCAATGAATGTCTGTTTGTTAGTCTGTAAGCAAGTCTGTTTGTTAGTTTTTTCGTTTATTTAAACAAATTAAATTAAGAGCACGCAAAAAAATGTTCGAGTGCTCCGAAAAAATTTTGCAAGACGAATGTGGTGAATCGACCACTAGGATGTGGTTGGAAATGAGTGATCTTCAAATGTAAGTACTGTAATGTTTGATAAAGATTAAGTTACCCCGCCTCCCACTTAATGCGGCTTTTTCTAAGTATACACATATACCAGGGTTGCGAACTCAAAATTTAGAAAAAAACCCTGAAGATTTTCCACCATTTTTATTAAGACTTCATCCGGAATTCGTCGCAGCATACCGTTTACTTTTGCAACCTCGTTGAAAAGATCGTTCTCCGCTATTTCCGACCCCAATTGTTTCGCCAACTGAACAGCATCGGCGTAGTCGATGTTTTTCTGCTTCAGCATTATCCACGAAATGTTCATCGGCAAGCATTCCACTCGGAACCACTTGTCGATGTATTCGAAGACGTTCATGTAGAAGTACTGAAGAAAGAGGTGTACTCATGCATCTTAACCATTCAAAATTAAACTTGAAAAGCTCAGCCACTTCCCCCTGTTTAGAATCGCTCAGAACCCACTCCGAAGTGGCCGGAATTCAAAAATTACTGGTTTTTTGGGGTTTACTAAAGGCGGGTAAACTTTTTACGAAAAAGCAATCTAGCGGATCAGAATTCCAGTGATGGGTTTAATCGTTTGGAATCGTGTGATTTGGTGTGGTTTAAAGTGGTTTATAATGGATAATTGTCGAATTCTGCGCGATTAAACCCATTGGACCGGAATTCTGATCCGCTAAATCGCGTTTTATCCCTTTAGTAGTGCGTTACCCCTTTAGTAAACGCCGAAAAACCAGTAATTTTTGGCTTTTGGCCACTCCGGAGTGGGTTCTGAGCGATGCTGAAAAGGGAAAAGGTGTGGCTTAGCGCTTCATATCCTCAGGCCCGAGGTTGCTGGTTCGAATCCCTCTGAGTGCAACTACCTAAGTATAGGACATTCAGGTCCTGGTCACAATCGTGTTTATTAGTTCAAAGAAAGAAACAAATAACGAAATATGGGTCGTCGAACGATAAAGCTTTGAAAAAACAAAAGGATCACTAACCATGTATAAATCAGTTTCGTGAAACCGTTTCGTGGTCACTAATCGGTCTTTGTTTCACCGGAAACGTGTTTCTTTCAAGTAATTTCGCTGCAACAGGCCCTGTTGCAGCGGTTTCCTTATTAATTTCGTTTCAAGAAACGAGACTGAAACGGGCCAAATCGTTTTCGTTTCAGCTTCGAAAACGAAAATGTGAAACGGTTTCACGGAAACGTTTTTTTCCCCGTTTCCAGAAACGGAAATGTGCTGAGGGCCATTAGATCAGTAAATAGCTCGTTAGAAAATTGAGATTCAGAACTACACAATAATATGAAAATTTTAAAAATCTTAATTTTTTTTTTGAAAAACGGGGTAAATTACTAATTTGACGAGATTTTTGATTTCCTGTCCAATTTGATGGCTTATTGTGAATCTTTATCTTTTTCCAGATTTTTAAATGTCGATAAGGCATCAAATTGCTTAACGAATCATCGAAAATGCACATGCACTAAATTTAGATATCAGGCTTTTGTTAAAATTAAGTCCAACACCAAGGTTTTTAAACTTATAAGCTGGGACGCTAGAATAGGGTTTTTATATAAAATTTCAGCCTACCTAGGGCTATGTTTCTTTTTCTTATAAAGAATGCTGAAATCTTTATTTATAAATAAAAATTATTACAAAAATATTTAAAATTTTACAATTTAAACATATATATTAACGAATGAGTTGTTTTTAAGCAAAAACCGAAAGATCATACGTTAAAAAATCAGCATCTTAAAAAAATTTAAAAAAACCTAAGCAATAACTTTAATTACCATAAATATCTGTAGGAGCTCCGATTTCGGATAAATATGTGTAGAATTCAGTGATCTTTCTGGTGTAAATTTGTTTAATTTCCTCATTTTCCGCCAATGGCAATAAGAAAATGTTGAGAGTATGCTAAATAAATCGATTATTTTATTAAAAAAATGGCTAGACTATAGAATCCCCCCAGCCAACGCAAAATTTACTTATAGCGAAGGGGGAGAGACCCGTCTCATATTGATTCTCGTGCTCTGAAACGGCACGGAAACACTTTGGTTTCCGAAAAATCGAAAAAAATTTTTGGTTTGCCTTGGTCCCCCAAGGTGATGAAACTAGAAAAATTTCAAAAAAATTGTTTTTTTAAATTCCCGCGAAGACATTTTTAAAGGGATTAAGGGCTGTATTGGGAGGGGAAGGGAATAAAAGGGGAACATCAATCACACAGAGCCCACTAACAAGAAGATGTTGAACGTAGTTTTGAATACGTAGCTTTTTCATTCATCCCGAGTGGCTTTCGAGTGATTTGTGTCTAAGGTATGTGGGTGTGCGCATCTCAACCCCAAGGGGCGCAGGGGGCTTGAGAGTTAGAGATGCGCGCACTCACTTACCTTAGACATGATTCCGAGAAAGACTCTTGATCAAAAAATGCGTATAGAGTCTCTTTTTGCCACGGCCCATGTTGAAAAACATGGTTAGACAGTCTAAATAGTCTTAAATTTACTTTTTTTATCGTTTTGCCATGAAAGTGGTCCCTTTTTATTGCCATCCACGCCCAATACAGCATTTATTCCCTTTAAAAATGTTTTCGCGGGAATTTAAAAAACAGTTTTTTTGGAATTTTTCTAGTTTCATCACCTTGGGGGACCAAGGCAAACCAAAAATGTTTTTTTCGATTTTTCGGAAACCAAAGTGTTTCCGTGCCGTTTCAGAGCACGAGAATCAATATGAGACGGGTCTCTCCCCCTTCGGTATAAGTAAATTTTGCGTTGGCTGGAAGGGGGGGGGGAGGAGGCGGGATGGTGCGGATTCCATAGTGTTACCAAAAAAATTACAACTCATAAACTTACTATGATTGCTTCACAAATCTCTCTTATCTCAAACTCTACTTGTTTGCGCTCCTCCACAACTTCATATCTGTTGTCTATATCATGCTTGTAATACTTCAAATTATCATTTTTCATCAATAGATTTTTGTCAGCAGATGAAAGTGTGCGCCACCTATCCATGTGCTGTGCAATCCATTGGCTGTAGGCAGTAAATAGAAGATCTCGTTCCTGCGCCGACAGGTCTTTGTTCTGTGAGATACACAGTTTGACCACTTTGTGCATTAAATGTGCCACGTCTTTGAACATTTTGGCCCACATATAAAATAGAGTTAATTTTGTGTTTAAATACCTACAATCACCTGCTCACAAATTTTAGCTAGTGCAACATGTTTTTCTTCATCCTCGGCATTTTTAAGCAGACGTTTTTCCTCCAGTTTCTTCCATAAACTTTTTAAACTCCATCTTTTATTACTAATATTATTTGATCTAGAAATGTTGGAGTTTGGCATTAGGCGTAGAAATTCTAAATAAATGAAACTGTATTAATACAGTTTTTCAAAACCTTTTAGCGCTTTAAGGCGCATACACAATGAGGAGGCTGTTTGCGGATGCTAAATCAGATTTGTCACTCGGAAATGGACAAAAAAATTTAAAATTTTCCAATAATTATTCTGTTTAAACCATCTTGTAGCTAAGATTCAGGGCTATTAGATGAGCTATTGAAAAAGTAGATAATGTTTGAAAACTTGAGATAAAAAAGAAAGAATCCGCCCAAGCATCCGCACTCAAATTCGACTGAGGATTCTTGGGCGAATTCTTAAAATTTTGAAGCAATATTGACTTAGTCAATAGCTCATTTGGTAGCTTTAATCCTCAACTACATGATTTCAGAAGCTACATAAGCAACTGGAAACTAAGAAAACCGCACCAACTGAATAATTTTGAGAAAAAAAAAAAGAGGATTCTGTTTTAAAGATTCTCAGTGAGTAGTAATAGTCTGCTGTAGCATCCGCAAACAGCCTCCTCATTGTGTATGCACCTTTAAAATGACTACAGTCGAATCCCTTTACAACAAACCTCTCGTTTTTAGACAGACCCCAGAAAATCGTTTGATATTTGAATATATAAAGATCCCTGTTACAACGTCTCCCGAGGAAGGGGGGGGGGGTGTTTGTTGGGTTTCCTGCATCACTTTTTGTATTGGAAGCAGTGTTTCCAATAATTTTCACTCAATGAAAAATTTTCATTCTCTCGATTAAAATGAAATTTTTTCGTAGGAAATTGTACATTTTAATCGAGGGAATGAAAATTTTCGGAAGCACTGATTGGAAGTATATTTATATTCAAAATTTAATCCACTACAGCAAAAAACTTTCTGCCTAAGTGTCTAAATTACGACAAATACATGAATCTTAACAACTACTTCAACTAAAATAAAGTGGAAAATAATAGAGTCTTAGAGTTAAGAATGAGTAAAAGTAAGTCTTAAAAGAAGACAAGGCAAGCAATTAATTTTTTTTGTAAAATCAGGTTTACAGTGCCTTTGTGTGTTTTGCGCTGATTCTTGGTTTTCTTTATATGTCTGTACTAATTTTAAAGATGTTAAAGAATTAACGAACTTGAGGGCTTTAAATGAATTTTAAAATTTTCGGAAAGGGGACATTTAAGAAATAAAAGATCTTAATATGAGAATCTTAAGAAATAATATATCTTAATACCGTAAATGCTCTAATAGACCGACAGTCTCTAATAATCCGACACCCCCTACTTTGAGGGTCTGTATCTTAGACTGAAGAAATTTTTTTGCAAAGCTATTTTTTGCGTTTTCTTAATTCCAACGAGCTTAACCAATTCCACTTTTGGATGTTCACCCAAAATTGACCTAAAATGACTGCTTTCTTGACTTGACCCCTTTCTGACTTTTGTTTGATTGAAATATAAGCATTTACAATATATAATATATATCTTAATATATTGAATGTCGCTGTAAGTGTCGTTTAATTGAATGCCATTCAACAATAAAACAACTTCACCCTGACTTTTGGGGGTTTGAAATATAACTCCACATGTAACTACGGTATGAATTGCTCAAAAAAGACTAAAAATCCGGTTACAAAGTGATTTGAAGAAAAAATTTGATTAAAAAAAATCATGTGTGGACCTAATGCACTTTAGCGAAAACTTTTTAATTTATTGTTTCATCTAAAGATGAAACAATCTATCTGAGCTTAAAAAATGTCTTAGGAACAAAATGAACGACAAAGCTGTGTAGTCATCGTATTTATAAAAGACGCCCTAACTATTGCATCAAACACTCTGTTCAAATTTTTGTTTTAACTTTTTGCTTGACACAACCAAAAGGGCGTGGAAATAAAGGAAGTAAACATACAAATTGTATAAACACAGATCAATGAGACGGTTTTTGCTGTTTTACAAAAACACTTTTTTTTAAGCTCGGTAATGAGTAGGCTAGAGATGCAGGTTTTTAGCTTCCGAAAAAAAAAATTTTAGACATACCGAGTGGCCCAAGAAATTCGCCTGATTTCAAGTGCTCATAACTTTTTTGCCGTGTTGCGATTTCAAAATTCTGTTTTTACAGCCATTCTTAGAATCACGGGCGATTTCGATTGGTATATAATGCCAAAAACACGATTTTTGCTCGGTCCCCCTGTGGTTTGGGCCCTTGTCTGTGGATGGCCTTTGGATGGACAAGGCGCAAACCACAGGGGGACCAAGCGAAAATCGTGTTTTTGACATTACATACCAATCGAAATCGCCCGTGATTCTCTAAGAATGACTGTAAAAACAAAATTTCGAAAACGCAACACGAAAAAGTTATGAGCATTTGAAATCAGGTGAATTTCTTGTGCCACTCTGTAAAATTTTTCGAAAAAAATTTTCAGGAAGCTTTTTTAAAATTTTTACACAGCAAGTAAAATAAATAGTCACTACAAGTCTTTTGTATCGAAAAATATCTAGCTTGAAAATATCTATGCAACAAAAATGGAAAGTTAGAGCCCACTGTATGTCGGGCAAGCACTAATGCTGAAAGTAATATGAACTTGTTTATTTTTTTCTTGTTTTGTCGCTTTTTTTTTAAAAAAGGTAACAGAGGCATTAATAAACAATAAGTAATAATGATACCACAAAATTTACCAATCAAATTGATTGTTAACATCATTGGGCTGTATTGTAGTGCTTGAGATTTCGCCATTTGTTATCCTGCTCGATAGCATCCACTTTGCCTATCAAGCGGTATATAGACAGGCGCACAGTCAATGCAATCAGAGCAAAGGCAGCAAAGGCTATGGCCAAGAGAGTGACCAGTAAACAAGCTTCATATTTGTCGTGCACTGTGGATGGAAACAACTTAATTGCTTCAATCACATACTCTTCTGGCATTTTAACGGCTAAATATGCACAAAAGAGGCTTAAGAAGGTCAGAACAGCAATTTTTAACATCTAAAGTTTGTCTAATTAATTTTTACCTAAAGATATTTCAACCCTACATTGAATAAGAGGTAGATGTTAAAAAGTTCTTTCTTTTCATAAACTATTCCGATTAGCAATATAATTGGAAAGATTGAAGTAAAACTGATTGACCGCAGCAGTGTCACATCTTCGCTCACAAAAACAATGGTCAAACTGTGCATGTACTCATACAATGCGTAGAACACAAGAAATATCTAAAAAAGGGTTGCTTTTTAGGCTCCCTCATACTTCCGCGCAACACGACTCGCGCAACAAACTTTCAGAAATTTCCACAGAAAAGATTTTGCAAGCTTTTCGCTTGCAAGCACCTTATGCTCAAAATGACTGCTAGAATCTAGAGAACATTTTGGTAATTTAATATTTATAACAGCGTGTTGCGCTACTTGCTTTTGCTGATTTCTCAACTTTTTTATATAAACGTATAAATATTAAATTGCCAAAATGTTCTCTAGATTCTAGCGGTCATCATGAGCATAAGTTTGCAAGCGAAAATAAAAATCTTTTCTGTGGAAATTTCTGAAAGTTTGTTGCGCGGAAGTATGAGGGAGCCTTTTGTTCAACATTTTTACTGCTATTTTTGTTCGGCACAATTTTTCATCCTTTATTATATACAAAAAATAAAAATCGAAGTTTTAATTATTGATTTAAGAAAGGTATAAGACACTAGTCACATATTTAAACAAAGTTTCATGACAAAAGCAGCAATTCTGTGTCTTCAATCGTGTGTTTGTCACAAATACAAGATGTTTAAAAACAATTAGATACACAATTTGATTAGGACCTGTTTTAAAGTGCAAACTTTAATTCTTAATTTTCAGTCAATTTTTATTGTCAATTAAATTCTAATTACCTGGATATCCCATCCTGATTGAGAATTTGATTTGAGATCAATCATAGTTTTAAAAAAATTCTCTTTTTATTAAAAACAAATAGAAAAGCAAAATCTGTAAAAAGTAGGCAATAAATTTAAACAAAATCAAATATGTTTAAGTATCACGTGTGTCAATCAAACTTATATAAATCTTGAACAAGTCTCATAACTATTTAATTAAAAATTGACACACTATTTGTACCTCTGGTTTTAATATTTTTGAGTTTATTCCTGCTAAATTTATCTGATTGACTTCATGAGCAATCTCTTTTTTTCGAACGGTCGCTTTTTTCAGTTCGAAAATCCTTTTATTTTTTTGACTTGCTGTGTATATTGAAAAAATTAGTTAGGACAGTTTTTGCTAAAATACTCCAGATTTAGTTGCTCCTGTTTATACAAACGTCAAGATTTGGCTTGGTTAATGTTATAATTACTTTAAAGCCATGCAAGTTTTATTGATTAATTAAATAAATTTGAATAAAAGGAACTAATTTTGCATTCAAAATTTTCTATACAGATTTTGCGGCTGTGCCAGTAACTGTGGTGTTGGGAAATTGTTGTTTTAAAATCTTCTCGACAGCCAGGCGAACAAAACAGCCAACACACGCAAAGATAACGGTCAGTCCAGTCATCAGGACAGCAATGCAAGCACCCAGCAAAGCCAACATCTTGGGGTCTTTTGGCAACTCCACAAGTTTCTCCAGTCCCTCTTCAGGCAATAAAGCATACAGCAGGAAACAGACAATACCTAAGGCAACGGGCAAAGCAACAATAACGGTCTAAATAATGTTATATGTGCCGTCCAAACATGCAAATATGTGTCATACATTGTAGAGAGTATATATGGCAATCCAATGTACTTTCTTGCACACCAACCCGGCCAAAAGGCACAGTGGAAACATACAGAAGAAGTAGCACAATCGAATAATCCATTGCTTTTGCACCACACAAGCAATCGAAATAAAAACACAAAGTTCCAACAGCCCGTAAAAGAAAGAAATAACCTGTGAAAATAAAGAAATTAACTCTTGAATTAACGGGTGACAAATAAGTTCCCGGACACTATACAAACTCTTTTTTGTTATCTTTTTTAAATCAATTTTTAAATATATCATTTGTAGCCTTGAATATCCTCTACAAAATGAGCTATCTCTCCACATTTAAAAATTGTTTGTCAGAAAGCCTCATAAAGATTTTATGTACCTGAGAGATTTCGCAGGGCAATTCAAAAATGTTGCTCTGGGCCATAGCCGATTGTTATCTTAAAGCATTTGAATTTTTAACGTAAAAAGATAAAAACGGAGTTTGTAAATGTTCGGGAACTTATTTGTCAACTGATTTTCTAATAAATTTTTGTGGATTTTTAAAAAAATTTTACACAATTTTTTAAAAGAACATTTGCAATTTTTTTACACTAGTTTAAAGAGTTTCTGTCAGTCTTTTTGCAAGTCAATTATACGATAGTTTTCTGCTGAACATTTAAAAAGATCTGTAAAAATTTTAAGAATATAGAATTATTTTACAAGGTATTATTTCACAAAGTAACAATGTTCGAATTTTTTTCGAAGGACAAACCTTTTTTGGGGAAAATCGACTTCTTTTTGGGGCAAAAGGGCCTTTTACCCCAAAAAGAAGCCGATTTGACCCAAAAAAGTTGTTTTGACCCAGCTAATTTTTAACCAAAAAAAAGTCTTTTTGCCCCAAAAAGGTTGTTCTTTTTGAGGGACCAAAAGTTTTGCAAAAATGTGGAAGGCAACTAGGAATGCAAGGTAAATTTCAAATAAAAATTACGGCAGAATTTTTCATCAAATGTATGCATTAAGCCTAAAGTCGCACCTAAATTTTGACAATAAATTAAAATAAAAGTGTTCTGTACGCATTACTTTTGCCTATTTGTATACTTTTGATCTAAAAACTCAGAACTCCACTGTAAGTTATTTTGTTGTCATTATTCAAGAATAAAATGTTAGCTGGACATTTAAATTTGAAAATTTACGTGTGGACGATAAGTGAAGATGTGAGTGCAATCCTGCACGCAGTATGCTCGGCATAACATTCTGCCTAATGAAGGTCTATTTCTAAGATTTCTGTTGTTGTGATCAGCGTTATCAGCAGCCGCAGAATTCATAATTTGTATTTGAAACTAACTAATCGATGAAATATGGTTCAAGAATGGGAATGTTAGCCTATCTATGTTGAATTAGCAGATCGATTGATGGTTGATAAAGCATCTCTTCTTTTGTCTTTTGGTGCCTTATGCCTTGTATTTGATGCTTAGTCATCGAGGAAAAGCTGCCTACTATAATAAATAAAATTTTGGATTTACATGTAGCTTTTTGATAAATAAATAAACTATTTTCATCTTCACCAAAAATAAAAAAGTGTAAAATAAGTTCTGCATGGATTTTGAGCGCTTTTTTTTTTAAATTTATTACAGTCAACCCTCGATTTAACGGCCCCACCTCAAGTTCGTCCCCGCTTCTATGCGATTGAAAAAGTATTGACCTACAATACCATCCAAGCTATGCAGTTCTTTGTTGGTCTTTCCCTTCTTCGTAATCAAGCATCCTGCGACAATTGCAATACTGCAATGGCTATTGAAAAGCGTGGAAAAAGAATTAACGGTATTCAGGTATGTGTTTCTTTATTCTTGCTCATATTTTTGTTGTTGTTATAGTGGAGGTGCAGAAAAGATAGGAAGCTCTGCTCTCGAAAAACAATAAGGAAAGGGTCGTTCTTAGAGAATTCGCATCTTTGTCTGGAAACGTGGCTTCTAATCTTCTACATGTGGGCAAACGACTTCTCCAATCAACAGCTTGTAAAGGAACTAGGTTTGAATGCTCATAACACTTGCGATTGGCTCACCATGTGCCACGAAATCTGCCAAAAGTATGTTTTTTGGAAACATCAAATTTTAAAGGATGCAGGGTTATAAATTATTCTATTTAGCTATTGTCACAATCAGGAAAGGCTTGGTGGTTGTGGTCGATTCATCGAAATTGATGAAGCTGCGATTTGCAAACGAAAATACAATCGGAATCGCAGTAGAAAGGGTGTAACACAGTGAGTCTTTGGCGAAGTCGAATGTGCTGCAGGTGACTTGGCATTTGCAATTCGGGTTAAGGATCGAAAAAAGAAGACACTTCTTCGAATTATCAGGAAGCATATTCTTCCAGGCATAACAATTATCAGTGATGAATGGCCAGCTTATAGGAAACTTGGCAAGAGGATTGGATGTTCTGTGGGGTACCAGCACTACACGATTTGCCGTAAGCGCAGTTTTGTTAGGTTATTGAATTTTCCAAACCATTTAAACTTTATTGTTTACTTGTAGGACAATCATCGAAGAAGGCATTCTGCTAAGACTTCATACAAACAAATGTGAAGGTCAATGGTCACATGAAGCACAAAGTGAAAAGACTCTTCGGGACAAGCGATTCTCAAGTGTCGTCCTATGTTGCCGAAGCCGTTTTCCGTCAGAATTGCCGTGCGAAAAGCTTGGATGTCCTTACGAAGTTCTTCGAGCAAATGAATGTAATAATGGTGTAACGTAAAATCTGTTTTTATTGTATGATAATGAATATGTACCCTAAATTCCCGCGTATAACCCGCACCCCATAGATAACCCGCACCCCTCAGATAACCCGCACCCCATAGATAACCGCACCCCGTAGATAACCCGCACTCTCGCATGTTCGACTCCAGTTTCATTTTAAATTAAATTAAATATTAAATTGAAATTTTATTAGAAATATTGACAAGTTCTAAAGATTGCAAATCTTAATTTTTAAAATTTTAATAGGCTGAACTGCCATGGTTAATAATTAAAAATATATAGTTTTGTATTTGCCGTTTTAGGGTTGTACAACTTTCAGAAAATTTCTTGAAAATTTGCGCATAGATAAAAAAATTTATTTGTGAAGATATAATCAGGAAATTATAAATTTATGAATAAACTATTATTAAACTATTATTTTCGTTAAAAAACCAAAGAAGTTGGCTAAGGTAAATTTTGCACTGGAATTTTCGATTACCTAAAAAAGTTCTTAAAAGATGATTTCAGACGGATTTTGACGGAACAATTTAGCTGGCGGTCAACTCCCTGATTTAGTTTGTCCTCATCGAAGTGGCTCAGCCTCCCTCTTCTTTGCTTATCCCATAGGTGTTCTTCTTTGACGGTTTTGGCCATTACAATTACTATTACTCAGATAAGCCTCTCTAGAGAGTGAATAAAAAATAAGACCCTACTCTAATATAAGATCCACAAAAATATAAATTTTTATTGTGTGATTTTATTTAACCTTTTTAGTGCTAACCAGAATTCATGCTATTAGGAACCTTTATGAATGTGACCAATTGATTTAACAGAATGGAAGCTGACAGAAATAAAACACGCAAGTCTCGGTCCATATAACGAGCATAAAATTTGACATTAAAAAACATACACCGTATTTCCTCTGAAATACATTCTTTTGGCAAGGGAACAAATGTTAGTGACCAAGTCAAATAAAAAAACCTTATATACCATTAGACAGAGCATCAAAAACACTTTTTCAGCATAAATATCCATTTTCGCAGGTGTTTTCCAATATCGCTTGGTCACTACTATATAGTCACCTCTCGTAAGAGGTGATTTTAAATGTCGCTTTGGGCTTTTTTTTGACACTTCGGTGTTATGATATAAAGGTGGAAATTGGATTACATTGAAACGCAGCACCAAATTACTGAAATCCAGCACCTAATTTTCATAATGGCATTTTCTAACCTATTTTAAGATAACCTTCCTAACGTGTAGCCCAGGATCTCAGCTTTGTAACTAGCTATTGAACTCTACTGAATGATTTCAAAAGTTAAGAAAGTTGCGTGTTTTTACGAATTAACTTTTTAATTTAGTTTTCTTCATCTAAACACGTAAATCTCTCATCTTATGAAATCATTCAGTAGAGTTCAATAGCTAGTTAGAAAGCTGAGATCCTGGGCTACACGTTAGGAAGGTTATGTTAAATTAGGTTAGAAAATGCCATTTTGAAAATTAAGTGCTGGATTTGAGTAATTTTCTGCTGCGTTTTAGTTACAGCCGTGGAAATTTTAAAATCAAAATTAGAATAGTGAAATTTATCCGGAAATGCTGTAAGAATTGATGGTCTTTTTCGAGTTTTTTCATTTTCCATTCTTAGAGTATTTTTTGAAGAAATCATGTAATTCTGAAATTGATGTTCCCAATCAAAGTTTGAATTATACCTATTTTTTTCATTGTCAACAGAAAACGACATTTAAAAAACACATGTTATGTTAAATTTCGTCACTTTTGAGAAGAGTTTTTATTAGAAAATTCACCGTAATAAAGGTTATATTTGTACAATTGATAGTTTTTAATTTAAAAGCCCTGATCAGCCTCCCGCGAGGCAAAAGTTGCGAGACAAATTTCAAATGGTCTGTAAGAGGAACTTTTATATTTCACCTTGAAACATTTTAAACTCAAAATCATCAGCATAATCTAGCGAGCGTTTCGGTATTGAAAGTTTCTGAAAATGTTAAAAAAAAGCTTTTCATTGAAGATGGTTTCGTGACTTTGTCAAGTGTCTCGTGACTCTGATCCGCGACAAGCTACAGTGACAAACTTTTTTTCTAACATTTTTATAAACTTTGAATACTAAAATGCTCGCTAGATTCTGCTGATCATTTTGAGCATAAAATGTCTCAAGGTCAAATTGAAAAGTTCCTCTTACAGACCATTTGAAATTTGTCTCGCGGGAGTCTGATGAGGTCTAAAAAAATTTATTGCAAATACAAAGTGCTGTAATAAAAATATTTGCAAATCTTGAATTTTATATTTATTTAGTGTATTTATTATTTATTTAAAAAAAGAGTAATTACTTAAGGAGAAACTTGATTGGGCTTAAGCAGCAAACACGATGTTATCATTTTTCGGGGGCAGTGTATTGTCCATAACTATCGCCACATTCTTCTCTTGCTTGGTGTTGTCCATATGAGCAATCACAATTCGGATAGCTTTGCGTACCATGTGCAAGCCTACAGCTGAAACAGCAGACCCGACACTCATCGTGATGAAGTAGATTTGCACATCCGACTGGTCTTCCAGGAAGTCTTGCTTGACGGTCAGCCGCTTGACATAGTCGGCTGGCAATTCCGCAGCCAAGTAGATGAACAGGCCAGTTTGCAGCCAGTAGCAGGCGATGTAAAATCCCTGTTATGCAAATCTTATTGAAATATCTTTATTTAAAAAATGATGTAAAACCAACGTTGTAGATCAAATAGATGACGAACAAACTCTTCTTCTCGTAGACCACAGCCAACAACAGAAGGATAGGAAAAATGGTGGAGAGGCAGGAGATTTGGATCTGGTAAGACTTCACGAAGGTGAAGCTGGAATAGACACGAAGAATGAACTCACACACAGCAAACATCATCAACACCACCTGCAACTTGAGCAAAAGTAGTACAAATTTTAGTAAAAAATTGATTTGTAGAAAGCTTTGAAATGTTCACTTTGATAATTTTCGAACACTCTGTAATATTTTTCGAACTTTTAAAACGAAGCCCCTAAGGCAAAATTGGACAATACTTTTTTTGGCGCAAAAACACTTTTGGTACTTCTCTAGTTGACATCACACCTCTGTTTGTGCCCTTGTGCTTTTGGGGCAGAGGAAACTACGGGATCACTTAAGAGGTTTAGTTCGATCTTCTTAACCCATAATAATGAATATAATCGATTATATGGCCACTCTTTATTTTCTAGAAATTTGAAAAAAAATATTCGAAAATTGGAGGTGTGATGTCAACTAGAAGTACCACACTTTTTTATCTCAAATATACTTTTGGTGAGAATTTTGGTTTTGCGTTTTTCAAACCGTTTTTTAAAGTGATAGTTAAAGCGCTGCGATTCTAGTTTCTAACAAGACATCATTTTTTGCAACATCGCTTAAAAAAGTACAGTCGAACCTCGCTAACACGTCACTAAAAACAAATTTGGTTGGCCAGCAAAGAAATACAATAAATCTCACCTCCGCTAACCCGTCACCCTCGATCCATCACGGGCAAAGAAAATTAGCTCTGCACAATTTTTCCCTATTTTCCAAAGTACAAGACGTAAAAATGCCCCCTTTTGGCGAAAAAGTGCCCTCAAAAAGGTTGAAAAATTAAAGTTCTTTTTGCAAATATAATGGTTTAAAAGACCTACCTGAAGATTGGTGCGCTGCTTAGTAGGAGCAACAAAGTTCTTGATAGGCTGCGCCTCTAAGTTTTGTTGCATTGAAGCCATCGCTCTTGGGATTGGACGTCGAGATTGGTTAAAATGGATGGAAATAGAGTTGAAAAATAAAACTCTAGCAAAATAGGTGTACAGTTAAATCTTTATATAACGAACGCTAAAAAAAGCCCAGTTGTTCGCTATGTAGAGAGTTTGCTATAAAGAGGTCTTTTTCTGGGGGTTGGAACTAGGGTTGGATTCGGTCGGTTTTTTTTGGATCGGTTAACCGACTGAATGGGTTTCAAAGGGTTTGAAGCTATAGTCAAGAAAGAGCGTATGTTTTGCCTGGCTACCCCTTGTTTTTTGTGAAATTTAATTTTCAATCATATCAATTTTAATATTTATATTTACTGCTTTGTTTATCCATGTGTGCAAGAAAGGGAAATTTATTGGATAAATCTGAAAAGTGCCATCCTTTAGCTGAAAAGTGCCATATTTTTTTCTTTTATTCACAGAGGTAAGTATCTAGGCATTTGTTTTAAAGTGATAATACCATTAGGTAGCCCTGCGATTCTAGCTTCTAACGACTTATCATTTATTGCAACATGTTTGCAAAATGTAGCACAAAAAGATAAAAGTATAAATCAAATTATTTTTCCGACTTGTTTCACACTTCAGCGTTTTAGTGCTAGATTTCGCAAATGTGTTGCAACAAATAATACGTCGTTAGAAACTAGAATTGCAGAGCTCCCTAATGATGTTATTACTTTGAAAAAAACCTTTTTAGATATCTAGTATCATTCAACTTTCCTCTCTAAAACTCAAAAAAGGTGGCACTTTTCAGCCGAAGGGTGGCACATTTAATTCTCGTCCAAATTTATTTAAATAAATTACTTTTTAAAACACATAGGCGCAGGGTAGGCTATTGTACGTCAGGGCAAACTTAAACAAGTTTTTTTTACATCTTTACCCTTAGTAGTTCAAGAAACATTTTGAGTCCTATCTATTCTTCGCCTAACCGCAGACCAAAAAAACCAACAAGGAGGAAAAAGGTAAAAATTGACATTAAATTGAAAAAAAACATGGGACAGTGCAAAAAAAAGCCGCTCTTCATTGACTATAGCTGATGTTGATCATATAGAGATTCGACTGTATCAAAACTTAACAAACAACAGCAATTAATAAAAAGCATGGTTAATCTATTATTATTGTTACTTTTTAGTAAAGAGAATGACCGAAGACTTGTTGGTTGTGTTGGAGTAACACATATATATGTGTTAGGCTCAAATAGAAATCCAATCAACAACATTTTGCTAATGGAGTAGAAAAAGCAAAAACCGTATCTGCGTCTCTAACAAATTTCTATGCTCTTTATTCTTAAATATAGTCAATAGAAAATGATAGTTAAAGCAATCAGTATTAACTGTTTTTCGTATCGAAAACAATCAAACGTTTTAAGAAAACTAATAAACGGCCTTTTGTTTGGTAAACTATGGATTCGCAACCCTTTTTGAACAAACTTTTTAAAGTTTTCATTAAGAATTGACAATTTTGACAAAAAAATTCTGAAAGTCACTCCCAATACCCAAATGTCTTTTTGAATCCGAATCTGTTGAGATCTGATCAAAACAACTTTTATGAACTGAGATATCCATTAAAGTAGGTAAGTGGTGCAAATTTTTCTGCCTGATATACTCGAAATAGCAATATCTCAACCCATGAAAATTATTTTGATCAGATTTCAACAGATTTGGATTCAAGAAAACGTTTTGATGTTAGGGGTAACTTTCCGAAAAAATTTTACTGTCAAAATTGTCGATTTTTTTTTATCAAAAGTTCGAAAAGTTTGCTCAAAAGGGGTCGCAAGCCCATAGTCGTCCTTTTGGACCTTAGTTTTCGATATAAAAAATTCTGCTTAATTTATTGGCCAATTATTGTAAGGAGGTTAGGTGGGTAATTTCCTAGGAATAAGTAATGAAAAACAAAATATGGGTTAAATGGCCTCGGTAGCTCATTAGAAACGGGTAAAATTGGTCGTGGATTCGTTTAATTTGTCTCTTTTAGTCTTTTGGACAGGCACGTAATGCAAAATTTTTAAATAAAGTACATTTTGCCGAAATAAAGTACATTTGGTTTTTTTCGTCAAAAAAGCCATTTTATTCGATGCTTATTACCATTTTGAGCACCAAAATAAACATTTTGACGTGAAATCTGATAAATTCTAAAGATTTGCGGTTCCAAATACATGCTCGCCACCGATGGAAATATTTTGAAAGGCGGGTTCCAGTGAAATTCAAACGATAATTGAAATGACGCATTTTAATAAAAATCGAAGAAAAAAGATGCTACCAATCGGAATCGGACCGACGACCGACTTTCGCAGTCCGCTGCTGCTTTGCCATCGAGCCGATACTGTCAGTAATGAAAGTACTTTTCATTACTTATAGCCGGGAAAGTACTCAATAAACTTGCATTTCAAACTAATTTTTTTTTCGAATAATCTTGTTACCCGCCTTTCAAAATATTCCCATCGGCGACAAGAATACCACTTTAAATAAAGTACATCTCCAAAAAAGCCAAAATACATTAACCAAAAGTTCTAAAGAACACCCTCACGAGTTGCAGTCTGAGCTAACGTAAGCCAAACAAAATGATAAGAAACAAAAAGATAATTTTTTTGTTATAATCAATAACTTTTATCAAAAAAGTCTCACATATTTTCATTAGTTCTGCAAATGCAAAAACCTTGGTTAAACAACATTAAATCATGTGTTATCCGTTGGCTAGAAAGAAATCGTGGTGTTGTAGTTGTTCTGTTCTGCTTGCCGGCCAGCTTTGTATTTCTTACATTGTTTTTATTTTAGAATTCCTAAATTTAATTTTAAGATATTTGATGTTCTCATCAAGCTCAACTTCTACATTCAACAATGGCTTTTTCACTCTGCTCCAGAGCACCACTCTATAAGGGTTCAAGACATCCAGAAAGCAGTCGAGATTGGAATAAACTGCCTGTGAAAGAGAGGAAGCCAATGTGCACTGCAAAACCGAATTGGCTCAGTCTTTCTACTAAATTTTTTAACAAGGTTGTGATAGAGTGGAAGAACTTATCTTTTTATTAGACCATATTTTTTCTATTAGGTTTTTAATAATAGTTAAGATTTTTTTTAAATATTGGCTCGCTTTTTTTTTAACTTTTGCCTGCTAATTTTTCATTTGAACAATGCATGGCTAAAGTGTTCAAAGTGGCTAAAAGAAAATCAATAAGCTTTTGGGTCAGCGTTTTGGCAGTTAACATTTTTTAAATTATTATATTAAAATTTAGAAAAACTGTCACCAAATACCTATCTCTCTGTATAACATATTAGAGCTAAACACCGAGAAACTGAGCTTAAAAGTAGAGCCCAATGCAAGTGTGTATGATATGACCTCTTACTTGATTCCAAAGGGATATACTCTAGCAGTGACATTGGAAATTGGTGATGCTACAGCTGGTGGATTGGCCTTAGGAGTTGGAATGACTACTCACTCACATAAAGTTAGTTGAAAAAAGTTTTTAAATCAATCTAAGCTTTAATAAGAAACTTGAAATTATGAGGTTTTTAAAAAAGTCTATAACAAACAATAGGGTGACTAAGCTGTTTTGTATTATTTCTGAAACATCAGTGGGACTAAGCTGATTTTGATAAATTCCAAAGTGCACAAAAATTGAACAACCTGATACAATTAAAATGACCAGTTCTTGAAAAATCAAATTTTGGAAAAGTAACTATTTTACAGGTAGGTCTGTTCCAAGAGACTATTCTGTCTTATGATGTTGTGCTTGCTGATGGCTCACTCATTCATGTCACCAAGGACAATGAGCACAGCGACCTATTCTACTGCTTGCCTTGGTCTCATGGTACACTAGCTTTTTTGGTGGCTTTGGAATTAAAGTTGATTCCAATCAAACCTTTTGTTCACCTCAAATACTTTCCTGTAACTTTTTTAAAATTTTAACCATTATTAGGTAAAATCATAACTCGCAAAAATCCTCACAGATTCACAGTCAAGATGAGTATTGTGAAGAAATGATGAAATTGTCAGGAGCTCTTGGAAATGGTACAAAAGTTCCAGACTTTCTCGAAGCAACTATTTTTGACCGAGAAAATGCGGTTATTATGTGTGGCAACTTTGCTGATGTGGACACGCATGAGAAAAGGAAAAAGGTTTTAAAATTTTTAGACCTATTAGATTTGTGAATTTGAGATAAATCACGTCAGCCGATGGTACAAGCCGTGGTTCTATAAGCACGCTGAATCATTTTTGAGCCATCCAAGTGCAGGCGATGAGTATGTACCCATAAAAGACTACTTGTTGAGGCACAACAGATCCATTTTTTGGGTGGTGGAGGACATGATTCCATTTGGCAACCACCCTCTATTTCGGTTTCTTTTAAATTTTTATCATATAATAAGTATGCTTTCAAAGATTGATGCTTGGCTGGTCGTGCCCTCCAAAGCCTGCTTTTTTGAAATTCACAACTACGAATGCAATAAGAGAGATGACGTTTTCAAAGCAGGTCTTTCAAGATATTGTGATGCCTCTGAAAACGCTCAAGGTCTATTTTTGATTTTGCAAAAAAAAAGTATTTATTTGACAAAAACATTTCTATTTTCAACTTTGATGACCCGTATCTCGATAGATATAATATTTTTTTTTTCAAATTCATTTTTTTTGTTTTTCAACTCTCACCAGTTCAACCGATTCCTCTTTTTCGATTTCTAGATTAACCGATTCCTCTTTTTCGATTTCTAGATTACACCCGAAAATCTGAAGATCAATCTCAAATTTCCCGATTTTGACGGGTTGTAAAATAATTAATTAATGGTGTAAATACCGTATACATTTTTTGTAGGAACAAGTTAACACTGCTAGTGAGCTTTTCAATACGTTTCCTTTACTTGTTTATCCTTGCAAAATATTTGACCACGGAATAAAAGGTTCTCTTGGACAAGGTCAACTAAGGTCAAGTTGTTTTCGTTTGACAAAACACTAAAACTTTAATCTTCTTTTAGAAGTCCACCTATGGACGTGCTGACTGCAAACACTAATTATGCAATGTACAATGATCTGGGTATCTATGGCACGCCTGCAGCTGTCAAAAGGCACCAGCTGTATAACCCGACCAAAGCTATGAGAGCCATGGAAAAGTAGGCTCATTTTATGAAAGTTTAAATGTTACCGCTTTAAGATTTACAAGGGAAGTGGGTGGATATGCCTTCCTCTATGCTGACATATTTATGACAGAAGAAGAGTTTGAGCAGATGTTTGATTTGAGGCTCTACAAACAAGTTGGTTAAATACACAAAACATATTTAATAATCAGCTAAAACATACAGGTGAGACAGAAGTACTACGCTAAAGGAGCCTTCCCCAGTTTATTCGAAAAAATTAGACCAGAAATCGACGTGATTGAAATTGGGAACAAAGAATATTCGTAAAATCGTTCAACTTTTATGAAAGTTTTGCAAATCACTACAAATTAAAATTGAATTAATGATTGGCTTCTTTTAATTGAACTCTGCTGCGTAGAGGATATTCTTGATAATGTCCATTTTTTCTTTCACCTTTGATTGATCGGAAGCTGCCAAGTAGATCAATCTGTCGATCACAGTTGTAGCTAAAAACTATATTGTTAAAAAGCATAAAATTCAAATGAATGAGATTAAAAGTAGTTGATAATTGCCGCTATATTGACCGTGGTACTTGTTGGGCTGGTCCTCCTGTGAAAAAAGTAGTATTGCAAATACTACTCCAAATAGAAGTAGCATTTTAAATACTACTTTTAGTAGTCTTTCAAATACTACTCCTTCTTGGAGTAATATTTGCAACACTACTTTTTTTTCGCAGCGGACAGCTCAACAAGTACCTCGACTGATACCGGTTGAAGGTACTGGTACCTTCAATGTTATGCTGTTGTATTGGGGGTAAACATTGTTTAGTTTCACGGTTAGCCAACTAAATTTGATCTGCGGTGTCGTTATATTAGGATGGCCGGTACATTGGAGTGCTGTTTTATCGGCACTCGGCTGTAACATATAAATTTCTAACTTTTTATAATTTTTTTTTTATCAATATCAGATTGTACACCAATTTCAATCAATTTAAAAAAAGTAAATAAAAATATTTTTTAAGGGAGCATACTCCGTGAGCAAAAAAAATATTTTTAACATCTGTCTATCTTAAAACAGTAAAAATATTTAATTTAATATTTCTATAAACATACCAAGCTCAGTGCACATAGCTTTATTTTCATGTTGTCTTCTGTCCGAATTATTGACGGATAATGTAGAAGAATATTTCAAATCTTTCTTATCCAAATACTCCTCATCGTCAGAGAGGGTTAGGTCGATGAGTTCGATTTCCCGGTCACTTCTCTTGTTGCTTTCTTGTGTTGATAAATCAGTGGAATGCGATTGTAGCATACTTGTAGCGTTTGATAACACATTTGAGCTCGCTGCATTGATTTGACTGGTAGGGTCGACAATATTAGTTTTTGATATTTGTTTAGTTGTTTTTGCAAGCAGATTGGAATTTTGAGATTGCCCTTCTTCGTCTGAATCTACAGTCTCCACATCTACAACCTCATCTTCTGAAACCTCCAAAGCTGGGGCTGGGATGTTGCATGCCACTACATTATCGTGATTTTGTTTGGCAGAAAATGAGTAGACAGAAGTACATGGATCGGAGCTGCATCTTCTGATCTTTGCTGGGCCTTTCTTCTCAACATTACTTGCTTGCTTAACATTCTGTTCATTAAACAAAAAAGATTTGGAGGCTAGCAGTGGTCGTGGTCCCGCCACTACAGAATGTCTTCTTTTTCTACTAGATGTTGTGGATAGCGCAGATTGTTGGCTTCTTAGCTTCTGACTATAAAAAACAAATAAAAACAAAACTTTATGGTTTCATTAAATTTGCAAGTGTCGTTATAATATCCAAAAATGTAAAGTTTTAGTCGTTATGGCGTTTTACAAACAAACTTTTTTGATCATATTTCTCAAAAATGTGAGACTGTCCTAAAATTCTTTTGCAACCCAGTTTTGCATTCCCATTTTTTTAGGAATATTTTCGACTTTTTACTCTTTTAGCCACTTTTAACAAAACATTTTAACAAAAGTTAATACAGTCGACCCTCGATATAACTCCACCCGTCGGGACCGGCCCCCAGGCGGCGTTATATCGAGGGTCGACTGTATGCAGAGTTCTACAAGGTGGCGCTATATCGAGCATTTTAATCAATAATATATTAATCAGACTAAATGCACGTTATTTAAACACAGAGAACAATTCAAATGAAAAATTGCTTTAAACCGATGCCCTTTTTTCTTTAATGTAAATTCTTTTACCTATCTAGTCATTTTAATCATACAACATGTCACCTATACTGTCATGAGGGACATGACGAAAAAGCAGTTTCAAATTTTAGCCCGCGGAAACGATAGAAAACGCGTTTCTAAGACGCGGAAAGAATTTTCTGAAAAAAAAACTTTTGACCAAAATATGACTGTTTGCCTTGGGGGACCAAGGTAAACTAACCTGAAAGGGTATTCAGATACCCTAAAAAGATGGTATTTGAACATATTTTTGTTAGCTGGGGCCTACCGCATATAGAAACTCTGGTATGAGCATCCAGAATCAATTTCGAGTGATTTGTGTCTAAGGTATGTGGGCGTGTGCATCTCAATCCGAAAACACAAGACCCCTTCGGAGGCGCAGAGGGTTTGGTGGGTTAGAGATGCGCGCACTCACTTACCTTAGACATACCTAGAACTCTTGATCAAAAATGAATATAGAGACTATTTTTGGCCAGCCCCAGTGGCCAAAACGGGTAAAATACCAAAACTTAGTAAAATTATTATGGCGCCAATTCAAAAAAGCATTTTTTAAATTTTTCTGTTTTCATTACCTTGGTTCCCCAAACCAAAAAGTTAAATTTTTGCCAAGATTTTTTTTCTGAAAATGGCCGACCGCTCCCTAAAAACACGCTAAAACTGCTTTAGGAGTGGTTAAAACCGCTTTTCTGGGGCATCGATATAGTGTAATCCGGCCCTCAGATTTTTTGAACTTTTAGCAAAAATGTTTAAACGTGCTTCTTAAAATCGATAGTAAATTTTTAAAATAAATACTTTGCCTCTGCCCGTTAATTCAAAGACTCACTTAGCTAAAAATTGAAGAGGCTTGTAAAGTTCCCATTTCGGCTGCTGAATTTCACCTCTTTGAACTTCGCCACCAAATTTTCCGCTGAGAGTGAAAAATCGTTGCCGCATCATGTTTATCTGCTTTCCCACTTGTATTTCTGAAAACAATTTTTTGCAATTTAGCTTTAGATTGTTGTTTATATTTGAGAACTTTAACATAAAGTAAGCAAAAACAAAATTTTCATAGTCTTCTGTCCAGTTTTTAAAATATTTTTATGAACTTACGAGTAAACTTTTCTTGAAATTTTGCATTCAGCTGAGAAGTGAGTAGAAACAACACTTCACTGCGTTTTTTTGTGTCAGAAATATATTCGTCCTCATTGCGACACCAGAAAGTTCTTTTCTTCCGGTACTGTTCTATCAGAAAGAGGAATTTCTCGGTGTTCCATTTGGGCAGAATTTTTTCTTTTTCTGCAAAAATGGTTAAATAAGTTATGTAATTGATCTTTAAATCAAATAAACAAACTACCTTCTTTCGCTCTTTTAGCTGAAGTAGTTAAGATTTTTGAGTTACACTTTTTATTTGCATTCTTCTGAGACTTTTTACACTCTTTGCTGTCAGTTGAAGAATCCTGTGAGGAGCTGGAAGAACTAGATGCAGCAGCTGATAAATCTTTCGAATCTTTTTTCGGACGATGCACTCTCAATTTGCCTCTAAATTTTGCACAAAATTGTCTGGATTAAACAAAACGATGCTCGGCCTTATTCTCACATGGCTACTGACATTTGCGTATTCACTTTTTTTTCAAATTCTGTTAAAAAATACTGGGTTTTTTGTGGATTTCTAAAATTTTGGTAAAATTATCCCACCAAGAATCCACTCAGCTAGCTCAAAATTTGTGTTGTGACAAGAGTCGATCGACTCCAAATCTTGATTCCCGACCCCTGCACTTCTTTAGCCGCCCCGTGCGCGGATTTTTTAAAAAGTGACGAAAAATTGCCTCCAAGACTTATTTTTTATGCTCAACACGATAAAAGAAACACGTCTAAACACTTTTGAAAAATAAAAAATTTTAGGATGTGGCTTTTCGTGTGCAAAAAGATCTCTTTTTGGTGCAAATTGGCTTTTTTTGGTGCAAATCGGATGATTTTTGTTTCAGCAATGTGACGTTTAACAAAAAAATAGGAGAAAAAACATAGACAAAGAGTTAAGGCTTATTACACAAAAACATATTCGATTAAAATGCAAATATATGCATGCTATTGTAAAGACAGAAATGAAAAAGCATACCGTATTCACTTTAATAAATGGGCATGCCCGCTTATTTCTCAACCCCAAAAAGTAAAAAAAATTGGGTCGATTTTGAGATTTTCGGGTGCTCAACCAAAATTTTCAAAGTGGAATCAGATAAACTCGTAGTAGCTAAAAAACGCAATAAAAAGATTTGCAAAATTGTTTGTCTGAGCTGAGATATAGGTCTTTGAGGGCGCCCGTTTATCAGAGTAAATACGGTACTTTGTTTCATAAACATAAATAATTCTTTTTGCACAAAAAATGATTCGATTTGCACGGTGGTCTGAAAGTGCAACAAAAAGATATTCAACAATTGGGAGATTCACCGATATGGGAGTCTAACACAAAATCCGTTCAACAAATGACATTTACGCAACGTCGTTTTCCAACAAAGGGAGATTCGTGATTCCTTTATTCGTGATTTTTGTAGACGGGCCATATACTCATATGGAAAAAGAGTGTTAAAGCGTGGTGGGGGAATGTCGCATTGTGAGCGAATAGTTGAAGAAGGGTATATCTAATAGATATAACTGAAATTGTCATTGTGCGAACATCCTTTTTTGAACGGATTTTGTGTGAATCTCCCTTTGTTTGAATAGTCTTTGTGTGAATCTTCCCCTATTTCTGAATCTCCTAATGGTTGAGGATCCCTTTGTTGCACTTGGATACCACCAATTTGCACCACGGCGGTTTGCACCAAAAAAATCTTTTTTCACCATAAAAATATTTTTGCACCCAAAAAAATTCACATCCGAAATTAAAATTTTGGATGTGAATTTTCGCCCTTACTCCCTAATTCTTATTAGGGTATTTTTTTACACTTCAACGGCATCGTACGACCACTTTTGTTTATCCATTTTCTGAGCACAATATGTCATTTTGTAGCCCTGCTCAGGCTCTAGCGAATGGTATATTAACATTTTAAAACTGATATAAAAAAATTAAAATCATTGACAAAATAAAAATATATACACTTTGAAATCCGGGAATTTTCAATTTTCTCTCTGAAGCAAAAAATTTTTAACGCATTTTTAGGCTCATTTTTAATGGCGATTTTTTTGTGAAAAAATGTTCCGAACACGTGATTTTGGGTACTTATTTACCTGGAGGGGGCCTTTTTTAAGTTAACTGTGAATAGTGTTTAAATGTCTCCTAAGTAATTTTTATACGCTAAAAACGATAAAAAAGGTTTTTTTCTAACATTTTTCACTATTAAAAATTAGGTTTTTGAAATTTTTTTTTGTTGCCACAGGACACCAGTCGGTCCCCTTAGTTAAATACTGAGCCAAATACTATTTTTGGGTTGATTAACTTATAAGAACAGGGCGATTCTTTTGAAAACCTAATTTTTACGGTTCTTGTCGGTTATCCGGACTACCTCTAATTAGGGACTATCTATATGGGTTCTTTTTGATTCCGGTCATGATGATGAAGGTGATTATTTCAACCACAATCACCTTCATCACCATAATCAGCATCCAAAAAGGTGATTCCTAATTAGAGGTAGTCTCCATAACCGAAAAGAACCCATATAGATAGCCCCTAATTAGAGGTAGTCCGGATAACCGACAAGAACCATTTTTACTTAAGGAAAATGTTAGAAAACTCTGTTTTTATCGTTTTAGCGTATAAAAATTACTTAGACGACATTTAAACACTATTCACATTTAATTAAAAAGGGCCCCCAGGTACATAAGTGCCTAATTTTGTAGCTCTTGCTTTCATCTTTCGATTGGTGCATTAACTTTTCTATTTTTTTTGAAAAGTCACTATATGACTCTTAACACATTTTGAGTTATTTTAGAGGTTGAATGTCGTTCTAAATACTTGGTTTTACTTCATTCTGAGCTTTTTTTCAAAAGTTTATATCTCAACACTCAGATTTTTTTCTGTGAAATGGGTTTTGTATCTCTTGAGCTACGCTTCACCATAAAATTTAGAGCTTTCAAAAATCCATAAAAAAATTTTGACCATTAAATGCTGTAACCAAAATTCTCGTTTTCAACTCGCATATATTTTTTGTTTTGTCAATAAACTTTTTTAAAAAACTTTTTAATCAGGACCAAAAGCAAACACACATTTACCATGGTAATTTTTTATTACCATCAGCCTGAATCTCGATTTTTTGCAAGTGAAATGCAAAATGTGATAAAAAAGGCTAGACCTAAAATAAAAAATTAGGTCTAGTCTTCTTAATCAGATTTTGCACTTTACTTGCAAAAAATCGAGATTTAAGCTGATGTTAATTAAAAATTACCATGGTAAATGTGTATTTACTACGGATCCAGTTTTAAAATGTTAGTATACCATTCGTTTAGACACCCAGCAATTTGGTCCTACAAATCGCCATTCGCTAGAGCCTGAGCAGTGCTACAACATAACATATCGTACACAGAAAATTGATAATTAAAAGTGGTCGTCCGGTGCCCTTGAAGTGTAGGGGTTTTTTTTGGGACACCCTGTAAAATTTGCAAAAAGGTTTTAAAAAAATTTTCTGCAAAAAATATCTTACAAAAAATTTGCATTCATTTTCCAAGCTAAAAGAGTAGCTGAATATTTGTATTTTCGCTTTTTGCCTCATTTTCATCATCTCGACTACTTTCAGCGCTTGAAAGATATAAAAATTTTACCTGCTGTCCAACTCTCCGAGAAATTTCAAATGATAAAAGAGCTCCCAATTTGAAATATAAACAGTTTTGAAATTGTTTTTCTCGGTCTCATTCTGTTCTCTTCTTAGTTCACGCGTATATTTGCTGACAAGCCATTCAATGTTTTCACGAATTCGACTACCTAAAGCAATAATTTTAGTCACAAAAATAGTTAAAAACCTGTTCAGAAATTAGCATACAGAGTACAGTCGAGTTCCGATTTAACATACGGCCTTCGAGTTCAATCGGGTCACATGTTGTTATTTGACTAAATTTAAACCAAATGAATTTTGCCAGCCGTATGTTAAATCGGCACTCCACTGTAAGCAAAATTTTTCGCAGATTTTAGCAAAAAAAATTTAAGATGTCATTTATAAGCTCGTTTTTTCGTACACTCCTACTGTTTAAGAGCAAAATTTTTTTAATATTAGGCTTGGAGCTTCAAAAACTTTGGCTCTCTGTTAGTATCTACAACTATCTACAACAACATAAGGCAGAAGCTTGAAGCAATTTTTTACTCAAATTCACTAAAACTAAGACTCCGAAAATATTCAAGAATAAATTAAAGTTGACTTTTCTAATAACGACCTCCCAGCAAGTCAGCGGATTTTTTGAAAGACGTTTTTAATACAGTTGACTGTTTGGAGTAGCCTAAAAAATAGGTTATTCAGAAACCACAGATAAAACCACATACCTAAGGAAAGTTTTTTGCCTTATAAACTTTTTATTATACACTTGAGTGCCGATACAACGGCACACCCTTGAGTTCGACCCTTCGACACTTTTCTATCTTAATTTCTAAAGCCTTTTAACAAATGTTTGTGGTCAGTCCAGCATGGAAAATTGCAAGGATCCCAATTTTGCACATTGTTTCTGGAAATGACCATACTTTTGCATTAAGATCCGCGAACCTTGATATAACAGCACCTAATTTTTTAAAAAGGCTGCCGTTAAATCGGGCGAAATGTTAAAAATTCAAAAAATAATTACCAGAAACAATCAGCAAAATGGAATCCTTGCTATTTTTCCGAGAGGGCCGACCTAAGACATCTGGAAAAAGGCTTCGAAATTGAAGTAAAAAAAGTGTCGGACCTAGCTGGCGGTCGAACTTGAGGCGGTGTCGTTGCATCGGCACTTGACTCTAATTTATTTTTTTACCAACTAATCAACTAATTAACGGCCCGAAGCGTTTATTTTTTTGACTTGCCTCTGGGGATTGTTAATTAGCTTTATTTCGAGATTTTTCGGTACTCAACAAAAATAGAGCTTGCGAGAGTTATGAAAACGCAAAAAAAACAGTTAGAAAAAAATTTTCTGCTCCGAGATGCAACACCTCAAAATCAGGGGTAGTTTTTTAGAAGAAATGCGGTAATTTTGACAATAATTTAACTTATTTTTTTTTCGCTTTTTTAATTGGTCAAAAAAACTTACTATGATATCTTCTATGTCTCACAGACTCCAACAGCGTTACAATTTTTGCAAGTTCCTTTTTAGAAAGTTTTTCATTATTCTTTAAGACAGGCCAAATGTCAGGATAATTCTGTAATATTTTGGTAAGCATTCTCAAGGACTCACGGCTCAGTCTTTCAGAGTTCGACATCTAAAATATGATAATTTTTTGTAAAATATTTGGCTCTATATGTGTTAGCACCCCTCCCAAAAAACGAAAAAAATCAGCTTGGGGATCAAGGCAAAATATTTTTCACCATTTTTACAGCAAAATTTTTTTTGCATTAAAATGAGTTAAAAGTGTATAAAAACAATCTTTTCAGGGGGAGTGCGAACACTTATAAAGCCAAATATTTTCTTAACAAAAGCTTTAGTACAGGGCTCGGAAACGTCCTTTATTTAAAGACTTGTCCTTTATTTGAAATCCGAAATCTTTGGAATTTTTTTAGATTTTACATCAAAATCTTTATTTTCGTTGCACAAAAATTAATGAGCACTAGATAAAATGACAATTTTTGACCAAATGTCTTTTATTTTACAAAAATGTTCTTAATTTTAAGACTGTGAGTTCCGAGCCCTGCTTTAGTATAATTTGAATGAAGAATAAGACATAAAAGTCAACAGAAAAAATTTCTCCACAATTTCATAATTAATAGTAATCTTTTGTTCTTGATAAGATTTGTATAGATAACAATGAAGATTGTCATTGGATCCAGAGGGCTTTCTCTTTTCTGTATTTTACTAAATTTTGCACTGATGGTTTTTGTCCAAAGAAAAAAATATATAAAGAAAGATTTTTAACAACAATATGTGTGCTCTAGCTTTGAATGAAGATTAGGCTTAGGCTCATTTCCTGTGGTAATCGACGAAGACTTAGAGAAAATGGTAATCGACAAAGACTTAGAGACTTTTAAGAAAATTATTTTTTTATGAATGTCTTGTGTAAACTTATTCAATTAGTGACGTAAACAAGTTAACCCTTTAACAAGTTAACCCCAGTTGACAACCAATAGTTTTATTTTACTGTATTTTCTCTAAAATATTTCGCGGGTGCTATTTTATTCAAACACCCCTAGAAGGGGACTATTTTAACGAAGAGCGCTATTTTAGAGCAGGGGCTGCTTTTTTCAATGTTGACAAGCCACTCATACATAAAATGTATACTAACTTCTAAAAGATTCTGGATTCACACTGGAGATACAGTGAATGAAGTACGCGTGGTCCAAAACTTTTGGGCACTTTTCTAGGTCAAATTTCAAAATTTCATATTTGCCTAAAAGATAAATCGCCACATGTACACCCCAAAGACCATAAAGACACAAATTTTAGAACACATGTTTGAGTCCGTCTTGAAATAGTCTAACACGGGAAAGGCACGAACACCCCGCGGCCTATTGAAGAACGTTATATACCAAAGATAGCGCTGACCGAGCTTGTTACTGGCCCGCGATCGAAATTTCCTATGGAGCAGTCTAGGCCGAGATTTTCCTTTTTTAAAATCCTTTTCATGTCGCAGGTTCGACCCACACTCGGATAATTCCCCTTTTTCTACCTTCTTTCCGCTAATTCAAATAAATTTGGACAACTATCAACAAAAACTCCATCTCACAATCACTTAACTTTTTATGACGATTTTTTATTGGCAATTAAGAAATAATCAATGGCAATGCTTATCCACAACAAAATGGTCGAAACAGATGTACTGATTACAAAAGGAGCAACAAATAAAGCTTATGTTTCCACAATTCGGCTCCCCACAATTTTGTGACACATTCGGAGGAAAGCAAACTTCAATTGGTGTCAGGAATTGTACTTGGCCATCAATGTAACCACAACTGCGCCAAGAGTACCGCAGAAAGTCACGGAACATTGGATTGCAGTAGACCACTTCAAGCACTCGAAGAATATTGTCTCGCTGATGAATTTTGAAAATGAGCTCATTTGCTCCGACATTTCCACTTAAAATTACAGAAAAGTTATGCAACAACAAAAACACAGTAAAAAAGCGTCAAAAAAGTTAAGTGATTGTGAGATGGAGTTTTTGTTGATAGTTGTCCAAATTTATTTGAATTAGCGGAAAGAAGGTAGAAAGAAGGGGAATTATCCGAGTGCGGGTCGAACCTGCGACATGAAAAAATAGCGTCTGCAACGATACCACTGCGTCATACTGACATGTTTAATGTTGCTAATAATTGTTGCTATATTTTAGCTGCTCAATTTTACGATTTTAAAAAAGGAATATCTCGGCCTAGACTGCTCCATAGGAAATTTCGATTGCGGGCCAGTAACAAGCTCGGTCAGCGCTATCTTTTGGTATATAACGTTCTTCAATAGGCCACGGGGTGGTCGTGCCTTTCCCGTGCAAGCTAAAAAAAATTAAAACCCTATTAAATAGACCGACTCTTTAAGAACCTTTTTGAGTTTTTGATGAACCTAAAAAGCTAAAAAATTACGAAAAACAATCCATTTCAAGTGTTGATGTAGGAGAAAAAATCTCCCAATTAACAAAATGAAAACGCTATTTTATGCTTGAAACACTGTCGTTTTTATGTATATTTTTCGATAGAATACTCAGCGGTAAATTTTGAGTAGAAGAGGCCAACTACCACACATGACAAGTAAAGTGTTAAAAAAATTTTGGGGAATAATGTAATCCGAAATTAAAAACTAGCTTATATTTACATTTCCGTTAATGATCACATAAGTTTTTCTTTTATGCAAACAATAATTCCTTCATAGCGTTTTTTTCTCATACGTGTCTTGTGTCGAATGATTAATTCAGTGAGGAAGTTTCGCCTCAAAGAATGAATGTTAATCATCTTTTGAAAAAAAACTTAAGACTTCTTAATAACTTTTTTTCAGTCTAGAAGTTAAATTTATGACGGAAATCTTTGTCCCTATATAAAAGCAATACACGTCTGCCTGTCTTTAATTGTTTTATTTCTAAGCAAAGTTTTTGTGTATATTTGTATAAACTGAGCTAACAAAATGGAGCTTGTGCTTTTACATCACGAAGAGTTTCAAAAACTTTACAACTGCTCCTTCTACAATGTTAGCGATATACCTCTGGAACAACGACAACATACAAAAATGGGATATTCATTTATTGCTAGCTTCTTCTTTCTTGAGGTCACAGAAGCCTTTGAATAACTAATTTTTTTCATTTTTCATGCATTCGTTTTTTTCAACGGTCATTTTTTTTTAATTTTTGATTTTTTTTATTCTCTAAATATTATTATTGTTCTCTTTTTTATTGTCTTTTCCCCTTTCCCTTTCGTCACTTTTTTGAAGAATTGTGAAATCGACCGTTCAACTGCAAAGCGGTCAAGTGACCATTGGACAACCTTGCTTCCTAGCGACCATGCAGCGCCCAATTTTTGTACAATTTGCAGATCTTAGCCTCGAAAAGATCACTGCAACAGACAACTAGAGCTTCATTAACAATACACCGGTAAAACCAACATGAAAAAAATATATTTATAGTAAAAAGAAAAATCTATGTGAACTTCATGGAGCCTCAGATATCCATAATAAAAATTAACTAAAAGTTAAAAAGTAGGTGGACTTTTTTGACACCCAGCTAGAAATGCACAAAAATTCAAGCTAACAGTTAATTTTTAGTTTTGTAAGTTTTTTTCTTGCTTCAGTAACTTTGGAAAAAAATTTGTTTTATATTTTATGGACATTAGAGTGATATACCAAAATATTTTCTTTATTTTTTTTAAAAAGAGAGCAGAACTCGTCTTAAAAGTCCGTAATTCAAATTAATCCACTGTTTAGATTATCTACATTCCATGCATTATTTCTATAAAAAAGCATTGTGAGAGTCCATGTTACAAAATGATGTTTTTTATATCAATAGTGGACATGGTAACAAATAGGGGTTAATTTTTTGCAATAACAACATTTTTGCAGTTCTGTCTGTTCATGAACACATTTTTAACTGGTTATTTGGCAGTTACTGGAGCAGTCTACTGCAGTCACCCCACATTTATTTACCTTTTTGGATCATTTGGCTTAGGTTTGCTTTACAATTTCGGCTTTTTGATTTCAAGACCATTTTTTAAGTTTGCTGGGCTTGTGAATCGTCCGCTCAAGTTGTATTAGCCCTTAACCGATGCATTGCTATTTGTTCGCCAAAAGGGGAAGACTACCTTTTTAGAGGTTAGATTGTTTACATTTTTCAAATTACATATATTAATAATTAATTTTATAGGCTTCAAAACGTGGCTGTGGATGTGTGTTCCCACTTTTTACGCCCTTTATTTAGGAGTATTTACGAAGTCGCACGTTTTTAGCGGAATATATATGTCATGGTTTTTTAATCCTCATGTTGGCTATTTTGAAGACACTGCACATGTGGTACGTATTTTGACCAAATGATAAAAAAAACGAAAAAAAATATTATCATAAACCAGTTGTTTCGAAAATCGACTAACAAGGAAACTTTGCAAGCTTGTTTTTTATTCACCCAGCAAAGTTAGGTCTTGTTGGATAAAACGGCTAGTAAAGGATTGATAAAATTTAAAAAAAGTTCGGTTTGGTTTTCGTTTTAAATAATAAAATAATTTCACCTTTTTATCCCAACTTTGTTGTCTATGAGTATGAGATCTAAACAAATTTTGTTGAAAGTCGCATATTGACTACTCAATAAGACCAAACTCTCCTGGGTAGTAAAAAATAAGTTCGCGAGGTTTCCTCGTAAGAAATCACTTCATATACAAAAGTATACTAAAAATATAGTGCAAAATTTTTTTATTCTTTAACTTAACATTTGAGAAGTTAAGTAGAGCTGTTAAATATTTAAAGTTAAAATATCTAGAGTTGTTAAAAAATGTATGTATAATTTTGGGTGTCTAGTAAAAATGCCAACAGCAATAATGCCAACGCGAAAATGCCAACAGCAAAAGTGCAAAACAATTTTTCTGGACTAGTTGCAGAATAGCAAAATATTTTTCAAAAGACCAGTAAGCCGCAGGTTGAGTAGGAAAACGGCCTTGTACCTGCCCTGGACAGGTAACTACCTCTGAAAATCAGAATTTTTGGATTTAGCTCAAAGTAATTAAAAATCATTATGCCCTATACAGAACAGTGCCCTATACCACACCTATTTACCTTGCAGGCATACCTATCCACTCTAGAGGCATACCTATCTAATCCTCTCAGTATAGCGCAAACGTAGTATGGCGCAAACACCCCCAGTCAGCCATAGTATACACCCCCCAGTCAATCATAGTATACACCCCCCGGTCAATCATAGTACACACCCCCCCAGCAGGGTTGCCATTTTACCAGGAAAACCGGGCATTTGCCAGGGTTTTTGACCTTGAGCCAGGTTTTTGCCAGGTTTTTGAAGTTTGCCAGGTTTTGCCAGGTTTTTTGAAATTTGCCCGGTTTTTTGCTGGGATTTCTTTATTTTTCTATCTTCTGCCAGTGTTGCATCTTTTTCAAGAAATTTTTTAAAAATTATTCAGATGTCTACAGACAAATCGGATACTGACTCTCCTCAAAAGAAGCGCAGAAAAATGTCGCATAAAAAACCAATCGGAGGTCTTTCCAAATTTCTGACGCAATACTCGGAGAAATACAGGGGGCAATGCATCGAAGCAAGCAAAAAGGGCAACGACCAATTCTATTGCAGAGCCTGTGACCAGCATGTGGGCCTTCATAAGAGCGGTGAAAAAGCAATCAAAAATCATATCAATCGATCATATATTATAACTATGACATCATTAAAAAAACAACATTACTTTAGAAGTTCTGCGATGACTTTTTGATCTACATGAACAAGTGGTGTGTGCACCTAGAATATATTGCTACTTTTTTTTTGGGAATTGGTTTGAAAGCCGTCCTTCATGGGAAAATATCCTGGGCTCATACAAGCGATTCTGCATTGCCAAATCACAGGTACTTAACTCCTATTTCTGCTACTTTCTTTAAAATATGTTTACAGGAATTGCTCACGAATTGTTTTTATCTCGAACTGATTTGTTGGAAGAAGTGAAGCGCGGTGAAAAATATGGACAATAAAGTTTTATTATCGATTTGGATTGAATATTTGCGATATATTATGTGCCAGGTTTTCGGTTCCAAAATGCCAAGTTTTTTGGACTCAGTGCCAGGTTTTTTACATTTGCCGATGGCAACCCTGCCCCCCAGTAAAATCAAGAATGTTTATTACAAACACTACAGAATTAACCGAAAATATTCGGATTATTTCAGAGAACTTATTTCAGGCATGAGAATTATCTTTGAATTGGACACACACATTGTCGCAGATAATCTCATCATTTTCGTTCAACAACCACCGCTTTGTATAGTCTTTTGGACTTTCCCCATGGAACCTTTACTTGATCACCTACAGCAAAAGGAACGCGAGAACGTCATTATGTTACTGAATTTCGACACTCTATCGCTGGAAATGGTGAAGAACTATACTGCTGATCGATCGCATAAAAACTAGCAAAAGAAGCTGTAAACATGGATGTGTTAGAAGCTTAGGACCTCTTGAGTATTGACGATCTTCAATTTCTGAGGTTAACGGAACCCTGTCATCTGATTTTGAAAAAAATAAAACAGAAAAAACAAAAACACAGATTGTATTACTCACTTGACTGGGGGGTGTATACTATGATTGACTGGGGGGTGTATACTACGATTTAGCCAGGTTCGCGACATTTGCTCCCGGGACAATTCACTCCCTGAATTAATCTCATATGCAATTTTTTTAAAAATTGTACCAACAAAAAAGTTTATAGAAGCAGGTTTATTGGGAAGGGTA
The DNA here is from genome assembly GCA_029231635.1 of Ditylenchus weischeri. Lineage (NCBI taxonomy): Eukaryota > Metazoa > Nematoda > Chromadorea > Rhabditida > Anguinidae > Ditylenchus > Ditylenchus weischeri. The sequence goes on along the minus strand of JAMRYI010000004.1, from coordinate 297,715 downwards.
TAACAAAAAAAGGGGAGAGCTTTTAACTATTCTTAGGATCTGAGCATCGGCTTTTACATACTTGGAGCGCTTGCATTTTGGTCGCTTCCCAACGAATTTGTTGTCCCTTTCTTATTGAACACATCCGAGGCAGTCGATGAAATTCCATATTCCTAAAAGAGCAATGCAGAACATGTACAGGTAGACAAAGAAATGAAAAACCTGGATGAAACACATCGAGGTCGCACGGGATTCTGTGATTAGCTGCTTCGGCATGATTCTTTGTGCGGTGCATGCCATTGAGGGTCCTTTCATAGACATTCCAGAGTGAGTGCGCAAATCTTGGTTCCACGATGACCTCTAGATTCCCTCTTTTTGTGACTGATCCTGTAATACACAATGAAATTCACAAGTTAACATTTTTAAAGCATACTAATGTAATTTTTTTGAAAGTAAAGCATCAGTGGCTCAAGTTCCAGAAGTTGCACCTCCCATAGATCATCAAAGACACGGATCGACTCCATTATAAGAATATATCTAAGAATCTCCTCTCCATCCAAGAATATTTAAAAAAAAAGTAGTAACAAACCTATTGAATGACTGCCGTATTGGCGATTTTCTGATTGTTTTGCTCAGCTATGCCTTTCTGCACTAACAATTGCTCATCGGTCTGATTGTCCTCCATCTTATCTTCGGCAATTTCTCCGCAGAATTCTAACCAGTGCATAAACCTAAAAAACAATATGCATACAGCCTTCACGAGAAAGAAAGGAAAAAATATTTGCAAAACAGATTTACAAAACACGACCGATAATCAAAACGGAAAATATTTTAGGGAGCGAATTGTCCTGGGGAGCGAATCGTCCCGGAAGCGAATTGTCCTAGGAGCGAATTGTCTGTGTAACCTATAATTCAGTGGAAAAGGTCAATTTTCTGCTAGCGATCCAGCATCATCAATCGAAATTCTCATGTGGCAACCAAAGAACAGAAGAAAATGTTGTGATAGAAGAAGATTAAATTTTGTTCAAATTGTATATTTTATCTGTCGGTTGTTAACTCGCTTACGTTCAAATAAAAACTATTTTGCAATTTTAAGCCAGCAACAGACCAGTTTTTATTCTTAGGTTGCCGTGGAGCCTTGAATTAAGAACAAATTTTTATGAAATTAATTGAGACCGAAACCCGTACTTAATTTTTGGGGCGCAAGTGTCGCGGGGCGCAAATGTCGCGTGACCGTTATAACTTATAAGTAAAAATACCGACTAAAAGTGTCCCGAACTGGTAAAACAGCAAAAATTGAATTCCACTTTTTTGGCATTTTTGCGTTGGCAATATTGCTGTTGGTATTTTGCGTCGGCATTTTCGCTGTTGGCATTTTGCTGTTGGCATTTTGCTGTTGGCATTTTTGCTGTTGGCATTTTTACTTATAACCTAATTTGGAAAAGACAACATTTGGCTATAAACACTTGTGAGGTCATTGTTGAAAATTTTTGGATGCTGATTGTGGTGATAAAGGTGATTGTGGTTAGCATGATCACTATGATCAGCATATAATTTTTCGAAAATAGTGTAGGTCACGATAATGGAAAAGAACCGTTGTACTAAATGGGTGGTAACTTGCCTGAGAGAAGTGTTCAAGAGGGGAGTCGAAAACACAATGCCAAAAACGCGATTTCAAATTATGGAGTGGTACTAGGGTTGCTGAATGGAATATTAAGGAATATTCAGTACGGGAATATTCATACCCACCGGAATATGGCCGAGAATGTGGCCGACCTATTGAAAATCCGCCATTTTCTAAAACCAATTTTAAATCACTGCAAAAGTTTTTATTTTGATTTGCTGATTTTGCGTCGAAGATCACTTTTTCAGTGGTCATTTTTAACATTTTTAGAAGTGTTTATCGTCGTTGTGTTTTAGGAATGTCGAAGGTAACAAAGCCGCTTGCCTGGTGCTGGTCTTTTTTCAATCGCAAAGAGGAGGTGGATGGAAAGGGCAAACTGATCTTTGTCGGCTACTGCAAGTTCTGCAATGCGCACTACACTGGAAAGCCAAGCAGAATGGAGGAGCACTTGAAGGTAAATGACGTTTTGGTTGTGTATCACGTAACGTGATTCACGTTATTATTTCAGAACTGCAATAAAGTTGGCACTGATGCAAGGAAGGAAATCGATCGTCTCTCAAAGAAACCTGTTGCTCGTCGCAGCCGAAGCATGTCTCCTACGTCCAAGAAGCCGAAGATCTCTGAAAGCGCCGAATCCCCAAGAGCAAGCTCCGGCAATTTGAATCACTACTTTGATTCGACTTCCAAGAACGATCAAGAAAAAATCGACATCCTGCTGACAAGAGTTTGTTTTCTTTTCTCGTTCTTCCTCACACTCTTGTTATTGCCTTGTTATTGTCTTTTTAGGCTTTTGCTACGAAATGTCGCTCCCAATCTTCTAGACAATCCGTTTTCAAGGAGTTCATTAACATGTTGAAGCCGTCGTACAAACTTCCAAGCCGAGACTACAAATATCCGATGCTGATCAAGGAGGAATTCGAGCGAGTGGAGAAAAGTCTAGAGGATTCATGCAACAAAGTTTGTTTTCGGTTCAGATTTACAGTGTTTTGCTTATGTTTTAGGCGGATTATTTGGCAATCTCTTCCGATGGATGGACAGACGTTTGCGGGAACAACATCGTAAACATCGTGGTGCATACGCCTAAGCCTTTTCTCTACGACTCAATCGATGCAACATCAACCGAAGTGGACGGACAGATTCAAAGAACACAACACACTGGTTGGATTTTTTGATTCAAGCTCTAACTTACTTCTATTTTCAGGGAAGTTCATTGCGAAAATTCTCGAGGAACAGATCGTCAAGCTGGGTAAACACAAGGTTGTAGCAGTTGTCACGGATCACGCTGCGAACATGAAGAATGCTTGGAAAAAGTTGGCCGGAGAAGACACTGAAAGGGATCCGGAGAAGCAGTACACTGGTAAAACTTTCGACTGGATTATTTTCGAGGGATGCAAAGCGCATGCAATCGATCTGGCGGCGAAGGACATTTGTGCGAAAACAAAGATTGCCGAGATTCTCAAGTACTGCGTGGAAGCTGCAAAGTTTTTCCGGTAAAATTGTTTTGCGGGCTTATTTATCTTCTCTTATTTATATTCTCTTTCAGAAAGAAGACACCGGAACTCATTCTGTCGAAGGCACAAGTGGAGCAAAGCGGAACGTCGGCAATTCTTCAACTTCCGGTCAAGACTCGTTGGGGAACCTACTCGAAGCTTCTCTCTTCTATTGTCGCCAGCAAGGATGCGCTGAAGTTTGCAGTCTGTGCGCCAGGGATTCTCAATGATGTGACGCTGCAGAAGGAAGGCGAGCGACTGCGGAAGATGCTCTGGGAGTCGGACGACTTTTGGCTCGATGTCATGGATGCACAAAGATTCTCTCTCCGCTGGCTGAAGCAATTACATCAATCGAGGGCAACGAAGTTAATTCGAGATGGTTTGCTGATTGTAGTGATTATGGTTGAAATGTTTGTTTAGGGCTTACATAAAGATCCGTGAAGCATTCTCAAAATCAAAGCTCGCAGTTGAAACAAGTGGCTTTCTCGACAAGATGAAGCAAGAGATGACGGAGGTAATGCTTTTGAAAATGTTCTCTTATAAAGGTTTCTTTAGATTCTGAGTAACCGAGAAGAATTTGCCAAGTCGGACGTCGCCTATCTGCTGGATGTGCTGGAGCCTTCCAATCGAGGACAATCACTAACAAATGATGAGAAACAGAAAGCGATCGTGCTGCTGGCAAACAAGCTTATGAAGAACCCGGTGTTTGCGACGCAGAAACAAGCGGTAAAATTTCGTATTTCGTTGACTTTGAATTCAGATCCTATTTCAGGTATTGGCGGAATGGGCTTCGTGGCTGGCTTGCACTGGAATCTTTGCCAAAGAGAACCGCAAGTACGCGTGGGATGCAGTCAACACAACGGATGCGCTAACCTGGTGGACAGCCTTCTTCTCGGACACGCTTCTCTCCAAGATCGTCCAGATGCTTCACAACGTTCCAATATCAGCTGCTCCAACTGAAAGAAACTGGTCTTTCCGAGGTGGAATTCACACAAAGCTTCGCAATAGGTTTGTATTTTGTTTGAGTGGCAAGTTCTTATGATTGCTTTTAGAATGAAGGTCGATACAGCCTCTCAAGTGACTTTCATCAAGCACAACTTGACGCTGGAGTACAAGGATGACTTCAAGAAAGCGCGAGTGGAACAGCCGATGGAAGAAGCAGAGGAGCAAGAAACAGAAGAAACTAACATTATTGAGAATGAGTTTGATGTGTTTATGGACAATTTTTGATGGAATTGTTATGTCTTATTGAATAAAATGCTTAGAGTGTCATTTTGGGGAATATGGCCGAAAGTGGCCGGAAAAAAAGATAATGGCCGGGAATATTCCCAGGAATATTCCCGAAAAGATTGTGGCCGGCCATTTCAGCAACCCTAAAAATTACATCAAAACTACATCAGTTCTCTAACCGTATAGAAACCATTTTCTAAGTGTTTTATGTGTCTTATTTTGTTTCACCAGCATATATTACATCTCAAATAATATACTAACATTTTATTGTGATAAACAATCATGTAAATTCTTTCATGTATACTGTTCTGAGATATAATAATAAGCCACTTTCTTCGGATGAAGTCGATTTCTTGTGAAATCACCCACCACACATCTAAATTCTTTAAAAGCTCTTTTACTGTGCTGGATCCTTGGCCACCAAATACTAACCTTGCCAACGCTGCAATGTGTATATAGTGCTAAGTAGAAGGTATGATTATATAATAAAAGATAAAAGACCAACCTTTTCGTAGACGGAATTGCCTTCTACTTTTTGTGTCTTCTCAGTCAGATGCAGCCACAGGGTAGCCATTTGCTCGATGATCCTCATTGATTTTGGCACTTTCTCTGTCTAAATTATATAAATTATGTATTTGCTGTCAAATTTCATTACCTCAAACTCGAGGACAAAGTCGGCCAAGGGCTTAAGCACAGCTAAGTATTCCTTGAAATAGTGTGTATTGGAAAGTTGCTCTTGTTGACACTCGTGATTTCGTACGTTTGGTACGTTCTAACTTAGAACGTACTCAAGCATGTTTCTTTAGTCTCAAAAAGGGGAGAAAGACGTAGTTAAGTCATTGTGAGGTGGCCTGGCCTAGTCTGTGGCGAAAAAGGTTTTGTTGAAATTTAACATTGAGCTGGCGTTAAAAAGCGTTTCGGTATAAAACCCATTCCGCCGTTGAACACCAGCAGAGTTCACAAGAATTCAAAGAACGTTTTCCCATGTCATTTTAGCTGGGAATGGAATGCGTCGTCTTGTTGCTTTTCAAACGGTCATACATGAATTTTGCAGCAAAATAAATTAATTCGACAACAAATTCAAGTAATTTTGTACCAAAATCAACTATGGCTCAAACCTTTCGATCGAATACTTTTTTTCTTCTTTGCTATCTGGTTAACTTTTTGCCGATGTTCAAGGTGAGTAATTCGTAAAAAATTTTTGGTAGACAGAATAAAACCACAACTCATCGACACAAAAGCTAGGTCATATTTGGCGGAAACGACATTTCAAGCGACATTAAGCAAAACGATAGGTAAAAAAGCAAAATTTGGTAAATCGACATTTAGGAAATTGACATTGACAAGAATCATAGGAAAAATAGAGAAACCATGGAGAATAAAATAATTTTCGATGCGGACACTGGCGACGATAAAAAATTTGATAGAGGCGAGGATGCGGGGACGGGGAGATGTTGACGGCAAATGTAATTTTCTTTGGCGGTGTTCGAACTCTGGATGTAGGAAAAAGCCGACTCTGGGATTCTTTAATTGAGCTTTCTCTGCGGAACATAAGGTGCCGTTGAAATATGTGAGAATTTAGCGTTTTGAATGTTATAACCGTAAACAATTGTTTCCCTGTGCAGATTTTCTCTACTCTGACTTTTGGGCTTATGTTTGGCAACTTCAAGTGTCTTGTCGAAAATTACGTCGGAACACAACAATTGTCGAAATTGCATTTCGAGCCAATTGTTAATGAGAAATTCAGTGTTGGTGTTTCAAGATGTGAAAACTAGAGAACATCAGCTACAAAATAAGCTATTAAACAGAAATTTTAGCAAAGTGAAAAGGGTCGAACTGACCCGGACAAGCTCGGAACCCAGTGGTTTTCTAGGTGGATTTTCACATGAAATTTTGACTTTAAACCACATTTCGGGCCAATTTTTGTGAGAAAGTAAATGTTGATGTTTTATAATGGTGAAAACTTAACAAACTTAGCTACAAAATGTGCTATTAACCAAAGGATTTAGAAAATTGTAAAGTAGTGCTAGTAAAGTACTCAGGAGCGGGTTACTCAAGAGGGGGGTTCAAAGGTAGTGCTACTCGGGTGGTAGTACCCAAGGAGTGGCACATAGGTGGGAGTACCCAGATAGAGGTACTCAGGAGAGGGTACCCAGGAGAAAGTACCCAGGTGGCGGCATTCAGGAGAGGGCCCCGAGGAGTGGGCACCTAGGAGGGGTTACCCTCTCTTCAGAGATACTTTAGTTTATGGTCCGCAATTTTCGATATAAGGTCACTCTTGATATAAGGCCACTCTTGATATAAGGCCACCTTTAGCCGGTCCCTCGGGGTTTCCTTATATCGAGAGTCGATTGTAAAATCGTTTTTCTAAAACAAAAACACTTTCTGACTTTCAAATTTGCTTTGAGCTAAACCAAATTCAAACAAAAAGTTCGATTTTCACCCGATTTCTATATGGTGGGTAAAATCTATGGGTATTTACAGATAAATACCGGGTATTTACCCAATGGTCAACCTTAAACATTAACCAATGATTGACCAAAAAAGCCATGTGCCAAACCATTTCGAAATATTTTTAGCGATTGTAAACCTTAATTATCGTTTTGTCTTTTTGTGTATAGGGATTGTCATTTTCTCTAATTGTCGTTTTATAGGCAAGCCATAGTTTACACCAAAATGACCCCAAAATGCCTTTGAAATAAAATTTACCTCTGAGGAGTGGGATGAAATTTTTTTGATAAAATTCAAAATTTATAATTTAACAAAACATTTATTATTGTTTCCTTTATTGTGTTAAGCAGAAAAAAGTAGTGGAGCAGGTGATTTTGGGTCACCTTTCAAACTATCAGAGAATGGCGAAACTAAAAAAGTACCAATGTATTTATAATCTTATATGAAACTGATAAAAATTATTTTAACCGCAAAACTTCTAGCTTACTTAGTTAGTTTGATTGCAATTTCAGCATTTTGAAAGTCGATTTCTCGCTCTGTTCTCATCTACATACTAATCGGATTTTTTTTTACTTGAAAGCACTCTTTTTGTGATAGTGAAAGGTATCTGTTGGGTTCAACCAATAATGAGGAAAGGCAAATTTTTAACTAACATATAATAATTATTCTGAATTAATTTTGATGTATTTTAGGCAGCAATGTGCCATACACAATCCCCTCAGATGTGCTTGCAGACATTTTTCTCTTTTGCAGCAGAAATGACTTGGATTGTCTTCAGCTAGTCGGGAAGAAGTTCAATGCTATAGTGAAAAGATCGTTCAAGAAATACCCTATTCGTGAGATCTATGCTGTGCTAGTCGACAAACCAGTGGATCAGGGAGAAAACCTAAAAACTGATACAACCACTATTATTTATTCCAAAGATGGGCAATTGCGACGAGAATTTAAAAGCTTGGAAGACTTGCTTGTGTTACAGATGAAGCAAAATGCTGCTTTTCATCACATATCTATCTACAAAAAGGACATGGATATGGAGGAAGTCAAGGTTAGCACTCACCCATATACAGTCGAACCTGGATATATCGGTACCCTGCGGACTAGCTGGAGGTGCTGTTATATTAATAATGCCGTTATGTCGGTTGTATGTTATTTTCCAAACTATCTGAAAGAGCCAAAGCAGAGCTAAAATGAAAAACCGAACACTAAAAACGAGCACATTTATAAAAATCCAAATTTACTTTGCATAATTTTCGCTCAAATTTATTTTTTTACAAAATCTATCAGTATCGTTATATCGAGGGTAAGTTCATGGCTTTGGACCGGCTTTTCGGTGCCGGAGTGCCGTGATTTGCTTTCTTTCTTTGCTGGCCAAACAAAAATTAAAAATCGGAGTGCCTTTGTATCCAGGTTCGACTGTATTACTAAGAACTAGCTAAAATTTGTTCCTAAATTTGTTAAACCCGATTTACAATAGATATGAGAAGCAACCCCTTCCCTTTCCTTCACCAGAAGTATACCGTATATTTTCTAATAAAGGCCCCTCTCTAATAAAGGCATCCGTCAATAACCTATATCTCAGCCCAGAAAAATAATTTTGCAAATCTTTTTTTGCGTTTGCATTAGCACGATTCCACTTTTCAGATTTTGGATTCAGATTTTAAATCTCAAAATCGACCAAAATTTTTCCGACTTTTTTAGGGTTGAAAAATAATGGCCCGGGGTCTTTAATAGAGAATATACGGTAAACGTTCTAAAATTCATATGCCTTCACATGCCCTTACACAGTTAAAAATAGCAACCTTCTTCTTGCTTGTAAAGTTAATATTTTACGAAAATTTCTTTCAGAAAAAGCATATGTCACTGGTTTCGAGATGTCCTATTGATCTACCTGTCATATTTTGGAGTCAGCAATCTTTTTATCCGCTTACTCCGCAATTTCAGCCACCAAACTTTTATCCTTCTTTTTACTACAGCTATAGGAGAGACATTCAATTCTTTAACTCCAGAGCCGTGGAATTTGATCTTTTTACTGAAATCGAACCTTCATACCGTCCTTCCGTGCAAAATATGCTAACTTGGTTCGAATTCAACAATGCAGGGAGAAACGGTGTGAGGCCAAAACTTTTCAAGAGTAACTTTTATTTGTTCATGGAGTCATTAGATGTGTTTGTTCAGACTTTTTTCAAGGTTTGTGAATTTAATTGTTTAAAGAATTGTTTATTAGGTTGTTTAATAATTATTGCGCGTTTTTGTGGGCCTTTTAAAAATTATTTAAAATACGCATTCAGGCAAGTAATTTGCTGTTGGGAATCCCTTAAAATGGGCTTCAAAATGAACTATCAGCATTAATTTAGATAAAAAGTGATAAAAATTAATAAAAGCTTTAAAAATTCAAACTGGTTCAAACTAGCGTTACAATAACATCTTATCATCATGTTGTAGCTATTTTAAATTGTAGCTATTTCCCTATTTTAAAAGAAATTTTTTTGAAAATCTGGTGTTGAGATATGCCTCTTTAAATAAATCAATTTCTTTAAAAAATGACCACAATTTTTTTAACTTTTTCGGATTTTCGCCTCTTTTTTAAGAAATTTACTTCTTTCACGACGCAATATGTCAACACTCATATTTTTTACAATTTTTTTTTGTAAAAAAGCTTTTGTAGCTCTTGAACTGCGCTACAAGATGGTGCTAAGATGTTGCTGAACCAGAGTTTTTCTTTTGTGCGAATTTCAAAAGCTTTTAATGATTTTTTTATCAATTTTTGTTTTATTTTATATGACTATGTTTGTCAAGGCTAATAACAAACTTTTAAAAAATCAATAAAACCAAAAATTAATAGTTTTTTGAAGCCCATTTTAAGGGCTTTCCAACAGCATATTATTTGCCTGAATGCGTTTTTCGAATAATTAAAAAAGGCCCACGAAAAAACGCGCAATAATTATTAAACAACCCAATAAACAATTTTTAGGGCTTTGAAAACCAAAACAAGCAATGCCAATATGAGATTGTTGTGGCTGACTTAAAAGGAACCAATGTGTCCAATTGCAAAATTAACAAAACGGCTAGAAATTTCGTCACCAATGAAATTATGGAGTCAGTATTTTTGAAAGATAGTCAGAATGATTCACTTAGAAAGCAGTACAATGATGCCGATTGGGTGCTGAGAAGAAGACTTTTTAGCAATTTGAACTTTCCTATTGTCTTTGACAGAACTACGGCACAAAGAAAATCAGTGAGCTACGTTGATGGTTCTCAACATTTGTGTGATGTCTGGTTTGAATAAACTGATCTGTTTAATATCGATATAAAACCTTTGGCGGCCATTTTTTAGTTATCGGAATATAGTCGTCCTCTATATATGAAATGCCAAGGGACCAGTCATAGCCACTCGTTATGTAGAGGGTTCGTTATAAAGAGGTACGTTATACTAAGGGTTTTTTACATTGCGATTTGCCCTATGCGTTATGTAGAGGCTTTTCAACAAAGATTTTTATTAAGGACTTTGTATAGAGGCTACTTAATCCTCGCCCAGAATTTTCTATATAGAAGCTATTTAGTCCTCATCGAAGACTTGCTGTAGAGGTGTTTTTCAAACATTTTTCGACTGTATCCTAAATGGAATGCAAATTTATCAGTAGGACCAAGCCAAACTGAATCTTAAATCGAGTATATCTTAAAAAATGAGAACGAATGATTCAATAACTTCGCCAAAGTTGCTAGGACTTTTTTTTTGAAATTCGTTATACAGATTTGTTAGTGTGGCTACCTCCACGTTATGCGGAGATTTTGTTATGAAGAAGTTCGTTATGTAGAGAGTTCTTTTCAATAAAATTGAGTTCCTGACATTGAGTTTGTGTTTTGAATTTTGAAATTTTGAAGTGAATGCTACTTTGACCTACTGTTTCTTAGCTACAACTTGGTAGGTCAAAATTTTATTTTTGATTATTTTGGAAAAAGAGTATATGCCAGATGTTGTTCTAATCGACCGTCTGAGTATAGCATTATCGAAAGCTCTTGAATTTTCCTACAAAATGGCTTGCTGACCACTTTTTCAGAATAATATAGAGCTGAAAAAAGGATGGTTCAAAAGAGAAGAAGTAATAATATTATCTTTTTACCTTATTTTGATGCCTTTTTACTTCTTCTGTTTTTAACCATCCTTTTTTCAGCTCTATATTATTCTGAAAAAGTGGTCAGCAAGCCATTTTGTAGGAAAATTCAAGAGCTTTCGATAATGCTATACTCAGACGGTCGATTATAACAACATCTGGCATATACTCAGAATTTCATGCTTAATCTGAATATGCAAAGAAATCGCCGAAAAAGGTGGTCTGTGCGGGTCAAAATTGCTATTTTAAAAAACAATGCTAAATGTTGAGTGCATTCATTTGCAAGCTTTTTTATCGCCAAACAATAAACTTGTGAACAACAAGCGACTTCTTATTTGAAAGAGCAGAAAATTTGCTATCAGATGTGCTTCTTAGTTTATTTCTAGTTTTCATAAAAGTGAATATTTTTGAGCAATTACGAAAAAGGTTCGTTTTTCAAATTTGGACTTCTCACCGAAAAGTGATTGCAAAATCGTTCAAAAGCGTGATACCCAAAAAAATTATGACCATGTGTAAGAGCACAAAAAATTGATACTAGGAGAGCTCTTAAAAATTGTTTTTTGTTAAAAAATAAGCCCAACCCCGGCGGTGGAGGTGACTTCTGACCACTTTTTCGGGAATCTGTGATTTATATATGCTATATTTTTATAAAAAAACATAGTCAAATTGATAACATGGAGAGAAATATTACTCAGTTTCTTCTAACACTTCTGACTGATGTCATTCCTCATGTGCAGAAACCAGAAAATGCCGTTTATTGGCATCGAGTTGTTTCCATTCGGAATCAAATTGTCGTGAAAATTGCTGAAATTGAACGGTACCAGAGTGGACCTAGAGTGTTGGATCTACCTAAGTCAAACCCGATCTACCTAAGTTCTAGCTAAGTCTGAGATCCAAACCACTGCTGATCATATCCTTCCTGCGTTGTTGGTACTTGCAGATGAGGTGCGATTGATCAATCAGCGAGATGATAAAATAGACCAATAAATTATTATAATAATGAAATATTTAGAAGATTAACTAATATAATGTATAGTATATATAATATATACAACTATTTATACAACCCACAAAATTAAAAAAAAATTTAAGTTTATCTTGAGATTTTTGGGTGCTCAACCATGATCTATAAAGTGGAATTGGTGGAGCGGTACTTGTGCTGTTTAAGGCCCCCTTATTTTTTTTGGATTTTTGTTGCAAAAAAAGTGATTTTTAACGACTTTTTTTACATGTAATGCAATTATTTACATTCAACAGGATACACTTCACAAATAATAGACCACAAATGATATAAAACATCACATCCAGCAAATTTCCTACGCCATACAAAATCAGAGACATAACTGAGAAATAATTCACGGAACGTTCCAAATTCTTTCTTGTGACGCATTTTGAACTTCTGCCAAAGCGATTCTATTGCTTGAGTGTGCGCGCCAGTTTCTGGATTCACAAAGTTGAGCGAGCGAGAAAATCACTTTTTTGCAACCAAAATCCAAAATAAATTAGGGGGCCTTAAACAGCACAAGTACCGGTAGAGCTCACTTTAATTTGAATTTGTGTAATTTTTTTTCTTAAGCTATGTGCAGTTCTGGATTTAAAAAAAAAAGGTTTTGGTAAAAAGCTGTTTTTAAAAATTTCAGCTTTCAAAGACCATTTATCTGAAGATAAATACCAAACCAGAAATACACTTTATTATGTTTACTGTTTATTCAAAAAAAAAATGAAGACGTGCCAAAATATCAAGAAATGTTGCAAACATGCATGAAATGTTTGCTTGAAAACTTAGATTATTTTCTTTAGCTTGAAATCTTTTTGCTATCTAGGGAATATTAATACTTTTATTCACATATACAACCAAGCAAGGATGTCACTATCTTGGAAATCAAAGTTTTTAAAATCTGAAATGCAAAATAAAAATATTATGAGAACAATGTTTTTAAAGAATAATATTTATGAAAAAAATTGTATAAGTAACGACTAGGAAAGAGTAATATGTCAATAGCAAAATCTATTAATATTTTGATATTACTCCTGTTAACAATGAATTTTATGACACTTTCTATGTTTTTTGTAATATTTGGTAACTTGGAAATTAAAGTTAGTGATTTTAATAATTTCAACAAAAACTGTCGAGTTTCAGGCTGTCAATATTGAAGAGCTTGAATCATCAAAGTTTGGCAGTGAAAAGGACCAAGAAGATTATTGGATTTCTAAGTAAATTTTTTTTGCTGGAAAAGTATTATGAGAATCAGTCTAGATTTGCCTTAGTAAAGTCAACCCTCGATTTAACGTCACTCCCAGGGACCGGCACTGAGGTGACCTTAAATTGAGGGTTAAAAAAGTATAAGTATCAATAGGAGTAAACTAGAGTAACGGAATTTAAGCCAAAAATTTAAAATTACAATTTAGCAATGCTTTAACTCGAAACTCTTTCGAGAAGTGGAATGAAACAGACTGCGATGGTAACACAGTGATACCTTTTGTGATCAGCGACAAAGAATACTGTTTGGATTCAAAAAAATTGCATCATAAGATCAACTATTTCAGCCGATGACCAAGTATCTATAATTAAACAAGTGATGCGAAACATCTCCAACAATACATGTGTGAAGTTTCGAGAACGGCTGGAAAATAACTCTTATTATTTTGAAATTAGAAGCGGTAGCTTAGGATAAGTATTTTGATTCTGTGTAACTATCCGGGTGTTTCAAGTTATTTTTCCTAGGTAGCTATTCTAACTAGTGTTGATCGATGTGGGGAGGGGGATGGGTCGAGCGGAAATCAAGAACGAGACAAGAATTTCGTCGGGAAACGAGAAAGTATACATTCCTAGCTCGGATATATCTAACATGCGGATTCATAACGCTTTTTATTAACATTCCCACCAAAGATTCAACGAGCATTTTACGAGCAATTTAGTTATAGAAATCAACATCACTCAATGCACGATTCAAGAAAATCAATTACTCCCTGGTAAATGGATCGAGCTGGCTTCTGTTGTAATGGAACACATTCCTCGCATGGCTGAAGATCTGCTCGCTTGGTTGAGACGTATACTTCGGTAAGAGGAATCGAATCGCTGCTTTTAAGAGGATTGGAAATCGCAAAACGTTCTTCTGGCAGTGGAAAAGCGTATCCGAATCCAAAGGCACCAACTTCTGGGAATTGTAAGAGACGATCTCCTAAAGCGGGCAATAAAATTAGGGTATCTAATAGCTTTGAATACAAATACACACTCTAATTTTGTATCCACTTAGTAGTTGAGCGTGAAATGTTTTCGTCTAGGCTGATCTTCATTTGACCCAAAAAAGGCTTCTCGGTTGCTTCGAAGCAGGCCCCACCATCAACGCAATATCCAAAGGCTCTTCTCGCGACGCGTGTTCTAACGGCTGACATTCGCTCACAAGCCACTGGTTCACTAGCAGCTTAAATTCATAAACGGCAACAAAGACAGAGATTGTCACAATGTACATTTGTTTCAAAAAAAGAAATACAAGGCAGATTACTCGACTTTTACACAAAAAATTCTCGAAAATGTCGAGATTCTCGATAAAAGAAAAAAATTGCTAGAGCGAAAAACGAAAACGAGAAAAGCAAAATTTTCGAGACGAAAATCGAGAATTCTTGTAATTTTCTCGTCTCGAGATCAACACCAATTCTAACTAGTAATTTTTTAGTTGTTTCCTTTTCCCAAGTTTAATTTTTCAACAAATAGAACTCCTATATTTTCAAAAAAAGTATACTAATTAGAATTCCTCGCTAATGTCGTATAAACAACAAAGCAACAACCAACTCCCCGCCCCACTCCCCTAACAAATTTGACTAAGGCTTAGGTTTTTTAACTAAGACTCAGGACCTTGGCCGATAATCACAAGTATATTCGTCAACTTTTTGTTGAAAAGACACTTTACAAAAATGAGGTGGGGCATGGGAGGGGGCATTGGTCTATGATATTAGTGCCTAGAGTTGATCATGGGTGTTTCAAAGCTAGGTTGCGTTATTTATTTTCAAGTTTTTTAGATGCGGCGCTAATGTAGGGCGAAAAACAAGTGGCAAAACTGTTGTAAATTTACATAAAACTTTGTGCTTGGGCTATAGTACTGTAATGCACGAAATATTGCATCTGATTGGACTAGAGCATGAGCAAAAAAGATATGATGCTGAAAAATATGTCAAAATACACTATGAAAATATTTTGCCAGGTTTTTGCCCAATAACTCTTTTCATAATTTTTTTGGTATTGTTTTCAGGAATGCAGAGTCAATTTCGTACACTACCAAAAAGTGACCCTTCCTATCCTTATCAAACTTACGGAGTTCCATATGACTACTTAAGCATAATGCATTACACCAAAAACGCATTTGCTGTAAATGATACAGAATTGACTATTGAGACATTGGATCTCAAATATCAGGTTTGGTAGTTGGTGAAAACCATTGTCAAAATATGTGAATTATTTTTTATCTTTTAAAATTCGATCGTTCTACAAAATGTAGGTATCGAGTCAGATACCCATTTTTTAGAAATTGAACTTAAAACACTTAAAGTTCCGTGTTTTGATTCCGAGTATCCGACTAGAAAATTTTGAGTTTTAAACAAGGGAATGGTAATGTGGGTGTTAGGTGGTATTTCAGAAAAGTTGCACCTCGGCGTTTACCATATTTTTTATGAAATTCAAATTTGACAATTGACACATTTTAAAGATTGAGTTATCAGGTCATACGGAAAGTATTGACACAAAATTTCAAATCCTTGTATCTCGCTCATTTGTTAACATTTTGTGGCAATCTTTTTTTTGTTTTGTAGCCCTGAGTCTACTCTATGGGAAATAACTGAACTTTATTCAACAATAAACAAATCATTCAACAAAATAGGATCCTTCCGCATCAATAACTTTTCCCATCTTTCTGGCAATTTTGCAATTCCTCTAGCAAAGAAATTCGCTGGCTTTGACTCAAGAACGCTTGCAAATCCGCTTTAACTTGTTCAACGTTGTTTCTCTCTGTGATAGTTTTGCATTGACAAGAACAGGTGAAAATCGAAGGAGCCAAATCTGGAGAATAAGGCGGGTGCGGCAGAATCTCCCATCCAAGATCAGCGATCTTGTCCTTGGTCAGTCGAATTTACAGTTGTTGAAAGACAGTTGTTGAATAAAGTTCAGTTATTTCCCATAGAGTAGACTCAGGGCTACAAAACAAAAAAAAGATTGCCACAAAATGTTAACAAATGAGCGAGATACAAGGATTTGAAATTTTGTGTCAATACTTTCCGTATGACCTGATACATTGATGAGTGTTTTAGATTTGAAAAAGACATGCCCGGTAGGCCCGGAAATTTTAACATATTACACCCCTATATTCCAAATAAAAATGTGGTTGTTTATGAAAATATTTTACCGGGTTTTTTTTATTTGATGCCATTTGGACGTCTTTTTTTGCTGACTATGAAACGAAATGAGAAGTGGAAGGCCAAGTATTTTTGATGAGGATAGACTTCGTGCGCGTGTCGAGGAATATTCGAAGCTTATGTTCATGAATTGAATTCGGAAATTAGCACTACAATTTGGCTGCTCAATTGGATCAATGCACACTCATATGTACACGATAAGCAAAGTTAGTCAATCATGGCGCGTATTGGATCTTTATGTTTGCTATTTTAGGTCAGTAAGCTTGGAAAAAGGGTTCCACATCGTCTCTCAGCAAACAACAAAGCTAATCGTGTTTTGATTGCAACTGAATTGCTCAATAGACACAGAAATGGAGGGCTCAATCTCGACGACATTCTCACTCCCCATCAAAAGTTGATATTCCGCGCTAACGTAGTCCGCCGACATGAATGGGTTGACAAGGGAGAAACTGCATCGCCAACGGCAAAGCCTGGTGGTTACTTCATTGAACAAATTCCGTAAAACTCTCTAAGGTCTCCAGGCAAGAGTACACTATTTGGCCAGAGCCAAAAGTGCATTATTCAAGGTCTAAGTATTTTTTAGGCCGTGAAAACGAAAGAAACATCGAAAAAAAGTGTGGGAAGGCCATTTTTCGAAAAAAAAATTTTTCGACTGCCTATGTCCCGCTTGTAGTTTCTGGTCGTTTTTGGTATTTTACACCGTTTTGATGACTGAGGTTGGGCAAAAAAGCCTCTATATGCATTTTTGATCAAGAGTCTTGCTAGGAATCATGTCTAAGGTAAGTGAGTGCGCGCATCTCTAACCCATCAAGCCACCTGCGCCCCCAAAGGGGGGATTGAGATGCGCACACTCACTTACCTTAGACATGATTCCGAGCAAGACTTTTTTTATTTAGGCCACACCTTTTCGGTAAGCAACATTTCTGAAAAAAAGTTTGCTGTTTCGTAATCTTCATGAAATTTTCTACAAAACTGTATCCTGCCTTTACTCAATTAGTCTAGTGTGAAAAAGCTATGGTTATTTGGAGATAAGTCTTTTGTAGTACATTCGAATCTGGATAGAGCACCCCCTGGGACCAGCTCAAGGTGCTCTTATATCGGGAGTTACTTAAGATAAGCATTGTTCAAATATTATAGTCGGTATATAAATAGGGACCGCGAGGGACCGACTAAAAAGTGTCCTTGCATGCATATATCTTTATATAGAACTTTGATTTTACAGAAAACTAAGAAACCAAAACACAAAACAGCTGTCTTTATATAGAGTATCCTCATATACAGGTTTGTGTATAAAAAAACAGTGCCCAGCAAAGGTCATCAAATTAGTTTGATAAACTGCCAAACTGTAACTGTCCTCTGTAAGACACTTCATTTTCAAGAACACCCCCAAAAGTGCCTTCCCGTTTGAGGTGCGTCACTTTTTTATCTCTATTAAGAAGCCTAACTTTTTACTGATTTTGGATCCAATATCGATTATATCGATTATCATTATCGATTAAAAGTATTAGTGACTTCAGTCCTAAAATCTCAATTTTAGAGGTCGTCTAGGTCTGTGAAACTGCAAAAAAATGGCTGAAATTTTATTTCAAATAAAAAAAATTTGTTTTTTTTCTACAAAATTGTGGTAAAAATGATTATGTGCTTTTATATCGAGGGTATTTTGATAAGCCGGGAATAGCTTGTTGTGCTCTTATATCGAAGGTGCTCTTCTATCCAGGTCGGACTGTATACAAAAAGTTATGACATTTTTTTCTACTTTCGTGTCAAGACAAACAATTAAAAACTTCTAAGATTCAGCAGGCTGAAACTTTTTTTGTTTACAATTCTTCAAACTAAAAATACCAACGTGTTCAGCGTAAAATTCTGCAGCAGGAGCAGCAAAAGTCACGCTCGACCATCAGAGTGTTAAAAAATTAGAAAACTTTAGAACTTATAAATATAACAATGTTTTTAATTCTACAAAATAAAGCCAATAATTCTTAAAACTTGGAAAAAAATGCGATGAATTCAGACTTGTATCTGTAAATTAAATAACAAAACCAAACAATTTTTATTTATTGCTTGGTTTTCTTATAAATACGATACATTATAAACTTGTTTTTACTTAGGACCTTATTGGAAATAGTAAAGATGCATCACCATCTGACTACAAGAAAATATGCTCCATTTATGCATGCAACAAATGTGTGGGAGAGAAGTTTGAAGCATTGAACTCAACCAGTCAAGAGTTGTTAAATGAGTGAAAATTAAAAAGTTTACTTCTTTTTCTCAAAGTTTTGCTTAAAAATATCACACTCATATTTTTTACGCATGCTGGATGCTTGAAACACAAAAATTTATAAAAATTGTTTTAGCCATTATAAAATTCTTTTTTATTACTGACTAGTTTATACACACATCACCTTTATAATTGTCACAAAAAATGTTAGGGGTGTTCCGCCATTTGTATGGTTAGAATGTTTGCATCAATCGATGCGGAATAGTCGATTTACTTTCATGAAAAACTCCCAAAAGTTGGGGTCGTCCTACCCAAAAAAAACCACAGGTTCAAAAACCACAGAGGGCCGAGGACCAAGGCATTTTGGTGTAAATTTTCAATTGCCGTAGGGGAACAAGGTATGGTCATATGTTCAAATATTGGTGGTAACATGCATAATCATTTTGTCTCGAAAAGAATAGTTAAGTAGGTAGCCTGGTGGAGTGGGTAGATGGCCACGTGGGGTTCGTAGATGGGCACGAATTCAGCCTCAGAATTAACTGAAAATTCAAAAAAATTTAATTTTTAAGGACGTACTTAACAACCAGCAGGTACCCGAACCATTAGTGGATAGCCTAATCACAAGAATACACCCGAATGACCAGCCATTTTTTTAAATAAAGAGAGTAGGGGCCTTATATGGAGACCCTCTAAAGGAGCGCTTATTCGAATCCAGCTGTACGAAATATATTCAAATCAGACATGGTTTAGTTTTTTGTTTAACATCAATTTGTAAGGCACCAGATGTCGTGTGGAATGGGCCGTTCAAAGTCGAAATTCAAGAACTCTACAACAACTTCAAGGAACGCGGACAAGTGCCTTGTTCACCATAATTTTTCCTACTAAACTTCCAGTGAGATGTAAAAATCCCTAAATAATGTAATTTCTTTTGATAATTAAGAAAAAAACCTCAGAAGTGAGAAAATTTCGGGGATTTAGTTTGAAAAAGTCAAGGCAACTATTTATTAGGTGATTCAAAGAATATAACTCAGTTAGAGTAGATTAAGCAAACGTTTTTTTATAAATTAAGATGTTCGTAAAATTAAAATCGTTAGATTTCTGTAGATTATTATAATTGCGTAGTTTATAGGCTACCTCAGGGCTCGAAAACGTCCTTTATTTTTAAAAATGTGTTCTATTTTTGAACTATATTTGAACTCAAAAACTTTAAAATTTTTGAAATTTTGAAAAATGACGAAATGTTTTTTATTTTACAAAAAGTTCCTTCATTTTAAATTTTGAATACCGAACACTGACTAACCTGCAAAAAATTAGTCAAAGCTTTTTCTAACTCCAAATACAAATAACGGTTGGCAAGAACCGAAATATCAAGTATGAGATTATAGTCAGTGGGCAACATCACTAGTTGACCAGTATATGTGTACCGTATTTCGTCTAATAAACGAGCATAAACGAGCATTTCTAATTAATACAATAAACATTTCTTAAAGGTTTCTAATCTGAAAATTTAAACTTTTTTCAAAAATTGGCTTATACTCTTCAATCATGGATGGTGTTTCTAGGTACTTTAAGATCATTTTTCAGTTATTTATCACATTCACGCTTAGGGTAGCCCAGAGTATGTTAGGACGGACTCAAACGTGTTTCCCTAACTGAAAAAGTACGAAAAAAATGTTTGAGTTCGTCAAATCATACGCTGTTATCCTTCCCTAATCCTAGATGTGATAAATTACTGTAATAGAATTCTAAAGTACCTAAAAAGAC
Source organism: Ditylenchus weischeri (assembly GCA_029231635.1). Taxonomy (NCBI): domain Eukaryota; kingdom Metazoa; phylum Nematoda; class Chromadorea; order Rhabditida; family Anguinidae; genus Ditylenchus; species Ditylenchus weischeri. The sequence continues at coordinate 277,441 of JAMRYI010000004.1, read as the reverse complement.
CATTTACCTTAAAAAAAGTTAAAACCAGTTTTTGAGAAAAGTTTAAATTTTTGGATTGGAAACTGGTTAGAAATGTTTCTTGTATCGTATAAAGCAGAGAAAAAGTAATTTAAAACATGTTTTCGGTCACTTTTTTAAACATGAGGAGGGAGGAACCTAAGAAGCACCCAAAAATTTATTCGTAAACGAACAAGAAAAACTGGTAAACATTCAACAAACGTGGTACGGTGCCCGTTCATTAAAGAATACCCCTTTATTTTCCATTCACATCCGAGGGTGACCATTTATTAGAGACTGCCCGACTATTGGAGACTGGCCGTTTATCAGAAGAAATATCGTATTTTAGCAGGTTTTTAAAAGATTTCGCGAAAACTTTCATGTTGTCCGAAACATTTTTCTGAAACAAAATTTTTTTATAAATTTTTATAAGTGAACGATTTGCCTGAAATATTCACTTCGCCGTGCCATTATTGTCTTGTTAGTTGGAAAACAAACGCCTTCAGTGATAAAGCAAATGTAATTTAGCGGCCGCTTCGGGGGCGCAAGGGTTTTATCCACACACCCACATACCTCAGACACAAATCACTCAAAAGTGACTCACTCAAAAGTGACACACTCAAAAGTTCACTGTCTGTCTTTTTTAGTGTTTTTAGGGAATGGCTCCCGTATGTACTTTTTAAAAAGATTTGTACTTTTTTGGGACCCCAAATCTTTTTTATTTTGAGTGTGCTTTTTAAAAAGATTTGTACTTTTTTTGTTCTCTTGTACTTTTTTGTACTTTTTTTTGTCTGTCATTTACTGTTACTGTTTCTGTGACTTAAATTGTGATATTTTTAGGTTTAATCTCAACGGAAATGTCTCAGCCAAGAAGAAAGAACATCTACAAAGCCGATTTTGCCAAGGAGTTCAAAGGGATCCGAGAAGCAAAGGACGACAATCTTGCTCACTGTATTCCGTGCAATGATGAGATCAATCTGGCATCGATGGGCAAAGCGGCAATCAAGCAGCACCAAGAAAAACCAAAGCACAGGGAGAACGCAAAAGCCGCCAACACTTCTAGGTTTGTTTACTTTATATGCCTTTGTTAATGTAGTTTTTTACTGTGGTTTCAGAGCTTTGTCAAATTTCATGCCAAGCCGTTCAGCGCCAACTGCCATCGACGACAAAACAGCTGCCGCTGAAGGAGCTTGGGCGTTTCACGTTGCTACTCACAATCAAGCGTTTGCTTCAATCGACTGCTGCTCGTCTGATGCTCTCTTCCATACGATGTTCTCAGATTCTGAAGTGGCGAAGAAGTTTGCATGTGGACAAACCAAAACTAAGATCATCCTTACAAGTTAGTTTATTTTCTCGTGCTTTTTTTGCTTTTGTGGTTTTTTATCGCTGATATTCAGATGTGTTGGCTCCTTACTCTGTGGATGAATTGCTAAAAGAATTGGGGAACCAGCCATTGTCAATCTCGACTGATGCTTCCAATCAGAAGAATTATTCATTATTCGGTTGGATTTTTTTTCGATGCTGACTTTTTGAGAATGTCTTCGATTTTTTTCTTCAGATTATTTTCTTCAGAGCTAGCAAAGCAAGTGGCACCAGACGTCGCTGACAAGGATGAGCTCTTTAATGAAGTTGTCGAAGTCAATCGTATGATGCGCCAAATCCCGGAGGAAGTATTCAGTCTGGATTCAGCAGAAACAAAATGGCGAAAGATCTTCAAAGTAAGTCAAGATTAAGATGATCCGATTGAAAAAACCTAAACTTTGCAAACTTAAATTAGTGCTTATTTGTTCACTTGCACCGAGAATTATTTTCTTCGTGAGGCATGAAAAACAAAAAGCATATTTCTCTGTATCTTTCAATAACAATAACCTTCATAGTTTGATTTGATTGATTTTTAGGGTGCAACATTTTTTGCTTGGTCCCCTCCTTTTGTTTTTACCAAGGCAAAATGTTGCCCCCTAAAGATCAAAAGGGCCATTACACAATGATCTTGCAGTGTAGGTCTGGCAAGAGCGCTACAACAAACTCCGTGTTTTTAGAAAAATCATTCAACCGTATCTATGGATGTTTACCTAGAATGAATCTGTGTGACGCGGAATTCAAATTCTTCAAGATTTTCCGAAGAATCGAGTCTTTCAAAGGTGCGATTTATTTTTAGTGCGTTTATTAACCCTAATCTTTTTTAGACTGCGGTATAGCAGTTTGCCACAGCGAGGTGAAGATCACTTAACTAAGAAACACGGGCCGGTACCATAAGGGCGAATAATGCTGAAATTTTCACGTGCCGTTATGATGGGTAAAATTGCCGAAGGCGATACAGAGCCGGAACAGGATGATAACGGTTACATTAATGATGGTTCTTTTATATTTGAAGAAAAGTTTTGCGTTTGATTATATCAGTTATTATTTTATTTCAATAAAATATTTTGTTATTGTATTGTCTGCGTGAAATTTTTAAGGGTCGGAGTATTTATCGGCCGTCTTTAATTTACCGGCCCCTGAGACTTGGTTGAAAAATTTAACGGCCGGCCGCATAATTAGAGAAAATACGGTGTACGTAAACTAAAAAACTTTGGTTATCCGCTACCCAAGAGATCTGACTTACAAGTTGGTTGTGAGGTTGCTGGATAGCTTGGATGTTGGTTTGTGCGATTTCAGTATTATAAAAATAAGATTTTTTATTTCGTAAGTAAAAAAAGTTTGGATCAATAATAGTGATATTTAAAAAATCTTTAGCATCTTATGTGTTTTGTTTTAATCAACATACACATGCTTTCTATCAATTACTTGTCCGTTAGTCGAACTTCACCAATATTCTTTATTAAGCACATTCTTTCGTTCAACTTCACAACCTCCAGGTTTAGTCCATTTAGTACTTCCGATATGGACTTTAACTAGAAATTTGTTTAACAATAAAACCCAAACCGAAATTTGAAAAAAAAAAACTACCTCGGCTGGATTGGCATTGATCCAACGCAAAAGTGCTTGCTCTAGTTTTATATTATTGATAGCACTCCAACCAATGTTCACCATCATTTTTTCTATTAAATGTCCAGTGAGATGTAAAAATCCCTAAATAATGTAATTTTTTTAAATTTTCTTCGATGATTAAAAAAAATTACCTCAGAAGATAAAAACTTTCGAGGATTTAGCTTGAAAAAGTCAAGACAGGTGTTTATTAGGTCATTCAAAGAATATAACTCAGCTGTAGAGTAAATCAAGCAAGCGTTTTCATGAGTTAAGGAGTTCTTAAAATAAAAGTCGTTAGATTTATTTATATTATTATATTTACGTAGTTTACAGGCTACCTCAGGGCTCAAAAACTTTGTTTATTTTAAGATTTGTCCTATATTTGAGACCGGGAATCTTTAAAATTTTTCAGATTTTATGTTAAAATCTTCATTTTTAGTGCGTATTAATTGACAAGCACTGGCAAAAATGTCACTTTTTAACGAAAAATGACCAAATATTCTTTCTTTTACTAAAAAGTCAATTTTTTTTTAAATTTTGAGTATCGTACACTGGCTTACCTGCAAAAATTTGGTCAAAGCTTTTACCAATTCCGGATACAAATAACGGTTGGCAAGACCCAAAATATCAATTATGAGATTGTAGTCAGTGGGCGACATCACTATTAGACCAGTATATGTGTATTTTAGAAGGTGTTCAAAAGCTGCTGCAGAAGTTTCTACTAGCAAGATTTCTTTTTGAGTGGACTCCTGCATGTCGCCAAAAAGCATTATTCTGAAGCAAAACAAAAAATTTCGGTACTTTTGCTGTTCCCCCGCCCTATTTTCAAAAGTTACCCAAAATCAAATTCTAAATTATTTTCAAAAAAGCGTGCGTACTAGAGTTTCTTTCTGCGGTATTTGCTAAAAAGGAAAAACATGTTTAAAATCTATCACTTTTACCTTCATTTGTCATAAAAAGACTAAAATGTAGTCAAGAATACCTTAAAATGACCATTTACTTATGAGGGGTAGGAGTCAATTTTTTAGAAGTTTCAAAATTTTAAGTTTAGAAAGTGTTTAAAAATGCTTCCTTAATCTTGTCAAAAAATAGTTTAGAATTTGATCTTGGGTAGGGTTGTTACACAGTTAACTCGATTTTTCCAAAAAATTTGCCCTTATTTCTTGTTTCTATGCTATTTTTTCTCTAAAATTTTGAGCAGGTCACCCCACGTTTGAAAGACTAGAATGTTGGCTACCCAAAGGTATAAAAATTCCTTGTTTTAGTTCACAAAAACGTATATGTTTTATTACAAACGCTTTCGAATTATTTCGAACTATTTCGAATTAAAAGTTCGAAAATAATTCGAAAGTGTTTGTAATAAAATATATACATTTTTGTGAACTAAACCAAGAAATACCATTGGGTATTTTTATACCATTGGGTAGCCAACATTCTAGGCTTTCAAACGTGGGGTGATCTGTTCAAAACTTTAGAGAAAAATGGCAAAAAAAAAACAAGAGACAAGGTCAATTTTTTTTGGAAAAATCGAGTTAACTGTGTAACAACCCTAATCTTGGGTGACTTTTAAAAAATTGGGGGGGAAGAAGGGGGCAGAAGCACCCAATTTTTTTATTAATTTTTATAAGTAAGCAACTTACCTAAAATATTCACTTCGCACTGCCATTATTGTCTTGTTAGCTGGAAAACGAACGCCTTCAGTGATAAAACAAATGTCATTCAGCGGCTCTATATTGGTCATAACAGCAATGTCGCTAAGCAGCTGGCTAGTAAGGTCAACTACTAAAGGAATTTGAAGTAAAACTGCTATTCAATCGTGATATACCTGCTATATGTGGTGGAGACTTGCTAATCGTGAAAATTCTTAATAATTAAATAAAATTACAAGAACTTTTTTTGATTTTTTCAAAAGAGAAACACATACACAAAAACTAAAAAATTTTTAAGTACATGGGGTTGGGAAAGATTCAAAAATTTAGTCTTTTTTCCGATTTTCGTGTGGAAATCAATAATTCAGAAGCCTAGCTACTCAATTTTTTTTTGGAAATCGAATTTTCAGTTTTTTACAGTTATTTGAGACACTTCATTCAGGTAAGTACGAGCTTTCTAGATAGAACATCATAAAAAAGATACTTTGAGTTTGCCCAACGGTGGTGTATCATAGCCTCAATTGTTTTGGGTTCAGAACTTCGGTTTCGGCTTGTCTTGACAAGTACGCCCATTTGATGCTAAACACATAAAAAAATTAACAAAATGCAATCACTAGCCAAAGAGGTAAAACAAACAGAGGAATAGTCAGGGAGAGCCATTATTAGTAGTCTTCTCACAGTTAATACCTAAAGTCAAATGAAAAATTTCATAGTTAACAACAAGAAAACATCTTTCGCTCGACAAATAATATATATTTTAAATATTATTTGAAATCGACAGTTAATTATGATTAAACTACATGACATTCAAAACCCTGATCAATGATTACAGTTATTGATTAGATATTCAAATTTTTTAATATGATCAAAACCAAGTAGATGTTGTTGATTTTGAAAACCACATACCGTATTTCTTCTGATAGAACGACATGTCGGTTTATTTTCCAATCACCCTCTATGGTGTCGCTCTATTAGAGACTGTCGTTCTGTTGGAGACTGTCGCTTTATTCTTTCAATCTCTCGGTTCACCTTTACCCAATTCACAAAGATCAGCAATTTGAGATCAAAAATTTAAGGTGAAGTAACATCGATTAACTCAGTTTTTAAATAGTAGTCTTTGTCAATTGTTGTAAAATGATGGATTTATTGAAATGCTGTGCTTAAGTGACTACGCTGTGTTCACGTGACAATGCTAGATTCAGTTAAAAATTAATAACGCAATCATCAAAATTCAAAGAGTCGTCGCTCAGGTAGCCGTTTTCTTCGTCCTGCTCTGCATCAGCTTCTTCAACTTGATTTCGTTGGACGTCCAGGCAAGCACGAGCATCTTGCAACATCAGTCGTCCCTCTGGCACTTGTCCGTGTGCTTTTATGAAGTGAATTTGGTCGTCTTCGCTCCGTCGTGGCCCACAGTAACTCCACAATCTAAAATCAGTAATAGCTACAAACAGATAACTAAAGCATAGTTGTTCTAGTGATTGTTCTAGTTTGTTCTAGTGAAGTCTGTCGTTCTATCAGAAGAAATACGGTATCTGAAAATTGGAACAAACGTGTTTAAATTTAAATTTTACCAGTTTTCTTGAAGACTAAATACGGAGTCTAGATTTAACGCTTCTTTAAAATGTTAGCCATAGCCAAATTTGTTCTATCAGTGATTCAAATTGATCCTGTAGACTGAGCTAACTTTTGTGGAGCATATTTCACTTTGGTCTTTAGCCAACTTGAATGCGTGGCGATATTTGCGCCTGGGGTTTGGCGGAAGCGACAATGGCGGACGGGTTTAGGCGGAGTGACCCACGGCCCCAGTGCGGCCCCACAAATGCGGATAGTTATTTGCGATTCGACGACTTATTTTTCAACTAAATATCACAGACTCAGGTGAAAAGCAATTTTCGGCTGGTCAGAAATCATGTTTTAGGGCGTCAATAAATTTTTTGTTTCAACGAGCTTTTTCGGTCTGTATGTGATCAAGGTTTTTACTTTCTATGTGCCTTCGTACTTTGTACCCGAGACAGTGGGGCTAGGCCTGTGTAACATGACTGTCGGAGTTTTTTTATGCTAAAAAGTTTTTAACAGCACAAAATAATCAGGTTGAAATTTCAAAAGTATAAGCCAGTCGATAAATCGGCTGATACCCTAATCAACCAAGTGATCAACCGGTCTTTAGTTTTAAGATTTTAAACCGATTCTGTCGATCGTTTTGTAAATATACAAGAAGGAAAATATAGCTGACAGTTGTAGCTTCATTTTAAGCATGAACATATGAAAAATATTAAATGAAATTTAATTACACTTGCGTACAAGATTTGAAAATCTTTAATATTAATTACCCCAATAAGTTTTGATCATTTACAGCATCTACAGAGTGACACAAAATTGCTGCACCATTTTAGAAAAATTGGTGGGTTCTTACGGGTTATCCGCACCACCTTAATTTTTCGGCTATTTTGTGCTCCTAAGGCAATTCTGATGTGCTAGATCGATTTTTCGGGTCTATTTTACCCTAGTAACGCTCAATACGGGTGCAGCTCGTCATCATTTGGTTGCCTACCTCGAAGAATTCTGGTGGAGAAATCGCAACAAAGAAAAGGATCCCTTCGAGGAACTCTTGAAAGATATTGCTCGATTGTATCCGCCAAATATACCATTTGATGTTGCTCGTTAAATTTATCGTTGTATTTTTATGTGTTTCTTGTTCAAATAAATAAAGATTACTGAATTGTAAATAAAAAGAAAAGGTGGTGCGGATAACGTTCTTACGGGCAGTGAATGCGGAGGAAAAATTAACGTGTAATTGTCGAATGAAAAATGTAATTAATGGCAATAATGCACCCGTATTGAGCGTTACTAGGGTAAAATAGACCCGAAAAATCGATCTAGCACATCAGAATTGCCTTAGGAGCACAAAATAGCCGAAAAATTAAGGTGGTGCGGATAACCCGTAAGAACCAATTGGTGTACGTAGGCCCTCGCTTGGCCGATTTCCAAAATTTTACAAAAAACATCGGTTTCACAAAAAGCGCAGTGCTTAAAACTTAGAGGCAATAAAGATAATTTATGATTGACATTTGATTAAAATAAGACAATAAAAAAACCAAATATTTTTGATTTCAAGACAAATATCCTTTTATTAGTGCTCTTAATTTTCAAAGTTGTATGTCGATTGTGCTGCATCATTGGAGCTATGAATGTATAACTCTTTTTTCACCTTCCAAAGGCAATTGCCGCCTACGGACATCACAATTTGGGATTTTAAAATTTCCGTGGGACACCTATTTTACTTTGAAAATGTTCGAAATTTTTTTTTCAAATAATTTTTTATTTGCATTAAAGATTTAAATTTCGTGTATTATTAGTAGAGGTGATGAAACCGGTTCGGGCGGGATTTCGGGACGGGATTTTTAGCCAAAAATATTTCGGGATCGGGATTTTGGAAAATAAAATCCGGGATCCCGAACAAATTTGGGGATTTGGCTAATATCAAATCTAAGTGGAAAATTACCACTAGTCGCATCATTTCTGCACTCAGTGGCCTTTAACAACCTTTCCTTTACCCCGCGCACACACGCAGCCATTTAAAAAATCATTTATTCACGCTTTTTTACAACAATGAACATCACTTTATAAGCAAACATTCAATCGGGCGGCGCTACCGCCCGACATCTTGATGACATTGCCGCACACTCCACATTTTGCTTCAGTAGCCGACAGCTTTGCAAAAAGATCGATGCTCCAAATAACACTCATCTGAAAATGCAAAAAGATAAAGAGCGCATCAACGTAAAAAAGCGGAAACGATGCAGCAGAATTCATCAAACAAATAATGAATAATTCATGAAAATGCTATAAAAAATCGTGTCGGGATTTGACGATTTTCGGGATCGGGATTTCGGGAAATGGGAAATGGGGAAATGATTTCGGGTCGGGATTTTGGACCAAAATCGGATCGGGCGGGATCGGAATCCCGACTGGATCCCGTCCCGTCATCACTTCTAATTATTAGAGGCAAACCTTGAAACTTTAAAGTATTTTAAAATTAATTTTTTAGCTTACAATGACTACTTTTATTTGCTGTGTCTGCAAGAAGGCGAATATAAAAGTTGTCTGTAATCGTGTTGAGGACATGGAGCTGCACCTTGCAATAGAACATTTTCAATTGTGCATACTGGAGTGTGCGGAATGTCCAGGCGCTCATTTCCCCACGGATTCTAGTTTGGCAAGCCATACTAGAGACAAGCACAACAAGAACAGAACTAAGGTAAAATTTCATAAATTAAAAAATTCAGATAGTAAATTTGCAAAGTGCAGTACGCTCACAAGTCTTAATTTTTTTCCAATAGCTATCTCTGCGTTTTGTGACCTAAAAAGTGTAAACCTACTACAGTCGAGTCCCGCTAACCCGGCACCCCAATAACCCGGAACTTTTTAAAAATTTAGTTGGCTGGCAAAGAAAATCAACAAAGTTTACACACAATTTCAATTTCATCATTTTAAGCGATTAAAAGCTTAAATGAATACCGTATTTATTCTAATAGAACAGCATGGTGCTCTAAATTCCAACCCCTGATCAGACACAAGATAGCTCGAATTTTTACAAAATTAGGATTTTGAAACCTAAATTCATAGACTCACTAATAAGCTTCTTCTGGAAAAAAAATCAAATCCACAATGTCGGAGGAGCTTTTGGATTTTTACTTTTCGTCACTTCTTTGTCACTATGCTATATCCAACCCTAGTTACTAGGGTCAAAATTACTTAGGACTCGTTTAAACACTATTCACAGTTAACCAAAAAATAACAAAAGCCCGCCGCTCCGAGGAGCAACTGACCCACAGATACCAATTTTTTTGAATCTTTCACCATAATTTTTAGCGTGAAATTTTGCGCTAGTGACTATATTGGTCTCGCACTGAATCCCGATTGATAAATTAATTGAAGAACTTTAAGGCCTCGTATGTACTCAACGAGTCTTCTGAACGTGCTCGCAGACAACTTCTGCTTTGTCTCATCAACTGTGCTCAAGTGTCAGCCACTGAAGTATTGCCAGCAAATACTGTTCCAGTTCAGAATTCCACTAATTTTATTGAAGAAGAAAATTCTGAGTTGATATCCATAATTGATTCTGGAGGTGATGGTGCAGTGGCTAAAGAGCAGTCTAAAAGGAAGAGACTTCAGTCAACCTTGATTCTACCTGACAACACCACAGCAATCGAGGCACCTGCAGTTTATGTGTGCTCTGATGCAAATGCTAAAGAAGAAATATTTGAGAATCAGCGGATTGTCTCATCCACGCCTGAAATTAGAGTCGATATAGACGATAGTCTGGACAATGAGCAGACCACATCTGCTTCAGTTAATCAGTCACCTGTTTTAAATGTAACTGGCAATGATGGAGGAAACGGCAATAGATATACTTTGGTAGCATCACCTATATTCAACACATCAATGCCTTTCAAGGACGAGAACACCACTTCTACGCTGAAATCCCAGCAAATGGCGAATGTTACTTTTTCAGTATGTTTTTTAGAAAGAAACCTTATAAGATACAATTTTTAATAATATTTTAAGGTGGTCTATCTGATAAGTCGGGTTTTTGATTTTTTGAATGATAAAAACAAAATGAAAAAGTGTCAAGTTCCGGTCAATTCCAAACTACCTTTTTTTTTTGTCAAATAGCAGCGTAATTGGGTCTTGTCCAGCCAAAAATATAGATACCGGATTTCCTCTAATAGTAGACCCAGGTCATTTATTTTTCAAGCCCGCCAAAAATCCAAAAAAATTGTTGTCAATCTCGATCTTTGGGTGCTCAATAATAATAATAAATAAGGTTGAATCGGTAGGGCTCTATCGGTAGGGCCTACTAACTCTCAAAAATGCAAAAAAGCAACTTTGCAAAAAAATGACTCTATATATGGATAGATATGGACCCTTAAAGTTAAGAGGAGCCTATTTTTAGAATACCTACTATACGAAGAAATACGACGCTTCTTGCTTTTATATACCGACCTCCAAACCTCCCCCTTAATAATCCAAACCACTCGAAGTGACTAAAACCATTTTTAGAAAATTTAAAAGAAGTGGCTCTTATTTTGTTAAAGTTTTTAATAAAAACAAAAAGCATATATGATAATTCAAGAAATGGTGCATATATGATCACAAGGATTTTGAAGCCGCGAATGCGGCTGGCGCTTTCCTTTTCCTTGTTTGAAACGACAAAAAATTTAAATTTAAGCATTTTGGTACTTACCGTATTTCCTAAAAAGGCCCCCCCCTCTAATAAGGCCCACCCTCAACTTTGAGGACCTATATCTCAGCCCAGAGTCAATTTTTTGGAAAACTCGACAATGGCCTGCATACTTTTGTCAACGCCCTCTTAAAAATGCGAATTTCTCGCCGCTCTTTTTTAACGAAAGCTGACATCAAGGCGAATCTAAAAAATCCTGCAACAGAAATTTTCGAGCCTTTTATGACCATATTTTTTGATAATTCATAAAAAGTGTGACGCACCCACCCACCCGACCCGAATACTATATAGAGATTACCACAAAGATCTACACAGTTTTTAAAAAATGTTTCAGCCAAGTGAGCGTAGCCCTGGTGTTCCTAGTATCGAATCGACACAACCATCTGGATCACAGCAGCGTCCGGTTAAAAGAAAAAGAGAAAGTGTTTCGCAGACACCTTGGCCAAGGCAGAATGAGGTAAGTGTAAGACAATGATTTTTAAAGATCATGAAGCTAGGTAAAGCCATAACCTACCGTATATCTTCTAATAAAGGCCAACCTTCTAATGAACGCCCACCTTTTAATTGTAAAGAGAGCAGATATACATAGGCCCTTAGGAAAAGAAGGAAGAGGTGGCGGCGTAGTGTAATGGTAGCACATCAACCCGGAAAACTGAAAGCTGCAGGTTCCATTCCTGCCACCACCATTTTGCCTCTTCCTTCCTAAACTTTTCTGGTAGCAGCGAGTGGTTCATCCAGAGGGAGGATGGTGAACAAAGTTCACAACGTAAAGTCCTATGATCTCTGGGGTCCACATTGGGGTCTATGTATTTGTCTGCCCTGTCTAGGTCAGTCCCTTACCCTGCGAGGTGTATCGCAGCAGAAGAGAGTTGATGGTGATCTCTGATAAAACCAAAGAGTTGATGGTAAGCTCAAAAAACCAGAGAGATGATAGCAGACTGAGGACAGTCTGGTGAAAAAGGGGGAAGGTGTAAAGAGAGCAGATATACATAGGCCCTTAGGAAAAGAAGGAAGAGGTGGCGGCGTAGTGTAATGGTAGCACATTAGCCCGGAAAACTGAAAGCTGCAGGTTCGATTCCTGCCACCATCATTTTGCCTCTTCCTTCCTAAACTTTTCTTAATAAACGTCCGTGTCCCGAGGGGAGTTGAAAAATAAAAGCCCACCTTCTAATAAACGCCCATCTCCGGACAAGTTTGTATTCAGCATGATAAAACAAAAGTTTTGCTATCATACAATAAAATGTCATCTTGAAAAGCAGCTTTTAAACTAGTTCTCTCATTGCCCTCGTTCTTAAGTCCCACTTCTTTGTAGTGGCTATCTGCTTGCAGATATCTCATACCTCCTAGCTTGAACTATTTTATAAGAAAAGTGGGTGAGCAAGGTGAGCATTATACTTGGAAATCCTGGCAGACAAAACGTAGAAAAAACCTGGCCTTTTGACTAAAATCACATTTTTGGCCTGGTTTCTGATGGAAATCCTGGCAAAATTCCTGGCTGCAATTCCTGCCTTTCGCCCGATTTCCATCAAAAACCGGGCTAAAAATGTGATTTTAGTCAAAATGCTAGGTTTTCAAGGCAAAATGGTCATTCTAGGTGGGAGGTGTGTCTCATAGTTTTTGTTCAGAACAGTTTCAATTATTTCGATTTTTTAAAATTAATATGATTTTGGAATATTAATTGGAAAAAAATTCCAAAAATATTTCCCAAAAAGTTGGCATTCTTTACAACAAAAAAATTTAGAAATACTTCTAATAGATATACAATTACCCCGATTACAAAAAAAAATGTCTTCAAAATAATAATAATGAGGTTAAATTTTGCCAGAATTGTGGAAGGAGACGCAGATCTCCATCACCTGCTTATTCAGTCGGCGATTTCACTTACCCTAGACGCTCAAAACGTTGTGATGCTGGTGGAACTCATCAAAGCAGAAAATCGTCTGTTGCATCTAGCGTTTCAACAACTAAGCGACCCACAAGTGCTTACATGCATTTTCGAAAGGACATGAAAGGTAAATAATTAATTTAGACAAAACTTTAAATTTTTTTGTCTAAATTTAAAACTTTGGCTGTATATGTGGTGTCCCTGAAAAAAATGTCTTAGTTCTCTTGTTGTTTTTTTGTTCAAAATCTTTTTATTATAATCTCAAAAACAATTTACTTTTACTTTTTTCATCATTTTATAGGAAAAAATTTGAAAAAATGTTTTTTTCGCCTTGGTCCCCCAAGCTGCTTTTGCTGGATTTTTTTTCCAAATGTCTGAAAAAGCATTTCAATACACTTTTTTACCATTTGAGCTGTTTTACTGTTTTTACTGTTTGAGCGTTTAGCTTTGTGTTGCATTGATTTTTCTGTTGTTTTTTTGCTTGTTATGACCCTTACATGTTTTTCTTACTTTATTTGTACATTGAAAATCATGTGTGAGTCGCTTCCCTACTCTAAGCCTAAGCACAAGACTGAAAAGAGCAAAAGTGCCTGCCGTAAAAAAATAATTTTTACTTTGTAGGGTTATGTTTTTTAGCTGTCTAAAAGAAGGCATACACCTTTTAGTGCAACTACCGTCCACTTTCCTTATAAAGTACCATTTTATACAACGTACAGTCGAAATTTTTGACTCAAAACTCTATATAACATTCACCCTGGAAACTGACGTTGGTCAAACATTATCTAAAGCTGAACGTTATGAGGAGTATCATGGCCTTAGCACAGTTGCTGTGTCCAAAAATACCCTGGTTCCCCTGTTGTTTTTTTGGGGAGACCAAGCTATTTTCCGAGAAAAAGCAACAGAGGGGACCACACGGCCTTTCAAAGTAGTCAAAAATGGGCAGCAGGTGACTTCTGCACAATTAAACATTTTTTCGCGGAAAACTGAAAAACTCCTCAAATTTGACTAGAGAAAGGGGTTCCAGACTTCAAATGGCTTCTAGTTTTTATAAGTCTAACTTTTAGAAAATTTAAGATAATTTAAAATTTAATTTAAGGAAAACAGCCTTGTTTTTAGTGTTTTCACAACAAAACCCAACGTTTTACCCACTGCTCCATGAAATTTGGAGAAAATGCACCTACTGCCCATTTTGAAAGGCGGTGGACCAAGGTATATTTTAGACACAGCAAGTGCACTCTTCCGTAGTTATCATACGGAGCTTTTCATCGGGACCACGCTCAAGTGAATAAGGGTTAATTTTCATATAGAGTTTTGACTGTATCCATTGGTTTTTCCCGAGCAATCAAATGGCTCTCCATACAAAGCACCTCTAAGAATGGTTTCTTAAAGATACGATATAGATAGAGTTGACTTTACTTAAAAAGCACCACTAAGTGGGTTTGTGTTTTTACAGTTGTAATATTTTTTGTTCTAGATCGAATTATGAAAGCAGCAGCAGGGAGCAAATACAAATTTGCAGAGTAAGCATTTTTATTGTCCACAAAATATCTAACGTATTACAGTGATTTGATCAAATTAAAAAATTCTAAAAGCATAGACTTTAAGCCTTACTCTTGATTTTAGCCTTGGAAAAAATTTTTAGGATTGCAAAAAGCACGTGGGACAGCCTTTCTCCAGCTGAAAAAAGCGTATACATTGAAAAAGAGCGACTGGAACGTTCGGAGTATGAGAGATCAATTTTCTAAAAAATTTTGTTTACATATTGTGGAAATATTTCCTTCGAAATCACTTGTTTATTTTTGAACTACACTTTTTATTAAACAAGCATCATTTCAAAATTTTAAATTGCAAACAAGATAGTAAAATCATATTCAGTATAATTATCGAATCCTTCGTGTCGTAAAAAGGGTCATAATGATGTTTTTCTTGCGAGTTAGCCACTTAAACGTGCTTAAAACATGGTTTTAGGTTGCGGAAAGCCATTTTTTGTCAAAAAAATTTTAAAAATTTTTTGACCAAAAATCGACATTTTGCCTTTGTTCTCACTGTTAATTTAGCAGTTATTTTGGTCATTTTAGTTTTTCTTGGCTATTTTCTGTTATTTTACTCATTTTATCTTTTTGTAGAATGGCGATTAAGCTGAAAGATGTTTATTTTGCTGAGTTCAATGGACAGCGTTCAGTTTTGAACTTGTGTCAAGAGCTCAGGTTGATTGCGCAGGACAATGAAGGGCCGCCATGTGAAAAATGCAAAATTTAATGATTGGTTCACAACGCTGAAACGGATATCTTTTCTTAGCGATGTAATCGTACAGTTTTGGTTCGTAAGCAAAAAAGAAAACAATGCAAAAGTGCACACTCAATTCGCGAGGAGTCGATCAATCGCGAAAATTCTATCGTTTATCAATGTTTGGTATTGTGGGATTTCTTTAAAGGTATAAAAGTATTGGATATGTATCAAGCAATAATATTTTATACGAGGGCTTATGCATCAGACAGGGATTTGTCCGAATAATGCAGTAAATCTAGCTTGCTTTTGTAGAGAGATATTACTCAAGGCTTTTCTTGGCGGGCCGAATATTGGGGGCGTAGGCGTAGAGTTTACTTCTAGAAGCTAGCTTTGAAACATTGAGTTACATTGACAGAAATATAACATAGTCTTGTTAACTGGGACCTATCGCATGAAGAAACTCTGGTATGCATGCTTTTTCATGCATCCAGAGTCTCTTTCGAGTGATTTGTGTCTAAGATATGTGCGCATCTCAACCCCAAGCCACCAAGGCCCCTGTGCCTTCTTAAGGGGCGCAGGGGGCTTGGTGGGCTACAGATGCGCGCACTCACTTACCTTAGACATGATTCCGAGAAGCACTCTTGACCGAAAATGCATAAAGAAACTCTTTTTCGACCAGCTTCAGTAAAAAAACATTGTGTGTGTAACTGGATTAGTTACGTCTTTATTCATTGTTTCATCATTTTCAAAAACGTTGTTTTTTTATTCAGTTCTTTGTCTATAGGACCAACATTCAAGCTAATGCTCATCTCTAGACTTAGGCGAAAATGTCGATTTCCGGTCAAAAATTTTCAATTTTTTTTGCAAAAAAAAAGCTTTCCGCGTTTTAAAACCATGTTTAAAGCACGTTCAAGTGGCTAACTCTCCGAAAACAACATGATTATGACCTTTTTTACGACACGAAGGATTTGATAATTTTGCCTCATATTCATTCCAATAAATCTTTTCACTGAAAATTAAAATGATAATTGCTGTGTTGTTTTTATTGGGATGTAACATAAGTTCTGGCGGTTTTTTGTTCATACAAGCTTTGTTCGAATGTGAAATATGTCTACCTTAATGTTACATGTCACTTTGTAGACGAGAGTCTCCTCTTTCATCTCTATTTCACAATAAAATAATGATTTTTAGTCTTCAGGAATAGAGCTTCAAGTTGAAAAAAAAATAATCATCTCTGACATTTTTTAAACTGGTCAAAATTTTGGTCAAGCGTTAAGCGCTACAACAGTGTCTCAGCACTATGTTGTAGCGCAGATCAATAGCTTTAAAATTTTTTTCACAGAATAGTTTTTGAATGCAAGAGCGTTGAGATATGACCTTTTTAAAAAAGCAAATTCTTCAAAAAATTGATGAAATTAAAAAAAACGAAAACTTGAATTTTATCAATTTTTTGAAAAATTTGCTTTTTTAAAAACTTTTTTTACAAAAAACCGCCATGACTTATGTTACAACCCAATATAATTCCTATCTAAAGTTTGATCTAACTTCTCTAAAGTGGCGGACACGGGCTATATTTTTCACTTCCTCGCCCGCCAATTTAAGCTTGACTTGGAGTAAAGTTGAATCCAGCAATGCTTTGTAAAAGAAAACCCGTGAAAACCCGTTCTTTATGTTTCGGCAAGACTTTTTTTGTTAGATACCCCGAATTGGGGCATTTCGTTTGACACCGGCATGTGGATGTTTTTGTTTCTGCGTTTAACGTAGGCAATTTAGGCAAGCTTCAGCTGGCAAGAACATGTTGTGCTCCGAAACATTATACGATTGTAATAGTCTATACAGTCAAACCTGTCTATAACGTCACCCCACGGGACCGAGCCAACAGTGCCACCATGGTCAGTACGACTGTTTTGATCCAAAGTAAAAAAAATAAGACGGATTTAAAAAAGTAGTTTAAACTTTTTTTAATCAAACAAAAAAATTAATGGCGAGGTTTGAAAAAATTGTTCAGAAATTTTGCTTCTTTAACTAAAAGGAAAAAGACATATTGAATATTATTCTCTTCCGTTTTTTAACTACAAAAAATAAAAACTGTGAATCACTTCTTCAAAAAATTATATAAAATATGTTAATAAAATTATACAACAATATAAAGCGATTCATAACATAGAACTAGAAAATGTCCTTAACTTTATATTTAATCAGTCTAGTGTTTTTTTCACTAGTTCTATTACAAACAAAAGTCAGTGGTCGAAGAAGCCATTCTAGTTCATCATCTAGTAGTAGTTCTAGTGGTAGATTCCATCACCATCATTATAGACCATCCCACCACCACCACTATCCTAGAAAATCTCACTATCATCACCATAGAAGATACTATTCTCCTAGCTATTATTCCTTTTACTACAACAATTTACATAGCAGTAGGTTAGCATTTCAGTTGGTTCATTCATGACTAATATTAACATTTTGTCATTATTATTGGCGGCAGGGTTCTTCATATGAGAACTATGACAGTAAAATGTGTGCAACTGTCAAGGTATAGTTAAAAAAATAATAGTAGCTAAGATTGTGTGTTACAGACTCGTGTCAACACTTTAAGCCTGAAAAATTCTAACTACACACAAGAATTAAAGGAGGCTTGCAGGTAAACAAGTAAAGAAAATAAAAAACTGAAGATTTTAATTGCATACGCACATAAACCACATACCGTATTTATTCTAATAGAGCACCACTCTCTATGAAAGCTCCACCTCAAAAGGGCATCGAAAAATAGACCAACAGTCTTCAATAATGCAATGTCTTCTGTGGAGGGTTGAATTAGGGAAAGAAAATGAAAAACCTTTTTTGTATTATCTTTTGAATTTGCAATTTTTTTAAACAAGGTTGTTATGCGGTTACTAGGCTTGTTTGTGTCTGAAAATGTGGGATTCCTTTTCCTGCCATTTATCCGATGGCAGTTTTGACGAAGAAACTCACGCAATGTAGACTTTATATCGGCATGTTCATAGTGGATTTTCAATGTCCAATTAGATTCGTATTTTTTATACGAAAACGCTGCTAGAACGCTACTTTCGAGCTAAGACTTATACTTGTTGATTCTATAAAGATAAAATGTTGAATGATGCAAAGAATTGACAAAAAAATCAAATACCTCCAATGGCTGAAATATTTAAAAAACCGTGATTACTAGGGTTGTGAAACGAGCATATGCTCGGCCTACAGTCAAACCTCGATATAGAAGTTCATTTTAACTGAACAAGGACCGTTAACGGTCAGTATATGTCGAGCATATGCTCGAAATCAATCTGCCAGAGCATTTTCACAACCATTTTTACCACAACCGTTTTTACGCCAACGACGACTTTTATGACAAATCTAATGACAACCCCAACGACAACGCAAAAAAGTTTTCCAAATTTGAAAATTTTTGTATTTTCATATAAGATCTTGAGGAAAAATGTGTACAGTCAAACCCCGATATAGTGCGACCCCTGGGGACCAAACAAAATTCGCACTATAACGAGACTCGCACTATAACGAGACTCGCACTATATCGGGACTCGCACTATCGAGACTTTTAAAGACTTTTGACCAAAGGGGTCGAGCTCAAGGTCGCTTCGGGGTCGGGGTTCGCACTATATCGGAGTCGCACTATATCGGGGTTTGACTGTAGTAAATTTTGTTATTCTTCAAAATTTTGACTTAAAATGTAAAATTTGTCAAATTTGGAAAAATAGTTTCGTTGGCGGTGTCGTCAGAGTGAGTTTTTAATATACAGGGTGTCTCAAATGTATTGGGTATTTTTTGAAACTTACGAAATTAAGTAATAAATGATTTTTTTTAAGTACAACTCTTATTTTGTTCATTCCTCTACAATCTTTTTCATGGAAAATGATGTTCTTAGCTTGTTTGCGACCCAACATGAATTCAAGTATAGCAAAGAGTGCAAGCAATCTAAGCATAAAGCTTCTTTGCAAACCTAACAACTGATAGAACAGAAAAAAATATATCATGTGAGTTGTTGGACCAGTCAAGGTTGCACTATGGAAATGTTGCATTTTTGCAATTTTTTTTAAATCATACTCTTGTGGAGATTTTCGAAAAAAATTCAGAAATGGCCGGGCGAAATTTTTAAAAAATACCCAATACTTTCGAGACACTCTGCAGAGTGTTTCAAAATTCAAATTTCCTTGTATTAGGGGTTGTGACCATGGTGTGACAAATCGATAAATTTATCGATTTCGATAAAATTATTTTTCGGCTGTTTGTTCAAAAAAATCTACAAAATGTTTGCAGATTTTGGTAAATTTTTGCAAATTCGTGTAACAGAAGGGTCCGTGACAATTCCCTGCCAGAACAATTCCCTGCCAGGACAATTCCCTGCCAGGACAATTCCCTGTCAGGACAATTCCCTGTATGCGACAATTCCCTGCCAGGACAATTCCCTGCCGGGACAATTCCCTGTATGCGACAATTCCCTGTACGGGACAATTTTTTGATTGAGTAACATAAAAGATAAATTGGTTAACATCAAACAAGTAAACAAAAACATTCTAATCATCCATATCATAATTGCTCGAAATTCCTTTGAGATATTCTTCCGTAGTTCTGTTTTCATAATCCTCCACAATCCTGAGAATTCGTGCATCCGCTTGCTTGTACTTGTTCCGCTTCCCCTTAGGCTTTTTTCCAGCTTGCCATTGGACGAACTGCTGATCCCTGCCTTGCTGAACGACTTTGAGACAATTGATAAAATTCCAGATTCCAGGGTGACATGAATCAATCTCGCATTGGATCCGATGGTTAGCTGCTTCGGCAAAATTGTTTGTGCGATGCTTTCCATTTAACGTTCTTTCATAGAGATTCCACAACGAATGTTCGAACTTTGGTGGAGTCACAATTTCTCGGTTACCCCTTCGGTTGATTGACCCTAAAACAAGAAAAACACCACTCAATTTTCAATTAAATTTAAAATGTACCAATGTAATTCTTTTCAAAATAAACCATAATAGGCTCCAGTTCGACCGGCATCAGTCTCCACAGGTCGTCAAAGACACGAATCAAATCCAGAGGTGGAACAAAAGCCATCGACGTGATCATTCCTACAAAACAAATGGATGTGTGTAAAATATGTCTAATTAACAAAATAAACTTACGGCATTTAACAGCAAAGTCAGCATCGGTTTCATAGCGGCTTTTGAGATGAAATTTGCCTAGTTTCTTCTTCATATTTTGCACAAGATGAAAAAAACAGGCCCAAATGAGAACGATTTGCACGGCATTGAGATCATCAGCAGTAAGATTGGGTATGTCCTCCACATCGTTGATCTCAGCAGCTAGCGCATTGTTTCCTTCCTCTGTCACGAACAGTTGTCCAGCAATGATGTTGTCCCCTTGAGCAATTGCATTAAACTTTACCCGAATCGCGTTAATTGCTGCCAGCTCAAAATCCACACTGAAACTTGTCGGTCGAAATTCTGGCCACAAATCGAGAATCATCCCATACATCTTTTCGTAGATTAGCTGGCTTTTCCCTGGAAGAAGTGCATACAAAACTGGAAACACGTACCCTCCTCTTTCAGCAAGAATTACGTAGACCTAAATATAAACAGTAAATAAGTAAATTGATAACAATAATCTTAAACTTACTTGATAGAAGGGAGCCGGTGTAATTTTAAAGGTGCCGTCAACGAAAACAATTTTCATCCTAGAAGTCCAGTTCTTGTTGCTTTCGCGTCCAAAAAGAAGAATTCTAAAAAAAACTTTATAAATCAACCCAATTTAAAAATAAGATACCTGTCAGCGTCCATTGAATCAGCTAAAAGAAAAAGCTCTTGCGCATCGGCACCAAATCGATAGTTTCTGTATAGCTCCGGAATATTGAAGAGGATCCCATTTGGTACTTGTTCCACATTGTTCATTTTATTCCGCGTCCTTTGCACAAACTTCCGAAAAGCACTTTGTCGAGCTTGGACTGAACAGCTTGCGACACACCCGTAAGAACTTGGTTAAAGATTTGAGCAGGATGCTGAAGGTATAACATTATAAGAAATCAAACGTTTGATATAAAGATTTACATGCATTGTTTCCTTCGCAGATGCCTTGACTTGCTGCTTGACTTCTCGCAGAGGAATGGAGATTGCTGACTTCCCATGGTTGTGCTTTCCGAGAAGTTTGACGATTTGACCATTTAAAATGTTGGTGTGGATCCGAAAACGACAGCTAGTTGATTTTCTGTTCACGCACTCCCAAAACTTTTTGGCACCATCTTTGCTGCACTTTTCTTTGTAGAAAAGGTGGCCGTTGTAAGTAAGAACATCTTTTCCTTCTCAGATTGAATAACGCTCGAAAAACTAAAAATTCAATCAAGCGAGCAAAAACGATAAAAGAAAAATGACCTGCTGAATCGGTGCTTCCTGAATGTTGGCAGGCTCGGCGATTGCTTCCTGATTGTTGACTGGACCGGCAATTGCTTCCTGAATGTTGACTGGCTCGGCTAATAGTTCTTCGTCGCTGTAGTAGAAATCCATTTCGTAACCTAAATTTATCCATTTGTAAAAGCTCAAACAGTGGATGGCAAAC
Source organism: Ditylenchus weischeri (assembly GCA_029231635.1). NCBI lineage: Eukaryota > Metazoa > Nematoda > Chromadorea > Rhabditida > Anguinidae > Ditylenchus > Ditylenchus weischeri. The sequence continues at coordinate 255,885 of JAMRYI010000004.1, read as the reverse complement.
ACAAAAACAGTGATCATTGCCGTAAATTATCACAAAATATTTTAACCAAATAGTTTAGCAAAAAAAGATGTTAAAGAAATATGTTAAGGATTCATCCCTTAAGTTAAGGCGAGAACAAAGCGGAGAAGGTTAACATGAGACTTAGTTATATTTCTATCCTGGCAGGGAGTTGTCGCATACAGGGAATTGTCCCGGCAGGAAATTGTCCTGGCAGGGAATTGTCGCATACAGGGAATTGTCCCATACAGGGAATTGTCCTGGCAGGGAATTGTCCTGGCAGGGAATTGTTCTGGCAGGGAATTGTCCGTGTCCCGTAGCAGAATCGTCCCTCTACACGAATTACAAAAACTTACCAAAATCTGCAAATATTTTGTAGATTTTTTTGAACAAACAGTCGAAAAATAATTTTATCGAAATCGATAAATTTATCGATTTGTCACAACATGGTTGTGACTCAAAAAAGCCGGGAATTCAAAATCAATGCTATTTTTGACTATAAAAACGTTCATCTGGCTTAAAATCGTTGATCGTTTTCGAAATTGTGTGTTTACTAAATTTGGTCTGTATTTTCTGAAAGAGGAGTTCTTCAGCTTTCGTTTGGTGTATCCGGTGTCATCCAAAACACAAACTTCGCAAACCTCATACAAAATTAAAATTTTCGTCATTTTAGGCTCGGAATGGTGTTTAGCAAGTTGCTGCAACATGGAATATCAATTGGGCGAGAAGCTGTTCATGACGTGCATTGGCGAGATGGCTGACGCAGAAGACTTTGCTAAGTGGACCCAGGCCAATCTCCGTTTCTACAAAACAAGGAATGGTAACTAGACTCACAATAGATCCAGTTTCTACACTTCGGTTTTCAGGATACGACCCTCTCTCTACGTATCACTGGCTGCGCAAGAACATTGCTGAGAACTTGCGCAACGGAAACTTCTGGCAAGTCAATTTGCTACATGGTGGATACGATAAATTGAAGAACGAAGCAGTCCTGAGTTCAATTGACTACTTGGGCAATGGCATCCTAGACCAGGTAAGTGTTACGTGATTTTGTTTTGTATGTACACCTGTTTTAGAATTATCTCTTCTCGGGTATGGGTGGTTGTTACTGCTATGCGATCTTGGTCAGCTTGTACAAAAATGGTAATTTTACAATTTTGTAGACTGTTTTCACATTTGCCCGTTCTAGATATGTCTGAGGCCGAAAGACTAGATGCTCTGAACAAGTGTTTGGTGAAAATTAAGAAGCGCTCTACAGTCAGCTAGAATAAATTCGGCGTGATCATTATCGACAAAGATGGAGCCCGTCATTTGGACGACATCAAGTTCTAAATTATGTGCATATGGATTATTGTTATTGTTTTGTCCATTATAAAGAAACTTTTGGTCTATTTGAGTTTCTAGGGAAATATTGGCATTTTGCGAATAAAGTCTTCTGACTGGTTTAATTATGTGGTCCAAGCGCTGTACGATTCTCCAATCCAATTATTGCACAATTCCCCAATTAAGTGGGTCTGCAGGCTCACACGAAGAACTATTATTATCTTTCAAAAATCTTTGCGTTTTGTCTAAAAATGAACCAAATGGATTTTCGTGTTTTGAAACACTGTGTCTGTAAAAACCCCATTCCTACGACAACGTCAATGAGATGACAACAAAAGGAACGTTTATAAAAGAGCCATTATAATTTATAAATTAATATTCATTGATAGAAAAGCTCATCGAAGCACATAGGGTTAATTCGTAAACGGATGATTAAAATTTTCAAATCTCGACTGCAAAATGACAATACAATAACCCCACCCGTAAGCACTTTTCAGTCTATATTTTTTTAATTAATATTTTTTTACTTCCTTTAACTTTCAGTGAATATAAAAAAATGAGTGATTGCCAATGCTTGAGACTTGACTTAGCTTGTCCTTGTCCACAAGGTTTTTATTAACCTTATAATGAAAAAACACGCACCCGTTTACTATTAGGAGAAAACCAAAAATTGAAGATTATGCACATACCGTATTTCCTCTAATTACCGCCCCCCTCTAATAAGCCCCCCTGGACTTTGAGGGTCTGTATTTCAGAGCAGGAATTTTTTTTCGAGCAAGTTTTTTTTTGCGTTTTCTTAGTTCCCGCAATCTCTGCCGATTCTGCTTTTTTGATTTTGAATTTCCACCCGCAAATTTCAAAATGACTCTAATAAGCGCTCCCTCTAGAGGTCGATCGAAAAATAAGCGCCCCGGGGCGTTAATTAGAGGAAATACGGTAAGCTTACTTCACCCCACTTTTGAAGTACAGGGTGTTAAAACTTTTTCTGACAGATTTGTTTTGCCCATAACTTTTTCAATTCGCGCACAATTTTGTTAGAACGATAGCTCATTCGAAAAGCCGGAGTGTGCTATTTCATTAGCAAGAAACATTTGTTAGATTGGTCCATTTGAGGTCGAAACATGGCAGTTTTAACAAAGTGCATGATTTTCAAGTCTTGCCTGCCCTTAATTAATTTGATAATTTTGGCCAGCTTGTTTTCGTGCAAAATGGTGTGCCTTCGCACTGGGCAAGACAAGTTTGAGATTTCCTTGACCTTCACTTCCCCTATGAGGTGGATGGGCCGCGACTGGCAACACTATCCTTGGCCTGCTCTGGCAAGATAGGAGATCTTCTGCTGTTATTTTTTAAAATAAATTTGCTGAAAATCATGCACTTTGTTAAAACTGTCGTATCTCGAGCACAAATGGACCAATGGAACCAATCTTTTTTGCAGATGAAATGGCACACTCCATTTCGAATTAGCTATCGATCAAAAAAATTGAGTAGGAATTCAAAAAGTTACGGGCAAAACAAAAGTGGTTGAACTTTGTTTAACGAAATTTACAACGTAAACTTTTTTTCTTTAAATAAGAAAAAGAAAAGTGCTTGACAAAATCGAGAACGCTTTTAGATAGTTGACTTTTGTCATTCAAAATTATGTTAAAGGGGCATGTCCACGCGTTCAAAATTTTCGGTACGTGTCAATTGTTTCCGGCGCCGATTGTTCCCGGCTAGTACAAAAGGGACAATTGTTCCCGGCTAATAGGCTAATCGGCCTGTGGTCTCACAAGTGTTTGTAGATAAATGTTGACTTTGTTTCAAAATTCATTATGGGAAAATTTTGGTGCGTTAACGTTTCCGGTTTTTTTTTTTTCAAATGAAAAGAAAGTGATTCAAAAAAAATTGCCTTGGTCCCCCTAATGTCTTGAAAACGCCAATAAGCAAGGTTTCAAAACAACAGAGGGGACCAAGGCAATTTTTTTCAAAAAAAAACACTTTTTGCCGTTCCGGTTTTTTTTCATTTGAAAAAAAACCGTCCCTTTACCAAAATTTTTATGTTGAAAGAAAAATGAGATTCAGAGCTACAAAACTGTCTTTACACAATTTTGATAAAACAAAATTTTACTAGCCAACTTTTTCAACACCAGTAATATTTTACAAAATACATAGTAAAAACTATTCAAAAATCATTTATTTTCCTAACATTTAGCATACGTGCATTCACTAAAATGCTTAACAAAGTAGGCAAACGCGTTAAATAATATAAAAGCCTAATATCTAAACATTATTTTAAGGTTTGGTATGGAAATAACTCAGAACTGTTCAAAATTCGCTAATCCAAAGCATTGCAGGTAAAAGATAAAAATTATTCCAGATTATTTAGCCTTCAAATTAAGAGCCAAATTAGACAGTCTTATGTGTGAAGAGCCCTTGATTAGACAAAAGTGTGGCAACAAGACAGTCAAAATTGGGTACAATCGCTTGAAATATCACATGTAAGTTCAAAATAATTGCAATTTTGGCAGCAAATTTTTTTTAAGAAAAACTGCCAAGTGGAATTGTGGAGCCGCTGAAGACTGTACCAAACTTCAAAATTATATTTTGGTTAATAAAGCATCTGAATTAAAAATTGATTGGTCTAGATATTTCTATTTTATCTTTGTTCTTCACTTTTTTTAAAGAAACAAATTACAAAATAAATTTATATAGTGCACTAAATGCTTAACTTTATCGTTTAAACCTAGTGTGCTTTAAGATGCTTTTAGAAATATTAAATTTTCACCGATAAGAGGACTTCCAGCTGGGAAATCGTTGTGTGATATTACGATTTATCTGGTGACGAACATAGTGACCGCGCATCTGTACAGAGTAGGACTGGGACAGGACGGAAACTTTTTGTCGAGTTTATTAAAAATAGGTTGGCGGCGTGTTGTATACTGCTTTTTTTGTATATTGCTTCAGAACTACAAAACATTAGAGACCTTTGCGACAACCGCCACAAAATTTCTACAATCAAAATTTTAGGAATTTTTTGCTAGGATTTTTCTTACTAGGATATTAAGCAGAATTCGTTTCAAATTATCTCTTTTTTGGTAGCCTATAAAAATTCATCTAAAAATTAAATTAATTTCTCAAACTTCTTTCTCGAATGCCTGAGCAATAGGGCCAGGCAAATGTGTTATAGGTTAGTTATATAGGTTAGTTATATAGGTTAGTTTCCGAAGCTAACTTTCTAGATTCTCGCAATTCACAAAACCTTTTGAATTACCTGGTGTAACAAAAGTTCCCGGATAACTTTTGAGATCACTTTTTAAAATAAAAATTTGACAAAATTCCGAAAATTTGAAAAAACTTGGATTTTTGTCATTTTTTAAGGAAATTGATTTTTTCCAAAAGGCCATATCTCAACACTTAGATTTCAAAAATTATTCTGTAACATGGTTTTTGTAGCTCTTGAGCTGCGCTACAACATGGTGATAAGATTTGTTCGTGGCGCTTGAAATTAAAAAAACATTCAATCACTGAAAGTCATTAAACTTCTAAAAGTGACTTGTTAAGTGTTTGGAGCCAAATGGTGACTCATTCAAAATAATCAAGCTGAGTGCAATATGCCATTTGAAAGATGAGAGGCAGAGCTACAAAACCTATTTTTTGGAATTTTCTCATCGTTAAATTTTTATTTTAAAAAGTGATCTCAAAAGTTGTCCGGGAACTTTTGTTACACCGGGTACTTAATAACAAATTCACAAAACATTTTGTTCAATAAAATTTTATTGTTAAAATTTTTGCATTTTGAAAAATTTGTTTCACAAAAGTCATAAGTAAAAATACTTTTTGGTTAATAACTTTTCCAAAATTCTTAAGCAAATGCAAACTGTCCAGGTTGCTGAGGTTGCTGATTTTGGTTAAGTCCACTGTCTCCAAATCCAGCAGCTCGCTTGCCGTAGTAGCCGTAGTAACTATAGGGATAGGTGTAAGCACGAGCATAAGCACTGTAAGCACTGTAGGGGTAGTAGTAGCTGGCATATTGGGCTTCAATCTCATTGAACAGGACACACGCCAATCCTGCCATCAGAAGTACAAGGAGGATAGTGTTTCGGCTGGAGCTGAGCATTTCGCTTGGAATAAATGTGGAATAGAATAAACTTTAATTTGAGAATAAAAAGCCAGGTTGATTCAGTCAACATTTCCCTGCTTTTATACTTTAATTTTGTGCCTAGACGGATCAGGCACTGTGTGGGAAAGGTGTCAAGTTTTTGTTGTTTTTGTGTGCAAGTTTACTGAAAGAAAAATTTCCTTTGCGCAGTCTTCCAGAAACATGGCAGTCTTTTGTTTGATTAACTCACAACTTTTTTTATTCGCATTGTTTTTTTTCCTTTTGCACAGTTTTATAAACACTTTTAGAACACTTTTTGTAAAAGAAATTTTTCTTTTGTACTTTTCGTAAGTCACTTAGATTCTTGGAAATTTATTTTTGCTACAAAGTTTTTGTTTTTTATGTTCTTGGTTTGAATGAAAGTGTTTTTGTTTGCTTGCTTGCGAAATTAACTTTTTTAAGTGTTAAAAGAGAAGTTTCGTAATTGTTTACTTGGGTCGGTAATTGTGTACTAAGGTAGACACATCGGAAAGTTGCAATTGAGTGTTTGAGCTCAACAGAAGCCTATGATGTGCTGAGTACGATAGCACCTAATTCGACCACTTTATGTTGGTAATACGCCGAGCTGTGGCATCCTGAATTTTGGTACTCAGAAAAACCAGTACAGTTCTTAAAACAGTTTATACTTAGTGAAAACTTTATGACGCACAGTCATTAAAAAAATTATTCGACGCAGAATGAGTTGCTTTTTAAAATGAGCACAAAAACTTTGCAATCTATTGTAAATTTTGGCGAAAAAGAATAATTTTTCGAATAATCACATAAGGCCTTTGAAGTTTGCTAGTCGTGCTAACTCTTTACAGTTTTTGACGTAAAACATTTTTTGTTTGCATGTAAAACTGCTCTTGAGCTTCAAAATCGATTCAAAAATTGTCAGATTTCGAATTCCTCTCAAGACAATAAACATTCGAATTACAAAGTATTGACTTGTTTAATTAGTTACCGTATTTCCTCTGATTAAACGGCAGTCTCTAATAAACAGGCACCCCTCACATTGAGGGTCTGTATCTCAGGGCAGGGTAAATATTTCACAAAGCTGTTTTTTGCGTTTTCTTAACTCCCACGAGCTCTACCGATTCCGCTTTTTTGATTTTGCACTTTCACCCAAAAAACTCGAGATCGGCCATAAATTTTCACGATTACGGAGGGGTTGAAAAATAAACCGGCATGCCGTTCAATTAGAGGAAATCATAGTTGGATCGCCGCCAGGCGGCGGCGGCGAAAATAAAACTACCGCCGGCGGTGGCGGCGGCGCCGGCGGCGAATAGAAGGGCGGCGGCGGTGGCGGCGGATAAGAAGGCGGCGGCGGCACCGGCAGTGGCGTTCGCGACAAAAAAATTTGTTCTTAATAAAAATACAAATAAATTGTGTAAGTTTATCAATATGACTTTATTTCTAGACATATCCCTCTATTTCTCAGATGGCTTTTGACATCTTAGCAACACCAGCTACAAGTGCAGGAGTGGAAAGACTATTTAGTGTTATGGCTATGCTCTCTTCGGGGAGGAAAACTCCTACAGGACCAATTTTATTAAGTAGCAAAACAATGCTTGTTAAATGGTCATCTCATTAAAATATTGGGTTGTAGCATAAGTTCCCGCCGTTTTTATCTTATCAAAAATTTAGATTTGATAAGCTTACTGCATAAGCTAACATTTTATACCATTTTGTAGCATTTTTTCTGCTCTACAAAACTGCATAATTGCTTTTTCCTACTACTAATTTTTTTCCGTTTATTTATAGCATTCATATGGATTGCCAAGTCGACAAGAAAGTGCATTTCCGACACCTGCTCCTCTGCGCTTTCAATCGAGGTCAAAAAGCCACAGAAGCTGCCAGAGACATTTGCGCTGTGTACGGAATTGACGCTATTGCTGAAAGGACTGCCCGTGACTGGTTTGCCAAGTTCAAAATGGGAATTTCGACCTCCACGACGCTCCTCGTCCCGAAGACCAGTCGAGATGGACGAGGACCAACTCAGAGCTCTTTTGAAGGAAGACGGCCGCCAAACATGCAGAGAATTGGCGGAAAAGATGAATTGTGATCCAATGACAATTTCCGTCATCTCCAGTCGATGGGGTTCACTCAAAACTGGGAGCTTGGGTCCCACATGAACTCACTCAAAAACAGAAGGATAAGCGACTCACCATTGCCGCTCAAAATCTCGCCCGCCACCAAGGGACCCATGGCCACAAGCAACGATTCTTATACAGAATCGTCACTGGAGACGAAAAATGGTGTCTCTACGTGAATATGAAGCAAAGAAAGGAATGGGTGAGCCCTGGAGAGAAGCCTAAGCCCAGAGTGAAGCAAGATCTCCACCCGAAGAAGACAATGATCTGTGTGTGGTGGACTGGGAAGGCTTAGTGCACTGGGAAATGCTCGAGAAGAACAAGACAGTCGAGAAGAACCTCTATAGAGCCCAGCTGCAGCGAGTCAATGAGGCCATTCAACGAAAAGACCCGATCGACAAGGACAAGTGATCCTGCTCCATGACAACGCCCGACCGCATACCGCAAAAGTCGTCAAAACGGCTCTCCAGGAGCTCGGTTGGGAGGTTCTTCAGCACCCGCCTTACTCTCCAGACCTTGCTCCGACTGATTATTGGCTTTTCCGCTGTCTCTCGAACGATATGAGAGGTGTAAACTTTGAGAACGAGGACCATCTCGAAAATTGGCTCAACAACTGGTTCGACACTCGTCCAGGGGATTTCTGGCGAAATGGAATTAATAAACTGGTGGAAAGATGGGAAGAAGTCGTGAACAATGATGGAGAATACATAATTGAGTGATATATTATTGTTTTGCTATTAAAAGTCTTTGATTTACTCGAAAATAAATATTCATGAAAAAACGGCGGGAACTTATGCTACAACCCAATATAAACAACTAGATAACTATTTAATTTACTGTCGTCTTATTCTAATAAAAGTTGTTTTGCAAATTTGTGACAAGCGTGGCTGCAGCGAAAATTTTTTATATCAACGCGATAGCCGGCGGCACGACCGGTGGCGGCGGCGAAATATGAGGCGGCGGCGGTGGTGGCGGAGTAGCGGCGGCGGCGGTTTTTCGGAGATGCACAACTATGGAGGAAATACGGTAGTTAGTTTAGTTTTCGACGCTACTGTGCTTGACCCCACCCAATAATTTTTAACGCAAGTACATCAATTTCAATCAAAGATTATTGCATTTGTAAGGTCAATAAACCATTTTAAATGGGATTATGGGCTATATTGGGAGGGGAAAGGAATAATAGGGGACTACTTTTTGGTCAAAATATTTTGAAGGTAATGCCTACTTTTATGCTGTTTTACCATGTTTTTCAACTTGGGCCGTGGCTAAAAGAGACTCTAAATGCATTTTATGATTAAGAGTACTTCTCAGAATCATGTCTAAAGTAAGTGAGTGCGCGCATCTCTCACTCTCAAGCCCCCTGTCCCCACTCTGGGGCCGCAGGGCGCTTGAAGGCTTGGAGTCGGGACGCGCACACACACATACCTTAGACACAAATCACTCGAAAGTGACTTGGGTTGGGTCAATGATTGGGTGGAGTCAAACGCCATAGCTATTAATGGGTGGGGTCAAGCGCAGTAGCGCCGAGTTTTGTTATGAGTTTAAAAAGATATGCTGAGCTAAAAAAGTAATTGCTAACAATCCTGAAGAAAAAACCATAACTGTGTCCAAAGAGTAGTCGTAAAAATCGGGCTATTTGAGGGCATTGCACTTCAGTTTTGACTTCTAATTTTGTGATATTCGTGTTATACATGTATTGATATACGGTTTCTCTTTCTCTTTTCTCTTATTTCGCACCATTTGCTTAAATTATTTAATAATCATTTTGATTAGACAAAGAAGTGATTTACCACTCAATTGATAGCTAATGGTATGCCATTTTATACAAAAAAATTTATCAGATATGTTTTTATAGCTGCTTTAAAAAATATAAGTCTTGTAATTTTGTCCTTTTACTAATACCACATCGACCCCTCAGAAAATTGGAAATTGAGTGTTTGAGCCAGTGTTTGGACCTCGTACTCGTACTACGAGTACGAGTACGAAGTACGAGAAGAAATTTTTGTGGTACGAGGTACGAGTACGAAGTACGAGAAGAAATTTCAGTGGTACGAAGTACGAGTACGAAGTACGAGAAAAAAAATTGGATGTACGAGGTACGAGTACGAACAGCTTCAAAATATAAGTATTAATAGATTAACTGACAATTTTTCACTTAGTGAAATTCCGTTTTGTGAAATGTTCATTTTGAAATTATCAAAAAATTATATATTGTTGAAAAATAGCAAAAAACGAGGTTTTGATAGACTACAAGAGGTCTTTCTATTTAAAGTCCGTCGCGAGTTCTTTCAGACATTGTCGGACCTCTTCTCTGGCCCTATCTTTTTCATCTCCATCGTCTCGTTTACCACTGAGCTTATGCCAATGACTACATCACCCGTTGAGAGAATGTTCAGCCAAATGACCCTCCACAGTGCGAATCACAAAGCAAATACTGGCGCTTCACGACTTAAAATCCGGATCTTAATGTCTTTTAATAAAAAATACATTGAAAAATAATTTTTTTGAACTGATTTTCAAATAACTCATGCGTTCTTTTTTAAACACATTAATAAATAATGTTGTGAGAAATAGTACTTAATAACTAATATTTTTCTTTTAAAATTCATAAATTTTCAAAATAACGAGCAAAAATAAAGTACAACTAAAAACTACTGAAATTTTAAGACTATGGCAAGAAGTAAGAAGTGAGAGTCATTATTTTTGTAGTACGAGTACGAAGTACGAGCAGCAAATGTTTGTAGTACGAAGTACGAGTACGAAGTACGAGCAAAATTTTTTTTGGTACGAGGTACGAGTACGATATACGAGCTTTAAATTTTTGTTGTACGAGGTACGAGTACGAAGTACGACGGCTGAAATTTAGCAGTACGAAGTACGAGTACGAGTACGACCATTTCCTGAAAGTCCAAACACTGGTGGCAACATAGCGGCGAAACTGGAGGTAGTCCCACTTAAGGTGGACTTTTTAGGTGTTCCTCAAGCGGCGCATAAACACAATATCGGTCGTTAAGTAGAACAAAATCAAATGATAAACGGGGAAGTGACTTCCTTCCTTCTTTCTTCAAAAGAGCCAGCTGTATTTCAAAAGAACTATATCAACTAAGAGAAAAAAGAAGCATAAACATATGCTAATAGGATGACTCATAACTCTTCTTTCTATTGATAAAACTTTATTTTTGATATCTTGATATATTTTTACAACAAAACCAATAATTTTACCCCTATATATAACGTTCCCAAAAAAATAAAAAATTCAAATTTTTTTGAAAATTCATTCGGGCGAAAATGGGTTGATGACATCAATATTGTCTATTGATATTGTCCAGTAAAAAAATTTGTTGAAGATTGATTTGCGAAAAGTCTATGTCTTTGCAAGCATTGAAATCGACGATAAACTTCTCGTTTTCGGTGAAGTACATTTTTCTAAAAAAAATATGTAGTTTCATATGATTTCACACACGTTTTTGAGACTTTCGGGCAAAAAAATTTTTTGAAAAAAATCAACAGGGGGGACCAAGGCATGTTTTTTTCGGGAGGACCCCCCAACACATATAGAGCCATTTTTTTCATGCATTATCATTTTTTGAGTACCCTATTTACTCTAATTATGCCCAACCCCCAACTTTGAGGGTATATATCTAGGAGCGGAGTCAATATTTTGCAAAGCTGTTTTTTGCGTTTTCTTAACTTTCACGAGCTCTACCGATTCCACTTTTTGGATCTTGGTTGAGCAGCCGAAAATCTCAAGATCGAATTCAAAAATTTCCGATTTTCGGGAGGTTGGAAAATTATCCCCCATGGGGTGTAATTAGAGTAAATACGGTACGTTGAGTAACCATTACAACAATAAATGACAGAATCCAAGCCAACAAATATTTATTCAACAAAATAATCTCCATCATATTCAAAAACTTTTTCCCATCGAGAGGGCAATCTTCCAATACCCTTAGCAAAAAAAACGTAGCAGGTTTTCCATTAAAATAACGTTCATGATCTTCAAAGATTGCTTCTTCTGTCTCATATTCTTTCCCACTCAGAAAATGTGTTTGCTGCGTCATCTAAAACAGCGTTATAAGTCCTTAACCAACAAAATAGCGCAAAAAATGAGGAATCTATTGTAATGGTTACTAAAATGTTTCAACGTACTCAAAAAATGATGATGCATGAAAAAACATCATTCAACAATTTTCGAAAAAAATTCACGTGGTTTTTTTCATGACTTGCCGAACAACCTAATCTTTATATAGTATTTGGGTCGGGGAGGGTTTTGTGTGCTGCGCTAATTAATGGTCCCCTTGAGGGAAATTTATCTTTTCTCTATGAAATATTTTAATGGACGAGTTTCTACTCATTGGAAAGCCCTTTCGCATGCGGAGGACCTTTTGCGTTTAGATTTGGGTTTCGCTGTGAAAGTTTTTGAAATTTTCATGGTTGAAGTTGAAAATTGGGGGTTTTATGGAAAAATCGGAGCGAAAAAATTGAAAAATCTTTTTTTTCACGTGCTTGGGGGGGATAAACCAGAGTAGCCCCGTCATATGCGGAATAGATATCATTTTTAAAATACAGTCGAACCTCTATAACCCGGCACTCCAATAACCCGGCACTTCCAATAACCCGGCACCTTGGTCCAACTGAATTTGGTGAGCCAGAAAAAAATAAGGTAAATTGACGTTCCAATAAACCGGCACCTTATGGACAGTGCCTAGGGGTGCCGGGTTATCGAGTTTTGACTATACGGATATAATAGAGCGGATCCGCACTCGGATTCACACCATATATTTTCGGCTTCAGACAGCGAATCTGCTCAATTTCATCCATATTTAAAAAAATCGATTTTATTAATGGCTTACTCTGCAGTCCTGTTCATAAGCTACAAAATGATACCAACTGCAAAGTTATTTTAATAGAGGATAAAGTTATGGAAATTTCTAAGTGAGGGCCGAAAAATGATGCTCAATCTAGGAGCTCAGATTAAATGATTGTATTTGTGGGGCATTCAGGTGAACAAGACTTCCCAATTGCAACAAGAGTTAAAAGAAGTGTGTGCTGAGCACAAACACATCAATGCATTGCTCCTAAAAGGTGGGTCAAATTAAAAGTTAATGGCTGACCATCATCAAGCCTATCCCATAAAAACATCTTAAATTTTCCTCATCCAATTCACTTTGAAGAGCGCCAAGCCATACAAGTCAAAGAAGTTCAGTGGACTGAAGAAAAAAAGTGCCTCAACCAACTAATCCACACCGCCAATGATCAGCTAAACAAGTGCATGGCTGAGTTGAGGTTGGCAAAGGCAGAGCGAGATCAGAGGCAGGCTAGTCCCGGTCATCCGCAGGCGGAAAGACCAACTCTATCCTCTCAACCAAGTATCCCACCGCCACCTGGACCAACTATAGTTATGCCAGCTCAAAAAAGAGCACTTGAATCTCAGAAAGCAATCAGCAAGCGCAGAAAGAGGCAGCGTAAAGCAGCTTCCGACAGAACTTGTTCAGAACCCATCACCCTAGCAGCTGCTCTTGAGTTTGTTCCCCCTCCACCTTCTAAAGTAGTAGGACATTTGATAGTGTTGTCGTCAGATGATGATCAAGAGGAGCAAGAGGTGCCTCCTGTTCTGCCATGTCCATCTCTACAGTTGAATACAAGTGAAGGGGATGAACTATTGCCCACCATGATGTCTCCTCCTGCCATTAGTCCACCCAAAATCATTCAGGCAGCTGACAAGGTTGTTGACCAAGGTGAGGACAATAATTATTATATGAAATTGGTTTTTTAGAGCTTAACTTTAGACAAAGGCGTAAATGAACTTGAAGGAGTGACGTTATATCGAGAGTCAACCGTATATTTACAAACAGTACCTTTTTTAGGCAATGCAAAAGACAAGCTAAATGCCAGTTCATCTGCTTGTGCCATTGAGCAGCTAGAGACCTTGACCAAAAGGCTGGAAAGCGAAATGCCTGTGTTCATTAGTCAGCAAAAAGTGCTACAGCCACTAGGCCGGCTCTCAACCACAGCAGCAAAACAGCAGTGTTGGAGCCATTAACACAGATTCAGCCGTTGGTATCTGGATCCCCTTTGCCAGCCATCCCACAGTTAACTGCCCAACACTTTGCTGATTATGTGGCACAAAGCAACCAGATATCTGGTCGAGGGGCACTCAATGTTAGGCTAGAACATGGCGATCTAAGAGTTCAAGCCAGGTAGAATTCGCAAAAATGATCTAAGTAAACCAACTATTTTTTTAATTTTTAGTGTGTCACAAGCCCAGCAATCCCAGCATACTCGACAACTGTTTGTAGACTTCCTAAAATTGTATGCGAAATATATCCCAGCCTGGTCAGCTGTAATACCATTCTGTGAAAGGTATGGAGTACCAACTGAGGAACGGGCTCAACTCGTGCTTCAGCTGCAGCCCATAGCCGACAAATTTGAGGAGATGAAGTATACTGCGGGACAGTACTTTTTTAGATGATAGTAGGAACGTGAATCAACTGTCGACGAAATTAACTGTCGACACTTTTTGTCTTTTATGTTAGTTTGCCTCACCCGTCTGAGCCTGGCCTTATGTGTGCTGGCCTATTTAAAGCCTAAAGCTCAAGACTTGAAAAAGGCACGAATTAGAATTATTCTGAAAAATTAGTCGGCAGTTGGGGTTAACAGTTAAATTATTAACTTCTTTTCAATCACTGTCTCTTTATTTTCCACTAAAAACGTGTATAATTGTGATCCATGTCAATTTATAAATTCTATCATTGCCCTAAATTTGTTGTGGTGCTATAATGATAAGGAGGATATAATAAAAATATTGATTTTGAACAGAATCGGGCCTGTCACTTTTTACTGATACCTTACGCAATTGTTTTACGACTACCATATTTCCTTTAATAGAACGCCTTGCTCTAATAGAGTGGCAACCCCTACTTCAATTTTGTCCCTTTTTCTTGCTCGGCAAAACCTTATTTCATCCTCATTTGTTTGACGATGGAGTGATTCGATGGATTGCTCGCTAAACAAACCCCAGCAACGGTGCAACCTCATAAACTGACCAGCATGACAAATCAGCCAATGGCACTTCGGCGTTATTCTTATCTCTGCACCGTTTGCGTGAGGACAAATTTTCGGACGTGAGGATGAGGACGACGTGAGCTCATGAAATATGAGGTTGCGTGAGAATTTCGAAAACCTGTCCTCAACATCATGAGAATGAGGACGACCGTGAGCTCATGCAATATGAGGTTGCGTGAGAATTTCAAAAAGGTCTCCTCACGTGAGGTGAGCTCACGTGAGCTCACGTCCTCATGAGGTGTCTTCATGAGGTATACCGTTAGTCATCAATTTAATGATCAACTAGTGACCTTTGATGCTCAGTCTTCTATGAATAAATGATATGTTGATACGAGCATTTCAAACAACAAACTTTCTATTCAAATCGACAAACAATTGAGCATTCAAAGTCTTTCGCTTCACTCGGTTACGCAACTTGTATGATACCATGCCCGCCCAGGCGACGATGAAACAGGAACAGTGAAGGTCGAGAGTGCCAGTTATGCAATATTGGACCACTTCTGAAATAACTCATGAAATTAATGGAAGAGGAAAAAATGACAAAAAACATCCTTACGCACTCTTCCATCTGCATCCACCATTTGATTGTCTCTACTCTTTTTTCCAGTCCATAATCGAGCGCTTGAATGTAATTGAGGCATTCTCGTATGCTTGCGTTCACTGGAGGAGTAGTGCATCTTTGACGGTTGCTGAGTGAGCCCAGAAGAAAAGCGAGCCCATCACCACCAGATTGAGGAATGGACGCTTGAACCTCGGTTGCTTCTACTTCAAATGGTAGCTGGAAATGGGAGGATCAATAAGGATTAAAAAGCGAGTGAGATATTAATACCATGGACGCAATGGAGATGCAAGCTCGATCGACATCCACTTCCTCGAGAACTTTTGCGTAGTTCGGATCCAGCGCCGTTGCCATGATGTAGAGGGGCTCATAGTGAACGGAGTTGTAATGCAGCATATGGGGCAAACACTCGGTCCTTGACCATGAATAATTTAAATGTCAAGTTTGATTTCAGTGGAAATTTTCAAGGGGCTTAGAAATTTACCTATCGCTGAGCGGATTGTACTGGCTTTGTACTCACTTGCTTTTTCATTCTCTTCGCTTTTGGGAGATCTGTAGTCTTCTGGAGAACCTGCGCTTCGGAGTCGTAGACTTTGAGTTTCTCAGCATGAGACTTCAGGGACTGAAACTTTGGCAAATTTATGAGTGGCATTTAATTTTTATACTAAAAAGGAAAAGCCGATCGCATAATGATCGTGCAGCACTGTCGTAGATGAGGGGTGTGTGATGAGCTGAAGGCAACCCGAAAAATTGCAGATGATGTAGAGCTTTCCATCTTGATCCTTGCACGTGCGAGCTCCCTGCCATATCGGATGAGGCTTGTTGATCACTTTGAGGTCCTCCACCGGTATCGCACTTCCCAACTTGATCTTGCCGTGAAGTTCAGTAGTGTACATGTTTCTGAAGACTAAAACTTTTAGCCTAAAGTTCAAGTTTTCGTCTACGACAAAAAATTCAAACAAAAATTTTCGTGAGCTCATTAAAATTTCATGAGATCATAAAATTCTCATGAGATCATGAAATCCTCTTGAGATCATAATATTCTCATGAGATCAAAAATTTTCATGAGCTCAAGGGGTTCACATGAGAATTTCATGAGGATAGGAGCTCGTCCTCAACCTCATGAGGATGAGGACGATGTGAGCTCATCAAATATGAGGTTGCGTGAGAATTTTAAAGGTCTCTCACGTGAGGTGAGCTCACGTGAGAATCGGTCCTCATGAGGATGAGCTCACGACTTTGTGAGCTCATGCAAACCGTGTATCTCTGGGAATTTAATCTAGAAATAATGAAATAGTTAGGAGTACCTTCATACAGTCAAAATACTGCGAAGCCTGCGATTTGCTCATCGGTTAGGAAAGTTGCCGTCGAATAACCTTGAAGTTGTGAGTACACAATTTTTCGTACAGCATGTAGACCTCATCCTTGTCTATCAACCTGCGGGAGGAAGAACCTGCGGGAAAATAAGAAAGATATACTTCTTTGAAGCCAAGAACTGCTTTTTTCACTTGTAAAATGGACGTTTTCTAACTTTTGTATTAACTCTGCCAAATTTGTATTTTTTATAAATTTTTAGACCATTGTGTAGGAAATCGCCGGCTCTATCTCATAGCCGGTGCATATTTTTCGGTTGGTTAGATGAAAAAAAAAGTTATTATGATGATCAGCCGACCAATATTTCGGAAACTTTCAAAGGCGATCTTCAAACGATTTGTAATGTTGCATGTACGCGATTTTCTTCTAAATAACCTACACCTCATTCGAGAGGTCGTGAAACGGGGAGTCTTTTGTGCTGTAGATTGCTAAAGTTAAATGAAAGAGCAGAGAATCAAAAGGCATAGATGCAATTTCGCAAATATTTTGAAAAATTCTTTTGGCGTGAAAACTTTTCAAACTTTTCCTAATACAAAGAAATTCGAAATTTGAGCCCACGTGTCAAACCGTGTTCAGAACACGACTCTGGAGAGGGTACAATGATTTTTAAAAACTTTCTGCTAAATTCAAAATTTCGGATTTATGAGGTGGATACCCATTTAGGGGACACACCAGGTGGTTTTCCCACCCACCTTGAAGCTTACTGGTCCTCTAAAAACTAGTTTATGACTACTATTCAAGGAAAAATAATGTCTACTACCACCACGATTCTAACCTGTAACTTTAAAAAAGTGTAGATCAATTCGATTGTCGATCAATTTGATGCCGCCCTACAAAATCGTGATCCGTGCGATGTTTGGACTGGACTGCATAACAAAATCAGCAAAAGGCTCATTAAAAGGGCTTACCAGCGCGCTACAGTGCAAATTAAGGCAGGGATCAGCAATTATTTAAAATCTTCCTGTTTTCATGTCTCGTGTAAAATCTGATATTAGGGACCTTATACAGTAGCGGACAAAAGTGATGACTCAAGCGCTATTTTCATGAAAATCATCGTTTATTTTGATTAAAAAATATACATTGCAAAAAAGCGTAAATGGCATATGGAGCTACATTCTCTTGGCTACATTTTGACTACAAAACTGCTTATATATGCACTTTTCCCCAACTGTCAAATTACATCTGTTTGAAACACCTTCATTTCTTAGGCGGAAAAAAGTGACGACTCAAAACACTGTTTGTTGGATATTAGTGTATTTTTTTGCTGTTTTGATTTATTTTGTCATCTTTGCTTACAAAACTGCTGTTTAGACTAAATGGCTCGCAAAGAACTGGTGCCCGATGTGAAAGAAGCTATCGTTCGTGCTAAGGAAGGCGTTCAACTGATCGTGCTGTGGCTGCTCTGTTCAAAGTTGAACAGAAGTGGGTTTCGAGGGTCTAAGCGCTTCCGTGAGTCAAAATCCGTTTCCAACCTTCCGAGAAGTGGCCGTCCTCGCAGTCGACTGAAAGAAATGATCGGGTGCTTGCCAAAATTGTCAAAGAGGATCAAAGAAGACAGCTTCTGATGTGACCAAATATGCGAATGATCGTCTCAAGCTCGGAATCACCACACGAACAGCCAGGAATATTCTCCAGTAAGTGTTTATTTTTTGCAACGTTTTTCTGATGATTGGTTATAGACGTGCCAATTTGCCAGCTGCCAAGCCTTCGAAAATGCCGTGGATTTCAAAAAGAATGTGAATGCTCGTTTGAAGTTCGCCCGTGCTCATCTGGATTGGTCTGTTGCTGATTGGGAAGAGTGCTCTGGAGCGATGAAAGCAAGTTCAATCTGTTCTCTTCCGATGGCATTCGTTACGTCCGACGTCCTCTGGCCAGCGAAACAATCCAAAATACCAGGTTCCGACTGTCAAACATGGTGGAGGGTCGGTTATGATATGGGGTAAGAATGGAAAATCATTGCTAGATTTAAGGTGGTTGGTTTAAGGTGCATTTTCGCGTGATGGTCTGGGTCCACTGGTCGATCGAAGGAACAATGTATGCCAAAGACTACAAGAAGATTCTGGAAGACAATATGCTGGAGCACGCCATCACTTGTCTCGGTTCCGACTGGATCTTTCAGCAGGATAACGATCAAAGCAGACCTCCATTTGGTCAAGCAGTGGTTCGTCGACAATGGAAGTTTTGGAGTGGCCATCGCAGTCTCCCGACCTGAATCCGAGGAGGCACTCTGGGAGGGTTGGACAGAAGAATTCGGGCCAGAAATTTCACCAAAACTGCCACTTTGTTCAACTTCTGAGGAAGAGAGCAGAAAATTTCATTGATGTTGTTATCAAACTTGTTAGCACGAACGTCGTTGTCAGGCAGTCATTGATGCGAAGGGTTATGCGACCATTTAGTCTGAAAAAGATTTATTGTCAGAAATGATGCTTAAATCAAACACAGCAAAAAATATTTCCAACAAACAGTGTTTTGAGTCGTCACTTTTTCCGCCTAAGAAATGAAGGTGTTTCAAACAGATGTAATTTGACAGTTGGGGAAAAGTGCATATATAAGCAGTTTTGTAGTCAAAATGTAGCCAAGAGAATGTAGCTCCATATGCCATTTACGCTTTTTCGCAATGTATATTTTTTAATCAAAATAAACGATGATTTTCATGAAAATAGCGCTTGAGTCATCACTTTTTTCCGCTACTGTACTACGTTTAAAAGTTAGGCAGAGAACTTTCATCGGATCAGGTAAAACGCGTATAGCAAATTTCAAAGTAAAAAAACACTGCTGATCCCCGCCTTTTTTTCATTGTAATGGACTGGTATGCCCCTATTATAAAGCTAAAAAGTAGTTCGACCCAGCGGGGAAACAACCTTTTTGGGTTGTGTAAAATTCAAGGCCGACTTTAGCACAAAACCACCGACATTTATACACTGAATCAAGCTCATTTCTATTCAGATATCCCACCTATCTGAGTAAAGCCTTAATGAAGCAAGAAGTCATAGAAGATATTCCAGCTACAAATGTGGATGCTCGAGTTCTAAGAATAGCGGGGGAGCTTCAAGCACTCGTCAACCAAACTGAAATTTTAATGCAGAAGGCAATGGATGAGGACGATCAACAAAAATTTCTCGGTTGCTTGAATACGTTGGTTATTATAGTTTATCACTTCTAAAAACTCAGAAATATCTTCAGATTGCATTCAGCTATAGGTGACGTTGTTCATGAAGGTTTAGCTATGGCTGAAACTGGCTGGATTAGGAAAGTGAGGGATGAAGAAGGTGTCATTCCATTCGTTTATGAGGTTTGACATAGTTTCGCTGGTTTATTTTTAATTCTACTTAGCAGGGCGATCCGCAAACCCCCTAATTCAACATCTAATTCATGCATTTTTGGCGAGCGTAACTACTTTTAGCGTTAATACCTCACGGAAAGCAGGGAATATTACGTTGCTTTTGCAGTATTTATTGCTTGCTTGTTTCCTTTTGAGCTCTAAAAATTTTTGTTAGCTAAAATTTACAGCCTCAATCGACTAATGCAGCTGTCATAGTACCATGGTTATATAGTATCATGGTTATAAAAACAATTTTAGGTCAGATCGTCGGGTTTTTCCAAGAACATCTACTACATATATCCGGATGTCAACTTCTGTCAGTGCGAGTACTTCTTGAAAGGTAACTGATCCGAATTTTCGATCCCAGTTAACAGGCACTTTTCAGTGGTATTGGACAGAAAAAGATTCACGGTATTGTTTTATGGCTCGTTCAGAAATCTGGAGTCGGAGTAAGGAGTGTTCACGATGCAAAATACTATAACTCCGACTTGTTCACGAAATCGGAGTTGGAGAATTTATGATTGGTTGTCATAAATATTGTCCTTTTTTTTTTCAAGCTTCCTAATTAATCAGATTTACAGTTGCAAGGCTGGCGCCACTAATAGCTTACAGCCGGACGAAAAAGACCAATTTTCGGCAAAAAAAGGTATATACCAATCAGACATACTCCAACTCACACTTCGTGATCACGTTGGAGTTGGCGTCGAAGTTAGAGTGAATTGTGTTCACGATCCCAAATACTCTAACTCAATTTCCGGCTTTCTGAACGAGCCATTACAAGCTTCATTGAAACCAGAAACATCCTAGCTCACTCTCTTATTTTCTAGTGCCGACATGTTCTGGCGGCTCGCTTTGCTAAAGTCTGTGGCTTTACGAAGGTATTATAACTTTTTGGAATTTTGAAATTCTGCTATAAAATATTATTGTTCTTTTTTAGGATGACCGTTTAGTAAACACTGCAACCATGATGAATATTCTCAAAGGAGCTGTTTCCAATCTATCTGATGCTGTGGTCAAAGTGGAGCCAGAAAATGATTTCATTCCAGAATCTGCCGAGTGATGGTCTAGAATCTAGGTTTGAACATCCTCTGAATCTCTCTTGAAACGTTGCTGTTGTCTTGTACATTTGTTGTCGAATAAATTATGAAATTTGTATTCAAATTCACTTTATGTGGTTGTTAATTGTGTTCCATACATATTCTTTTTTTGTTCCTTTTGGTTTTATATGAAATAACAATGGCATTTTTTGACTTGCTTTTGGTGTTTTTGAAACGGTGTTTCCTAAAAAATATTGCTTGACAATATTTACCAATAAATTTGGTATTTATTACAGTGCCATGTTATGCCTTAGACATATGCTGAGACTGTGAGTCACAGTCTTCTGTGAGGTTACTACCCATTTGCGCAAAAGACATTTGCGCAAATTTATTTATTGAAAATCAAAACTAGTTTCACTATTTTTAAGTAATTTTCATACGCTATAAATGATAAAAAAAATTGCTTATTGACCTTTTCTGACCGAAAAAGCTGATTTTTTCAAATTTTTTCCATAATCGAGATTCAACTTTAATGGTCTTGATCACTTCTTGATAACCCAGAATTTTACAGTTTTTGGATCACATAATTGTGGACGGAAGGCTAATTTATTTGTAGAACTTAACATAACATAAAAGACATACATCCAACGGGTGTTAATTGCCGCGTCGTTGTCAGGCTGTTATTGACGTGAAGGATATGCCACGAAGTATTGATGTGAAATAAAAAGTTTTTTATCAAAGCTGTACTTTGTATTGTGCTTATTTCTTACCCCAAACCATGACCGATCCTCCACCGTTCTTGACAGTCGGAACATGATACTTCGGATTGTTTCTCTGACCCGGCGGACGTCTTACGTATCAAATCCCATCAGAAGAGAACAGATTGAACTTGCTTTCGTCGCTCTAGAGCACTCTTCCCCAGTCGGCAACAGACCAATCCAAATGGGCACGGGCGAACTTGAGACGAGCCTTGACATTCTTCTTGGAAATCCACGGCTTCTTTGATGGCTTGGCAGCAGGCAAGTTTGCACGTCTAAAGACAAGCATCAGAAAAGCATTAGAGGCGAAAATAAATGCTTACTTGAAAATATTCCTGGTCGTTCGAGTTGTGATTCCTAGCTTGAGATGCTCATTCGCATATTTGTAGCAAGAGCTGAGAGATATCGACGCGCAATTTTGGCCAAGATTGGAAATGTCTTCTCGTTATTCTAAACAATGGTTCCATAAGTTTACAAAATCAAATACAGATTCAAATAAAATACCTTCCAGTAGTTCAACGGATCACTCTCTGAGTCAATGCACACTTTTGCTTGCTATAGGTCTTCAGCTCGATCATTGCACTGGTTGACTCCTCTTCATTTACAGATTCGTCATCAGTGAACAGATGGCTTAGCTGCTCCAATAATGAAGTAGTATGCTTTGGCAAAGGAGATCTTATTTCTAAAAGAGAAATAATTCAAAGACAAAGAGAATCAGTTATACTAAATATACCATCATCTGTTTCAGGACTATTCACTTCAGATTCCACCTCCTCTTGGAGGTGGATACCTCCATGTAGCCATGTCCGTCTTGAATTTGATCTTATTTGATGCAATACGATTCTTAAAAAGCGGGTCGAAAAACATAGCAAGACCGTGTATCCTGGAAAAAGATTCGTCTTTAACACACCCAAAATAAAATGAAACATACTTTTCCCCTTCGACGTCAAACTTTTCCACCAATAAGCCAAGGATTGATGCATGGGTCTCTTGAAGATCCTGGTCCACAATATCATATACGACTCTCGACAACGCTCTCGCAATAGGAAACTGGATTGAAATTGGTTCATCTTCACGGCACATTTGTTTGGAGGCTGCTTCCAGGGGGCTCAAGAATTCGGACGACCTTATCCAACAAAGACCACTCTTCAGGCTTCAGTTCTAGATCACGCCGCTTGTACCTAACTAGATAGAGATCTATGGCATTCTTTTGTTCGAGTAGTCGCTGTCCCATGTAGAAGCTAGAATTCCACCTTGTTGGCTCATCCTTAACAGTGTGTTAACAGTGTTATTACGCAAATTACGATTCGTAATAGATCACAAAATTACCTGCAGCAGGCTGTGCAAGGGCAAGATGGCACTTATTCGCTCCTTCTTGAGACGATCCTTGGCCATAAGAGAATGATTGAAATGCCCTACCAGCTTTCGACATGACTCGATCAATGGCTTGATCTCAGTATTCTCGAAGAGTGAATTATTGAACCAAATTTAGCTTATGTGCGCTGCAGTCCGCATGCAAGTAGTCGCTCTCCTCGAAGCCCTAGTCAGTATAGATATAGATTATATAGATGTACTAATCCATATCAAAAGAATGAGTTTGAATTAATTCCAACCTTTTTCATATTCGATCCTTCATCTCGCAAGAATACGTGTCGCTTGGCTCTATTGATTCCCCATTCCCTGAGCATGTTATCCATGATTTGGCTGAGGGAGTGGGACCCTGGGAAGTGACGCACACAGAGAACAAATTTGTGTCGCTTCCACACAGTGTCGATTCCATGCGCTGTCAAGCTAGAAAATAATATTCAAAGTCTGGCAAACGTGCCCGAAATAAAGTAATTCACCTGATGAAACTTTCCGTAGGCCCCGACCAAAAATCCGATGTAAAGAATAGAGCATTGCAATCATTCAGACGAGAAAGGACTTCTTTTTGACCGCCGCGTACACTCGAGGCATGACCCACTCCCGATAATGCTGACTTCCCCTCAAGTTTTCTTGATCACCTGACCTGTTCCTCGTTACCTGTTCCTCGGACAACAAATTTTTCTAGCTCTTGCTCCATCGATTCTTTTTTAGCTTCCTCCGCATTCTCCATCACTCGAACTGCTTCTGGTAGGCGGGATGTTTGGCCAGATGAACCTTCAAATTTGTCGGGCCGGCATTGCTTAGTTTGATGTTAGCTTGACAAGCATTGCACTTTGCTTCCTTCAGCGACATTTTTGTGAAGAGAAATCCTTCTTCATCACCCTCAAGCGGAATTTTCCAGAGTAGGCTCATTCTAAAAGAACGAGCAATAGGTGCGTGAAGAAAGCAAAAAAAGAATCGAATAAGTCGCAAAAAGTCGTATAAAATTATTTCTCATCAACCAAAGTATTGAGCTCAAACGATACATTGCGATATTTAGTAGGTAACGATATGATATAACGATATTGGAAAAATCGATAAACGATATAACGATACGATATTTTCTGCAAAAATTGAGACCGATATATCGTTTTGAACGATACGATATATCGATCGTCACAGTCTCTACTTTCCTGATGTAACACTGATGGTTTTGACGGCGTCGACCTTCAATCTTCTGTCTTTTCTACAAAACAATCTGATAAAGATTCCTATGTGGATATAATCAAAAAGATACCGAAATATTACTGAGACTCTTCCGGCAACTGTGAGGATTTTTAAGCTCTAGATCCGTAGTCGCTTGAAGAGAAGAAATCGCCGATCCGTTACAAGTTTTCTATAGACAGCGCTAGATTTGCGTAGTTTTGCAGCTCTTCCCCTGCGCATT
Organism: Ditylenchus weischeri; assembly: GCA_029231635.1. NCBI lineage: Eukaryota > Metazoa > Nematoda > Chromadorea > Rhabditida > Anguinidae > Ditylenchus > Ditylenchus weischeri. Next base: position 231,449 of record JAMRYI010000004.1, on the reverse strand, counting down.
TCAAAGCCATTGCACATCACCAAAACTTTCATCTTGCTTCATTTCGAAGACATATGTTACTAAATTATTTGAAGTTGACACTATACTGCACAATTTCTAAGGAAAAATAGAAAAGAGGATAAATACGAGTTGTAGGCACAAAAATTTTGTGGAGACCTTTTGAATACTTGAAGTGAAAAATTTGCGCTCATGTCTTTGCGCAAATGTGTGGTAACGTTCTGTGACTATGCATAACGACAAAAAATTTGCATAAAATTAAAAACTTTCAGTGAGAATGTGAGCCAGAATGAGTCAACTGTCGGTTCGGTTCGCAAAGGTTAGCTATCTTTCTAACAATTAGAGCTGCCGGTTAAAGGCATGCTCGATGAATAATTCCTGCATTTCAAATTGGCGTAAGGCCAGAGATTTGAATTTCAAAATCGAAATCATTCTGAACGCTTTCAACGTTCATTTTTGCTAACTTTTTCTAATTGCTCTAAAAATGACCATATGACTGCCTTGCAAGAATTGAAGTCGAAATCTTTTGGTATTTTGTAAAAGGCTAAAAGTATAAAAAAACTTATCTAATGCCTTGGCGTCACCTGCTCAATTATCCGCGAGGCTAAAAATTCGTGAGAATTACAAATCATATACACAGCAGCAATAAAACAAGAAATACCAAAGATTTCGACTTCAACAATTCTTGCAAGGCAGTCAGTATGGTCATATTTGTTAGAGCAATTAGAAAAAGCTAGCAAAATGAACGTTGAAAGAAAACGTTCAGAATGATTTCAAACACGATTTGAAATTCAAATGTGTGGTTTGAAATGCAGAATTATTCATTAGAGCTGTAATTGAAATTCGATGTGGTGAACCAAAGCAAAGACCGCAAAAATTTCTGCTTATCATCATTGATCAAACAGACAGTTTTTTTTGAAAAGGTTGTAGCAGAGGTTGAGCACCTCCTGATAAAAAAATATTTAGTTTAATTAAGGGAATACCTTTAATAAAAAAACAGTCAAAATTTCTGTGGAGAAGTAAAAAGCAAGGCTCAAATAGAATCATGACCTCAAAAGTCTGTATTCTGCCCTCAAATTATATATTGCCATTCTCTTTGAATTTTTGGTTGTTTGAAATTTGAGCTTTTTCTGATGAAACTATCTAGCTTGCTAATGGGAAATCTGCAATCTTCAATCAAAAAATAATGCATAATCTTTGTAAAAGGAGCAAGTAAAAAAAATCCATTGGCTGTTCCTAGAGTGCATTTTCACCATTCACTACATAGTTGACCAACCCAGTTTTCAGCGTCAATCCTGTGGCTCCAAATCTTCCGCAATTTTGCTACCAAAAAGGCTGCCAAGACTCTTCAAGCATCAAAAGAACTTGGAAAACTACTCAACACAGCAAAGCTAGTCAAGAAAGGTACAGAAAAGATGGTAGCCAACAAACGGGTTTTGTGTGTTGCAGAGAAGAACGATGTGAGTGCCTTCTTGACTATCTAATCCAATTATTTCCATTCTAAATTTGTTCAGGCGGCCAAGCACATATCACACATTTTGTCCAAAAACCATTTGGCACTTCGAGAGGGACACAGCAAATTCAACAAACTCTACTGTTTTGAAGGGGATGTCCTTGGGGCCAAATCCAATATTGGTGTGTTTGCATTGAACTCTGCACTAATTATCTTGGTTATTTTCAGTGTTCACAAGGTTTTGATTGTTGATCAATATGTATGCGGGTCTAAATAGTTCTTAACTTTAGTGTATCAGGACATTTAACCACACTCGAGTTTGATAAGGCCTACAAGAACTGGGATCAAGGGAATATATCAGCACTATTCTCTGCTCCAGTCATTCGATGCGTTCCCAAAAACATGTCGTTGATCGAATTAACCCTCAAGTGTGTTTTATTGGCGTGTTCATGGTTTTTACGACGCTAAACAAATTGAATTTTTAGAGTTGAAAGTAAAAGTGCTGCAATACTGATTATTTGGACGGACTGTGACAGAGAAGGTATTGGTTTTTGGAATTTTTTTTTCGAATGCAAATCCCTCCTCTTCTGGCCTCAAGTGGGGGACCCGAAAAAACAAATGGTGGGCGTGAGACTGCAGCCGGGAAAGGAAGAGAAATTGCAGTCTGAACATACGCCTTACCAGAATAATAATTTATCGACATGGTTTTGTCTAGAGTATAATTTTGTCGTTTTGACTGGTAAAATTTGTTCACAACTTGGCAAAACGCAACAAAATAAATGTAGAGACCAGTTTCCATTTATGGTGTGCCCGCGAGGTCGGATCCCGAAATGGAAAGATACAATCAAATCTCTGTAAACCGGCACTGTGAAAAAGCCTTATTTGTGAGGCCTGAACTGTTTATTTTTCTAGTCATATTCTTGAAAATTATGGACGAGACATCGAGAATGGATATAATCAGTTCTCGGACAGAAAAAAATGTATAAAAAATCACGAAATCCGACTTCCATTTGTTATCACCATACTACAGTATTGCATGGTTTCTTGCAAGTGTATTATAAAGTCTACAATGAAGCTTTTAGGTGAAAACATCGGAGCGGAAGTCGTATCGGTGTGCAGGCAGGCAAACCCAAGAATTGATGTCTATAGAGCCAAATTTTCTGAAATCACGTATTTTTTTACTCCCTTTTGTTCCAATTACCCTCTCCTCCACCATGCATTTGTAGGCCTCGCTCCATCAACAATGCCATGCAAAATCTGGTTCGAATGGATGACAGGATCGTAAGTTGTTGCTTGTCTGCATTCTTGTTTGCATATCTTTATAATCTCTATGCAGGTAAATGCCGTGGACTGTAGGGCAGAGCTGGATCTGAGGATAGGAGCAGCATTTACTCGTCTTCAAACATTACATGTATTGTTGACCAATAATTACTGTTTTTGACCAGTGTAAATGTTCAGCTCCAGAAGCATTTCGCAAATATTCTCGATGGAGTAATCAGCTATGGAAGTTGTGAGTTACTTTTATTGTGGGATGTTGTAAATGCATTAAGAGAAACTCAAAAAAAACTAGAAGGTCAGATATCGATATGCGACGGGAGCTGAAGGACTTGGGTTAATACGCTGCCTCAGCTATTATTTTTTAGACTTCCTTCAGCAATGAAATCAACCCCATTAAAAACACGCCATGACCCATTTATAAGCAGAGGTCAATGCAGTAGAATCTCGTTGCGCGGCCACCCTTTCAGACGACCGCTGCATGGACGAAAAAATTAGCGATCGAAGAAGCAACGATACGAACATATTGGACTTAGACGGGCCGCTTAGCAATTTGCGACTGAATTGACCTCTGGTATGGGGGATAAGTTATTTTTGATAGAGTTAATTTCACTGCTAAAAGAAGCTTAAAGATATTAATAGTTGAAGTAAATTACTCTGAATCCTTACATCTGGTCGCATCTTGGTCTCTGACCTCAATTTTCGTTAGGGCTGCTGTATTCGATCTCCACCTCCTCCCTTCTTTCAAATCTCATATTTTAGGTCAGTTTCCAACACTTGGATTTGTGGTCGAGCGTTACAAGGTATGATATTGTCCGGTTATGCAGATTAATCACTCTATGTTGTAGGCTATTAAAAGCTTTATTTCTGAGCAGGTATTTTCAGTAATAAAACTTTATTTATCTTATCTCTCGGTATTATAGTTCTGGAAGTTGGTGGGCAAAGATCTAAACAACAAATTTGACTTCAGCTGGGAACGAGTCAGACTTTTTGACATGGATGCAACGAGGGTGAATACTTCCATGTTGTAAACAGTGTTGAGTTTGACGCTCTAAATTTAGGCTATCCATGAACTTTGCAAAGAAGCAAAACAAGCCAAAGTCGTGCTCGTGGACAAGCACCCAAAGAGCAAGTGGAGGCCTCAGCCGTTGGACACTATTGAAATGGAAAAACTGGTATTATTAATTTAAATTACCATTTTTCACAGCCAAACCGCTATTTTAGGGTATCAGAAAGCTGAAAATGACTGCCAAACGAGTGATGGCTGTTGCTGAAAAGTTGTATCAACGGGGTCTAATTTCGTATCCTAGGTACACTTGACTCTAAATTGTACAGATAACACTCATGCCTACCGATTTTTCCAGAACAGAGACCAACAAGTACCTACCAAGTTTCAATCTCCGAGAAATAGTGGAGGCGCAAACTGTTAGCTTCGAATGGGGTGAGTTCGCTGCTGGGATCCTAATAAATGGCGCTCCTAATCCCAGAAACGGTGAACTTACTATAGATTTACAAATCTAAGACAATCCATTGTAGGAAACAAGTCTGACCAAGCCCACCCGCCGATCCATCCAACTAAATATGTCAGCAGGTGATCGCTATTATTTTCGGCCACATTTAATAAACTCATTTTTTCAGAAATGAGATTGCTGATGTTGAAGAGTGGAGAGTCTACGAGCTTGTTGTGAGGTAAATTCACGTATTTGGCTTTTTCCACATATTTATTCAGGCATTTTCTGGCTAGTGTTTCTCGAAATGCCAAAGGACAGGAGACTGATGTCAGAGTATGACCCTTTTTTAAGCTTTTTTGATAAAACGATATGGACTTGTCATTTAGGTCGAAGTGGGCGGCGAATTTTTTTCGTGCAACTGGTATCATAGTCGGTATGTTTCGGCCAAAATTTTCTTGTTTGTCTATTTCTAATTTTAGAGGATTTGGGTTACCTCAATGTTTGGACTTATGACAAGTGGGCGGACAAGGTATGTGTACTCAACTACTTGTTCCTGCATTCACAAATTTGTAATGATGGTTTACAGACCATGCCAAAATACCAGCTGCATCAAGTGCTACCGAAATTTGTGGTCACAATTGCAAGTGGACAAACAGAGCCGCCTTTGCTCTTGACTGAAGCGGACTTAATTGGACTCATGGACAAGTAATTTTTTGTTTTTTGTGGTTCTGGTGCCATGACTCTTAAAAATTTCAGGCATGGGATAGGCACAGACGCTACGTATGTTGTTTTGGTAATAGTCATAGTAATATTTGTGAACCATTTTAGTCACGCCGAGCACATTGAAAAAATCAAGGAACGGCAGTACGTTGCTCTAAACGCCGACCAAAGTAAGTGTGTTGTCTGGTGCCTTTTGGCGAGTTATAGCTAATCCCCAAAAACTTATGTCAGGATTTGTCCCTGGATTCCTCGGTCTGTCTCTGGTGGATGCGTACAATGAAATGGGCTATGAAATGAGCAAACCGGTTCTGAGGGCAGAGTTGGAATCTCGACTTGTGGAAATCTGCAATGGCAATCGGACAAAGGATGAAGTGCTGCAAGAACAGCTCGAGAAATACAAGAGAATATTCGACTGCACAGAAGACCGTGTAGTGTTCATCTCCAATGCATTCAGGCGGTATCAGAATAACAGGAATAACTAGTTGTTGATTTTTTTTATGCATTTTGTTATGCTTATGTGCTGCAGTTTTCAAGTTCATGTGTTGTACATTTTTGTTGAAAATTAATCCGCTTTATCCCTGGTTTTCTGTTTATTTTTTCTAATTTCTAGCCTGGCTAGTTCACTGTGAGTCAGCCCAAAAGTTTCGACCTGAGCGTTGTTTTATCACGAGTAGGGCTAAGAATTTTCTGGGCCAGAACACTTCGCTATGACGACAGTTCGCTCGGGACAGTTCGCTTATTTTTCTCGGGGAAATTTTATCGAAAAAAGTTCATAATAAATTCATAGCGAACTGTCCAGAGCGAACTATTTTCATAGCGAAGTGTCGTTTTACCGGAATTTTTTCCTCCGTTGTTACTACCATCTTGAAGTTAAGATGCATGCGTGGCTTCTAAAGGATTGAGTGTTAACTGAAGTGTCAACCTAAATGTTTTATCCAATTTTATCCAAATTTTTTTATCAGATGGAGCTTGTTAACAGCGCTTTTTGAAGCCCTGCACCTGAACTACAATACGGTACTACCGCATTTCCTCTTATAGGTCTACATGTGGGCTTATTTTTCAACAAACTCCCCCAAATCGAAAAAAGTAGGGATCAATCTCGAGAATTTTGGGTGCTCAACTGAAAGCGGAATCGGTAGAGCTCGTGTGAGTTAAGAAAAGGAATTAAACAGTTTTGCAAAATATATTCTCTGAGCTGAGATACAGGTCCTTAAAATAAGGGGTGTGGGCTTATTAAAGAATGTGAGCCTATTAGATCTAATTAGACGAAATACAGTATTAAGAAAATCAACGAAAAAATAATGACCCCTACTGCGTTAATAGAACGCTTATGTCGACATTTTTGTGAAAGTAGCTTTAGTTATTTTTGGTTTTGACGGTAAATTTGCGAGATTTCCTTCGATGAACTAAATTGAAGTGGTTACGCACGCTAATTTGCCGATTTTGGTTTCGACGGCAAATATTTTTTCTACCCTTTAAAAGACTTGCTATGCAAACGCCAAATGCCCTGGCGTTATGTGTTTAACTATACTGATTTCGGTACTGCTCTTTTGTGGAACTGGTTTCCTAAACTTTACTATTTGCTTTGTATTGCGAGTAACATGTTCCTGCTTGTCAAATTTGATTGAATACTACACGGAAACTTTCCACGCAAAGTGTTCTTTCTCACACCATATTCCGAAAAGCGCTATTGGTTGACGGATAATTAGTTTTACGTCCAACTCTGAAGAAAATGACAGAGCCTGTTTCTGCTGTAGTCGAAACTGCAGTTGTGAGTCAAGTATGTGGTTTAGCATTTTGATAAAGGTGGCCACCATTTACGGTCTATTCAAACACTTGGTAGATCTAAAAATTAGCGAGAATCCTACCTTTTTGGAAGGTTATTAGGAAAACCCTAGCAAGATTTACTAAAATGCTTGTAGTCGTTTGGCACCAACGATGCCCTTAGATCCACCAATACACTCGAGAAAGCACATTTATTTCCATTAATCGCAACAACTGACACTTCAATAAAAACGGCAAAAATAAGACTTATTTTTCTGGCTGATCATCTAGTCGGTAGCTGGTCCGGCGTAGACTGGTCCATGAAATCGTCGATTTGATCCTCTAGTGCAGAAATGATGTCTCGGTCCACGAACACATGAGTCTCGTCCAAATCCTTGATAATGAAGCTTCTGCCCAACATGCGATAATCATCCACATATCTGAAAGAATAACATATTGCGCACATAGTAGCAGACCATGAATGTATAAATAAATTCTTGGCTAAGTTGAACTATTGCCACACCAGTCGATTCAACCCTGGCCTCACCACTTGATTCAACCCTGGCTTGAATCCTTTTACCACACCGAAATCGAGATCTATTAGAGAGAAAAAGACAGTAATACAGGCAATGCATATGCGCAATAATTTAAAATATACCCATTTAAAATATACCAAGGGTTGAATCGACTGGTGGGGCAATAGTTGAAGTGCTCCTAAATTCTTACTTGAGATACTGCTTCAGAGCTAAATCACACTTTATCAACGCTCCTTTTTGCACATTCACCATTTTCAATCTGAAAATTTCAATTGTTATCTTCGACGAGCGCTACTAATGCAAATGGCATTTGTAGTTTGTGCGGAAACCATTTGTGCGGAAACCGAAGCACCCGAAAAAACCAAAGCGACTTTTTTCCAGTGTATAATCTAAATTACGGAACAGAATTACAAAAAAAGTTGAGACTTTTTTTCGACTGGGATGCAGTAGCAAATCATAAAAGTCAGATATTGGGACCAAGAGAGCGGACAACTATGCAAATATACAAAGTTCGAGATTGTTCGGGTAAAAAAGTGTCCCTGTGTAATTATCATTGTCGGAAAAGGCAATGGAAATGCCCATAGTTGTTGCCAGTCGGTATGTGACAAAATTTCCTCGGACGGAAATTTCGTCGCAACCGAAATTTCCTCGCGCATAATTTTCTCGCACTTAATTTCTTCGCACTAAATTTCCTCGGCCAAAAACCAATGTTTTAAAATAAAACTTTATTTTCTTTTTTCAGACAAACAAAGTGTGAGTAAATTAACATTAAACAAACAGCTAATGATCCATAATGAAGTTATGGGCCAAGCCACAGAGGTATTCGATTGAGTTTTTTTGATCAAAGAGTTGCACAAGCGCCAGAATTCCCTTTTCTTTGGAGCTGGTTGTCCGCGAATGCACTGCTCGTAGCTGAAGTCCTGCAGTTTCTGAGCTTTTTTGAGTTCCCCTAGAAAGCGGCCAACGGTCGGGTGATCAATTCCCAAAGAAGTATGCAATCGTCGATGAGCAGCTTCAGCAAAATTGTGGGTTCTGTCCTCGACCATAACAGGACCACAGATGAACCGGATAAGTCAAGTCAACATCCGATTCATCACTGTACTCTAGCCCTTCAAAGATTCGATCGAGCTCTTCTCTTGAAACATCCATTAAGCCTAAAATAGAATAACACGTAGTTTTATTCTAACTAATACAAAGACAAAGTAATCGAGAGAAGCAAAAAGAATAAACTGGCTCTAATCACAGACTGATAAACAAATGACAAGAAGGAAAACATTGTGCTTTAAAATGTGGCGCGTTTGAAACAAATTTGTTTTGAAATTTTAAAGTATGGAGTTCCGAGGAAATTTAGTGCGAAGAAATTAAGTGCGAGGAAATTATGTGCGAGGAAATTACGGCCGAGGAAACTATGGCCGAGGAAATTTCGGCCGCGAGGAAATTTCGGTCCGATTTGCCGGTTGCCAGTCCCCAGGGTCAGCATTGTTGAAAGTCAACTTTTGGTGGATATTTGAAAAATCCTAGCCCAGTTGCATAAAGGTATATTTTTTATTCTGACCTATTTTCGGTCCGATTTGAGGACCTATAATCCGTCCGAAAATCGGACCGATTTTTTCTGAAAGTATCTCAAAGGTTAAATTTACCCCTTCGCCCCCTCTCGATTAACCCCTACGCCCCCACTCGATAAACCCCTACGCCCCCCACTCGATTAACCCCTACACGCCAAACCGAAACCATGGGGGGGGGACCAAAGCATATGTCCAGTTTCGCCAGCGTCCATCGATCCGTAGAGCAGCGTCCGTCTCTTCTTAGAGACATCTAAAACACACTTTATTGATAATTGCAGAGCCAAAATGACAATAAAGAAACAAAGAACTGAATAAACAAGTGAGCAAGAAAGTGGAAAGTTTTTGGTGGGACATTAAAGCGGGAATTCAAATCACATATCTCAAACATTAAATTCTGACAATTTTAAATTAATTTTAAAAGTCTTAAAAAATCGAAGAAAAACATGCTTTGGTCCCCCTATGGTTTCGGTTTGGGGGGTGTAGGGGTTAATCGAGTGGGGGGCGAAGCGGTAAAGTGCTCCATCTCAAAATCGTAAAATCGTGTCCTGAATACAATGCCAAGCTGAAAACCTCCGGAACGCAAAAAATCGAAATTCGAAAATCGGTCCGATTTTCGAACCTATAATCAGTGTTTGGACCTCGTACTCGTACTTCGTACTCGTACTCGTACACGTACTAGTACTCGTACTACGAGTACGAGTACGAAGTATGAGAAGAAATTTTCGTGGTACGAGGTACGAGTACGAAGTACGGGAAGAAATTTCAGTGGTACGAAGTACGAGTACGAAGTACGAGAAAAAAATTTGGAGGTACGAGGTACGAGTACGAAGTACGAGAAAAATACAAGTATTAATAGATTAACTGACAATTTTTCACTTAGTGAAATTCCGTTTTGTGAAATGTTTATTTTGAAATTATCAAAAAATTATATATTGTTGAAAAATAGCAAAAAACGAGGTTTTGATAGACTACAAGAGGTCTTTGTTTTCAAAGTCCGTCGCGAGTTCTCTCAGATATTGTCGGACCTCTTCACTGGCCCTATCTTTTTCATCTCCTACGAACAGATCCATCGTCTCGTTTACCACTGAGCTTATGCCAATGACTACATCACCCGTTGAGAGAATGTTCAGCCAAATGACCCTCCACAGTGCGAATCACAAAGCAAATACTGGCGCTTCACGACTTAAAATCCGGATCTTAATGTCTTTTAATAAAAAATACATTGAAAAATAATTTTTTTGAACTGATTTTCAAATAACTCATGCGTTCTTTTTTAAACACATTAATAAATAATGTTGTGAGAAATAAGTACTTAATAACTAATATTTTTCTTTTAAAATTCATAAATTTTCAAAATAACGAGCAAAATGAAGTAGAACTAAAAACTACTGAAATTTTAAGACTATGGCAAGAAGTAAGAAGTGAGAGTCATTATTTTTGTAGTACGAGTACGAAGTACGAGCAGCAAATGTTTGTAGTACGAAGTACGAGTACGAAGTACGAGCAAAATTTTTTTTGGTACGAGGTACGAGTACGATATACGAGCTTTAAATTTTTGTTGTACGAGGTACGAGTACGAAGTACGACGGCTGAAATTTAGCAGTACGAAGTACGAGTACGACCATTTCCTGAAAGTCCAAACACTGGTGGCAACATAGCGGCGAAACTGGAGGTAGTCCCACTTAAGGTGGACTTTTTAGGTGTTCCTCAAGCGGCGCATAAACACAATATCGGTCGTTAAGTAGAACAAAATCAAATGATAAACGGGAAGTGACTTCCTTCCTTCTTTCTTCAAAAGAGCCAGCTGTATTTCAAAAGAACTATATCAACTAAGAGAAAAAAGAAGCATAAACATATGCTAATAGGATGACTCATAACTCTTCTTTCTATTGATAAAACTTTATTTTTGATATCTTGATATATTTTTACAACAAAACCAATAATTTTACCCCTATATATAACGTTCCCAAAAAATTAAAAAATTCAAATTTTTTTGAAAATTCATTCGGGCGAAAATGGGTTGATGACATCAATATTGTCTATTGATATTGTCCAGTAAAAAAATTTGTTGAAGATTGATTTGCGAAAAGTCTATGTCTTTGCAAGCATTGAAATCGACGATAAACTTCTCGTTTTCGGTGAAGTACATTTTTCTAAAAAAAATATGTAGTTTCATATGATTTCACACACGTTTTTGAGACTTTCGGGCAAAAAAATTTTTTGAAAAAAATCAACAGGGGGGACCAAGGCATGTTTTTTTCGGGAGGACCCCCAACACATATAGAGCCATTTTTTTCATGCATTATCATTTTTTGAGTACCCTATTTACTCTAATTATGCCCAACCCCCAACTTTGAGGGTATATATCTAGGAGCGGAGTCAATATTTTGCAAAGCTGTTTTTTGCGTTTTCTTAACTTTCACGAGCTCTACCGATTCCACTTTTTGGATCTTGGTTGTAATGTTTGGTCTCAAAAAAAATTGCCATAATCTCAGCTTCTGAATGACACCAAACATGCAGTATAAAAAAATTAAGTTGCGTTAGATTAATTGATATACACTACGTATACAATTTTGGAAAAACGATAAGCACTCTTGCATAGTCCATAACTTTTGTTACCTATGTTTATTTTGACTTTTTCTATGTTTAAATAAATGAAGTGTTTTTTCTATCTTCGAATAAATTTTTCACAAAAATTTGAGCTAAATACGGATTTTTCATGCTGCTTTTAGTTTTTTTTGCTATTAGGTACATGTAGATTAGAAAGTTGGCCTAGGCTTTATCAATTTTTGACCAAGAACATTTAAAAAATGATTTTTAAACCTGACATTTCTTGATAAATCTAAGTTTGATGAGATCTGCAAAAAATTACTATTGCTTGCTAGATACGAGCATTTTTAGCCGACCACTCAAAAAGCTAGACGACTTACCTCCTTTTCATCGTATGTTACAATTGCACACCCGAGACATGATCTATAATATCAAAAAGGCAGAATCCTGTGAAAGTTTTAGTTTTGCGCTCTCTTTTTGAAAAAATATCGAAAATAAACTTAAATACGTATGAAAAACGATGAAATTTTTTTAATTGCGCCAAAATTTCCAGATAAATGATTGAAATTTTCGGCACATGTTGGTTTTAAAAGTGCTATGAAATACAAATTTTGACATGCCTTGGTGTGTAATCCACTGAGGTGGATAGCTGGTCAAGAGATCAAGTGCAAGATCAAGATCAAAGACAAGGCCACGCCACAATTCTGTATATCAAAATCTTTTACTTGCATGTTTTTTTGCTTAAGGACGGTCTAAAGTTTGTGACAGAACTTTCTGGTCACCCGTTATTAGGTTATCTACGTTTATTTTGTTAAATCAATTAAAGTAAAAATATTTATTGTTAAATTTTTTTTGCTATTAAGATACATTTCTTAATCATCAATATCATCGCAAGCAATGCGGCACTGTCCACGACTCTCACATCGAGTTCCAAGGGGACAATCGCTCAGCTGACTTTGGCCATCTTGGCAGGTGGCAAACTGAGTCACTTGGCCGGCTGCTCCTTAAAACTTTGGTTTTTACTAAAAAAGTTCTAATTGTTTAAACTACCAGTGCAAAATTGGCAGTTGGGAGAGATCAACTCAGTCTGGCCATTAATTGAGAAGCTGCACAGTTGAATGGGTTGGCCATCTTCCTGTTCTTGACTGATGCTTGGTTGAGTGCAGCCAATTTGGCAACGGGCACGGCTTACACAGTTGGTGTTATTGGCGCATTTGTGAACTTGGATTTCGGTGTTCTGGCACGAAGACCAGCCAGGATTGGTTCCAGAGGGGCCTCAATTTCAAATAGATTTTAAAATCGCTGTATATGAAAAAAAAGAATTGCAAAAATTCAAAGCACTTCCTAAAATATTAGTATTTAATACGCGAAGAGCCGAGCGTGGTCAGGATGGCGTTTTGTTCAGAATTTCATTCAGATTAAGAATCCGCAAAGAAGTTTGAAAAAAAAGCTTCTTCCTGAAATAACACTCACCTCTTGAAGACAGGTCCTCTTTTCGGAGCTACTGAAGGGTGCGGTAAAAGTTCGCACTGTTTTTTAAAGCAGCTAGACAGATATAAAATTTACATGTATATTTTATTCCAAATGTATAATTTTGCAGCCCTGGGGCCTATCCCACTAATTGAAAAGTGAAAAATGAAAAATGAAAAGTGAAAAATGAAAAATGAAAAATTTCTGTCTCACTAAAATTTGAAAAATTGAAAAACGAAAATTGAAAAATGAAAAGTGAAAAATGAAAAAATTTTCATTCTCTGTCTCACCATTTGAAAAGTGAAAAATGAAAAGTGAAAAATTTTTCAATTTTACATGAAAAATTGTAGACCGGTGTACCGTCTACAATTTTACAAAATATTTTGATTCTTCATCTAGTATTATTTTTCTTCGCCGAACTTGGTGTTTATTAGCTATATGTCCGTGCATGTCTAACGGTGTTCACTTTTTTGGAAAGAAGATGTGTTCAACCAATGAAAGTTCCGAAGATGAAGTGATGCAGGAAGCGCATCCGCGAATGTTCATTGCCTTATTTAGTAGAGCCTGAAGCCACCAAGAATGCGTCTTTTCTCGTCAACGATGCAGTAATTTTCATAAATTTTAGATATGGGACTCTAAATGTTACCTTTAGGAAACTACCAAAATCTCTGGAGGAGGAGATCAACGCCGAGAAGCAGCGCGGGCTGAGACTGGACAATCGCCTAAAGGAACTTTACATCTACGAGAAGGAGCTGGAGCTGGGTGTCCCGCCGCAAATGAGAAACTTTACGAACAAGGATGAGAGGGCTGCCAAAGAAAACGAGCAGGAATATACTTTTGATGGTATGTCGTAGATGTTAACTGGCCTTGTTATGTCGTTGTTCAAGTGTGAAAATAAAGTTATAATGTTTAGACTTGTTTGGGTGAACCATTGTAAGATTGGAACAAAAAGTGAAAAACTGAAAAGTGAAAAAATGAAAAATGAAAAATTTTTCAATTTTTCATGAAAAATGAAAATTTTTCAATTAGTGGGATAGGCCCCTGGATCTCTTCTTCGAAACAGTATATTAGTTTTTCAACTCGAAACAAAAAAATATTTAAAAAATTGCAAAAGAAAAGAGACACCTAAAATAAAATTTTGCAGGGTATTTTTTGACTAAAAATTAAAGCAAGTTAAAATCAAGCACCTTGTGCATACATAAAAAATCGGTTACGGCCATTTTGTAGCGCTGGTAAAGGGCTCCCCAATTTATGTTACAGATTTTATTATCGATTTTACATGACTGAGATTAAGTTTGTTTAAACAATAAAAAATTAAAAAAAACTAAAACTAAAAAAAACTGAAAAATGAATTTTTCGCAAATTTGGTATATTTTGTAACAGTTTTATCTTGAGCAAACGTCACCTAAAAAAATTTGTGTAAGACTAATCTAGAAGCTCTTGAATAGATCTGGAAGCTCTTGAATACTCTTGAAAATAGTTTAATTTGCGATAAAATTATTGATCATATCTTGAGGCAATTCTTCAAAGGCAATTTCAATTCTCCCAATAAGCTCATCGACGTCTACAATCGGCTCAGAAGGAAATTAATCAACAAGTTATTGACCACTAATCACTACCCGCATAAAAATCAACTCATTGAAATTTGGCAACTCTTGCAAATCAGGAACCACTTGTTGCTGAAGAAGATTCAGGTAGTTGACACTGTTGATGTTTTCGTCAAAGAAACATGGTCCAATGATTTCTTAATGGCCAATCAGAGCAAAGACAATGACACGTGGCGAGTACAGGGTGTATCAAAATTACGCGGCCACCCAAAAAAATGTGGCTATGTAGTCCATTGCCCGGTCGTTTTCCGAATTTTTGCCCTAACCCTCGGAAATCTCCAACTTCACTTAGGATCTTTGCAACAGTCATAACTTATCGCATCCTGCAGAAGGGAGGAAGCCATAATTTAGGCAAGGAATATGCAAAAGGCCTTCAACGTTGTGTCACAATAAAAACAGTTTTTTTCTTAATATTTTTGCGTGGTTGTTTTATCTGTCATTCTTTCAGGTTTCACATTTCCGCAGGTCAGAACTGCCTTTTCACTGTTATCTGTTAGTTTATTACAGATATTTAGTATGCATCCTCTTCGCAGCCAGCTTGAGAAACACACGCCTGACTGAGAAAAATTCTGTTGACTCCAAGAAGACTGTAGAAAGAAAGCACTTTCAAAAATAATATCTCTTGTGTGTGGTTTTCTTGTCTGTTGATAATGAATAAATTTTGTTGGAGTCGTAGGTTATCGTGTATAGAATCCCAAATAAAAATAGAGATTTCCGAGGGGTTGGGACCCGAAATTCGGAAATCGACCGGGCAAGAGGCAACATAGCCAATTTTTTTTGGGTGGCCGCATAATTATGATACACCCTGTAGAGTGGAACTTGTTCAAACCAATGCCGATTATTGTCATCCCAGTAATAGAAGTTGTGCCTGTTGACACCACCATTCAATTGAAAGTGAGCTTCATTAAAGAAGACAAGATTGTCCAAGAAGGCTGGACTTGAAAATCAAAAATTTTGCACAAGTTTGGTATTAAACGAAAACTCCCGTCCTTCTCTTACCGATAAAAAAAGATCTGGTTGATGTGCTCATTAAATTAAAAAATTACGGCCATTTCAAAAACCAAAAAAATAATTGCTCTACCGTGTATATTTTTAAAATAAAACATCTATTTTATACCTGTCAAGCTGCTTTAAAACTGTATGAACTTTTGCCGCACCCTGTATTTGACTTCATTGCTGCGATTAATATTAATTTTTTTGGCCATAATATGCGTACTAGAGCTTGAAAGAAAGAGGATAATGCGAGCTTTCTAATGACATATTGTTCAGGAGATTACCATAGTAAAATCCTAGATTTTTGGCCCGAAGAAAAAATTCTCTCATTTTTTGAAATGTTCTTTTTCTGGAATATGCAAAATTATGTGTGATCTGGCCGTTTGTTTAAAAAACCACATACAGGATAGAACAAAAAAAACTGCATCCGATAGAGCTTTAATCTAAAAATATAAGGGCCTTTGAAATGTTTAAAAAAGTCTTAAAAAAAATAAAATCAGGCTCAAAAAACAGTTTGATTAAAAACTTTTTTTCGCTCAACAAACCTATTGTTCTGACACCGGATTCGTGTTCAACATGGTCGATTTGCTATTGAAACTGCTTCAAAATTTTAAAATTACAGTCGAATTTCAAATTCCGCTAAGGACAAAAAATATTCAGATACCGGATTTTTCGGTGCTTCAAATCTTTTCTGTCCTGAGCGGAATAAGAAATTTGACAGTAGTTATAAAATTTTAAAAAGCAATTTGTAGGCAAATCGAACTTGCTGAACACGAATCCGGTGTCAGAACAGTAGGTTTAGTTAACAAACAAAAAATTTTTAGTCAAACTTTTTTTGAACCCGTTTTTTTATTTTTTTGAGTGACTGTTGTTCAAAACTTTTTGTCAGATATTAGATATTAGCCGCACTATGTCAGAATTCGCACTAAATTGGGGTGGCACTATATCCGGCTTCTCCGGGTATGTGTACTCTCCGACAACTAAAAACTACTTTGAATGTTTTAAAAGCATCGCAAAATTGTTTTTCACCTTTGCTCCACTTAACTTTTTATTGGACTCAATTTTTTTTCCATTACAGATATATTCAACCCATTCAGTTTTCATGAAACCAAACTAACCATGGCAAAAATTGCAACCATCTGGAACATCCACATCTCCAGTCAGCAAACACTCCTGAGCTGAATTGTCGTCGTCAATCTGTGCCGACACAACTATAGCAATGCTCAACAAGGCCAAGGTGAAAAACTGGGTGCAGTTCTTAAACCACACACTCGACTCTTATAATTAAAAAATAATAATAGAAATTCACCATTTTCGGTACACAGAAGTTGTGCTAGGCGAGCAGGTCCAAACCAAATAATTTGTTGAATGTTCTACACTGCATTTATAGCAATATGCAGACTAGACATTGAATGTCTTAAGGCAACATTTTAAAAGGTCAGTTGTTAGCAGGCAGCAAATGAAATGAGCAATGCATAAAACAAACTGTTTTGCTGTAAATATTGGTTCGAAAATATTCTTTGTAATTTAGATGTAGTCATACAGCGTAGTCAGGTATGAAAGAGTACATATTCATTTTTTATTTTAGCAGTGGAGACTTTTACTTACGGGTTTTTTTCACCGGTTTTCCATGGCTTCGTAAAAAAAAATTTCAACATGCTTGTTTAATTAAATATGTATTTTTTGTTCAAAACTGAAAAGTGCCGCCTTTTAGCTGAAAAATGCTGTCTTTTTTAAGTTTTGGAGAGAAACGTTGAATAGTGCCAGGTATTTAAACAATTTAGTTCAAAGTGATTACATTATCATAGGGCTCCCAAGTGGTCTGTTTTTCAGATTTGTCTGAAATTCAGAGGCCAAATCTGAAAAATAAATTAATCTGAATTTTGTCTGAATCTTGAAAAATTGTCTGAAATCGTCTGAATTTTGATTTGAAATTCTTCTTTTTTTTCGAAAGGAAATTTCTTTGCAGCGCTATTTATTGTTTATTTTTGATCAGACGACATTCTTGTATCTTATTTCTGCTACAATTTTAAGTGTGTTGTTCATTAGTAATTTGTATTTGCTTCAGTATCGATGCCTCCTAAACGCAAGCTACTGTTCAAACCAGAGTACGAGAATATCAAAGGTGTCAAGAAGAGCAAGAAAGGGGAGGAATAAGGGCGCCTACTGTTCAGTCTGCGACAGCCACATTAGCCTTGTATCAACTGGAAAAACAGCAATCGATGTCCATCAGAAGCGGCAGAAACACGTGGATGGAGCCAGGTCCGCCGGTCTCTACTTTCCTGCCAAGTCAAACAACGCCAACAGCCATCGATGACAAGACTCCGCTGAAGGAGCTTGGACGTTTCATATAGCTCGTCATCATCAGTCGTTCAAGTCAGCGGATTGTGTTTCTTCAGGTATTAATTGTTGTTATTCATCTATTATTCGGATTTTTGTTTTCAGAAGGACTATTAAAAACGATGTTTCCAGACTCGCAGGTTTCTAAGAAGTATTTTTGTGCTCAAATAAAGACGGAAAAGATAGTAACAGGTAATATTTGTTGGTTAGTTAATTCTAGCTTCGAAGGGTGTTTTTAGGTGTATTGGCGCCAATTTCTGTTGAGATTTTTCTTAAAAACTTCTTAAAAACATTGGAAGCCAGCCGTTTTCTATTTCAATTGATGCATCGAATCATAGTGAGGTCAAATTATTTCCTTTGGTCGTCAGGTATTTTTATTTTATTTGCTTTACACGAGTTCGTACTTGTTTGGTATCGTGTTCAGATTCTTTACGGTTGAAAATGGATGAAATCGTTGCCAGGGGGAAAGCTATTTGCAATTTTATGGTTCAAACTTACAGCAATTACACGAAAAAAATTTAGTAGATATAAAAACACATTATTTCATAAATTTACAGCAAAGTATATTTTCTATGTATGGACATTGTTTGTAACTAAGGTTGACCAACGGTCATATGACTGGTCATATGACAGGTGATTTAATACAAGATGACCGGTCGTGTAGATTTCGGTCATTTCCCTCACTCATTTTAATTGCTAGAAAGTGACTCTGGATGCATGAAAAAGCATGACTTCAGTTAACTATGCTCAACATCTTCTTGTTAGTGAGCTGTCTGTAATTAGTGGTCTCTTTTATTCCCTTCCCCTCCCTATACAGGGTGACACAAAAAAACAGTCACATTGTCACATAATTGTGTTTATTTGAGAAATAGTTGCTTCTTTCACATAATATCTCTGTTTTTACTATGAATCATGAATCAAACAGCTCCCAGGTAGCTCAAGTACTGTTATCAATTTTCCTGGGGAAATCGATGGGGCAAGGAGCTACCTACACAAAATTTTCAAAAATGTGACTGTTTTTTCGTGTCACCCTGTACAGCCTTCATTCCCTTTAAAAATTATAAAGGCGCCAATTTAAAATTTAAAAAAAATTGAATTTTTCTAAAAATTTTCTTTCAGCCGAACGAATTTGAGTTTAATTTAACCTTCAAAAAAACATTTTGTTCACAATTAGACAGTCGCAAATATCTTTTTTTTAAATAATTGAAACAAGATACATTAAAACAGCTACAAAAGTATATGTGTGTAATTCTGCTGTCAGAACTTACACTTAAAAAAAAATATCAGATTATGAAAATGTCAAAAAGCTCAAAAAAAATTCTCATGCACTTTTTGCAAAGAAGGGAGACAGGCACAGGCAATGAGATGAACGACCCTCTTATCCAGTGAAGATAGTTCCCCTATAAGTCTGTTTCTAGAAAACCGTGAAAATATATCCAAGTCATACCTTTTGGCAAGATCTTGACAAATACATCCATACTGTTTTTCTGAGTCGCTTGCTTCTCTTCTATTTGCTTGAGCCTAGCCGAGTATTCGTCGTGAGTTTGGGTGTGGACGAAAAGGCCTTTCGTACTGCCACCCATCATTTTTATTAGATTGCCACACACTCCACATTTTGCTTCAGTGCCTGATAGTTTTGTGAATAGACCGATATTCCAAATAATGCTCATCTAAAAATGTAAATATTATGCAGCTCATGCAACTTTATGACCACAATTTCAACCGAAGAAAAGAAGAACAAAGGGTGAAAATTGTCGATCGGGATTTGACGAATTTCGGGATCGGGATTTTAAGAATTGTTCGGGCGGGATTTCGGGACGGAATTCGGCGCAAAAACGGTTCGGGCAGGATCGGGATCCCGTCCCGTTTCTGTCTCTAATTAGAATTTGCGAAATTTGCAATAACTTCAAAAATTTTAAAAACTGTTTGAAATAACATTTATTTGAAAATTTAAAACCACTTTTATTTTAAATAATTAAATTTTTATTACAAGTTTGAAAATTTAAATCATCAAAACATTAGCCAGGCATAAACCTGCCCAAGATAATTTTAAATTAAAAAAGGCATGCACAAAGCTAAATATTCTCTAGCTCACTTTCTTCTTGATGCATGTATTGCTGTTTAACAATTTCCGGCCATTGTTTTTCAACGAAGTCAATAAATAATTGATCAAGTTTATTGGTAAGAACACTTTGAACTCGACCATTTATTAGCTAAATTCTAATATTTATTTTTTTTAAAGAGTCACCAACACAACCTCAATTGTCACAAAGTCCAAAAACTCTTCTCTTTGCAACAAAATTTTCTCGAACCTTTTCTTGAGAGTGAAAGATGTAAACCTGTGTGTGAACAATTTTCTTTCAGAAATGATCTCACTATTTTTTTGGTTGAGCAAATAAATATTTAAGTAATTGTCAATATTAAAGATCCATCTCTTGCACTCAGGCATTTTGAAATTTGACTGAGAGCTACAGAAAATAATAAAAAAATAAAACAATGGTACAAAAGAGCCTTTTTCTTTGTTTAAGCTAAAAAAAGTACACACAAAGAAGAACAAGAAAAGTTTTAGGGAATCAATGCTTTTCATAGCTGATTCATTTTTTTCCTTTAGCAGCAGTCTTCTTCTTTTTGAGAAAGGTTGAAGGGTTACTGATGCATAGTCTTGATAACAATATATGATTTTTTTCTATTTAAGCCTAAGGCTAAAATTAATTAAGATGTTAGAAATCAATTTTTTGCTAAAACATGTGGAAACTTTATAGGAATACTAAAGAATGAATAGATAAAAAATGTCGAATTTGAAGCACAGGAATTTAATTTTATACAGGGCTAACAGAAAAAAACAATCAATCCAAATACAGTCAACCCTCGCTATAGCGACACCCCTCGGGACCGGCCTTGGGGTGTCACTAAAGCGGGGGTTTTCGCACAACCTATTGGAAAAGGGTGACTATATCGAGGGTTTTGCAAATGGTAGTACAGTCAACTGTCAATTTAATTTTCTGTTTTGAAAATTTTGATTTTTGTGTCAATTGTCAATTTTTTCAACAAAAATTAACCGATATGCAAAATTCATTATAACTTAAAATAAAATCCGCTCAATTATGTGTCGAATGGTATACAATGTTGAGGGTCCTGCAATAAAAGTTGATAACTTTATGCTGAAGTGAGAAAATAACCACATTTCAGACATTCAAAACGGGTCTAACTTTGAATTGGCTACATCTCGAGATCCAAATCTGAAGTTGGCAAGTTGTAAAACTTAAACTTACTCAAAATTAGTTATTCTTTCGAATAACAACAAGACTGAAAATTTTAAAAAGATTGAGGGATCAAAAGAATACCAGAAGCGGTTTTTACTAATAAATATATTTAACAGTTACAACTTTTTTGCTTGATAATGATTACCATCTATGAATAAGCTTTTTTTATATCTAGCTTTGCTATATGTAGGGTTGGCGGGTACCCGAAATTTTCGGGTACCCGAACCGAGGAACCGAACCGGATCCGAAAATTTCGGGTACCCGAACCGATACCCGAAACCCGAAAATTTCGGGTACCCGAACCGAACCGATACCCGAAACCCGAAATTTTCGGGTACCCGAACCGAACCGATACCCGAAACCCGAAATTTTCGGGTACCCGAACCGAATCGATACCCGAAACCCGAAATTTTCGGGTACTCGAACCGAAAAAACCAAATTGTCAGAAATAGGCTTCCCGCATACACAAAAAATCTTTTATTGAACGTAAATCCAAACATAGCACTCAAGCATCATTTTCCAACAACATATTGACAACTTCTTCTGGTTCCTCATCATTAGCTTTGCTCGCTTTCCATAGGATCTCATCCGCCAGCTCTGCTTTGACGATGAGAAGATCAGCCGCAGTTTGCTTTTCCAGACGCGATCTTAAGGAATTAGCAAAGAGTAGACTGGCCTTCGAGAAGCACCGTTCAGACGCCACGCTGGATAGAGAGATAGCCAAATATTTGCGAGCTAGGACAGCCAGATTCGGGAAGCGTACTCCATTCTTTGCCCACCATTGATACATTTCGCTGTGCCCAGGAACATCCGGTCGGGGCAGTTGAAGTTTTTTCTCGCTCAGATATCGGTTGATTTCTTCCTAAAAACAGGAGCAAGAAACTGCCTTGTCGCCGACTTTTTGAATAGCTTCCACACTTGACTAGGCATGCCCTAAAGAGAACACAATTTTCGGGTACTCCAACCGATACCCGAAACCCATACCCGAACCGACCGATACCCCAGAAATTTTCGGGTACCCGAACCGAACCGATACCCGAAACCCGAAATTTTCGAACCGAACCGATAAAACCCGAAATTTTCGGGTACCCGAACCGAACCGATACCCGAAACCCGAAATTTTCGAACCGAACCGATACCCGAAACCCGAAATTTTCGGGTACCCGAACCGAACCGATACCCGAAAACCGAAAAAAAACCGGGTTTCGGTTCCAATTACTCGAAAACGGGTACCCGAACCGCCAACCCTAGCTATATGCACAAAACTTTTCATTTTTGTCTTTTATGCAATTCAACTAAAATTCACCAATAATGCCTTGGCTCTTTTTTCTCCTTTTTGCTACAACTGTTTGGCTTCAAGTCTACTCAACAACTACTGAAGATGTCAAAAAATAGTGGCTTGACCACGTCAAAAAAACAAGTGAGATTCAAGCCATATTCTTGAATTCTTTTTAATTTTTTACCATAGTTCCCTGTCGTTTTTTTGTGATTAGGGACTCAAATGTTGTTATTAGAATGTTTGAATCCGTCCTAATATAAACTGGCCAAACTTTGCTAACCTTCAACACGCCAAGGCCTAA
The DNA here is from genome assembly GCA_029231635.1 of Ditylenchus weischeri. NCBI lineage: Eukaryota > Metazoa > Nematoda > Chromadorea > Rhabditida > Anguinidae > Ditylenchus > Ditylenchus weischeri. The sequence goes on along the minus strand of JAMRYI010000004.1, from coordinate 208,885 downwards.
CTGTTAGATCGGTAGTTTTAAGTGCAGACTCTGCAATTTATTTAAAAAAAGCAGGTTTGCTTTGAGATTTCAACCAATGTCTAACTAAATGCAAAATTTTTGGCCTGTTGCGTCTTCGACGCAAGTAATGTCTACAGAATTCTTCACTTTCCCAGCCTGGGGTTTGGTGGCCTGTTGGTTAAGGCGATTCCCTGCGGATCCAAAAGGAGTGGGATCAAATATCCCCTCCATTCTCCTTGCAAGAGAGTGTGGTATCTGCCAAAGTTTTGCGGGGGAGGAAAAGCGGACTGAACTACATTTGTGGCCAGAAGCAGATAGACCATGGGTTAGACTGCATGCCGATCTCTGTGAACCTTACCTTCAAAACACTTGGCTGGTTGTCATTGATTCACACTCTAAATGGCCAGAAGTAGCACTTATGAACTCTACCACAACAAAAATGGTCTTTTCCAGCTTGTTTGCTAGCCACGGCATCCCGGAAGAGATAGTCACAGACAATGGACCACAGCTAACATCTAAACAGTTTGAAGATTTTTGTGCTAGCCGTGGCATAAAGCACTCAACTAGCAGTCCGTATCACCAGCAAAGCCATGGGCTAGCAGAAAAGTTTGTGCACACATTGAAAAAGGCGATTCTGAAAGGCACCTCTTCAGGTCTGACCAAACTTGACAGTGTTAGGCAGCTTCTCGTTCACTGCCGATCAACCCCTCACCCTGCTAGTGGAAAGAGCCCCAGTGAACTTCTGTATGGTCGTCGAATGCGCACATTGCTAGACACTATGTTTCCATCTGCCCATATCAAAAAAAACTCTAATGACAACACCTACACTTTGACTTAATAAACAATCTAATCATTCATTTAGAATCAATACTTTTAAAGAAATAATTTATTTGCATTGTTTATCATCAGGTTGCAACTCGACCTGATAAGTTGATGTTAAATACCGTCGAATTGAAAAATATAGACCTATAAATTGATCTAGCAGACAACGCCTATCTTGTTTTGTGTTGTTTTAAACTAAACTGACACTTCTTAGGCGAGCATTATCTCCGTTTTACGGAGAGACTAATAAATTTATAGCAAGTTTAGGAATGACCTTTTTATGAAAGGAGAAGAAAAAGTTTAGTTGTGATTGCATTTTTTGCAGGATGCAGTGAAAATGATGTCTTTTAAGCTTCCATAAGACAACAAGCAAAATATTTAGCAGAAAATGCTGGTGTCACGGCCTTAGTCTAAAGTGGTCTCTGTCCAACATGGTCAATACACTAGTTTGTCTTAGTTAACAAAACCATGTTTAAATCCTGTCTTTTAAACTTGGCTCACCTTGTCTCCCAAGTTCAAATGGTTAAATTCTGATCGAAACTTTTTTGTCCGGCTGCGCACTAAAAACACGTTTTTCGTATTCTTAGCATCATTAGAAAAATATTTAATTTCATGAAACGCAATTTTGAGCGAAATATAATCAAAATGTAAAATTTTTTGATGTAGGATGAAAGCGCTGTCAATTTTGCGTCAATCAGTGCATTGTTTGTATATTAGATTACACAAATGAGTGAGAAATATTTGAAAGAAAAAAACACTCACTTTTCGGAAATTTATAACAAGAATTTTTTTGAAAAACGCATTTCCGAAAATTTTTGATGAAAAAATATGGCGACCGAAATTAAAGCTGTCTTAGAAATAGTCACAGAAAAAAAATTAGACTAAAAAATAAGTAACATAATTTAAAAAAAAAACTTCTTCAAAATTACATAAAATAATTTTTTAAAGTATTTTATTTCAATCGAAAAACATATCTGGGTGGCATTCAGGTAGGTAAGTAGAGTTTTGGATCAAAAGTTACTCAAGATCTTACTCGAGCAGTGAGTAATATTCTATTTGAGTAGAGTTGAGTTCGCCCAACTCGAGTTCTACTCGAGAGTTTTACGAGTAAACTCCATTATTTTTGAGTTCTACTCGCCTAACTCAAGTTTGGGCGAGTACCGGGTGGGGCAAAAGTTCGTCCGGAAAATAGAAATCAATTTTTACACAAATTTTTAAGCTTTAATAATTTTTGTTTACCGTATTTCTTCTAATTGCCGCACATGTGCGCTTATTTTTCAATCACCTGAAAATCGGAAATTTTCAAATTCGATCTAGAGATTTTCGGGTGCTTAACCAAGATCTGAAAAGTGGAATCGGTGGAGCTCGTGGGAGTTAAGAAAATGCATCAAACAGCTTAGCAAAATATTCACTCTGCTCCGAGATATAAGTCTTTAAAGTTAGGGGTGTGCGGTAATTAGAGACTGTGCGGCAATTAGGAGAAATACGGTATATATCATTTTAAAGCCCTATTCTTCCTCTTTCTAATGGTATATCAAACGTTTATTTCATTCAATAAAATGACCACCATTTGCATCAATACATAACTTGAGTCTTTTAGGGAAATTGTCCATGGCATCTTGAATCATCTTCTGCGGAATTGCATCCCATTCTTTCACAAGGGAAGCCTTCAGTGCAGCAATTGTCTTGTGAGGCTTGGAGCAGGCCTTTGACTGAAGATACGGCCATACGAAAAAATCCATCACATTCAGGTCCGGCGAGTTGGGTGGCCAGTCTCCAATTGGGTTTTAAGTTAAGGTATTATACTTAATTTCCCTAAAAGACTCAAGTTATGTATTGATGCAAATGGTGGTCATTTTATTGAATGAAATAAACGTTTGATATACCATTAGAAAGAGGAAGAATAGGGCTTTAAAATGATATATAAACAAAATTTATTAAAGCTTAAAAATTTGTGTAAAAATTGATTTCTATTTTCCGGACGAACTTTTGCCCCACCCGGTAGAACTCGAGTCAATCTAAAAATAATCGAGCTTACTCGTAAAACTCGCGAGTAGAACTCGAGTTGGTCGAGTATAACTCATGTTAGGCAAGTAAAACTTGAGTAAAGCAAGTAGAACTCAGCTCCATACGGATCAATCAATTACTTACTGCTCGAGTAGGATCGCTAGTAAGTTTTGATCTTAAACTCTACTCAACCCGTTTCAAGGGCGATCAGGATCAAGAGTAATTTTTGATCCTAAACTCTACTAACCTACCTGAATACAGGGCGTAATCGTTTCGCCAATGAAATTTTCGCCAATGAGATCACTTCACTAATGATATGTTTTCGCTAATAGCTTTTTTTTCTCGAGTACTTTTAATCCTTTATCAGGCAAATCACCACTCATTTTAGCTCATCTCATTGGTTACAAAATGAGTGTTAATTTGCCTGACAAAGAATTTGAATTAATTGAGAAAAGAAGCTATTGGCGGAAACATATCATTGGCGAAGTGATGTCATTTGCGAAAGTTTCATTGGCGAAACGATTACGACCCCTGATAGACAACCCCTGATAGACAACCCCTGATAGACAACCCCTGATAGACAACCCTGATAGACAACCCCTGATAGACAACCCCTGATAGACAACCCCTGATAGACAACCCTGATAAACAACCCCTGATAGACAACCCCTGATAGACAACCCCTGATAGACAACCCCTGATAGACAACCCTGATAGACAACCCCTGATAGACAACCCCTGATAGACAACCCCTGATAGACAACCCCTGATAAACAACCCTGATAGACAACCCCTGATAGACAACCCCTGATAGACAACCCCTGATAGACAACCCTGATAGACAACCCCTGATAGACAACCCCTGATAGACAACCCCTGATAAACAACCCTGATAAACAACCCCTGAAGATGAAAAGCAAAAACGTGTCAAAACGTGTTCAAAAATACACTAAATCAAAGGTATAGCATTGAAACTTTTGACAGCCGTGTTATTTTTCTTGCTAACATATTCATAACTAAGAACTTCTTTCTTTTCGATCTGTGGTAGACATGGCATGCTTTCCTAAAACAGTTCAGTAATTTGAAAAACTAAGTGAAAATTGGTCATTTCTAAAAACAGTTCTTCATGTTTAATAAGCGGCCCTGTCTAAAATTTTAAGCATTCTAGCCACGAAAGACTGACCTCAAATTGACCTAACTCACCTTTGTAAAATTATTCAAAGCTTACAAAACATCCGCTTCCAGCTAGTTTCCAGCTAATCTAGCGGTGCTCTTATATCGGAGGGCTCTTATATCCAGGTTCGACTGTACTGAATATTTGTCATCAAAGGTACCAACACACAACTTACCGTATTTACTCTAATAAGCCGACATTTCAGGTCATATTCTCTGAGGTGCCCTCTGAGGTATCGGGTTATTAGAGACTGTCAGGGACTGCAAGGCTAATGGCCAACCCACCCCCCCCCCTCAACTTTGAGGACTTTAACTCTCACGAGATCTACCGATTTTCACTTTTTAGATTTTGGTCGAGCACTGAAATTTCTCGAAATCGATCTCAAATTTTTTAAAAATTTTCAAGATTTAAAACAATAAGCCGGCCGGACACCTAATTATAGAAAATACGGTACTGCAAAAAACCACTACCTGAGTATTACTACCCAGGTGTCACTATCTGGGTACAATTACGCAGGTCCTGCTACAAGGTGCCACTCACTAGGTACCACTAACTTTCTACCACCACTTTATGGGTTTCAATAAGTTTTGGCCAATCCATAATTTTTCGTTGCTTAAGCTTTTCACAAAGCAGTTTGTTGTGGGTGACTTTTTAGCTGAATTTATAATAATAAAAAATTTATAATAAAAAACATTTATAATAAAAATTTGGATGGTTCTTGAGTAGAGTTGTTACGCAGTTAACTCGATTTTTCAAAAAATGCTTATGCTATTTTTTCTCTAAAATTTTGAGTACGTCACCCCACGTTTGAAAGCCTAGAATGTTGGTTACCCAATAATATATGAATTTCTTGGTTTAGTTCACAAAAATGCAAATATTATATTGCAAGCTCTTTCGAATTATTTTCGAACTTTTAATTCGAAAATGGCATTTTTCTTTTATTTAAAAATAATGTTTAAACGTCTCCTAAGTATTTTTATATGCTTAAAACTAGGGTTGAATTCGATCGGTTAACCGAAAACCGGTTTCAAAAAACCGGGAAAACCGAAAACCGGTTTTAGCAAAATACCAGTTTATTTGCGACAAAAATCAACTGAAAACCGGGTACAGTCCGGTTAACCGACCGAAAATTTTTGAAATAACCGGAACCGAAAACCGGCTTTAAAAAAACCGGTTTTTTTAAACCGACTGATCCAAAAAAAAACAGACCGAATCCAACCCTACTTAAAACGATGAAATGTTTTGTAAAAATTTCCCACATCAAAAGTTTGCAAAAAAAAATTTTAGCCAAAATTTGACTTTTTGCCTTGGGAGACCAAGGTGAACCACATTATAAAAGGGTATTCTAAAGCGTTTTTGTCACTGGAGCTGGGCAAAAAAATCCTCTAAATGCATTTTATGATCAAGAGTACTTTTCGGAATCATGTCTAAGGTAAGTGAGTGCGCGCATCCCTAACTCTGAAACCCCCTGTTCCCCCAAAAAGGGGGGGGGGAGTTGGGATGCACACACATACCTTAGACACAAATCACTCGAAAATGACGCTGGATACATGAAAAAAGCATGCATACCAGACTTTATTCATGCGGTAGGCCTTAGTTAACAAAACTATGTTCAAATTCCATCTTTTTAGAGTGTTTAGGTACCTCATTAGCTTCTCTTACCTTGGTCCCCCAAGGCAAAAAATCAATGTTTAGCCAAAAAATTTTTTTGCTAAAAATTAACTTTTTATATGGCAGTGGAGGTATGGAAGTGTCAGAAAATAGTCTTTTTATCGTTTTTAGTATGGAAAAATAATTTAGGAGACGTTAAAACATTATTTTTAAATAAATGAAAAATGCGCCATCACCATACAACACAACCCTCGCCTAACCACCACCATCCAACACCACCCAGCCCCTTCCCCCCAAAGTGCATAAGTGCCATATTTTTGACACACACTAATTTTTAATATCGCTAAAATGTAAATACCTTGTTTCTTTTTATGTTTTCTATGTTTATTCCGCGAAAGAACTTAAGGCTAAACAGATTTTGAGCAGTGTTTTGATCTTCCCTGTCTTTCGGATCAAGAATAAGCAATTTTTGCAATAATTCTTGTGCATCTGCCAGAAAATTTTTATTTTTTGTTCTCTAAAACATTTAATTAAAAGGATTCATTTTATTCCGTACCTACCGATTTAGATAAATTTTTTAATTGAACTTTTCCTGAATGGTAAAAATCAGTGTCTCCAGCTATCAATTCATAGATAATAGCTCCTATGGACCACCAGTGAACTGCTTGAGTATAAGCTTTAGGCTCTTCCACTTTATTTTCTTTACTGAACCACCAGCATATAAAAAAAATACAATTTACACGGTCTTCATCTTTGTCTATAGTATTCACTTCAGGTGCCATGTACTTTGAATGTGAAAGCGCTAATTTACTGGAGCTTCCCTCTTTAACCCGCTGAGATAGTCCATAGTCAGTCAACTAAACTTCAATACTCTAATTGTCATGTAAGGTAATTGCCATTTTATATTCAGAATTTATGGCTGAGTATTTCTAGCATTTTTTTTTGAAAAAGACACGATTCTACGCATAAGATATTTTCATGTTGTACATTAAAAGATTGTTCTGCCCTCCAACATCAACACGTCTTCAAATCGACTTGAAATTTTTCTGATTTTTGAGGGTTTGAAAAATAAGGCCCCGTGGGGCCTTATTAGAGGAAATATGGTATCTATATCGAGAGTCAACTGCATCTCGAAATGTTCCTGATGAGTTGCTCTATCAAAAAGGTTTTTTGAAATTAAATTTTTCCAGAGGGCACTACATATTCGCTAAACCTACAAGATTCCAAATTTTTAGGGTCGAATTCAACTCTATTAAAAAATAAACGTTTGCCATTCAACAGTTTGGTTCTGCCATTTCACATAGAGAAATTCCAAGGCTACAAGATGGTAAAAAGACTTTTATACCTTCTTATGATATCTCAGTCAGAAAATTTGGCTGAAGTACAAAATCCATACGTGACCCAAAATCGCCCAAAATCATCTTTTTTAACGTTTTAGCACCTGATTCATGCTCTTACCATGCAAAATTTACGGGTTGAATGTTGGAAATCGGACAGTTCCGGGTTGTTTTAGTTTTTTGATTGTATGTTTTTTATACGAGACAGATTTTCACCCAGCTGAAACATTAATCTGGTGCACTATTCAACGAACTTCCAAAAAAATACAAATTTAATCGGGTAAGTTGCCGTATAAAATGCTATATAATAGCACTTTTCAAAAATTCATTAAAATAAAAAATTCAGTTCATTCTTTTATGCATCAAAAACTGACCATCATTTTGATAGAAAAACGACGCAGCAAGTCATAAAAGAAAGTAGTCTAAAAATCAACAAATTGCTTGAAGCTTAGGCTTACCAGGTCATTTCAAATTCGCGGCTTTTATGGCGTTCTGTATTTTCATTCTTTTTGGACAAAAATCTTATTTTTTTGTAAATTTCGGCCAGTTAACATTGAGACGGGCTCAAACGTGTTTCCCGTGTGTCCGTGTTACAAAAACGTAAAAATACAGAACGAAATATTATCGCGAAATAGATAACAGCTGTTCTGTTTGACCTATATTTCGAAATAACTGGTGCGTAAAAAGTCTTTTGTATAAATTTAGGCTTATTTTTTTATAAACAAAATTTATGTTGGAATGAAATTCCGTAATATAGGTTTTGTAGCCCTTTCCTTCCTCTATCTATTTGCTTTTTACAGAATATAATTTTTTTGGAAAGAATGGAAGATACGGGCATTTCAAAATGATGAGTCATTTTGAAAAGTTGCATGCCTACTTTTATGTTGTTTATTGCTTTAAACATTTTGTTATGCTCATCATTTCTGGTATATTTCTTCTTTATCAGTTTTATCTGTTTATTCGTCTGTTTATATAGTTAAAAATATGTTTATTTTTAGCATGGGTGATATGCGACCAGCTTTTATTCAACTTCGTCAAGACGGCAAAAAGCAGGCCGAAATTTCCGAGCTTCTCCATGTCTCCCAACAAGTTGTTTCTTACACAATTGCAAGATTCCGTGAAACAGGTAGCAATGCAGACCAACCAAGAAGTGGTCGCCCAGTTTTTATAAAATGATGAGCATAACAAAATGTTTAAAGCAATAAACAACATAAAAGTAGGCATGCAAGTATTCAAAATGAGTCATCATTTATAAATGCCCGTATCGTCCATTCTTTCCAATGAATTAATATTCTGTAAAAAGCAAATCGATAGAGGAAAGAAAGGGCTACAAAACATATATTACGGAATTTCATTCCAACGTAAATTTTGTTTATAAAAAAAGCCTAAATTTATACAAAAGACTTTTTACGCACCAGTTAATATTGCGACATACTTAGTAGTGACCCATATCTACGGGGCAAAAAGAAGTGGAGCCTAACACCCTCCTATACGTATGGCCTTCTCTTAGAAAGTGCCCAGTATGTACGAGGCGAAAAGACGGCATCGTTTAAAGATAAAAAATTTGGTAATTTTTTGATGCATAAAAGAATGAACTGAATTTTCGAAAAGTGCTAATATATATTGCAGATATATTACTGGAGTAAATTTGTATTTATTTGAAAGTTCGTTGAATTTTGCACTAGATGAATGTTTCAGCTGCGCAAAAGTCGTCTCGTATAAAAAAATACAATCAAAAAACTAAAACAACCCGAAACTGTCCGATTTCCAACTATCAACCCGTAGAGTTTCCATGGTGAGAGCACTTTTTATAAGAAATTTTTTCTCCTATCTTGCTCAGCATGAAATGTTGAACAAATTGTTGGCATTACAGTCGACTCTCGATTTAACGACTCACAACTAATTTTCCTCGTCTCAACTCAAAAAAAGCTTAAATTTTAAATTTTGTTCATATCATGCATTGCTTTCAGTATGATATAACTTCCACTAGAACTTAAAAAGCAAAAAAAATTGAACTCCAACATCTAGAAACTGATAGAAATGTGACAAATTTAATCATATGTTGAATGAAGAACGTTTAAAAACTTTGAAGCAGAAAAATTTTGGCAACATTTCGATACTTGTTGATATCTTCTAACATGCTTGATAATTTAACTGTTTTCAAAAATCCTCAATAAATTGTTCAATTCAATTGATAATTCTCCGGCCTTGTAAAAAAGAGCTCGATATACACTAATAAGGTCATTGGTTAACCGATACTGACTATAGCGACTATTCCAGTGTCTTTAGAAAGAGTGCCGTTATATTGAGTGTTGACTGCCCTCACTGATTTGGTTACAGTCAAACCTGGGTTATCCGACACCCCAGTTAACCGACACCCTCTTTTATCCGACACCATGAGCCCGATTTGGTTGGCCTGGTAAACCTACACCCCAGTTATCCGACACCTCAGTTAACCGACACCTCGTTTAACCGACACCATAAGGGCGGTCCCTTTGGGTGTCGGATAACCCAGGTTTGACTGTATGTGTTTGAATAAATTCTCAATTTGTTGGTGAATGACTGGAATATTTATGAAAAAACAATTACTTTGATTTTTGACTTAAGGACCCTCTATTTAACGACACCTCGATTTAAACACACTCTTTTGCAGGTCTCCTGAGTGTCGTTAAATCGAGGTTTGACTGCAGTACAAACCGGCTTTTAAGTTTTAAAATTAGCATTTTAGATCGGAAAAACTTTTAAAAACCAATTTCAAAATTAAAAACGTTTCTACATAGGCTCCCTCATATTTTCGCGCAACACGAGCCGCGCAACAAACTTTCAGAAATTTCCGCAGAAAAGATTTTTATTTTCACTTGCAAACACCTGCGCTACTTGCTTTTGCTGATTTCTCAACTTTTTCTATATAAACTTATAAATGTTCAATTACGAAAATGTTTTCTATATTCTAGCGGTTGTTTTGAGCATAAGGTGTTTGCAAGCGAGAATACAAATCTTTTCTGTGGAAATTTCTGAAAGTTTGTTGCGCGGGTCGTGTTGCGCGAAAGTATGAGCCTCATGACCAACAAATGTACCCTTAAAAACTTACTTGCAAATAACCCTTGTTTGTGACAGATAAACTGTCTGGGCTTAGACCAGCATGCAGCATATTTTGATTTTGCAAATCTTCAACAATTATTATCAAATTGGCAGCATAAAACTTATAAATTTCCATATATTCGTCACTGTGTAAATTTGTTGCGCTAAAAAAATTAATTTACTATCATAATTTTTTTTGGTTAGGCACTTAATCCTTTTTACATATTGTGTGTTTTAATTTTTTTTGTAAATGTCGAGTTAAACCAGCGATCCCATCGCTACTTATTTATAAGAATAATACTTTTTTTGGTACCCCAGATCACAGTTTTTCCGAAGCTACTTATCTTTAAGAAAGTTACTTATTTCCTGTCTGGCTACTTGTTTGTACTGATTTTCTGAGGGCCCTCATGATTTTCAGGAAAACCACTGAAAAATGTTTCATTTGTATTTTCGTATTCTTCGAGACCACTGTTCATCTCTCTTTGTTTCGCAAATCACTATCTTACTACGTATTTTTTACTACAGCCGAAAAAAGATTTTGAAGTGGAATTTCAAAAAAAAGGATGAAAAAACATAAATATTTTACCACACCCCCGCCCCCACTAAAAGCTTGTGTCATATGCCCTATTTGCTTAATCCGATAGCTGAAGAAAACAAAAGGGAGAAGATATCTAAAAAATGAAAACCAAAAAAACCAAAAAAAGATTTTAAAAGAAGGAATTATCGCTTAAAGAAAACATTTAGTAAGAAATCGTATAGGGAATTGTAAAAAGTATGAATCTTCATGATTATTTGTAAGTTACTTATTTTAAAATCGAAAATCTTAGTTTCTTAAAAAAATCTACTTATTTTTAAAAATTTTCGATGGGATCCTTGAGTAAAATAGTTATAAATAAGCCTTTCTTGATTTTTAGAGCACCTAAGAAATAATTGTAGTTGCAAAAGAAACGAAAAAATTGAAAAATGCTACTGAAATATCAGCTGAAAATGAATTTTAAAATACTATGGAAATATTAGCGAAAAATAAAACCATAAGTAGGGCGAGCAATCTATATTTTAACCTAAAAGGGAACGTAGACTCCAATCACCAAAAGGAAAAGCAGGAATAAAATCACCGCATTTAAACTCGGTTGCAGCTTAAGGAATAATGGTGTGGGAAGTGTTCGAAAGACTATCAAGGAAGATTTGGACATGAAGTCGTACAAGCAGCAAGAAGCTCACGATCTGGATGAAAACAAGATGAGAATTCGCAAGGAAAGGTTCGTTTTGATTGTTTTCTTCATCTTTTCATTTTTCAATTGCGGTCAAACTCAGGTGTCAAACTCTTCTTCGTCGCTTTCAACGGGGTTTGCACAAGTCAATTGTGTTTTCTGATGAGAAACTGTTTACAGTGGAAGAGAAATTCAACAAGCAGAATGTCCGAATCATCGCAAAGAACATCAAAGACGCCAACAAGAAGGGAAGAATTGTGAAACGCAAGGCGTATCCAAAGGTAGTCATTGTTTGGGGAGCAATCACAGCCGATGGGAAGTCCCCGATTGTGTTCGTCGACGTGAATCCTCTCGACTACGCAATGTGGTCAATTCTAGAAGCAAAAGTGAACAGTCAACGATACGCCAGCCTCGCCCAACTTCGTGCAGCTTTTCAAGAAGCATGGAAAGAAATTGACGTGGAATTGCTCGCCTTGGTGGTCAAAAATTGGCGGAAAAGAATGCGGGCTTGTGTGAAAGCAAATGGTGGATATGTTGAATTTTGAAACATCTATCTTATGCAGAATTGTCTTAGCTTTCTTTTGGTGTTTTTCGTTTTTTAATGTTGTTTGAATCTAATACAGATTTTTGCATTTGAATCCATGTCAGGACTTTTTCCGCTCCCTGTATACACCTTATTAATCTTTGTTTTCAGATGGACGACCGTCTTAGTCTCAATGATGATGAGCTGCTGGAATCTAGTGTGCCATCTACCAACTCATGGATCAGAGCTACTTCACCTGATGCACTAAAAACACCGACAAGACAACTAAAAGGGGCTCAACTTAACAGCCAGGTTCAAGTAGTTCAAACTACAGGTAGAGACCGGAAACGTCACAGTTCTTCCTTGGTCTCTACTAGAAGAGTTGTTCACAGAAAGTCATCCAACGCAGGGCTCAGGTGCACTCTTCAAGGCGTGACTCTAAAAAATTATTTTCTGTTATTTTGAAGAAGTTTTTTTTAATAATTATGTTACTTATTTTTTTAGTCTAATTTTTTTTCTGTGACTATTTCTAAGACAGCTTTAATTTCGGTCGCCATATTTTTTCATCAAAAATTTTCGGAAATGAGTTTTCCAAAAAAAATTCTTGTTATAAATTTCCGAAAAGTGAGTGTTTTTTTCTTTCAAATATTTCTCACTCATTTGTGTAATCTAATATACAAACAATGCACTGATTGACGCAAAATTGACAGCGCTTTCATCCTACATCAAAAAATTTTACATTTTGATTATATTTCGCTCAAAATTGCGTTTCATGAAATTAAATATTTTTCTAATGATGCTAAGAATACGAAAAACGTGTTTTTAGTGCGCAGCCGGACAAAAAAGAATTTAACCATTTGAACTTGGGAGACAAGGTGAGCCAAGTTTGCTAAAAGACAGGATTTAAACATGGTTTTGTTAACTAAGGCAAACTAGTGTATTGACCATGTTTTTAGTGGACAGAGACCACTTTAGACTAAGGCCGTGACACCAGCATTTTCTGCTAAATATTTTGCTTGTTGTCTTATGGAAGCTTAAAAGACATCATTTTCACTGCATCCTGCAAAAAATGCAATCACAACTAAACTTTTTCTTCTCCTTTCATAAAAAGGTCATTCCTAAACTTGCTATAAATTTATTAGTCTCTCCGTAAAACGGAGATAATGCTCGCCTAAGAAGTGTCAGTTTAGTTTAAAACAACACAAAACAAGATAGGCGTTGTCTGCTCAAGTGAATTAAACACTTTTTGCAAGCTGAAAATCCAAAAACAGGATCTGCAGATGCGTAAAAGTTACTCATTTTTCGGCAAGCAAAATTACACAAACATATTTATTTCTTTGCAAATTAATGTTTGAACTCAAAAGTATGGATTGTTGATCGCAGCAATCAGTCATTTTTGTTGTCAAATTTGATGGTTTTTCTCAAGTCTATTTTCATTAAAAGTTCATTCCTTACTTTACTTCACTTTGTCCGGGTTTCCAAGCAATGCATTGGGAGTGGAAGTGGTGGCGCTGGCTCATATGTGGCCACAGCAGCCAGTCAACAATTTTCTTCTAATCCTATTCAAGTGATTGAGCCGGAGGCTCCGCAAGTTCAAGAGGTGTTCAACATAGAAAATGAGTTAGAAGTCACCACACCTCAACCCTATCCACTTAGAGAGTGCTACACTGATGATAGTAGTAAGTTTTTTTGTTTATATAATACTTAATTAAAATACATATGCTGATCTAAAAAATTGATATTTCTATGACTTTTGAGTCAAAATCTTAGTGTCCAACATGGTATTCGACCAGTTCAGCTACTACAGGGTGGTACAAAAGTTGCCGTCCTTCTTTAAAACTGGCTATAAAACCAGTAGTAAAATCAATACAACAAATGTGTTACAGCTATCTTGTGGTGCCTCTCGGGAGCTTTCAGAAAAATCTCTCAGAATTTACCGTATTTTCTTTATTAGAAGAGCATGCCCGTCTATTTTTCAACCCCTAAAAATCGAGAAATTGTCAATCAAAAATGGCCTTGACTCTGAAATCCTAGTCGAAAAATGAAGGGGTGCCCGCCTATTAGAGACTGCCCTTCTAATAGAAAAAATAGGTTAGTTTTGGTTTCGATTTGCTCAAGATACGATTGTTACAAAAAATACAACTCTATCAAAATTAGTCAAAAATTCCATTTTTCAGTTTTTGCGGTTTTTCAAATTTGTTTAAATTTTTCAAAAATATTATATCTCAGTCATATGTCAACGAAAAATAATTCTGCAACATCTATCATGTAGCGTTGAATCAGCGCTACATGATAGATACCAACAAAATTTTTATGCACGCATAGGTTTATTAACTTTTTACTTGCTTTTACTTTTAGTGAAAAAATGCGCAGCAAGATTTTATTTTGAGTGCCTCTTTTATTTTGCGATTTTCGAAAAAATTATTTCACATATCACCTCATATTTTATTTTAAAAAAGAATTCAGGCTACGAAATAGTATGTTGAGAATATTTTTTTTTAATATTTTTAATGCCTAACTATTGAGCTGGTATATAAGTTCGCGGGTGCTTATAGACGGTAGTCAACATTTTCATATGAGTTTCGAAACCCATATGAAAATGTTAACTACCGTCTACAGTCAACCCTCGATTTAACGTCACCCCGATTTAACGTCACCCCTGGATCGATTTGGTTGGTTAAATCTAAAATCTAGTGAAGCAGACCCTCGATTTAACGTCACCTCGATTTAACGTCACCCCCGATTTAACGTCACCCTAAGGCCGGTCCCTTATAAAGAGCATACCCTCGATTTAACGTCACCTGGTATATTTTTAATGTTGGTATTCGATAACTTTGCCTATTTTTAATTTTTGAAGAACAGTTGAAGAAGTGTGACCGAAAACTCAAAAATGACAACCGAAAAATTCTGCTCTATGTAGACAATTGCAGCGCTCATCCGAAAAACGTCAAGCTGAATAACATCAAAATAATGTTTTTTCCTCCGAACACCACTGCAGTTTCAAGGGTTATTTGTTTTTGCGATTTGTTCCCATTGCGCAGTTTATTTCAGCCGATGGATCAGGGCGTTATACAAAATCTGAAAGTGCACTATAGGAAACTTGTTCTGCGCTGGCGAATTTCTGAAATAGAGGCACAGAAAGACTATAAACTAAATCTACTAAACGCGCTACATCTGCTTCGCCGAGCTTGGAATCGAGTCACAGGAGATACAATCAAGAATTGCTTCCGTCATGCAAAGTTTAACCACAATGCAAGTGTTACAAAATTCGATGTTACCATCTGACTGAAATAGTGTATTTAGGAGTTTGACAGACAACTAGGCGCTGGCAGAGAAGAAGATGAACCCACTGCTGAATTGGATGACGCAATGGAAGAAATGCTTGATGCCTGGCTTGATCTGGACGCAATGGCAACAATTGATGCTGGAGCTACTATGAGCGATTTCTTAAACGTTGATGATTTGGTAAAAACATGTACGTTATTACAGCTGAGTGCATTTAAATCATAGAGCATGTATCTCTTTCATAGGTGGTGCCCTCACGCTGTCTGAAATTATCGAAGATGTATCGTCTACTAATGTGGATGGCTTGGCTCAATCAGTGACGATGAAAACATGGAAGTAGAAGTGGAGTTAGAGCAATCTCCAATCAGTCGTCAAGAAGCTCAGCGCCATTTACAATTTGTTCGTCAATATCTGGAAGAAAGCTCTGCCAATCATTCAATTCTCCTTCACAGCGATGCTCTGGATGACTATCTTTATGAAGTGGGCAGAAAAAATCAAGTTCAAACTCGAATAACCAGTTACTTTACATCTAACCATTAAATGTTGATTGTGGGATTTAGTTGTTACGTTATGTTGGCACACTAATAAAATGTTCGTTTGATTTAATGTTCTAGTCCAACAAACCCTCGATTTAACGTCACCCTCGATTCAACGTCACCCTCGATTTAACGTCACCCTAAGGCCGGTCCCTAGGGGTGACGTTAAATCGAGGGTTGACTGTATAAACATCCGCGAACTTGTGGCTTGTTCACGTACTTCAAGTTCGAGTTCGGACCAAAGGTGTTCACGTAGCCAAAAAATCCGAACTCGAACTCGAAGTACGTGAACAAGCCATTATGGACCAACCAAGTACCAACGGCTGGGGAAAGATTTCCAATTTTCGTTTTGGCAATCTTCTCCTAGCCATACCAACCAAATAGATGTTTCAAAAAAAGACACTTATTGGGTTGATGCATAAGTCCTGCAACAACCCCAAAGTGACTTGCACTTTTTGATGGGTTGCAAAATATTTTAATTTATAAAATATGCAAATAAATTTTTATGGGTTTCACTTATTAAATTTTTCTCAGAAAAAGGTTAATTGTGAAACTCACGAAAATTTATTTGCATATTTTATAAATAAAAATATATTGCAACCCATCAAAAAGTGCAAGTCACTTTGGGGTTGTTGCAGGACTTATGCATTAACCGTTAAATTAACGGATGGTGAATTGATTGATAGGTGTAGCGATAATCTCCTTATTTTTCGGCGAATCTCCTTATTTTTCTCGCCCTGTCTCCTTATTTATTTTATTTTCATCTGGGAACCCTGCATTAACCCAATACTTTTGTGACACTTGGTAGTGGTAGATGCTACGAAAACTCACTGAAACCGTAGCCGGCTATGAAAAAACCCCGGTGCCGCAAAAGGGGTTAAGCCATATTACTAGCCCACTGTCTAAATCAGATAAAGTTATCAAATATACCGTAAATGCTCTAATTGGACTACTTATAATTTTCCAAAAAAAAAATGAATCGAAATTTTCATCTAATATTGTCTCATAAACTTATCGAGACTTCTGACCGTAAATACTCTAATAAACGGGCCCCCTACAGTTAACTATTTCCAAATTTGTTTTGCTTTTTTAACATTAACATTGTTTATTTTTTAAAACGTACGACCACTGATTTTGTAGATCTTTTCAAACTCTACAAAATGAGTGGTCGTACGTTTTAAAAAATAAACAATGTTAATGTTAAAAAAGCAAAACAAATTTGGAAATAGTTAACTGTAGGGGGCCCGTTTATTAGAGTATTTACGGTCAGAAGTCTCGATAAGTTTATGAGACAATATTAGATGAAAATTTCGATTCATTTTTTTTTTTGATTTTTGCAAATCTTATATAGTATTTGGCATGTGTGGGTGGGTGGGTGGTTAACGCTTTTTTACTTCGAAGGCCAGAACGGGTCGTAGATAGCGAAATCACTTTTGTCGCTAATACCATCGTGTTCCCCAGAATGTCAGCTTTCGTTTTAAAAAAAGAACAGGCGAAAAAAATGAGTTCTAATAGGGGATATACCTATTTTTATGAATGAAGTCATAGTCCCACATTGAAATTTCGAAATACTATAGAGGCGCCGATAGGCGCCTGTAGTCCCTTGTTATAAGTATTCCAACGCAATGTGTTATTGCCGGTCTCGTTTACACGCTGCATTTACTTTGATTTTGTACATTTTATAGATTATATGTGTTGCAACAACGAGTTGGAAGACATTATAAAAGAAACTTATTCTGAGCTTTCTTCAACTACAAGGTTTGCTCGTCAGGTTGCTCCAGTTATAGTCAGAGACAATGGACCTGATGGAAACCCTCCACTGCAAGCCATTGCTGATAGGCTTCAAGTAATCTTTCTATTTTTAGTTTTTAGTCATCACCTTTTTGGAATGCCAAAATAGCTTTTTCCTTTTGTAACCTATTTCTTCTAGTGCCTTTTATTGTTAATGGCATAAATAAAAGGTTGTGGCTAAAGTAGACAGTGCGTCAAAGTTTAGACCAATGCTATTTCAGACACAATTTTTCAGTTTTATTTAAAAAACATCCCAATCAATATTTTTCAGCGAAATAATTTCAAACAGGTCTAAAAAAATTCGACCCTACCGGAGTATACCTCCACCCCCTAATTGAATTTTTTTTGAACTCCTTCAAAACAGCATTTTAACTATTTTTAAGCATTTTTTACACGTTAAACACGATAAAAAGGTGTTTTCCCCTACTTTTCCTTATAAAATGTCAATTTTCAGAAAAAAAAGTTATGGTAAATGACTATTTTTAAGGTATTCTACCCTGTTTTGGTCACTGGAGCTAGGCAAAAAGAGCCTCTATATGCATTTTATGATCATTGAAAAACATGCGGTGGGCTCCAGTTAACAAAACTATGTTCAAACCCTATCTTTTCTGGTGTCAAGGTACCCTCAACATGTGAAAAATACCAAAATTCGAGATTTTTAAAAAATTGACATTTTATAAGGAAAAGTATGTGAAAACACCTTTAACGAGTAGGAAAAGCTTAAAAATGGTTAAAATGGTGTTTTGAAGAAGTTCAAAAAAAATTCATTTGGGGGGATGGATATATTCCGGTATCGCCAAAATTTGGATCCGTACATAAGTACCAAAATGTAAACAAATCCACAGGAGCACTTGCACCCTGCACCCCCACTCGATTACACACCGTCTACTTATTCATAAGCTTTGTACTTATTATGGGAGTCCGAATCTTTTTTATCTAATTTCACGTCAGAATCTCATTTTTTATCATGAAAAAACAATAAGCACTGGATCAAATAGCATATGTTTGCCAAAATACCCTAAAATGTACTTATTTTGAGCAATTGTACTTATTTTCAAAATTTTGAGATCGAAGCCGTGTTATAGTGTACATTTTGGGTCATATGTGATGTTCAGAAACGTCTTTTCCAAAAAAGGTTGATTTTAAGGAAGCGGGCTGTGCCATATTTAAGTAACATAAAAAATTGAATTTTTATGTGCAAAAATAATTAATAATAAAATAATTAATAACCACATAAACTATCCAATTTGTAAACCAAAACTTTGAAGGCGAATATTGAAAGCAGACTTAATACTACCTTTGAAATTATTGTTGGCAGAGGAGATTTCGCTAGCAAAAGCCGTTTCTTTGGAAATTTCATTTGCAAAGTCCGACGAGAAAGAAGGTATTAAATTTAAGATTCTCTAAAAAAAAATTGTACATAATAACATTGAAGGTTCATTCTTGCCTATGGAACCCCAAAAGACGAGCTTGAGCCGTCTGTGCCTGGACCTCTACAAGAAAACGGTTTCTTCAGCTCCAAGCACAGAGTTTGGATATGGAAGTAGTTCACATCAACAGCTTGAAACTGTCAATCGCTTGCGGGTATTTCAAATAACAAGTCTACCTATGTCATACTGTTACCTATGTTATGTTCTTTTGCTTTCAACAAAATGTCGTAAAATAAAATAAAAGACAATTATACAACCAACCTTGAGCAATTCTGTCCAGTAATTTCGTCAAGCTTAATTTTTAAAAGCTTCTTTTAGTAACAATTAGGGCTGGGTGATGGGAACTTGTTTACTTGGGGCCCCTTTTTTGGTCAACTGTGAATAGTGCTAAGGATGAAACTTTTTGCCCAGCTCCAGCATCTTTTGCATCTTCGAAGCATCTTTTGTAGTCTGACACCGCTCTCATTCGCTCAGCCTACCTTGGGGGACCAAGGCAGTTGGTCAACCTTTGATAACCATTTTTTTTCAAAACATGTCTTTTTAGTACGGAAATTGTTTGGAAAGAACTTTTTTTTATCGTTTTTTTTTATTTATTTTTTAATTACTTAGGAGACGTCTGAACACCATTCACAGTTGACCAAAAAGATCCACCCCCAAGTAAACAAGTGCCGGATGATGGAAATTTTCCGAGGAAATTTTCCGGTCAAAAAAAATTGGAAAATATCTTTTATTCTTGTTTTGTTTAGATGTCCAGGCAAAAAAGCTAGATACTTGCAAAATCGAAATTCTAATCGAAATTCTAACACTGAATTCAGGTTCAGCATGGTTGATTTACTTAAGAAACTGCTCATTGAATTCCGAGGTCACTAACAATTTTCAAATTCCCTTCAAGACAACAAACATTTAAACTTAGAAATTTATTGAAAAAATTCAATGTTTGAATGTTTGTTGTCTTGAAAATAGTTCTTTATTTGACAGTCACTTTCTACTTAAAAAAGCAGTTTGTCAAGTAAATCAATCATTTTGAACCTGAATCCGGTGTCAAAATTTTGATTTTGCAAGTATTTTACGCCAAACTGTCTTTAGTATTGAAAATATTTCGGAAGTATTTCCTACCAAATAGCTATAGAAAAATTTTCTCAAAAAATATCCCAACTTTAGTAAAAATGCTTTAAATAGCTATATTCATTGCAAAGAGATTGAATGTATATAAAATCCTTTTGTTCTTTTAATGGCCTAAAACAGATCTTCCAGGTGCTTTTATTTCTAAGAATTTTGCTGATTATGACCCAAAGTTCTGATTTCTAAGGTGTAAAATGCAAATTAGTCTGAAATTCGTACTTTCTAAACAATTTTGTTGATTCTAAACCAAAAATATCACACTTTTGGATTTTCGGTGCCTCTGTGGTTCTACACTTAGTTTCAGCACTGAAACAATTTTTAGGTTCTCCTGGCGATTTTTTTTCACTGAGCAACACTTTAAACGTATTTTGTGTCTTTTTCGTGCAAGTGTCAGTTTAAAATACAGACTAGTGTGTTATATGGATTTTACTTACCGTAATTATTCTAATAGAAACCCCGTCTCTAATAGTAACCCCCCACCCCACCGTTTAACACGATAAAAAGCTCTTTTCACATACTTTTTTCTATAAAAAGTCGATTTTTTTTAAATCTTGAATTTTGGTATTTTTAGTTGATTTCTGTTTATTATAACTTAGTAAATCAGATGTTGAGGGTACCTTGACCGCAAAAACATGGAATTTGAACATAGTTTTGTTAACTGGGGCCTACCGCATAAAGAAACTCTGGTATGCATACATTTTTTATGCATCCAGAGTCACTTTCGAGTGATTTGCGTCTAAGGTATGTGGGTGTGCGCATCTCAACCCCAAGCAACCAAGCCCCTGCGCAGACATAATTCCGAGCAAGACTCTTGATTTAGAGGCTCTTTTTGCCCAGCTCCAGTGACCAAAACATGGTAAAACAGGCAAATGGTCGAAATTTCAAAATGCCCAAAACTCAATTTTTTATTGACCAGAACACAAAAATAATGTCTTTTTTGAACTTCTGACGTGATTTTAGGTTGATATAGGGTGTTTGGAAACACTTTTGAAAAAAATTTTCATTTGTGGGGGGTGGGGGCGGTTTATACTCCGGTAGGGTGAAAAATAGTAACCCCGGGGTTTCTATTAGAATAATTACGGTATTATATTGGGAAAAAAATTCTGCAATAACTTTTTTCAATAAAATTATTTATTTCTACATAAAAACAGATAGAAATTGGTTCAAATGTTCAAAAAAGTTCACAAAAATGAGTCTTTGTAGAGCATCAAACAGCAGCAAAAATTTATAAATACCCTGTGGTCATTTGTATGCCTGTTTCTCAAAACTTATCTAGCAACACATCTACAAAAGAAAGAGGCCATTCTCATTCGCATCGGCAACAAATTGATTGGATGCATATCTGTGTGTATGTACCTGTCAATCACCCTATATCCATTCACCAAAAACTTTTCAGAAGCAAAGACAAGCATTTTGAAACAAGCAGATATATCTCCTTGTCATAAAATTTTTATTGTTATCGATTTCATGTCCATCTATTTTTTTTACATTTGCAAGATGACTTTTAAGTTTTTAAAACCTTTTTTACATATCGTTATTCTGCAGTTTTAGAGACAAATTTTAATAAAAATTTTTAATTTTCGCTTTCAAAATTTTTTTGCGTAGTATGCTTATGTGATAGACGGTACTTATTCCGATTAGGTGACCTAACATGTCAAATTTTACGAATTTCTCACAACTTTCTTAAAGCGTAAAAAAAGTGACTTTGAACATGTTTTGGCACTTGTGCACCTGGGGGCTTCCTTTTTCTATTAACTGTGAATAGTGCTTAAACGTCTCCTAAGTAATTTTTAGCCGCTAAAAACGATAAAAATGTTGTTTTCGAGACTCTGGTATGCATATGTTTTTATGTATCCAGAGTCACTATCGAGTGATTTGTGTCTAAGGTATGTGGGTGTGCACATCTGAACTCCAAGCCCCCAAGCCCCCTGCGCCTTCTTCGGGGCGCAGGGGGCTTGGGGGCAGAAGATGTTTAAACACTACTTGCAGTTGATAGAAAAAAGGGGCCCCCAGGTGCACAAATTCCCATGTTTTCTTCCCATTTTGTTTTCACTTCGCTCCCCGTTTCTTGATGTGACACCTCATTCTTTAATCCACAAAAACTGCGCAACATACAAGTAAAAAAACAAGGTGCGAAAACTTTTTGTGAAGTATTTTATCAGATATCACATCTAGAACATAAAAATGAAACAATGGAAAAATTACTAAAACTAATTAGTGGAGAAATAAGTAGAGAGGTACATACTTTTATCTAATAGGCTGCGAAAATTCATCGAAAAAAATTTTAAAAATATAAAATTTCTCACAAACTTGAAATTTATTTTCGGAACTATCAGTGCTGTCATATTAGGGGTTATTTAATCTCTTGGATTTACTCATGGTGCCTTTTGGTGAAGGGACGTTTCCGTTTTTTTTCAAATGAAAAAAAAACCGGAACGGTAAAAAGTGATTTTTTTTTGAAAAAATTGCCTTGGTCCCCTCTTTGAAAACGCCAATAAGCAAGGTTTCAAAACAACAGGCAATTTTTTTCCAAAAATCACTTTTCGCCGTTCCGTTTTTTTTTCATTTGAAAAAAAAACCGAAAATTTTTAAAGGTAAACCCAATCGTATTTCTTCGCTGGTCAACCAAATTGGTCTCATACTGCCACTATATTGGGGTGCCGCTATAACGGAGTCCGACTGCATAGCTAAGATCTCAATTTTTCAAATATTTTGTAATAAAACCCCTCCTAAACTTCGAAAAATGTAAAGCTGGCTCTCAACAAAAAAATTCAAGGTCATTTGCAATTGATTCACCCTGTCATTGCATCAATCAATTAAAGATGGCCGAGCAAGAGTAGTAAAAAACTTGCTGGCACCAACATGTTGACGGTCCCTCGCTAATATTACTACTTGTTTTTGTTCAGTCGATCACTAGGGCTGAGTCATTGCTTTGGCTGTTCCCTTGATTGCGCACTTTTGCCTCTTGTTGAATAAATTAGAGATATTTTCACTCTTCCTGCTTCTTCTTAACTTTTTTGATTGTACAGTGGTGGGAAAGTAGGAGAAGCAGCTTATTTTCTACCGTTTTGGATCATCTTAAAATTTACCGCTAATTATAAATAATTGTGAAGTGCAAATCAGGAAAAAGAAATGGGTTTTCGTTGGAATTTGTTTTGAGTTTTTATGAAAGTATTATTCAGGTAGAAATCATAGAATTTTCTGTCAGACTTTATTTTGTAGCATTCAAATCTCCTCCGGCAATTGAAAAAAAAAACATTTAGCGAGCTTCTTGCCTTTTCACCAACACTTATCTTCACCATATATTACCGAGTGGCTTATTTTTCAAATTAAAAAATTTTGGCGTCGATTTTAATATTTCGCGTGCGCGAACAGATAAAAAAGCGAAATCGATAGAGCTGGCTAAGAAAACACAATGAACGGAGACGTAAAATATTTGCTGTAGTACAAGATGTAGGTAATCAAAGTCGACAGTGGCGAATTATTGAGACCCTTCGAGCCTTATTTTTCAAACCAAAATCAGAAAAAGTTTTGGTCGATCTCGAGGTTTTTTTAGGAAAAAGCAGTGGAGCTCGTAGGAGTGAAGAAAAATCAGGCTACTAATTTTCAATATATTAATTTTGGGCTAAGGTCGCAAAAAGACTGCCACCATCAATTAAAAATTTGACAGTCACTCTTTGACATTTGACAATCAATTTAAAAAATCATCAATTTTAAAAATAAAATAATTTTTTGAAATTCCTATGTCAACCCTTTGATATCTAGGTCACTCATACTTAGACTTAGATTCGTTTCAAACTAATACAGTCGAACCTGGCTAACACGTCACTCCAGTAACACGTCACCTCCGCTAACCCGTCACTTCGAAAAAATTGGTTGGCCGAGAAAGAAATTCCGCAAATCTTATCCCCATTAACCCGTCACCCCTGTTAACCCGTCACCCTCCGTCCACAATCAACAAAGAAAATTACCCTTGATAAGCCGTCACCTAGCATCTTGCGGAAAAGTTTCCTAATTTCCGCCAGTTTTTTTTAATCTTTTGTGTTTCATCAGAGCAACGCCTTGGATGAGGTCTTTTATCAAGAGCAAAGGAAGTCGCAGAAGCAAAGTAGGATCAAGGACTTCTTCCCTACTGTTTAGCGTCTGATTTGGGTGGTTGAATTGTTAGTTGCTCGAATAAACGATTCTTATCGATACCCTCGGTAACCAGTCACCCTGGCTAAACCGTCACTTCAAGTTGTTCCTAGGAGTGACTGGTTAGCCAGGTTTGACTGTACAGTCGAAACTCTTTTTAAAAAAACCGTAGGGGACCGTCCTCAAGGTTTAACCTGTCGGTTTATCTCATTTTGCCCGAATTATTATTTTTTTTTCAAAATTTTTAATTTTTTTAGTTTATGGTCAGATATAAGGACGCTCTCACAGCACGTCCGCATCCGCTTCCGCATACGGATATGTTGAGAGACCATCCGCATACTTAATTTCGTTTTATTCCCAAGTTTAATATCACTATCAAAGTGCTTAACCTTGAAAGAGGTCAGACAATAGAGGTCAGGAAGGCAGGATGACCTAAAGCAGCATGACCGGCTAAACCGTCACCTCAAATTGGTTCCCAGGGGTGACAGGTTAGCTAGGTTCGACTGTAATATATCTCGATAGGCTTGCTGCACGTTTAACTTGACCGCCAATTTTAACAATAGAAGGTCAATTTTAATGACTTTTTGTAACATCTGTGAAGTAAAATTTTATAATTCAGTTTTAGAATTTATAAAACGTCAGAAAAAATATTTTGTTCCTTTATAAAACTAATTTTGTTTAATCTTATCTAAACATTGATTTAAGATTGGTGGAATTGCTGAATGCGGATCACTTCAATTGTTTATTTTTGCACTAGCTGTCTCTGTTACTTCAACTCAAGCGGATGTATTCTCTCAAGAAAATGCTGTTCGTACCTTTATTGTTACTGATGATGCTGGATGGTGGTTAGTATTTTTTGATTTTTTTATCAAAAGGTTTGGGCAGAATAAAACATAAAACCCAATACAGCTTTTCCATTTAAACCTAAAGCCGCGTATAAAATGGAAAAGTTTGGCTATTGTGTTTTTTGCGATTTTTCTATCCTATTTTGAGTGACGATTTTCGAACTTGGTCCCTCGTGTTCTTTTTTCTGTAATTTTTTAGGCTTAGGCAAGGGTTGGCTAGCATATGTTAGGACGAACTTAAAAATACTTTAAAGGACATGGTTTTTGTGCGCAGCGACATATTCAAAATTTAAATTGGCGGGGGGCAGTTCACTTTCGTCTTGAATTGTATTTTTTGTGTTATTTTAAACGACTTAAAAGAGTACAGTGCAAGACGAAAGAGTCTTCCTCCGATTTAAATTTTTTGGACAAATTTTAAAAACCATGGTTTTTTAAACTGATGTTTAAGTCCGTCCTAACATGCACTGGCAAACCCTTGTCCAAACCTAAGACTAAAAAATTACAAAAAACAACAGGGGGAC
This sequence comes from Ditylenchus weischeri, assembly GCA_029231635.1. Taxonomy (NCBI): domain Eukaryota; kingdom Metazoa; phylum Nematoda; class Chromadorea; order Rhabditida; family Anguinidae; genus Ditylenchus; species Ditylenchus weischeri. The sequence continues at coordinate 183,455 of JAMRYI010000004.1, read as the reverse complement.
CAAGTTCAATAATCGGTGCATATAAGCCAATATAGGCTACGACCCCATAGTTGATCCATTAACAACTCGGTGTTGTAATTTCCAAAAAGCTTATGCAAATAAAAAGATTTTCTGCTACTTTTAAATGGCTGCATCTTTTTGAGAAAATGTAGTTTGAAATTTGGAAAAGTTATATCGACTTAGTTTTTGATGACAGCTTTGTAACATATGATGTCGAAAACCGATAATTTCGGATTTCGACTTGATCCCACCTGTGGTTTTGGTCTTGCCCATTGATAGACAGCAAACCACAGGGCCGACCAAGGTAAAATCCAAATGATCCGTTATTTTTGATCCTTGACATTAAATATCGAAGAAATTGCTATCAAAAATTAAGTGGAATTAAGTTTACAGAATTAATCCTCTATTCAAAATTCTCTCTTTTAGTGACAGCTCCAGACACAGCGACCAAAATTATGGAGAAAATGTTTTGTGGCTACCCTCTAGAAGAAGGCTCTATCAACTTTGGAGATGGTTATGCCACAAACTTAGAAGTCTTTCTTGGTTGTCTCATGCAATGGGTCATCTTGATCGGAGTCTACAAGTACAAGTACAACAAATGGCCTGCCTTCCTTTTCAAAAAACAAAATGATGCCCTCGCTCCAAAACCAAATGCTACTCCCGGTCCTGAACAAGTCTAGAATGTGATTTTGCAATATATTGATGGTGAATCTCTGTGTATTTATTTATTTGGAATTATTTTGTTTGTCTATTTGTAAATAAAGCGTGATTTGATAAATTATTTGACTTGTAATTTATTCAACATACGGTAACAGTTCAAAAAAGCAGATAAAATTTAAAAAAAATTTTAAACAAATAAGTTTTTCACTTTAGCTCTTTAGAAGGATTAGACTTTCAGAATTCTGAATTCCGTTCATGGTGATTCAAGTGATTATGTTAACCACAATCACCTTAATCACCACAATCTGCATTAAAAAACATATATCTTTCGAACATTTATGGGCGTTAAGTATCCAAAAAAAATTCAAAAATGGTGGGGTCGCGGATAACCGAAAAAAAACCTTTTATTTTTTTGTTTTTCAAAGAAAGTACAGTATGTCCCAATTAAAAATTAAACATGTTTTAGTCTGGCAATTTTTTTCATAACCACAATGTGGCAAGTGAGTGCTTTTTTGAAAGACAAAGGTGAGTGTCACGTTTTGTATTTTGATCTTGCCACAATGAAAATATTGACCCTACCGAGTATACCCCCCCAAATGAAATTTTTAAAGTGTTTCCAAACACCCTATATCAACCTAAAATCACCTCAGAAGTTCAAAAAAGACATTATTTTTGTGTTCTGGTCAATAAAAAATTGAATTTTGGGCATTTTGAAATTTCGACCATTTGGCTGTTTTACCATGTTTTGGTCACTGGAGCTGGGCAAAAAGTGCCTCTAAATGCATTTTTGATCAAGAGTCTTGCTCGGAATTATGTCTAAGGTAAGTGAGTGCGCGCATCTCTAACCGACCAAAAGGATTCGATTTTTACCGCAAATTACCTATTTCTACTCAAAATTACGGCCTATTTGAACCAAACTAAAGAGTCTATTCTGGACAACGTATATGAATATCAGTTTCTAATCCATCCCGTCTAACAAATTAAGAAACGATTACATATTTTAAGCCTATTTTTAAACTCACAAAATGCTTAAAATTTATATTTTTAATACTCTCGTTTTTGTCGCAAATTCAAAATAAACATTTAAATTAGAACAAAACCAAACAATTAGCGAAATTTTCTGACTATTTGCGGCAAAATTGCAATACAATCTAAACTGTATAAAACGTACCTCTATACAATTTATAACTTTTTTATAAAGTGGAAGAAATTTTTCCGGCTTGTAAAGAAAGTAAGCCAAATTGACATTCTGTATAACGTTACCCCTATAACGTAAGATTTAAGCAAGTTGCTATCGATAAAAATGACACTTGAATAAACGGCTACTCGTAGCAAGTAGTGCTACTTGATTTTTTTTAGATTTTAAAATACAAATTGTCGAGGTATCAGCAGTCTTTCATTTCATAACATTTATTGCACCAGAGACCTTTTTTCATATCAAATTGCTTTATAGATGCAAAAAATTAGATGAAAAAAATTGAAAACTTTTTTTTTAAAACAACAGGGGGGACCAAGGCAAAACTTTGAAAAAACCCAAAAAATAACAGACCGGGGGAGCACTTGTTGGGTTGTGGCCCCCACCCTAAATTTTTTTCCAACCTTCTCGAAACACAGATTTTTTATTTATTTTTCATTCACAAACATACATTTCTGATATTTGACACCACAAGTGAAAAAAATATGGCTGGACCATTGAATTTTGTTCTCCACACAAAATCAGACACGTATGACAAAAACAGAGTTCTGGCTGTTCCGAATTCATTCTTATGTCGAACCTTATATTTCTGCCAGACTGACTCAATTGCTTGTGTAAGAGTACCTGTTACCAGATCGACGAAATTCTCTGAATGATTGACTGTCAGATGCTGATACTCTTCGTGAACCAGACAGACGGAGAACGAGAAATTTAGGGTGGGGTCCCCAACCCAACAAGCGCCCAGGGGGGACCAAGGCACATTTTTTTTCGGGGGGCAACCTCAACACATATAGAGCCGAAACTCTATTTAACGTAAAGTTTGTGAACTTTTAGTTAATGAAGCTCCCAATAACGTAATATAACGTAGCTTTTTGCCGGTCCCTTAAATTACTTTGTATGGTGTCCAGACTGTATGCCTATTGATTATTAATTAATTAAAAAAATTCAGTATAGATTTAATATTGAACTGAAATTATTTTAGCTTTATTTTATTTTAAATCTTAGTTTTGAATCTTAGTTTTGTTTAAATCTTAGCTTTATTTTTTAAATACAAAATAGCAATGACACAAAATAGCAATGATACAAAATAATTTTTTAACACTTCCTCCAATTTTCCTCTCCTGGTGCAGTAGGTTCAAACTCATCTTCTGATTCTTCTGTAGCTACTTGCCTTGTTAATTTTTCTGTACTTGACGAGTCCACCGGTTTTTCTTTGGGAGTGCTATTTTGGAAGGGTCTAGGAGGCCAGTTTCCAGTGTTGAATTTGTAGAGCAAGCCCATGATACCCCATTGAAATGCCCAAGACAAAAATATTTCAAGGTAGCTGGCGTAACCGTCGAAGCCTATAGACATCTCTCCAGGCTTGCAGGCAACATATCTGAAATAAAAACCTTAAGTCGAAGATTTATTCAATAATTTTTCACATATATTTAGTTTTTTGATTTACAGTGTGTCCAATGCAAACACGAAGATTCTAGCAATGAAATTGACCCTTTTTAAAATAAGTCAAACCCCCGATATAAGGTCACAAGAATGATATTTTTTAATAAATTTGAATGAATGACTTAATGTTTTTAGTGTTTTAACTTAAAATTGTCCACTTTTTTAACTTATAAAAATGCTGACAAGTGTGTATTCAGGGAAGGCATGCGCACACCGTACTTTTGGCGGCCTGGCCCAAACCGGGCTTAATCAAACAATTTTTGGCCCGGCTCGTCTTCTAAACAGTTGACGAATTTTACATAGTCAACCAATTTCACACAGTCAACTTATTTCACAAAGTTAACAGTTTACACAGTTAATGTACTTGATAGTTAACAAATAATACATAGTCAACCAACTAGCCTTTGGTTTAACTAGCCCCGGGCTTTTCCTGGCCGACTCGGCCCGTGACTTATTCCGCCAGGCCCGTGGGGGTTTTAAAACGTGCCGGCCCGTGCACATACCTGATTAAGGGTACACTTTGAGTGAATTTGTATAAAGTTTGTAAGTGTTGGCTCAAAAACTTCGAGCTATTCAATATTTTATTTTTACTCACTTAAACAGCCTACCTGATAGAGTCAACAAAAGGAATGTGCAGTTGGGCATCTGAAGTAAAAAAAGATTAAAATTAAAAACCATACCTATTGCTAATCAAAGACTTACCTATTCTTGTAACCAACAAACTCAAAAATATCATCCATAGTAGCAGTTTGTTGGCATTCCGCATTCTCTGTAATCACAGCTTCTAGTAGAAGTACCCTGAAAAAAATAAAAATTTACTTCTACAACTTCTCACAGAAATATCACTTATACAAAAATATGTAATTTCAAAACTAAAAATATGAGCCATAAACACAACGCCAAATGGTTGCCAACAAATTCTCTCGGTTCAAACTCTGCAAATCAACATATTTGCTGCAGATTCCTCTAATTGATAACAAATTGGGAATGGGTCAACTTGTTTTGCACTTTTAGCTTTTTTAATTAGTCAAGTTAATAAGCCAATTTTGGGGAAAACCAACAATCTTTTCAAAAACAAATCTTATGGAAATTCAATTTTTGATTCCTTTTATATATACAGTATATTATTCAATCAGAACTGGAGAACTGAATTTGTGAATGCAGCACCTAATTTATTATTATTGCCTTTTACAAATCTTAGCTGAACACCTAACTTTTTATTTAATTTTGTGTGCAAAATTATTATTTCTAATTATTTTCAGTTTTTCATCAATTTTTATTAGCTTTTTTATTACACCAGACAATCAATTAATGATTCGCATCCAAAAATTAGCAGTATGGTATCAAAAATGATGGAAAACTTAAAAAAGTAACGAAAAATTATGATTCAGAGCACAAAGTTAGCTTTCACCGAGCATAAATTTGGTGCTGGACATAACTTTTTTCGACTACGATTTGTAAAAGGCGCTAAAAATTAGGTGCTACAATTTCATAAATTATGTGCTGCAATTCAAATTGATCAATGTGGTTTATAGCTTTAGTTTATGCTAATAAAACAAAAAAAAGAACTTTTTATTGACTTTTTTCCCGCGTTAGTCATCTTGTTGACAAAAAGTGGTTAGAAATTACCCGTGCATTACTAGCATTTATTTACATCTAATTTGCTTTCTGTTGATTGGGTGCGAGTGGGTAAAAGACGATGTAATGCTTCCTTTATCGATTGCTTTGCAATCTTCAGCAGAAGTATTACATCTTTAGCAATATTTTGCATAAATTTGCTTTTGTTAAAAAAAGATTATTGGTTTCTATTATTCAGCATTAGCCATTTAAAGTATTTTTTCGTATTTTCAATTTATCTCTACAGAAAGGTTTCTAGAGTTCTGATGTTGTTTTGACACAGAGTTCTGACTTATACTAAAAAAAGTACGGTATCAATCAAGCGTCATTTGCTGAAAAAACATTGCAATTACGAAAATTTGCAAAATCTGCACTTTGGCTCGGTTTGCAAGGAATTTATAACAGCGAGAGTTGACTGCACCACAAAAATGTTTAAAAAATATTGGACCAATCTTTTTTGACTAGACTTTTTGTACTACACTCGACTCTCGATATAGTGCTCTACCTGAAGTTTGATTCTGCCTAGGGTCTGACTATTTTTTGACTAGTTTTTTAATGTGATTCGTCAGCTTAGTTCTGAAATTGCGAAAATTTTTATTTTACTGGCTCTTTCTGTGAATGACAATAGTTTCGCAATTAAAGATCAAATTGAAGGGGAACTATATCTATAGCTCCAGATCTTAATAGCAAAACTATTGTCATTTTTTAAAACTAGCGGTAAAATCGGAATACCTGCAATTTTCGGAGCTAGGCTAACAAATCACATGGCTCTATTCCTCAATGAGGGGGTTGGGGGGTGTTCGACTTGGTCCCCCTTGTTGTTTTTTTGTGATTTGTTAGGCTTTAGGCTTAATCAAGGGTAGGCCAGCTTATGTTAGGACGGACTCAAACTTGTTTTAGACCCATATTTGAGTCCGTCTTATTATACGCTAACCTACCCTTGCTAAGCCTTAAAAGTCACAAAAAATAACAACAGGGGGGACCAAGGCACCCCGCCCCTTATTGAGGGAGAGGGCCAGTCACATTTAGAAAAACGAGGCAAAAAAATTACTGTACCTTAGAAGGGATCGAAGTTGAGATGGTTGCACTGTACCGAGAGTCGACTGCATCAAATTATCATTAACAAAATAAATAGGACAAAATGAATAACAAGTTACTCTTAATATGACATTTAATCTTTTAGATAAAAAAAATAAAGTGAGAAAGCTAGATTTAGCTAATAATATGATAAATGCTCGAGTCATCGTAAGCTATCTGTTAAGATTAGATTTAATGTTCAATGTTGACAAAAATGAACATTGTTAAACAAATTGAAGTGCTTGTTTCTGCGAACTTGCCCATCTTTTCAAAAAAAAAATCTTTCCCTAAAAAAATGAATCAATCCAATTACAGGAATTGCTCTTTTTTCTGAAACCTGGGTAAATTATTATTACACAATGAGTGCCTGGATTAATGCCTATGCCTGCAAACACTACAATCTCAACTGTCCTTACCGACCAGCTACTCTGAAACCCGCAGGTCGACCTGTGCCTATTCCTTATCCTGGAATGCCTCCTCAGTTGCCATCTGATCCATACTCTTATTCGTGGCAGGACGCTATTAGCCTGGGAACTGTTCTCCAAGTATTAATTGTGATTCTTCTAGCAGCTATCTTCCTGTGCCTCGTGATCAACTGGATCAAGAATAATGGAATGCCTTTCAGATACCAGCAACAGCGAGAAGAAGCAGACGTCTCTCTGGTGGAAAAAGGAAGGTCCATAAGTTCTGTTAGTTAAATTCATGTAGTGCTGTTCTTGTGATTGTTGCAATTGTACAAACTAGCTGTGAATGGCTCGAACTAAAAATTTTAGAAAGGGCAGCCGATCTAGGTTGAAATGTGAATTTTGATTCTAAACATGACTTTTCCTAATCTTTGTCTTTAATTTTTCCAAAAAATATCTACTAAAAAAGATCACAAAAAACTATTAAGTTTTACACTACGTGTCCAATGACGCGGAAAAGTGTGACTGCGACTTTTGCCGCATCATTGGACACGTAGTGTTAAAAAGGTGGAAAATTTTTGTGCATGCCCAAGAACTAGCAGCACTACTTTGGGCAAAACGGCTCAAGCTTTAATTAAAAAAAGCACTAACTGTGTCTTCTGTAAAAGCCTCGGAGTATCTTTTTTATACATTTTTTCAACTAAAGTGCTCTACATTTTTTTTAATTTTAGTGCCACATATATGCCTAATAAATTTGTGAAAACTTTTTATATAGGGCTTTTAACTTTGCTCTTAACTAACTTAAAAGTTACAGACCATCCGAATAAAGGCGGGATAGGTTTTCTATTAAAGAAACTCCTATTTTTGTATGTCATTCTACTAGTATGTGCCGTATTTATTCTAATAGAAGACCTCCCAACCCCCTCCCACCCCTCCGATTAAAACCGTGTTCTTGGCATTGCATTTTCACCAATTTTTTAAGACTGCGCTCATGCAAGCTAGCAGCCATTTTGTAGCTAGTGAGATGAGCTACATATTCATTGGTGAGTTGCCTAAGAGCAGTTTTAAAAAATGGGTGAAAATGCAATGCTAAGAACACGTTTTTGAATCGGAGGGGGCCTTCTATTAGAATAAATACGGTATGTCATTCTATTAGTTGTACAGTCAAACCTCGATGTACCGATCACCTGTGATAGTCCCAGCAGTATACATAACACTCTATATAGTGATCATTGCTACTTTCATAGATTGCCTTGTAAATTGTCCGTTTTTATATTCGTGAACCAAGGAAGGTTAAATTGCTTGCTAAGTTGCAATGGTTTCTTGATCACTTTTATTTAAACTTTAATCCCAGAAATCTGTACTAAACTTCAAAAAATTTTTAAATTCGCTTTAGCATTTATTTTCTTCTACAAGATTAATCTCTAAGTGCCAAAAAAGATTATTTTCCAAATGCATAATTCCTTTAAAAAATAAAAAAAACATGATTTTTGTCTTTTTTTCTACAAGGGGGGGGGCAAAGAAACGCGAATACTTTAAAAAAAGTAACAAATGCAAACATTCGCTATTCCTCCCACTTTTGCAGGAGTTTGTGTTAATGTTGTACTCTTTCATCTTTACCACAGCCGGCCATTACCGTATTTCCTCTGATAGAAGGCCCCACCTAATAGAAGGCCCCCCTCAACTTTGAGGGTCTGTATCTCGGAGCAGAGTCAATATTTTGGAAAGCAGTTTTTTGCGTTTTCTTAACCCCCACGAGCTCTAACGATTTTACTTTTTTTGATCTTAGTTGAGCACCCGAAAATCTCGATTTCGAACTTTTTCGATTTTCGGGGGGATTGTAAAATAGAAGGCCCGGACCTACTATTAGAGGAAACATGGTATTGTGGAGATTTCCGAGGACTTGCCATCCGAAAATCGGAATCTGACCAGGCAACGAGTTACTTACGCCAATTTTTTGAAAGTGCCCAAATTTTTTTGCGCCACCCTGTGTTTCCATTCATCGTTATCCATACTATTCATGACATAAAATTTATTAAAATATTTGTCTTACTATTTATTGTTTTTTTGATTGAAAAATGTTGCTGCTTCACACCTTTTTCCTTAATTTGTGTGCCTAATTTTGCCAATTTATTTTCCTTTGTAATGTTTTTTCTTACTCAAAAATAAAATAGAAAATTTTTACACAAAAAATAATTATTTTATTAGAAATAGGAGTAGTAAAATCTAGAGATGGAGGCGGGACGGGACATTCCCGTCCCGACCGGTGGAGTTTCATGCGATTGTCCCGTCCCGGTATCCCGACCGAAAAAAATTTGACCCTTGTCCCGTCCCGGGAAAATTTTTCGGTTTCCATATTTATTGTCCCGTCCCGGATTTTTAAAATGTGTCCCGGAACTGGCGCTTAAATTATGTTATCTAAAAACTCTATCTGTTGATGTTCTTGAACAAAGTGTTGATCTAGTACCCTTTTCTTGTACTTGTTATATGAGAATAAACGAGTGTATCAAATTCATTTCTCGACCGTGAAAACCCTTCCGTATCAACAATATTCCCTTCCGAGGAATTTCTCATTGTCATTTCATTAACTGGTATGTCAAATTCGAGCTTTTGCGTCCCGACCGGAAAAACCAGTCCCCCGTCCCGGAATTTCACTTGGTCCCGGATTCCCGTCCCGGAACAGATTTGTAGGTTGTCCCGTCCCGGTGTCCCGTCCCGAAAAATTTTGCTAAAAATTTTGTCCCGTCCCGGAATAGGCCATCCTCCATCTCTAGTAAAATCCGTTAGGAGATCTGTTAGCAGATATAATTCGTTAGGAAATCAAAACAAGAAAGACAAATAAAAAAATCCGAGTTTTGGGGAGGAGAGTTAATACAGTGAATACGGTAGATCAGATCGATCGGAAATGATCTGACAAATATTATTGTCAAAATATTCAAAATTTTGGGGGAATTCAAATTTTCTAGTCTGAATCAGTTGGATCGATCAGAATCCCACCCCAGAAAGGCCAAAAGCCACTGAAAGTTAGTTTTTTGGGGGTTTACTAAAAAGGAGGTAAGCTTCTTGCAAAAATTTGATTGCGCTTAACAGATTTGCCGTTCGATCGACTCAATTGCTCAGAATCTCACCCTGAACCATTCAGAACCACCCCAAAAACTGGTTCAGGATAGTAAAATACCGTTTGGGAGTGGTTTAGAGTTGTTGTGAATGTTTCAGGGTGAGATTCTGAGCGATTGAGTTGATCAAACGGCAAATCTGATAAGAGAAATCTAATTTTCAGTAAGAAGTTTGCCTCCCTTTGATAAACTCCCAAAAAATCAATTTCAGAGGCCTTTGGTTTTTCTGGGGTGGGATTCTGTGCAATCCACGTTATTTTCAGACTATAAAATTCAAATTCCCGCAAAATTTTGACCTAGAATGCAAAATTTGGCTATTTTGGAATTGGAATTCAACAATGCTGGAATAAACAGCGTTTTTCAAAACGAACTGTTACCCCTTTGGGGAGTACTTAAATGTGATTGTTCAGAATATATTTGAGGTTTTTAAACTAATTTGCTTCAAAAATTGTGGTAAACATGTTTTAAATCTTTCAACACCAAAACAACCCCTGTCAATACGAGATTCTTGTGGGTGATTTGCAAGACATCAATGTGTCTGCTTCTGAAATCAACAGAACGGGTAAAAATTATGTCACAAATGAAGTTATGGAGTCTATATTTTTGAAAAATAGCCCAGGAGATTCACTCAGGAAGAAGTATAATGACGCCGATTGGGTGTTGAGAAGAAGATTGTGCAGCAATTTGGACATTCCTCTTGCTTTTGACAGAGCTACGGCACAAACAAAATATATAACTAATGGTTATCATTACAAAAACTCGTTCAATGTCTGGTTTGAATAAAGTGATATTAGGTTGTCCGGAAAGTTCGTTATTGTTAGCAACTTTTTCTCTTAGCCACTTTTTTATTTGCAAATAATATACCATTTTGAACGGTCACGGACAAAATTTGCCCGATCTGACACAAAAGCTAGTCACAAAATAATTTTTTCACACTCGATAACTTTTTTCCATCTCGAGCAATTGCTTTGACGAAAATCGGGTTAGAGTTGAAGTAAAGCGTAAGATGCGTTGAAATTCTAGTTTGAAAGATTAAAATAGGTCACCAAAAACCAGAATAGTTTCAAAATTTCGATTTCTGGATAGAAAAATTGCACAGCTTGTCTTAAAAGTGAGTTAGACCACACATTTTGTACAGAAATGTTAGGGCTTCAGAATGGTATATTATTTGCTTTTTTGACTTCGGAGTCCAACAAATGGGTCATAGATGGAAAAAAATTATTTTTTGTCGCTTATTCCATCGTGATCTCCAGGATGTCAGATTTCATTTAAAAAGAAGATCATCGAAAAATCAAACAAACTTTAGATTCAGAATCAGCATCAAAAATTTCACCTGACAGTGCTTTGAAGTCATAAAAAATGAGCATTTAGACTGTTTTGCTAGAGCAAAATAGAGCCCAAAAATGTTATAAAAAATAGTTTGACGTAAAAAACTTGCAAGCTCACAATTCTGACACCGGATTCATGTTCAGCAAGGCCGATTTACTTGAAAAACTGCTCTTTGAATTAAAATGTTATTGTCAAATTTCGAATTCCATTCAAGATAAAAAAGATTCAAATAAGGAATTTTTTGAAATTTAAATCTTTTTTATCTTGAATGGAATTCGAAATTTGACAAAAGGCTCTATACTGGTTCGCAGAACTTTTTGGCAGGAAATTACTTTAGAGACGTTTAAATAAGTAAGTATGAGTAGTTGTATTGATAAAATAATTATTCCTTTTATTTTAATTTTTAAACTTAATTTTAAAAAATTGAAATTGGTCCAACTTTGCTTGGTCTACCCTGTTAAAAACTTTTAACAATGTAAGGTATTAAAATGATAATTAAAAATTACTTCGCTTTTTTGATTTTGTATAATTAAATTCTAAACAAGAATTTTATTTTAATCATATTTTCTTAAGTTTTAATTTCTCCACTGGCTAAAATTACGATTATCATTAGACTTATTGGTCACAGCTAAGGCTCTGTCTGAAGACTTGCTTCTCTTCATAGCCGCATTTGTAGTTGCCAATGGAACATCTCTTCTCACCTTAAGATCACCTACAGCTGCAGCGGGATTTTCCTTAGTGCAAGATTTTTGGTGAATTCGGAGTCTTTCTGGAGCAAAAGTTCTGCCGCAATTCTCGCACTTTAAAAGCTGTGCCATGGCAGCCTGTAAATCTCTTTTAAAGCTTCTAATATCATTTAACTAATTTAAACCTCATAAGCAGCGTTATTCGTGGCTTCATAGTCAATTTTTCCACCTAAAAAAGTTATCTACTAAAACTTGCATTTTGTGAGTCACAACTTTTTTTTGACTTCTTTGAGTTGACCTTTATAAATTACATCTGTTCACAAAGAACAATTTTTAAAAACAGTTTTAATTTTTTAACCATTTTCATAATTATTTAGGCTAGAACGGAACACAGCAGCAAATTATTGAATTTTATCAAATTTTTGCAGTCGACTGTCTAACTTATGACACTAATGGCTTGTTCACGTACTTCAACTTGGAGTTCGTGTTCGAGTTAGGGTGGGTCTGCTGCGGTCGACCGCGACCGCAAAGACCGCAGGACTGCACCATATTCTGGGCTCACGACCGCGACCGCAAAACCGCATTCGATGCCAGACAAAGACCGCACGACCGCAGCAGTTCTTGCGGTCTTTGCGGTTTTTTCTGTCTTGCCCTCTAATTTCGAATAAGTTCAAAATTTGCCGCTGAAGCGAGACACGATCAATATCTTGTAATCTTCAGAATGTCGCTGTTTTGGGATCTCAAACTTAACAAAGCTGCAGGAGGCGGGTCTCTCTTCACCAGGGTTCCGGGGTCGAAAACCGAAGTCAGATGCAATGCGTGCGATAAAGGCAAGGCCACGCTTAATTTGAGCCATCGAAGTACAGCGCGACTAAGGACTCACCTCCCTACTCATTCCGAATATGACGCAAAGTTCAAAGAAATGGAGGCTCAGGAGAAGGAGAAATTTGAGAGCCGAAAGGGAAGCTTGGATGTCTTCGTTAAACCAATAGGTAGTATTTAGCTTGAAAATAAATTTCAGTATCAATATTCATGAGACCTAGTGCCACTGGACCGAAAAATTGTCCACTTCATAGCTAAAAACAACCTGCCTTCCTCAACAAGAACCTGAAAAGCCTTCAGTTTCATTATTGATATTGTTTCTGATGGTGAATAAAGATATTACAGTCGAGTCTCGATTTAACGATCACCCGATATAACGATCACTCCCAATTTAACGATCACCTGAGACAAGTTTGGTTGGTCTGAACTAAATTAAGGCAAAGAAAGTCTCGATACAACGATCACTCGATTTAACGATCACCTCGGTTTAACGATCACCCTTGATCGGTCCCAAAAGTAAAAATTACACTCGATTTAGCGATCACAACCAAAAAAAACGTATTTTGAATTGCCACATTGTTTTTCGAGCAAATTTTTGTTGCGTAAAATATTTTGTTGAAGTTTTGTCATTGTTTATCTTTCGTGTATCCAATTTTTTCGTCTTTGAGTAATGTAATTTTATTTCTTCAGGCTAGTCATGGAAACTATAAGCAAGAAGCGCCGGGTCATCTCACTTGAAGAAAAGAAGGAGATCATCGAGGCTTCTGAAGGCAAAAGTTCGAGGGATCTTAGCAAACAGTTCAAGATTGCGCAATCAACAATCATGGGGATTCTCGCATCAACTCAATGCAATCGATGAAGGTGGAGAAGCCAAGCGAGCTCATTTAAAGGCAGCCAAGCACGAAGATCTGGAAGAGGCACTCCTGCGCTGGGTCAAGTCTGTCAGAAGTCAGAACGTCAGTCACTGGTTCTTTGGGAAGATTACTCATTCGGTTTCAAGCCCTGGAACTGGCGGAGCGTCTCGGAATTTCAGGCTTGAGTGGGAAAGATCTTAGAAGAGCCAGCCGTTACTGCTGCCAAGCATTGAGAATCTTGCAATGCTATGCCGACTCTGCGACTAGTCCAGCCATTCTCAAACTATTTGATCAATTGACGATGCCCTGGCCGACGAAAGAATGAAGAAACTGAAACAGAAAAATATTGCTGATTATTTTGTGCCTAACTGTTAGGCATAGTTATTTTGTTCTCCTAGTAAACACAGCATCTAGTAAACACCGCATTGTTGTTCTCCGCTTCTTTTCATTAATAAATACGGCACACAACGTTGAACGTGTTATTAACTCTTTGAAAGTCTCGAAATAACGATCAGCAATATTCTTTCAGAATAAAGGTCTCGATATAACGATCACCTCGATACAACGATCACCTCGATTTAGCGATCACCTGAGGCGTGTCCCCAGGGTGATCGTTAAATCGAGACTCGACTGTATTTCAAATAACAAATATGATTGATATTTGGCTGCATATTGACTGGAATTCTATGGAGTTATCACAGTCACATGAAAGACCGCACGACCGCGCGGTCGACCGCATCTCGAGCCTATGAAAGACCGCGACCGCAATCCACTTTCTGTAAAAAGACCGCGACCGCGCGACCGCACTTGGTCAAATGACCCACCCTAGTTCGAGTTACCGTATTTCCTCTAATAAGCGCCCTCCCCGAAATTTATTAAATTCATTCTCCGCATTTTATACCAAGTTTTTGCACGTAAAAGCCCAAGTGCACCTCCCCCCCTCTAGTGCAACCACCAAACTTTATTCGAATAGGGCAAACAAATCAAGCAAACAAAACGAAATTCGAAAATATAACAACAATTTTACATTTATTTGATTCCAAATTGAGCTACGTCGAAATGTTTTTTCTGCCCTTGTGTTACGAACCCATGCAATTTATTTTTTAGTTCACCAACCGCATCAACGTAGTAGGTAACGAATTTGGGCACTTGGTATACTGTCGTTTTTGCAGAAAACTCTAATGCAGAAAACTCTAGCTCCAGAAAACTCTAATGCTAAAATATTATGTGATATTATTTTGATGATAGCACTCAATAGTCTTTAGAAGGATCCTCCAACTCAAAACTAGAATAAAAAAATTATCCGCGCCCTGCTAATGTTATATATTGTTTTTTCTCTCATCATGCTGCATGTGAGTAACGTACTATCTCTAATAAGCGCCTCACCCCTCTACTTTGAGGTTCTGTATCTGTATCTTAAGCTGTTTTTTGCATTTTTTTAACTCCCACGAGCTCTACCGATTCCGCTTTTCGGATTTTGGTTGTGCACCCTAAAATCTCGAGATCAACCCAAAATTTTTCCGATTATCGGAGGGTTGAAAAATAAGTGCCCTGGGGCGCTGATTAGAGATAATACGGTAACTCCGACTTTTTTCTGAGTTTGGACTTCCTAGCTCTCATCGATCTTAAATAAAAAATAATATGCTGAAGTTAAAAAAGAACATCAAGAATTGCCTTTATTGCCAACTCTACGTAAAATACAGATTTGTTTAAAAAAGAGTTACAATTTTTTTTGTCAGGGTTCAAAAAACTAAGTTCTCCAATTTGATTTCCATTTCAGTAAAGTGAACTGTATGATAAAAGCTAGCTTTTTAGGTTTCCACGGGCATACCAGAGTTTTACACGGAGAAAAAGCGGGGATCAGCAGTTTTTTCTTTCTTAAAAGAATTTTATATGGGTTCTTATATAGATTTTTTTAAGTTTTCTGCTCATTTTTTTAAAATAGTATAAGGTCATCAATATTACATTTGATGCATAACAAGTGAAAAATGATACGATTCACATGTCCCCGCCTTTTCTTTTTGAAACGCGCTCGTATGCCCCTTTTAAATGACATGATATAGAAAAAGCGCATTTTTTGCATCTTAGTGCATTTTTATAAGCCTTTAAATCAGGGCTCCCAAATGGGTTGATTAATCAGAAAAAGGTTGATTTCAGCAAGTGAAATCTGATGATTTCTAAAAAGGTTGATTTTAGAATCAATTTAGAAAAATGTCTGGGAGTTCAACAGCATGAGCTGATTCATTATTCCAGATAGTGGGTGGTTGTCAATTGGTTCAATTTTTACAGTCAGGTTTCGATATAACGTGACGCCGATATGACTCGACTCTTGATTTAACACGACCTCTAAATGCCAGCAAAAGCAATTCAGTAAAATTTCAATTGGATATAAAGCGATAAAACGCAACCTTTTTCTGGTTCTGGACAGTCGCGCAGCCGAAACTATAATTAATCATGCTTATTATAATAGTTATGGTCAATAATGACAACTACTTAGCCGAATTGCATGACGAAATATGCATGACGAAAAATAAGGCAGCCAAAGAAAAAATTGTGTTCGATGAATAACTTTCATTATTCTCTATTTTTTTGCATTCAGGTGTATGTATTGCTCTAAATTAAAAAAACTGTGCTAATTTTGACCTTAGGCAGAAGAATGCAATTCTCACTCTGCCCTCAATGACAATGAAAAAATAAGCAAGTGAGAGTGATAGTGAGAGTGGAAATATTAAAGTGAGTGAGAATAAAAATCAAAAATTAAGTGTGAGGCAGTGAGCTCACTCTCACTCACTGAGATGCTCACTTTGAGTGAGCTCACGCAAACACTGCAAAAAATCTGATTTTCGGTACCAAAATCTGATTTTTGAAAATTTGAGTTGGGAGTCCTGCCTTTAATTGAGTCGTCTGAAATTTTAAGTGTGGCATTTTTCATTTATTTAAAAATGATGTTTGAACGTATGCTAAAGGCTTGGGGTTGAGATGCGCACACCCACATACCTTAGACACAAATCACTCGAAAGGGACTCTGGATGCATGAAAAATGTATGCATACCAGATTTTCTTTATGCGGTAGGCTCCAGTTAACAGAACTATGTTCAAATTCCATCTTTTTAGAGTGTTTAGGTACCTTTTTAGCTTCTCTTGCTTGGTCCCCCAAGGCAAAAAGTCAATTTTTGGCCAAAAATTTTTTTTGCTAAAAATTAACTTTTTATACGAGAAAGTGTCAGAAAATAGCTTTTTTATCGTTTTTAGCATAGAAAAATTACTTAGGAAACGTCAAAACATTATTTTTAAATAAATGAAAAAGGCCCCCCTTCCTCTCCAAGTGCATAAGTGCCCAATAATTTTGACTTACCAATTCTTATAATTTCTGGTTCAACTGGTTCTGGTCTTCTTTGACTTTTTGGCAGCTTTTGGTTAGCTATCCTCCATTTTTCCAAACACTGAGGCTGATGTATACTAATGCTTTTAGAGCCATATTGTCGACCACAAATATAGCAATAGACTGTGGGGGCTTGAGTTCTTGCTCGTGGTGGACCAGGTGTTAGATGCTCCTAAAATATTGTTATTTGTTACTCAAAATAATAAATTTTTCCCAAATTTCTCACCATCTACGCAAAATTAGTTGCTTTGCTCGAGATTGTGGTAACAAAAATATGTTTTCAGCTAAATAAATCGGCCCTATTCAAGCATCTTGTATCCTATTTTGCTTAGCGGACAATTAAATTATCATGTGGGTAAGCTGAAAATGATTAGCGAATAAAAAAAGAACGACAAGTATTAAGAAAGAAAAAAACTAGAGTGGCCAAATAAAACAAAAATAAAATTGTTTCATGCATGCAGCCTATGGCGCTGTAAATGCCTATGGCGCTTTACAATTCATTACCCCGCAAAAGCAATAAATTTTATTTTTACGCCTAAAATGCTTTTAGTTGGATTAGCTTAATGTTAACAAAGAACAGTGCGCGCAGCTTTTTTATTGTAAGAAATAAAATAAAATTAATAGCCACTTATATAATATACCTAAAAACTAAAAATGCGTGAAATGAACAAGCAAACAAGTTCAAACAAAAAACACTGAAATTTTTGTTCTCTAGCTAGAACAAGGTTGCCTTGGCAACCTTTCTTAGCTGTTTTTATAGTTCGCAAAAATTTTGTTTTGCGCTTTCAGATAATGCATTTTGGTGCAAACTTATCATTTTTCAGTGTATTTTTGTGTTAGAAATACTATATAAATATATATAACTAGAAAAGGCGCCTCGGCCGAAGGCCGCGGCAATAAATTCTGGGTGAGACATGGTCTGATCTATCTTCTAATATAGCCTTATCCACCGCTGAACAGTCTGGGTACGATTAAAAGAGTACCACTACTTGAGTACTACCACAGTAATACTACCTATAGCACCACCTAGGAACTCCACTCTTGTATATGTATCCACCTAAGTGCCCTGTTCTGAGTATCCTCTTCTGAGTACCCGCTTTTGAGTGACTACACACGGCAACCCTCTACTTTGTACCCTACCTCAGTAGCTTTTTCAGGGTACCCCACTTTGTTAACCACCACCTAAACAGCTTCACTCCAATCCCTCCAGAGTATCCAAGACTAAGTACCCCGCCTGAATACCCTCTTCTGGGTACTCCCTTTCTGATTACCTCCACATGGGTACCATACTCCTGGGTACCCCCACATAGATACTTCTTAGTTATCCCCTCTCAAGATTACTTTCATTGTTGATACCATGACTAACTCCGCCTCTTGAATGCCCAATCCCTGTTCTGGGTACCCCTCTGAGTACTACTACTTGGGTACCACAACCTGAGTACCCCCACCTGGGTGCCACCCCTCTGGATATTACCACCTGTGCACCCCCACCTAAGTATCATCGCTTGGGTATAACCCCATTGGGCGCCACCCCCTGAGTATTACCACATGGGTATCTCCGAAGAGAGGGTAACCCCTCCTAGGTGCCCACTCCTCGGGGCCCTCTCCTGAATCCCGCCACCTGGGTACTTTCTCCTGGGTACTCTCTCCTGAGTACCTCTATCTGGGTACTCCCACCTATGTGCCACTCCTTGGGTACTACCACCCGAGTAGCACTACCTTTGAACCCCCCTCTTGAGTAACCCGCTTCTGAGTGCTTTACTAGCACTACTATACAATTTTCTAAATCCTTTGGTGAATAGCTCATTTTGTAGCTGAGTTTGTTAAGTTTTCACCATTATAAAACATCAACATTTACTTTCTCACAAAAATTGGCTCGAAATGTGGTTTGAAGTCAAAATTTCATGTGAAAATCCACCTAGAAAACCACTGGGTTCCGAGCTTGTCCGGGTCAGTTCGACCCTTTTCACTTTGCTAAAATCACTGTTTAATAGCTTATTTTGTAGCTGATGTTCTCTAGTTTTCACCATCTTGAAACACCAACATTGAATTCTCACAACAATTGGCTCGAAATGCGGTTTGAAGTAAAAAAAAAGTCCGCGTATCGACAGACAAACGAAAATGGCGCTTTAGTAAGTATAAGAAGATGCTGAAAATGATACTAATCGATAACCCGATACTTTTTGACCGTAGAAAACAGTGAGCTTAATGAAAATTGGGTAAAAAATAAGGTGTGCACCCCGGGACATTAGAACCAGCAATCTCAACGATGTGGGAGCTTCTGTGCGATGTGTCCCCCAAAAAGAAACAAATGAAATAGACATTTTTACGTCTTATTTTTTAAAATCTTTATCCATTATTATTGTCAAACATCGATTCAAACACATCATGATCCCAATCGATTGCACGACGTACAACAATTTTTACACATACAAACACTTCAGACACATGTTTCCACAAGAAACATAAAACATTTGATTTTACAGCTTTTTGATCGACAATTGGAGTGATGAAGCAATTATTTGAGTCCCCTAAAGATGTGCATATGCAAGTAACAAATTAGTACTATAAAGTTTCCCAAAACATACTACCTCGCACAATTCCACAAAAATACCACTGTCCAGATTCATTGTGCAAATCCACAGGAACGTGTCCCACATTGTATTTCTCTCTTACTGACTATGAGACTGACTTACCACGATGACATTGGGCCCACCGATTCTCGCAGTATTTCGAATGAAATATTCAAAACAGACGTCCGAAAATAGCTTGTTGTATAGAGATTGAGCTTTCGATCCAATTGCTGTCCCTATAAGCAGACAAGACATCCTTAGCCGAACAACAGAAAATATTTTTTTAGCTTACCATTTTCCCGACGTAATTCTCTCGACAAGACACTTGAAGTTGCCAAACATAAGCCCAAAAGTCAGAGTAGAGAAAAATCTGCACAGGGAAACAATTGTTTACGGTTATAACATTCAAAAACGCTAAATTCTCACTTATTTCAACGGCAGCTTATGTTCCGCAGAGAAAGCTCAATTAAAGAATCCCAGAGTCGGCTTTTTCCTACATCCACGAGAGTTCGAACACCGCCAAAGAAAATTACATTTGCCGTCAACATCTCCCCGTCCCCGCATCCCCGCCTCTATCAAATTTTATCGTCGCCACTGTCCGCATCGAAAAATTATTTTATTCTCCATGGTTTCTCTATTTTTTCCTATGATTCTTGTCAATGTCAATTTCCTAAATGTTGATTTACCAAATTTTGCTTTTTTACCTATCGTTTTGCTTAATGTCGTTTGAAATGTCGTTTTCGCCAAATATGACCTAGCTTTTGTGACGATGAGTTATGGTTTTATTCTGTCTACCAAAAATTTTTTTCACGAATTACTCGCCTTTGAACATCGGCAAAAAAGTTAACCAGATAGCAAAGAAGAAAAAAGTATTCGAACCATAGTTGATTTGGTACAAAATTACTTGAATTTGCTGTCGAATTAATTTAATTTGCTGCAAAAGTCATGTATGACCGTTTGAAAAGCAACAAGACGACGCAATTCCATTCCCAGCTAAAATGACATGGGAAAAACGTTCTTTGAATTCTTGTGAACTCTGCTGATGTTCAACGGCGGAATGGGTTTTATACCGAAATGCTTTTTAACGCCAGTTCAATGTTAAATTTCAACAAAACCTTTTTCGCCACAGACTAGGCCAGGCCACCACACAACGACTTAACTATGTCTTTCTCCCATTTTTGAGACTAAAGAAACATGCTTGAGTACGTTCTAACATATACGTAAAAACAACGCATACGTAAAAACTACAAGGAGAAACAGTGAATTGAATTTCAAAAACTTGGTTTTACACGTTAACTAAATGACTGAGTTTTTGCGGCTGGTCATTTAATAATATTTAATGACTGCTTAAAAAACTAGTTATGTCATTGGTTTAAAAACCATTATTTAACCGTGGTATTTTTATAATATCCCTTTGTTTCTTATTATGTCAATTATATACCCTTATTTTCCTTTTGCTTTCACCTCCCCGCCTCTATCCCCGCATAAAAAATTGCTCTCCCCTTCCCCGCATCTCTCCCGCATCAAAAAAATTGTTAAATCCCTCCCGCATCGAAAATCACGGGGAGGGGCCAACCCTAATTAGGACTTTCTATAAATTTTATTTCAAGCCATTCACAGCTAATTCACATAATTATAGTTCAATCAAACAGTACAAACAGATTCAACTAACAGAACTTGTGGATCTTCCTTTTTCCACCGAAGAGACATCTGCTTCTTGTCGCTGATGCTGCTGCTTGACCCAGTTGACCACGAGACACAAGAAGATAGCTGCTAGAAGGATCACAATCGATATTTGAAGAAGAGTTCCCATACTAATAGTGTCCTGCCAAGAGTGGGTATCAGATGGAATATGAGGAGGCATTCCCGGCTGATGAATGGTTATTGGTTGACCTGCGGGTTTTTGAATAGCTGGACGGTTGGGGCAGTTGAGGTTATAATGCTTGCAAGCGTAGGCGTTGATCCAAGAACTCATTGTGTGTTAGTATACCCAGGTTTGAAAAATGAGAGGATAGGATCAATTTATTGATTTGAGTAAAGTAGCAAGAGTTCACACAGACGAATATTTAATTTTTCTAAAAATGTATATTTTTGTCAATACAAAACTTCATATCTTATCTAAGCAGATAATTTAAGACGATTAGACCTATATTTATTGCTCTTAGGGAACCTCGCCCGGTGTGATTTTAAGGAGCCTATCGCGTTTCTTTTTTCATTTCATATTCTTGTAGAGCACCCATGATTTTCGCAAAATCGTGCCCTGTAGGTGATATTTCTACAAAAGGGAATACAATAATCAAATCAAAGTTATAAAATACACGCGGATCGACTTTATTAATATTTTTATTCTGTAAGGAAATTAACATCGTTGACTTTAACCCTTTAAAGCGCACTGTTTCATATATGGGACAAATTTAAAGATGTCATTTTTCCTTGACAAATTATTCATTTATCAGAATTTTCTGGGGTGTCATTTTTCGGAACAAAGTGCTGGAACTTTTTATGGTCTTGTTAGCAAGATATAAGCATTGAATATCTTGACTTCGGCTCAATTATAATCTGCCCTGTATTCTGATCCAGAGTATCCAAGACTAAGTACCCCGCCTGAATACCCTCTTCTGGGTACTCCCTTTCTGATTACCTCCACATGGATACCACACTCCTGGGTACCCCCACATAGATACTTCTTATTTATCCCCTCTCAAGATTACTTTCATTGTTGATACCATGACTAAATCCGTCTCCTGAATACCCAATCCCTGTTCTGGGTACCCCTCTGAGTACTACTACTTGGGCACCACAACCTGAGTACCCCCACCTGGGTGCCACCCCCTGGATATTACCACCTGTGCACCCCCACCTAAGTATCATCGCTTGGGTATAACCCCATTGGGCGCCACCCCTGAGTATTACCACATGGGTATCTCCGAAGAGAGGGTACCCCCTCCTGGGTGCCCACTCCTCGGGACCCTCTCCTGAATGCCAACAAAGTTTAAGTATTGAAAACTAACCCTAACCTAGGTAGAGTATTCAGTGAAATTTCTGCAGATGCACTTATTTTTGCAACCGTATTTCTCTGAATCAGTTAAACAAAATACATGTGAAAAAACTACAACACAGCTTTTCAATTAACACTTAAAATACTGTCTGCAGTAAAAGCAGCGCTTTGTTCATAATTTTGTGCTGAAGAAGATGAAGTAAAAAGAAATCTGAAAAAGTGCTTTTCCTGGGGCCAACGGCACTATTTGAAAATCTTCAATTTTTCATGAAAAAATGAAAAACAAAAATTTTTCAGTTTTCAACGGCACTAAACACTTTTCAATTTTTCACTGCACTATTTTTCTTATGTTAAGTCACTGTGTTATTTGCAAATAATATACCATTTTGAAGACCTGACATTTCTGTACAAAGAATGTGGTCTAACTCAATTTTAAGACAAACTATTTCTACCCAGAAAGCGACTTCTGGAAAATATGTTAAAAAATAAGAATAATAATTAATAATGCTTTTAGATCATTTTTGCTGGCAGGAGATCTTAAAAAGCGACGATCCAGCTTCCCGAAAACCGGTAACCGAACGTTTTTGAAAAGTCTAAAATCTGATTTGGGCAAATAGGAATTTCGCCGCAAATTTTCGTTTCGCCTTTTTTTGTTAAATTTTCTCAACAATTTTCAAATCAATAATACCAGTGTTTCGACGAGGACGTTTTTTGCGTGTGAGTGAGACTAACTTTTTAGGATATGTCTTAACATACGCTGGCCTACCTTTGCCTAAGCTTTAAAAAATTACAAAAAATAACAGGGGGAACCAAAAAAGCCCCCTTTGTTGGATAGGGCCAAAATATGAAGCGAAAAGTATGGGGCAAATAAAAAAATGATTCGGTTCATACTTTTACCTTTGCGTTCTACATTTTGCAATGTCTCGTACTAAATGTCTCGTACTAAAGTTAGAAACTAGAATCGCAGGGCTATCTGTGAGTATTATTGCTTTTATAAAAAATTGAGAATATTTAACAAAAAAAAGCGAAACAAAAATTTGGGGAAATTTCGACTATTTGCGGACAAATTCTTGCTTGGCCATTTAGAAATGTATTTTAAATAAAAAACGATTTTTTACAAAAAATTTATTATATTCTTTTCAAAAGGCACAATGTCATCAAGTGGCAGTAATTTCAAAAAGCATATCAAGCAAAAGCCAAACTTTTAGAGATGTATATGCTTCAGTATTCTATGTGAGTATCATGTAGTATGTCCAATATACAGCGTTAAAAAGAGTGTAAGCAGCTTAAAACACAAAATTTGAATTGAAAAAAATATTTAATTTACCTGGAAAGGCAATTCGAGAAAAAAAATCCAGCTTTTCACAACTTTTAATTGCATCAGTTTTTTTCTAAAATTTAAAGCTGTAATTTGAGAGTTTTATATGCAAGCTAAATCTTTTTTCATAAATAATGATTTTTTAAATCAAACTAAGCCTTGTTACTGTTATTTGTCGTTTGCAAATAAATGCTAAATCATTAAATAAATAAACTCTTTTTAATAGTGACTTTTTCTAACTTTAAACCACGGCCCTTATAAGGTTGCCGATAGCGGATTTTTGATATTTCGGATTGATGCATGTTTGTATACCTTATTCACGATACATCAAATGGTTATGACAGGTACCATAGACACCGGATCTAGGTCAATTCGTCCATAGGTCAATTCGTCCACACATTTCCGTTTGGTTAAGAGACGGAGCATAGACTGTCCATCCGGATGCGGCAGACACAAGAACATTGACGTTGAATAGTTTAGCCGCCGCTGCTAAGTCGATATTGCTGGCCCATCGTTTGACTTCGCTTGCATCCTTCGCTTGTTGTCTGATATTCTTGATGTGCTGCTGAAGTTCTTTGGCTTGCATGAATATCCCACACCATGGCTCAGTTTCGTGTTTTTTCAGATAGCTAGCAACTAGTTGGCGCAATCGGACGTGGTTTTCTTCGGTTCCAGTTAGACAGTAACTCAATGCTCTATAACTCATACAACTATATCACACACAATCACTAAAATCCAATTCAAAATGTGCACCTGAATCTGCAATTACCATTTCCGACGATTGATTTGATTTTCAGCTGTCTAGTTCCAGGCGATAGACTGACGAAAAAAGATGCGCAGCGTGTCAAATTCAAAAATCATTGAACTATTTATTTTCGGCAGGAGTACACTATTTGGGGTAGCTCAAAAGTGCGTGTTCGGCATAATTGATTTTCTTGAACAACTAACTTAAGTTTATAACTCACTGTAAAATTCCGAATCCCGCTCGAGACAACAAACATTTAAGTCGTATAAAAATTTCACGTTTGAATGTTTGTTGTCTCGAGTGGGATTCGGAATTATACAGTGAGTTATAAACTTAAGTAGTAGTTTTTCAAGCAAATCTTCCATGCCGAACACGATTCCAGTGTCAGAATTCAATGTTTGCTGAGCACGTTAAAAGTACGTTAAAAATTTCCGACTGTGGTAAGTACCCATCCTAAATTTTTTTGAAGTGACGGGTTAGCGGGGGGTGACGTGTTACTGGGGTGACGGATTAGCCAGGTTCGACTGTATTAGATATGATGATTTCAGGATTATTCAACACTCGCCTTTTTCTTTTTATGAATATTCTGGAGCCTGAGTGTCGTCCTGCCCTCATTCCTGACCATAAAACCAACGGCTGCAAGTTCAACCAAAGAAGCGAAAATAAAACACATTCCACACATTATCCACCTGTAAAGTTCAATTATTTTCTGTGACAATAAAAAGAGTTTTTCTTAAATACCAGTCAATAGCTTTGACATAAGACACACGAGGCAAATTACTGATAATTGGGCCTGATTGAAAAGTCATGGCTAATAAAGTGTTCTGAAAGTATATTTATAGAAAAAAAGTTACTAATTTTTTGTAATACCACGCCAATCATAGTTCTAGCTGGGATTGCCTTAGGGCCAAGATAAAAAGGAATCCAGCTAATAAACATGAATAGGAAAGTAGGGTAGAAACCTGAAATTGTCGTGAAAATTTCCGAAAAGTAAGAAATTGTGGTGCTTCTTTGGTTTGAGCTAGAACTTGAAGGGGGTACAAGATTTAATATGGAATATTTTATTAAAATTGGAATAAATGCGTTCTTGATAAGGATTATTTTGTTTATCTTCATATAACATGTTATATACCGTTCGAGTCTACCGAAAATTCACGCAACATTGGCAATCAAAAAAAATTGCTTGTGTGTTGATCGAACTTGAGTAAAAAATGAGTGAAAATGGGCTAGTTCCTTTACTTATCAATCCCTCCGAAAAATTGACATGTTTTTAAATTTAGTTTTAAGCCATATTCTGTAGACAACTCAGTGTTGTGTTGTCAGACAAACTTGTGCAAAATTTAAAGTTGGGTTGGGAACATGAATATCATAATAGCAAAATTTTTTTATAAAATGCCCTGGCGCCATAAAAAATACGTCAATTTATTTTTCGAGTGTCTGGTTGTCTCTAGAGCCTCAGTTATATTGCATTTTTTGAAGAAATTTTGCTATTATGATATTCATGTTCCCAACCCAACTTTAAATTTTGCACGAGTTTGTCTGACAACACAACACTGAGTTGTCTACAAAATATGGCATAAAAACTAAATTTAAAAACATGTCAATTTTTCGGAGGGATGACAAGTAAAGTAACTAGCCTATTTTCACTCATTTTTTACTCAAGTTCGATCAACACACAAGCTTTTTTTTTGATTGCCAATTTTGCGTGGATTTTTGGTAGACTCAAACGGTATATAACATGTTATATGAAGATAAACAAAATAATCCTTATCAAGAACCCTTTTATGCGAATTTTGTTACAGAATCCATATTAAATGTTATACCCCCTTTAAGAAAACTGCTCACTAAAACTGCAAACCTTGTAGCAAATACCAGCCATAACGCCGGCGAAAAGAAAAATGCTACAACAAAATTAGTGATACAACAAAATTAAATGATCAAAAAATTATTTACTACTGTAAGCTCGTCCCACAGTCCAGCTGCATATGGCTGGAAAAAAATAATTGGGGTTTTTTTCAATTTTGTGATAACTGAGGTCAGAATGTTTAAATTTTCACTTGGTTTTTTTGGCAGGAATTCCTTTTATCGCCTAACCCAAAATCACGTTTTTATGGTTTCTATAGCTGTATTATACCGTGAAAACGATAGAAAACCTGTTTTTTCAACCCGGAAGGGCATTCCTGGAAATGCCTTATTGGGGGTATATTACAGTAGCGGGCCTAAGCCATTGTTAAAGCTTGGGGAAGCCTAAGCCTAAAGCCTAAAGCCTAAGCCTAAACCTAAGGTAATGCTTGGGGTGAATGGGGTGAGTATGGCTGAAAAGTGGAAAAGTTGAGGTGAATGGGGAAAGTATGGCTGGAAAGTAGAAAAGTTGTTTTTTTAAGCGGCGGGCATACAAATTGTGTTTGTTAGGGTTGGTTTGTACCTTGATTTTTTGGTCAAAAAGTCAAATTTTGGTAAAAAAAAAATTTCCAGGAATGCCCTTCCGGGTGGAAAAAACAGGTTTTCTATCGTTTTCACGGTCTAATACAGCTATAGAAACCATAAAAACGTGATTTTGGGTTAGGCGATAAAAGGAAGTTTAGCCGTTTTTTTCAACGGTTTTGATTTTTTTATAGATTTTAAAAATATTCATTTAAAATCCTCCCTAACTTTTGATTTAATATGATTAACGTATTTATTCTAATATAACCACCCTCGCTAATTAAAATTTCTTCTAAAAAAATTCTAAAAAAAAACCCACACTTTCTCATAAACCTACCAAATAAATCCAAAATAAATTTCAATTATTTTTGGTTGCTTCCTTTTACTTTCGGCAGCTTTTTATTTTTTATCGCTTTTTTCTTTAATTTTTTTTAAATAAGCGATTACTAATACAAGGAGTTTCAATTGCATGGGGATGAAGGCCGAGTAGTCAATCAAAAGCGACGCAAGCACTATGATGCAACTATTAAACTGAAGGCTGTCGTGTAGGCAAAATAGCACAGTTCAATCAAAGGTTCCACGACAAGTCTCGAATCCCGAACTCAATCTGGAGCTAACAGAATAGGCCAAAATCAAGGGGAAAAACAAACAGCCAGTATCGCGTCTGATCATTACCAACAAAGCAAAAAAACTCTCTGACAAAAAGGTAAGCTCGTAATTTTAATTTATTATTTGTCCATCATTTTAACGTCAGATATCCGATGGTTGGCTCAGGCTTCCTCGCTTCGTCATCATTTCGTCTATCGCATGCTCTGAAAGTAGTCTTGAAATAAGTATATCAAACCTGGCAATGATTAACCAAGAATATGATTGCAAAGTCATTTAAGGGTTTGTCTTTGACTGTATTAGTAGTAATACTAGCCTCCGGGGGTCGGCGCGCTTCGCGCGCCTTACCTTTGCGTTATCGAAAGCAAACATATTGATTTATGCAATATTTCTGCATCTGCAGTAGGGAATGAAGCTTGCAGCGCAACTGTGGCCATTTTTGATTTCTGCAGCTACCTCTGCATACCAACTGCAGTAAGGAATGAAGCTTGCAGCTCCAACCGTGGTCTCTTTTTTATTTTTGCAAATACCCTTGCATACCATCTGCAGTGGGGAATGAAGCTTGTAGCTCAACTGTGGCCATTTTTGATTTCTGCAGCTACCTCTGCATACCAACTGCAGTAAGGAATGAAGCTTGCAGCTCCAACCGTGGCCTCTTTTTTATTTTGCAAATACCTCTGCATACCATCTGCAGTAGGGAATGAAGCTTGCAGCTCAACTGTGGCCATTTTTGATTTCTGCAGCTATCTCTGCATACCAACTGCAGTAAGGAATGAAGCTTGCAGCTCCAACCGTGGCCTCTTTTTATTATTGCAATACTTCATACATACTACAATTGAATGAAGCAATGAGCTTCAGCCAGCTGGAACATTGGTTCACTTACCCTTGATACCAACTGAATTATCAACCAGCTTGCATACAATCTGGCAATTTTGGATCATTCTTGCAGATTCAACAGCTGAACCAATACAACTGGATCAATATAATTGGACCGATCTATCCAATTGCACTGATTCACCCAGCTGAACCAATACAATCGAATGGATCAATATAATTGGACCGATCTATCCAATTGCACTGATTCACCCAGCTGAACCAATACAATCGAATGGATCAATACAATTGGACTGATCTATCCAATTGCACTGATTCACCCAGCTGAACCAATACAATCGAATGGATCAATATAATTGGACCGATCTATCCATTTGCACTGATTCACCTGCTAGACCAATACAATCGAATGGATCAATATAATTGGACCGATCTATCCAATTGCACTGATTCACCCAGCTGAACCAATACAATCGAATGGATCAATACAATTGAACTGATCCATCCAACTGGATTGATTCAGCCAGCTGATACAATTGGTTAAACCACTTCAATTTGACTGATCCAGCCAACTGAATTGATTCAACCAGGTGAACCAATACAATTGGATAAACCACTACAATTTGACTGATCCAACCACTCCCAGCAGACACGACTGCCGACTACACCACAAAACCTATGAATGAATGAGATGACTAAATCATCTGCTTATATACCCCAAATGACTACGAAAATATTTTTTTGGTCTCGAAAAGAAATGATTTTCAAACGCAATTGTGTCCGGACACACAGACACACAAGCCTTCAGTAGTAGGGGGGACTATTTTTTTTTCTTTTAGTCATCATCTGATGACCCTGGAAACGACAAGATTACGTGCTTCAGGCCAAATTGCTCTCTGACATAGACTCTCTCAGTGCAACTCATCTTTCAACTCATCCTCGCGCACAAGTTGCTCATATTTAGTTGGAGTTCGATATTGTGCAGCATGCCAAGGGTCTTGAGCTTGTCGCTATGACTGGGCCCGGTGGCAAGAGAATCCCTTGTGCTCCGATGGGTATGAATCGTTCCGCAAAAAAAAAACTGGTCAGCAGCTCTCCTCAAAAGCCGGTTGTATTAGATGACACAGTTAGAAAAGTCAACCTGGAGAAGAAAAAGCGCGGCCGAAAGATTCGAAGGATGACAATGAAAAGAAGGCCGGAAAGGACCTTCCGAAGGTTCGTCTGACTTTAAAATACCTGACTTTTGTTTTATCGACTGCTTTTATAGGACACTGTTCTTGAAGCCAAAGATGGAGAAGAAAGATTTAAAAAGCAGAAGTCTCGTCACTCCCGGGCTTTACAGAGCTATGTGTTTAATTTTTCAAAAACTACTTTTCTAGTTTTTGCTTGAAAGGCCAGTTTTGTGAACGGGTGCCAGTGTGAGACTTTGACTTGTGCTGCTGACACTCGCACATTGTGAAAGCACCTTAACTGCCACGAAATTAACAGATACCAGTGTTTAGATTTCGTTTGAGTACCAAAAAATCTTAAAACGACTTAAAAATATTCCGATCTTCGGAGAATTGAAAAATAGGACACCCGCATAGCTTATTAGCGGAAATATGGTGCTTACTAACTCACCTGTTGTTTGACACTGACTGAGAAGTTGACCAAGCTAAAGTCCGGCAACTCAATGGTTTTGAACATAAGCACAGGCGTCGGCTGATTCCACACCATGCGCACATCGTTGCGATTGTAGTTGTAAGATTCAAAAGTTAGCAGACAATCAATCATGTCCATTGGAAACTAATGTGCGCAAATAAATTTTCAATTAATTAGTCAATTTCAATTTAAACTAATCTAAAAACCTTGTGAAGATCTATCCGGCAAGGACCTGTGCTTCTGAAAATATTTTCACATACAGAGAAATGGCACAGTTAAAACTCGATATAATTCACCTCCGAAAATTTATTTCACCCAGTGTCCGAAGATTTTCAAATATTTTTGCCGAACTTGATTCGGATATCTAGATTTTCGATTTTGCCCACCGTCGATTAAAGTTTACTGAATTATTCTACCATAATGACCTTCGGTTTTAAGGTCACCCCTTTTTGAAAATAGGTCATGAACCAATTTTGTCTAACAACAATAATGGTATAAATGAACCTACTTAATTCTCCAACAGGACCAAATAGAGCCTAAAAATTGTTTAAAAAATATTTTACTCGTACGAAAAATCAAATAACCATTAGGAAAAATCATCAAAAAGACATTTTGAAAAGGTGAACTATGGATTTGCGCCTTCTTTGAGTTGATAAAACAGGTGTTAGGAATCCAAATATTGTTCTGCATGGTGGAGTCAAAAGATATGTTGCCTTTGCAAGGTCTCATGTAGTCATAAGATAATGCTGGGTCTTCCCAGAACTCATTTACGTACAGATCCAAATATAATTGTTGTAAATTACGTTTTTATTTTGTTTTTAATTTACCGATTTCAAAATCTTGGGTCATTTCCGACACACTAAACAGAGAATCAAATTGTTTGTTTTGGTTAATTTTATTAAAATTAGTTCCGTGTCTTTGTTTTTGCACAGCAGCTGGCTACTTTTAAAATTTTTTGAGCCAAAACCAGTTCCCGCTACAGTAACGACACCCCAAAAAGCTCGTTCCCACCTCAGGTCCGACACTTTTTTAGCTCGATTTTTGCAGCCTTTTGCCAGTTGTCTTTGGTCAGTTCAGTCCGAAACGTCGCAAGGATTCTGATTTTGCCGATCGTTTTTGTAAATGACAACAATCATGGCGAAAAGACCCTTAGCGACACCATTTTCTTTAAAAATAGGGTGTCGTTAAATCGAGTACCCGCCGGTCTTTTCGGCATGACTGTTGTCATTTACAAAAACGATCGGCAAATCAGAAGCCTTGCGATGTTTCGGACTGAACTGACCAAAGACAACTGGCAAAAGGCTTCAAAAATCGAGCTAAAAAAAGTGTCGGACCCGAGGTGGGAACGAACTTTTTGGGGTGTCGTTAAATCGAGAGTCGACTGTATTGTAACTTAAAATTAGTAATTTTTCATCCCAAAATAAAATTATTTTTTAAATTTTAAAACTATTTTTTTAACTATGACTTTGTATAAGCTTGTAATATTGTGACGAGGTATGGTGCACACGATGGGGCTGCTTACAAGTTGTAAGTTGCAACCGTGCCCAAGATAACGATGCTTTTTTTATCTTTGAGTTTCTGCTTGTTTATAATCTTTAAGGTTTAGGCAAGGGTTGGCCAGCGTATGTTAGGATCAAGCATTATTCTATAGCGCGTTATTTCTAATATAAAGAAAAGTTGACCCTACTTGGATATACCCCCAAAAATCAATTTTTTTAAAGTGTTTCCAAACACCCTTTATTGACTCAAAATCGCCTCAGGAGCTCGAAAAAGACATTATTTTTGAGTTCTGGTCTATAAAAAATCGTATTTTGGGCATTTTGAATTTTCGACCACTTGACAGTTTTATCCTGTTTTTCAACATGGGTCTTGGCAAAAAGTACCTCTTAATGCGTTTTTGATCAAAAGTCTTGTTGCTTGGGGTTGAGATGCGCACACCCACATACCTTAGACGCAAATCACTCGAAAGTGACTCTGGATGCATAAAGGGGGTTTGGAGTTGAGATGTGCACACCCACATACCTTAGACGCAAATCACTCGAAAGTGACTCTGGATGCATAAAGGGGGTTTGGAGTTGAGATGTACACACCCACATACCTTAGACACAAGTCACTCGAAAGTGACTCTGGATGCATGAAAAAGCATGCATACCAGAGTTTATTTATGCGGTAGGCCGCAGTATTCAAAACTATGTTCAACGTCTTTTTTTTGCCTTAATGTGGCCTTTCTAACGGCCCCTAGCCGTCTTGAAATGTAATTCCACTTTTAGCTATCAGAACTACTAAAAAATTGCTTAAATGAGCTACTTTTAATTGACCCCAGAACTCGATTTTTTATAGACTAGAACTCAAAAATAATGCCTTTTTCGAGCTCCTGAGGCAATTTTGAGTCGATATAGGGTGTTTGGAAGAACTTAAAAAAAATTGATTTTAGGGGGGGGGGTATATCTAAGTAGCACCGAAAAGTTGAAAAAATAGCATCAAATTCAATAATTGGCACCGTTTTTTAGGTGTGCAAACTTTTAAGAACACAAGCTAGTTTAAAAGAATTTGAAGCGTACAAACAATTAAAAAAGTTACCTTGTAACTTCTTGTATCCACATCTGAATAGACAAAATCAACTATTTGAATCTATTACACAAAATTACTGATTTTACAAAAGTGGCCCGCTGTAGATTTTAACTTTTGTTTAAGCGGTAAGACTAGAGTTGTTAAAAGTCGGGGTTTTAGGGTTATTAGACTCAAATTTGGTAAAGTTTTGTATTTCAAGTATGGATACAGATACCAGATCAAAAAATTTTGGGTTTTAAGTACAGGTAATCAATTCGCAATTTTCGGGTTTTCGACGAACTCAAACATGTTTCTCGAAGTGCGGTAAGAAATACAGCCCGTCGGTTTATTTTAGTGAGTCCGTCCTAACATGTGCCTACATAGGTTAATCCTTAATTGCACTTTAGTAGTCCAATGTAATGTCCAACAGAAGTTTAGTAGTCCGAAAGAAATTCAGTAGTCTAATTATTGGAAACATACGTAATTTTTGTCAAGACAGAGCTTTTACTCGAAAAAAATGCTAAAAATATATCTTAAAAGGGAATAAGGGCTGTATTAGGAGGAGAGGGACAGTATGGGACCACTTTTTTATCCATTTCTTGACTGTTTTATCATGTTTTTCAACATGGGCCATGGCAAAAAGAGACTCTGTATGCATTTTATGATCAAGAGTACTTCCCGGAATCATGTCTAAGGTAAGTGAGTGCTGTCAAATGGTCAAAAAGTATAATTTGATAAAAAAAAAAATTGATTATTTTTGAGGGCTGAAGGTGTTATAAATTACTAACATCACAATATACGTTGTAAATAAATGGACTACTAAAATGCATTGGACTTCTAAAATACCATTGGACTCGTAAAATTCCATTGGCTTAGTCAAATTCCATTGAGCTACTAAAATAATCTTGGACTAGTAAAGAACTTGGACTACTAAAGTGCGTGCTGGACTAGTAAAATATTTTTGGATTATTGAATTTCCATTGGACTACCGGAGTGCAATAGTACCTAGGATACTTTTTTTTTTGTAAAATTGGCCCGCATTGTTCAATAGATCCTACTTTTTTCAGTTAGAAAACCTGCCTCTATTCGGACAGTAACTGGATCAGATGGAATTTTGTGGCGATTGTAGTTGATAGTAGTGTCATAGAGAATATGGTCAATGATATCGGTATCATTGGCACAATGGTTCAGTGTAGCTACGGCTAGTTTAACGTTTTTGTCCAATAGAAATAACATTAGAAGTTTGAGATGAAGCAGAAATAAAAATTCTACCATCGCTCAAATAGAAATTTTGTCACGGCATTTTAAAGGGATGAACTAAAATTTAACATAATGACATATTAAAAATACGCGAGACTCAGCTGTGTGAAATCGGCATGTGACTACAGTCCACTCTCGATACACAGCCAACCCCCGATTTAACGGCCCCCTAAAAAGTGTCTTCCCGCCTAGGGTCCTTTTTGCCAGTTTTCTTCGGCTAGTTTGGTGCTGATTTTCTGATTTTCCTAATTTGAAAATAGGGGGCTGTTAAATCGACTGCCCTCGGATCTTTTCGGCAAAATTATTGCCATTTACAGAAACGATCGGCAAATCGGAGTCCTTGCGATTTTACGCACCAGACTGGCGAATCACATTTGGCAGGTTATTTAAAAAATTGTGGCAAAAAAGTGTCGAACGCTAAGCATGAACGAACTTTTTAGGGGGCCGTTAAATCAAGGGTCGACTGTTTAATGAAATTGACTATGCTAAACATAAATCCGGTGTCAATATTGAGAATCAGACTATCATAAAGAAATTATACATTGCAACTACGCCGCTGCAAACACCATTTAAGCGCGCCAAAAAGATTTTGCTCTATTTTGATACAGTTGAGCAAAATCTAGATTTTGCTCTGGTACGTTATATCGAGGGCAGAAACCAAATAGATGACAGGTGTACGTTATACCAACGTTATATCAAGGGTTTGTTAAATATTCAAATGATTTTATTCATAAGCTCAAGAACAACAATTCCGCAAACAACAATCAATGGCTAGCGGAGAAAAAACCTTTTGACGTTTCGGCTTTGGAGTACTCATCGAAACTAAAAGGGAAACATTCAATGACTACAGAAAACATTGCAGAAGCAGAAAAAGAGCAAAAACTGTATGAAATTGGTAAACATAACAGTCTATTTTTCATGGGTACGTTATAGCGAGGGTAACGTAGAGATCAGTTATCTGCAAGGGGTACGTTATATCGAGGTTTGACTGTATGTCTGTTTAAATATGTTTGTTTTTAACCATAAAAATCAATAAAAATATAAACTAAATAAATATTAAAAAGCATCACTTTTTATGGTTAGAAAGAAAGTTATTGGAAGCATGTTGAAATCAAATTATATCACAAAGCATCTTCTTTAAAAGAGATGCTTCTTGACCAAATCTGCAAGACCTAAAGCCTTTTTGATGACAAATAACTTTTTTGCATCAACTAAAGTCTAAGTTCTATACAAGTCTACAAGCTTCATAGAAACTTTTTAAATTAAATAAGGCAGTCATTCTAATAAACGCCATCCTTTGTTTGTGACCTTTGATTTTTGACCTATACAGGGTGTCCCAAAAGTTTTTGGCTTTTTGAAACGTCTACGACTTTTTAATTTTTTGACAAATCAATGAGATCTTTTTTTATCGTGAAGACATAGGGCAAAAGTTCTGTTCGAGAAAAAAGGCAAAAAAACGTTAATTTCTGAAGAAAAACAGCAATATCAACGACTCTCAGTGAAATTGGCAAAAGTTGCTTCTACACTTCTTCCCTGGATAGTAATGCATCGGTTTTGGTCGCCTCCTTGTCGGTTTAATCTCAAAAAATTTGCAAAGACCTGAACATTGAATACCATGGTCTTTTAATAAAATCATAATAAGGACTATAAAAATTATTGTAGATTTCAGGCTTTGCTCAAAAATTAAGAAAAAAGTATACCTAAAAACATTGCGGTCTATGAGTTTAGCCTTGCTCTTATATAGGATTGTTACACACTTAACTCGATTTTTCAAAGAATTTTGACCTTATTTCTTGTTTTTATGCTGTTTTTTTCTGAAATTTTGAGCACGTTACCCCACGTCTAAAGCCTAGAATGTTGGCTACCCAATGGTATGTAAATTTCTTGGCTTAATCCGCAAAAATGCAGATATTTTATTACAAACACTTTCGAATTAAAAGTTCGAAAATAATTCGAAAGTATTTGTAATAAAATATTTGCATTTTTGTGAATTAAACCAAAAAATTTTTATACCATTGGGTAGCCAACATTCTAGGCTTTAGACATGGGGTAACGTGCTCAAAATTTTAGAAAAAATAGCATAAAAACAAGAAATAAGGTCACAATTTTTGGAAAAATTGAGTTAACTGTGTAAGTAGCCTACTCTTACGCCATTACTAAATATTACAATGTTTTTAAAATCACTACTCAAGAAATTTCATTGCACACTAATAAAACTAGAAAGTAAAAAACCTTTTTGCTCTTAAATTATGCGTAACCATCCAAGACGACACTCCCTTCCAAGCTTCTAGGCTGTCAGTAAAAAGTATTAGCATATTCCTTACTGGCCAATCTGGGCGCTTGCACCCTAGGCAAAGCAAAAGAGTGTTGCCGTGCTCCCACTTAATCTAAGACTCATCAAAAATCTGATGCTTGAAGCAAGAAAAGTAGTTTCCTCTCATGTGCATAAATGTATCAACCTGCTTCCTTTCTGTTTTAAGGAACATTTTCGCTTATCGATCCAAGCAAAAAAAGCTCTTTTTATAACATAAAATGAAGGCTAAACCAAAAAATGTTTATTTGAATGCAGGAAATATGATAAAACAACAGCGTTCACACACAAATTGCGTCAAAACTCTAATAGGCAGCCAAATGTGATTACTTTTTGGGCTGACAAAAGATCGCTTTCAGGAGTTTTAACTGTTTTGACATTTAAATAAATGATTTTGATGAAAGTTTTCGATCCTTAATATTCCAGGTTTTCTTCGTCATCGTAGACCTCTTCATAGTATTCCTCCTGTTGGTAGACTTCGTGGGGTTGTTGACCCTATAAGTTGCAATTTTTATTAAATGGTCAAAAACTGACGAGGGTTATCTATGAAATGCAAATAATAATATGGTTAATTTATTATTAAAAGATACTTTATATGTTATCTGCAAACAGGCAAAAAATCGAATCCGCGAACTCAAGAAACATCAAGCCAAAACTCGCCTTGGTCCCCCCTATGGATTTTTAAAAACATATTTTTCAACACCCTTACTTCAATATAGTAAAGTGTGATCAATAGTTGGGTAAAACACTTATCGTAAAAGGCCAAGTGCACCCCCTCGAAAACTTTTTTGTACTTTTAAATAAAAGTACCCATTTTCAGCTGACAATTTTTATTCTGAGGCACCCCAGTAGGCGAAGATTCCTCAACAATCCGAATCATAAAGTAGAATTTTAAAAAAATACTTAGTCGCTGAGATATGACCTAAAGTTGGAGTATCAATATTTAAAAAAATGACTTTACTCCAACTCAAGATCATATTTCAGCGACTAAGTATTTTTTTCAAATTCTGCTTTGTAATTTGGATTTCTGTGGAACTTTCGCTTACTGGGGTCAGAATGAAGATCGGAATGCCTCAGAATAAAAATTTTCAGCTGGAAATGGGTACTTTTATTTAAAAGTACAAAAAATTTTTCGAGGAAGGGGGGGGTGCACTTGGGATACTGTCAACAATTATCTTTAAAAAAAAGTGCCGATTTGAGAAACCAAGGTAATTTTGTGCACTTTTGACATTTTCTCAGACCTCCACATTCGACTTTTTCTTGCCATTCATTTATATTATCAAAATTTTATATAGTAAATCGACTGTGCTCTACTATATATTATAAGAAGAATAGCTCTTGGATGTCCCATGTGAGTTAAGTATTAGGTAGGGTTGGGTTATTGCTCGAGCAAAATCTTTTCGAGAAATTTCTCGGGCAATTTCTTGGGCAAAATTTTTTTGCGGGCAAAATCGGGCAAAATATTTTTTAAGCGTGAAGTCTAAGAACAACATTCTAATCAATCTTTTTTATCTGCCAAGACAAAAAAACGATTTTTACCAACATTGATGCAAGTTTTTTCGTTGGTTAAGTTAAACTAATTTGGTCAACTCTGAACCCGTAACCCACAAAAACAAACATAGCTTAAAATGTTTTTTCCATCTTACTAGCAAGGGTAAATTGGAGTATTTACAGTTAGCGGCGAAGATCAATTTTTGCATTTGCATCATTCTCTTGTTTTTGCTCAAAACAATTTTCAGCCAAGTAAAATATTTTGCAGTAAAGCCGGACAAAGTTTTACAAAATTTACCTGATAGACATAAACATTTCGTTGAGAAGCCGGGCTAGTTGCTCTAATTACTCCAGGGTGTCGACCTCCTTGTGGTTGCTGTACAACATATTGACGTTGAGAACTAGCTGCTTGCATGTGACCCATGCTGGATCGCGCATAGGCTATGGGTTGTTGGTGAATGGCTCCACCGGAGTAGCGCTAAATTAGTCAAATTAAAAGTTTGAAGGCCAAATTTTGGTCAAAAAGTTATTACAGCTGAGTTGACGGTATTAATAGTTCTGGGTATGACAGTGTAACGAGCTACTGGGGCGTTTCCAGCCATTGTTCGACCTAATCCGCTACCTGAGTAACTTCCCAGTGGCCCACCGCTATGAACAATAGCTCGTGGTCCACGTGCTTCTGAGTTGAACTTGAGTACTGGCCTAAAAATGATGTTAAAATTTTGTGATCAAGACAGTTAAATCTAAAATAATTTTTATATTGATGTGTTACTAGCAGAAAACACTTCTGCTAGTTGAGCTAAGCAAAAAACTTTTAGAATTCATTTTAGTCAAGAGTATTTCTCTGATTCATGTTGCAACTAAGTTTTCGCATTGTCACCCCTGAAATGCATACCAAAGTTTCTGCATGCAGCGGAAAAAGGTATCGAAATTCGAGTATAATAGGCTTTGGGTATATTGAGATTTAGGTATACCGTATCTATTCTAATAGACGGACATGCCTGTCTATTCTTCAAATCCCAGTACCCCCACCCCTCGTGGTGGGTTGGATGCCCTCTAATAGAAACTGCCCATCTATTTTCGACCTCAACACTTCGGAAAATTTTCTTAAAAATTCAAAATTAGAAAAAATTGGCTCTATATTCGTTCGCGGGTCTAGAAAAAAACGTGCCTTTGTCCACCCCCTGTTTTTCAAAATTTTTTTTTCTCAAAAGTCTCAAAAAGTGTTAAAGTGTAAGAAAATGTAGGGTTGTCGTGGCTAGTCTTATTTAGAACCGACGACTAATTGTTGGGTTTGTGAGCACTTTTTCAACAGGTTGTAAAATCTCCTTTTTTTGCATTTCATATATTTTTTGAACTGTTTTGTAGATTTTGCCTTTCTGCGCAAAACGGTTCAAAAAATGTCTGAAAAGCAAAAAAATGAGGATTTTACAGCCTGTTGAAAAAGTGCTCACAAACCCTGCAATTAGTCGTCGGTTCGAAATAAGACTAGTTCCGACAACCCTAAAAAATGTAAATAAACACTTTTTGAGATTTTTAAGAAAAAAAATTAAAAAAAAAACAACAGGGGGACCAAGGCATGTTTTTTTCTAGACCCACGAACGCATATAGACCCAAAAAATTTAAGTAAAATAAGAACCATCATGACAGCGATTTTTTGAAACTTTTTATTTTTATAAGTAAAAGCAACCATTTATGTGTGAATTTTTTCGATGACCCTTCCCGCAGGGATCCAAATCTCAAAACGGAATTTCGAATATGATCGGTGACCACTAGGGCCAAAGAAAAAATTTACTCAAAATTTAAATTTACTGACAGTCATTTATGCTGCAATTATTTTCTGCCACAAACATTGTTCCTTACTTTTTGAAGTGGTTAATTTCAAAGTCTAATTTTTTAACGATAGTTATTTCATAAACATTTGATAACTTTATGCTTCAAAAAATTGTCTCGAACACCAAATATTTTCTAAAGATTGAAGCAATAGAGACTGCCCGTCTATTTTTCAACCCCTTTCGGGGGTGCCCGTCAGGATGAGGACCCCAAAAAAAAACTATCGGACCCAGCTGTCGGTCAGGTCAGTGGGCTACTGAATGAGATACTACGTAAAAGATGAAAAAAGATACTACGTAAAAGATGAAAAAAGCTGAAATGTGACACGAAAAAAATTATTTTCGTATCATATTTCATCCTTTTTCACAGATTTTTCGTGCAACATTTCATCTTTTTGTGGTATCTCATTTTTCTTGGCAGAAATAATCTTTTTGTGGTATGTTTCAGCACGCTTCCATTTAAACTTTGAGGTTTCGACTCAGGATGAACATTCACTCATCCTGAGTCAGATTTCGCCCCGTCGATAACTGTGCGTTAATAATTATGCAGGTTTAGCCATAAAAACTCGGACATTTTTGAAAAGAAACTTGCGTAGGTAGTTCCTTGCCCCCATCGAGTTCCCCAGGAAAATCGATGACAGTAGTGGAGCTACCTGGGAGCTCCTTTATCAGAAGTACAAAAGATTCTTTACCCCTTTACCCCTTAAATTCCAAAATCTTCTTACTTTCGATCTTGTTGATTAGCTGAAATGACCACGGTCTGCGAACCTTTTACTGACTGATTGATTACTCCACCTGCTAATGACCCTAAAAAACAGCCTAAGCATTTTCCAAACCAATTTTTACTTTTTTAACAACAATACCTTCGATGATTTGGTCTACATAGTCTCGCAAAGCCGGAGGCAAACAGCTTTTAATGTGTTCCACATGTTCTGCGGGCACGTCACCTCTATCCAGACCATAGGCCAGTCCCAGACGCTTCAACACCTCAATGTCATCGTGGATTTCGAATGGATGGTCAAAGTTGAACCAGTATTCTGTTCTGAAATTATCAAAAAATTGGTTAGTTTTCTAATTTTTTTTTAAACTAAGCTTACTTGTCTGAAGAAATAGCACAATCAACCATGGTTTTCTTGTCGGTGTTGACAATAATGTACGGAAGATAGAGAATAGCTGCATCAGATGGTCGTCCAGCTGATCTCTCTCGTTCTCTGTTGCGTTGCACCAGAGATTTATAGGCTACTAGCTGGATAATCAGCTCCTGTAGCTGTTCAGTTTTCTGCCGCAGACGCTCTTGACGTTGTGTTTTTTCCTCTTCCAGTCGTCGACACTCCTACGAAAGCATAATTTTAAAAGCCGGTCATTCTAAGAGGTACTTGGTGTAACAAATTTTCCTAGCATTTTTAAAGAGCGATACCTTTTTTAGGCCATTTTTCGAAAATATGTTTTTATAAATCGACTCTGCTCGCTCTAACAATTTTTTGACATACAATTTAATAAACACAATTTTTGCTTGGTCCCCCCCTGTGGTTTGGGCCTTGCCTATCCAGAGACCAGGACCCAAACCACAGGGGAGACCAAGCGAAAATCGTGTTTTTCACATTATATATCAAAAAAATTGTTAGAGCGAGATGAGCCTATTTGTAAAAACAGATTTTCAAAAAACGGCACAGGAAAAAAGTTACCGGGGTTTAAAAGTGTTAGGAAAATTGGTTACACCCTGTATTTAGTTTACAGCAAGTGAGGATGTAGGCAGTCCAACCCAATGAATTTCTTTTTTCTCTTTCTCAATAATGTTCATAGCCATGAGCACATTTAGAGCATCGTAGACTCTACGTCGAATGTTTTTAGTGTCATATTGCTGCTTTTCCTGTAATAATAAAAATATATATTTTTTTTATTATCGAAAGTAGGGTTATATAGCCAGCAAGGTTATAAATGTCAATATAAACAGGTTTTTTAATCTACAGGGTGTCCCAAAAAAACCTGCAATTTTGGTTTTAGGCAAATTTTGTTTTGACAAGTGTTTAAAAAGTGACAATTGTCACTCTAAAATGTCACTTTTGACCGTTTTTTGCTCTTTTACTGTTCGTTTGTGGGTTGTTTGCTCGTTGATCGTTGTTATTCGTGCTTTTTAGGTAATGCCTGTTATCAAAAAGCAAGGCAGGCCTGCATCGATGCTCAAGGATGACATTTTGAATAATCAGTTATACTTTGTTGTTGCATTGTCAGTCGTTGTTGGGATAAAGCAGAATAAATGTAGTGCATTTGTCTGAATTGTCAATTAATTAAAACCCAAGGGCAAGGGGCTACCTACACGAATTTTTTAAAATTTTGCAGGTTTTTTTTGGACCACCCTGTATTTTTGCCGAGCATGCTCTTTTTATAATGGCAAAAACGATTTTTTCTTGTTCTACTGTGTGGTTCTGGACTTTCTCGTGCAAAGGATATCAACTAACGAGAATCAAAACCGTAGAAAAGACCAAGCAACAATAGTGTTTTTGACAAAAAAAAAGATCTAAAAAAATCGATACAAATTGGTTGAAATTCGACTTCTTCTCAAAGTTATGGCTGCTTAAAACGATAAAATATTAACTGACCGAAGCTTTGAAACTTTTGATTAAAAATCGACAATTTTGACAGTGAAAGTTTTTGGAAAGTTACCCCTAACACCAAAATCTCATTTTAATCATTTTAAAGTCCGCAAAATTTCAGGAAGCTGGGATATTTGTAAAAGTAGGTATTCTGTGTGGTCTACTCAAAACACCAATATCTCAGCCTCCTGAAATGTTTCAAAGCCGTATTTAATAGATTCGGATTAAGAAAGAGATTTTGGTATTAAAAGTGTTTTTCCGAAAATTTTTACTGTCAAAATCGTCGATTTTTATTCAAAACTTTTAAAACTTCGGTCAGAAAGAGCCGTCAGCTAATAGCCGTCCACTTGAAATCAGGCGCATTTTTCGTGTTTCCCTATAGATACTTAAAATTTTGCTTACAGCATTGTTCGGAGGGTCAGGCAGAGATTCGAAGTATTCTTGCACCAATTCATCAGCTACCTGCAACCACAAAATTATTATGTGTACATCTAACTTAAAACATAAAAAAAGTCAAACCTCATTGTAATTGGTCTGTCCCTTTTCCTTGACCTTCTCGCAGACCTTGTTACTAAAGTGGCGCAACCCTCGTGATTTGTCCGCATGTCTGGGGAACTTGACCCGAAAGCTGTAATCGGGACTGGAGAAGTCATTCATGGAGCGTTTGAAAGTGTATCCACCTCCTGAGGGGTAGCCAATTACTCGGTCTCCTGGAGCACTCATTTGGTCTGACATGCTGCCCATTGCTTGTGAATTTCCTGCAGTGAAAATATTGTGTTTTATATTTATATTGAGTACAGACAGATAATGTACCTGGAGCTAGTCTGGAAGTGGCTGTAAATCTAGCAGAGTTGGATGCTGGAGAGGTGTTGATGTAGCCCATGTTGGGAGATCGCAAAGTCATTCTGTTTCTTGCCTGCAGAGCTGCAGAATTGGCGGATTGAGGAGCTGAGCCCTATATATCAAATGACAATTATTTTTTTTATTTTTCTACCGCTTATATCTGATAATATTAAACAAGTGAATTTATTTAGAAGGCATGGATGAAAATCATATCAAAAAGATAAGATTTAAAACTGGTTTAACTTACCCTAAAAGCTCTTTTTAACACTTCAAAATCGGATTTTTTTATCAGAGAGATGTCCGTGTGAGCAATTAAAAAAAACAAAATATTTACGAACAAGGGACCACAGGCGCCTATATTTTCGAGACATCGCAAAAATGGCCATCGTTGGAAGCAGAAAAACCATCCTCCAGGCCTACCCCAAAATCCTCCAACTCCAATTTTGAGGGACCACAAAAGTTTTTCTTTTTCGAAGACATTTTCCTGGGTCTCGGCATAAAAAGACGCTGAATTGTCTGAAGTTTGGGGTTCCGTCGAGACATTGCCGAAAATAATCGGAAAAATAAGCAAAAATGGCCTGAATGTGGTCAAAATGTCCATTAAAAAGTAGGACGGACACATGCCAAATACTATATAGTGATAGTAAATAGCTGATTCAATACAGTCTAGTCTCGTTTATCCGACACACTTCGTTCCCACCTAGGGTCCGACACCTTTTTTACCTTGATTTTTAAAATGTTTTTCCAGTTGTCTTTGGTTGTTTTAGTCCCAAATATCGCAAGGATTCTGATTTTGCCGATCGTTTTTCCCAAATCCTTTTACGTAGCCATAAAGACCCGCGGCTCTCGTTTATCCGACACTTGATTTTTAAAAGAGGTGTCGGATAAACGAGAGCCGTGGGTCTTTATTGCTACGTAAAAGGATTTGGGAAAAACGATCGGCAAAATCGATATTCTTACGATATTTCAGACTAGACTAATTAATGACAACTGGCAAAACATTTTAAAAATCAAGGTAAAAAAGTGTCGGACCCTAGCCAGGAACAAACTTGAGGGGGTGTCGGATAAACGAGACTAGACTGTAGTCAAGAAAAATCGAAATAATAAAAACCTATAACTTTTTAAAGACATCAGTGATGGTCTTTAATGGATTTTCTTAAAGAACATCAGATTTTTAGAGTCTATTATGGCTCGTTCAGGAACCTAAAGTGAGAATCATTGTTGAAGTGAGGGGTGTTCACGATAAAAAATACTAGAATTGCGAGTTGGGTGCAAAATTGAATTATTTGTTATCTTCAACACCTTTTACGCCAAGTTATTGTGGATATATTTTAGCTTTTTGATCTCCCAGGTCCCTAGTTGGACGGGCTCCGGCCCCAAAAGTTTGGCGCCGATTTATAATCAGGCGAAATTGCAATAACCAAGAAAACGAAACATTAGAAAGCTAAATTTCTTGAATACTACTGATGGCCTTTGGTGCTTCTTTTTTAGAGAGTATCAAGTTTTTCAGGACTTATTATGGCTCGTTCAGAAACCCGAAGTTTGGAGTTTGAAGTAAGGGCTGTTTACGATGACAAATATTCCAACTCAATCAGAGTTGTAGTATTTTTTATTGTGAACACCCTTTACCCCAAGATGATTAATTATTGCTGCTATATTTTAGCTTTTTGATCCCCCGGGTGCCTAGCTCGCCGATACCGAAAACGGTACTTTTATAGTTTCCCCCATACTCGGATTTTTTTGAAAAGTGACCCAAAATCACCCTCCAAATTCCTTTTTTCTGCTCAACACGATGAAGGAAGCATTTCAAAACACTTTCTGATTGAAAAATTTTTGAATTTTGTCAAAAAATTTTGCCTCCCACCTCTCAGAGGTAGATGGTCATTTCAGGGTATTTTAGGGTCATTTTTGGGTGATT
This sequence comes from Ditylenchus weischeri, assembly GCA_029231635.1. Classification (NCBI taxonomy): domain Eukaryota; kingdom Metazoa; phylum Nematoda; class Chromadorea; order Rhabditida; family Anguinidae; genus Ditylenchus; species Ditylenchus weischeri. Next base: position 138,932 of record JAMRYI010000004.1, on the reverse strand, counting down.
TATCAAATTTTTCTTGCTGGAGCTGGCAAAAATACTCTCTGAATGCATTCTTGATCAAGAGTCCTGCTCGGAATCATTTCTAAGGTAAGTGAGTGCGCGCATTTCTAACCCATCAACCCCCCTGCGCCCCCTTCGGAGGCTTGGTTGCTTGAGGTTGAGATGCGCACACCCGCATACCTGACACACAAATCACTCGAAAGTGACTCTAAATTCATAAAAACATATGCATACCAGAGTTTTTATATGCGGTAGGCCCCAGAAAGTAAACACCTGTTTAAAATCTATCATTGTTACCTTCATTTGACTCAAAAAGCTGAAATTTGGTAAAAATTACCCTAAAATGGCCATCTACTCCTGAGGGGTGGGAGGCAATTTTTTTTGACCAAATTCAAAATTTTTAATCAGAGAGTGTTTAGACATGCTTCTTTTATCGTGTTTAGCAAAAAAAGAGTTCGGGAGGTGATTTTAGGTCACTTTTCAAAAAATGTGAGCATGGGGGGAGGGAACTATGAAAGTGCCCCGAAAACCTGTCGTCGATTCATAGCCAGCAAAATATTGCGACTTTGGGCGCCGGAGCCAATTTCATGTACCTTCATGGTGCCAATTTTCTGACGCACGTATGCCACTATGCTTGGACCTCTTCGAGCCTGTGAGCGGCCATCACTTTATCTCCATTGAATGTTACCATACATCTATTTTCTGGAAAAAAATTGCAAAAAAGAACACACGAAAATTTCCATCGAAATGGTCGTCCAAACAATTCATCTAGTATTCAATAGTGTTAAGAGGATGACATGACTATAATGCAAAAAAGTGTTTTCAAAATTAAATGAAATATCTTAATCAGAGGTAGAAGTCGGTATTAGAAATAATTTTAGCGTAAAGAGTGTTCACTAATCACAATTAGGCCCTATTCCACAATGGGTACCATTTTTTGCCTTGGTCCCCCCTGTTGTTGTTTTTTTCGAACAGTGCAATATTTTTTGTATTTAGCAAAATGGTACGCAAGCATCTTGTTGAATTATCTCAAAAAGTTTTTCGAACAAATTAGAAAGATATATGAATGATGCGTTGCATTTGTTTTGAATAAAAAAAAATGGTGAAAAACAACAGGGGGACCAAGGCGAAAAATGGTACCCATTGTGGAATAGGGCCCTCAATTACTCTAACATCTATTCGTGAACACGCTGGGGGAAAGTGTGTTCACCATGCAAAATACTTTAACTCTAACTCCGGATCTCTAACCGAGCCAATTTGGTAAGCTTCTGGTGGCTTTTTACATAGTGTCGACATTTTCACATGAGTTCAGATCAAAAAATTTATTTATTAAAAAAAACTCGATTGAAATAATATAAAAATTCATCAAAATTCGAATATCAAAAAATGGAGAAATATTTTAGACCTATTCTAAAATGTCCTTTCTTTGTTATTGTCCTTTTTTTAAATTGCATTTAAATATGTGACTAAAAGACCGTGGTTTTTTGCGCGCAGCGGCATGTCCAAAAATTCAATTGGCGGGGGACAGTTCTGTTTACTCTTTTGGGTAATCATTTTTCTTGGGGCAAATATACTTTTTTGGGGCAAATTTTTATTTTGACTGATTTTTTAAATTTTTCCCATCTTATTTCAAAAGTGCTAACACCATTATGTAGCACTGCGATTTCAGTTTCTATGGAGGTATCAGTTGTTGCAACATCTTTGCAAAATGTAGCACAAAAAGATAAAAGTATGAAGGAAGTCAGAAAAATAATTTGGTTCATAGTTTTCTCTTTCAGTGCTACATTTTGCAAAGATGTTGCAACAACTGATACCTCAACAGAAACTAGAATTGCAGTGCTACCTGGTGGTGTTATCATTAAAAAAAAGATGAGAAAATTTAATAAAATCAGTCAAAATAAAAATTTGTCCAAAAAAAAAGTAAAATTTGTCCCAAAAAAGTATATTTGTCCCGAGAAAAATGATTACCCTACTTCGAGTCGTACGAAATGACTCTAAAGAGTACAGCTCTAGGCAAAAGAGAACAGTCGCCGCCAATTCAACTTTTTGCACACGCCGCTTCGTCCAAAAACCATGATCCTTTAACAAATATGAAGTTGGTAGTCAACCTTCAAACTTTGACGTACCTGTATGCTAATCCTTCCAGGCGATGGAGAATGCTCAATGTTTACAGGTGTTCCCACTGACCGACCTATTCCATTGCCTTTTGTATCCATGTCCAGATGGTCAATATGATTTAGTCCAACTTGTCTAAAAGAAATTTGAATATGTCACAGATTAATAACTTCACCAAAAAAATTCACGAGTACAAATACAAAAAATACCAACAAGGATTGCTTTACATTCCACAAAAAGCACGCGGGAAGAGAATGGGGGGCCATTCGAATTTATTGATGTTTTGATTGCCACTTTTGTCTTGAGTGGAAATTTTTTGTACACGGTAGAGCGGAGAGATTATAAGAAAATTTTCTTGATTTATTTCATTTTATTGTTTATGTAAAACAAAAAGATCAAATTGAATTTTTTATCTAAACAATATAATATCAAACAGCACAGCACATAACATAGAAAAAGACCGGAACTGCTCCTAAATACTTTTTTTACATAGCTTTTATATATTCTTATATATTTTCTTTGACTTTAGTTCCACAGCAAATTACTATAGCTGTGTGTTGAACTTTATAAACTACAGTACAGTGCCAATATAACAGCACCCTTGGGGACCGGGGCTAGGGGAGACTTGTCGAAAACGAAATTTGTCAAAAACAAAATTTGGCAAGATGAAATTGGTTGCTGAACAAAATTGGTTTTGGGCGTTTTTGATTCAGGCAAGGTAGTGTGTACTCATGCCCTCAACAGCTGGGTTAAACTTGCCAAGTATCGTTTTGTCACAAACTGTATTTGAAAAAATTTCGTTTTCGACAAGTCACCCCTAGTCAAGACCGGTTGAAGGTACCGTTGTAGCGAGGGTACCGAAAATAACTTTTTTTGACTACACAATGGCGTTCATTATACGGCCATCAAGCTATCAAACTCCATTGAACAATGTCCGAAATGTAGACGTTCAGGGGCTTGAATGAAGTAAATTTTCTTTTTCTGTTCAAACCGCTACACTTTTACATTTCTAAATTTATCGAATAAAGTGGGCTACACGATAATTCAAAAAACTTCAAAAATTAAAAAATTAACAAATTCAAAAATAAAAATTGCAAATTTCACATTAGCTAGCATTTTTCACAAATTAGCGGGCAAAATTAAATACCACTTTTTTTTTTAAATTCAAGATTTGAATAATTGTTGTCTTGAGCAGAATTTGAAATTTCACGGCAACTTCTTATGTTTAAGGGCTGTTTTTTAAGCAAATCGACTATGCCGAACACGAATTCGGTGTTAAAAACTCAGATTGTTGCAAGTATTTTTTTTAATACAGGTTTTTTAGCGAAATAAAAGTTAACAAATTCAAAAAATATTTTGAATTTTTGTGAGAGTCTTTGTAATCACTGCAAAAGCATGTTTTTTATTAAACTTCAAGACACTTTCTGGAGCAGTTTTTTCGTTCTGTCGAATGTTATACATTGATTATTAAAAACATGACTTTATCACTTGTTTTGTATATTCAAGTATCAACAAATTTTCGAAAAACGACACAATTTTTTTGAACTAAAATTTCTAATATTTGATTGCTTTAAATACCTTGATGATATTTCATTAGAAAGCCCGTGATCTGCTCTATCTTTCAAATTTTAAATCACTAAAATCGATATTAAAAATTGACGAGCTCTGTTTTTTTGAAGTTGCATAAGCAAAAATATTGACTTGGCTGTATCTTAGGGACAGCTAACCCGCAAATAATGACTTTTTAAAAGTTTTGTTTCACTATCGTGTTCACCGTGAAATTGTACACCAAGATGTGCTCTTAGAACAATCAGGAATTCCAGTGTTAAAACTAAAGTTGTTGGCGGTCGGTTAATTTAGCCCTACCCGGTTTTCGGTTCCGGTTTTCTTAATTTTCAGCTCAGATATTCAGAAATTGAATTTGACACTTTATTGACACGAGCAAACAATTGCAGACAAATTAACGAATCACTTAATCAGAAATTTCTGTACATTCGACATTTGATTCGTCCTCTTTGGTTTCTTCTTCGTCAGGAACAGTTTATGGAGCCAGCTTCACCTTGTTTAGATTGGCGTTGATCAAAATGAGCATCTCTACAGTAGCATCCTGAAACACTTTTACTTTGCAAAATCATATTGAATAAGTAAAGCTTACTACCTATTTCTAAGCGTATTTGAGTTGAGAAGGCCTGCGATAGAGAAAGTTCGCTCATTGCTCACAGAGGTTGCTGGTACACAAAGGAGAATTTTTGCACCCTTGGCAATCAATGGAAAGCGTGCTTTGCTTTTGGTCCATCAGACGAAAATATCATCATTTCTCTCAAGCCGATCGCTGTTGTGACGATAGTGACTGAGCTGTGCCTTAAAATGATAATGAAACTAATGATTAAAAAGAAAGGTTTCACCTTGATTGTCGCCTTCAGTTCACACTGAGCACTGGAATCGATAGTGTGAACAACCTTCTTTTTACTTTCCCAAATGTCATCTATAAAAATATCAATCATTTAAAACTCATAAAATAACATCTAAATAAGTGCTACTCACGAACGTCCCTGCTGTTTCTATCGTTAAGGAAGTCGGTTTCGGTCTGTTCTTCTCCATTACCAATAGCATCCGCCACAGATTCCACTTCCTGAGCTAAATGTAAACAAGAGTCTTCGCAAGCGGCATTTCTGTAAAAAACACATGTTAGTACAGCCAAAAATTAATATAAGAACACTCAAGGAAACACTTCCTATAACACTTCCGTTTTTTATCCAGTGCTTGTTCATAGGGCAATTTTATGCATTGCATAAACCGGTAAAACCGGTTTTCGGTTAACCGGGATTTTTCGTACCCGGTTTTCGGTTTCGGTTAATTTGCCAAAAATCGTTCCGGTTCGGTTAACCCACCGCCAACAACCCTAGTTAAATCCATTAAAGATTCGAAAAAATAAGACCAAAATGTCTTTGAAACAGATCACTTTATTTAAATCAGACTTTACACAAATGTTTATTATTGTAACGATTTACTATTGGTTTTTTTCGCACCACAATTTTGTCAAAAAGGATAGGGAAGTCGAAATTATTCCACGATCTTCTTCTCAGCACCCAATCGGCCTCATTGTACTTCATTTTAAGTAAATCATCCTGGCTATCTTTCAAAAACATGGACTCAATAACTTCATTTGTCACATAATTTTTAGCAGTTTAGTTGATTTTGCAAGCAGGTACATTGATGTCTTGTACAATCTCGTATTGACAGGTCTTGTTTTGGTGTTCAAAGTTCTGAAACGCTTTCACTAAATATGTTTAAAAAATTAAGTTCACCAACCTCAAATATAGTCTCTACAATCATATCCAATGACTCCACAAACCGGTAATAATTAGTTCTGTAAAGCTTTGGCTCTACCTGGCTCCCAAACTTGTTGAATTCGAACCAAATAAACATGTTTTGCAAAGAAAGATGGTATGAAGTATCATACTCGATACTAACCTCGAACTGTACAGCTCCGGAGTGGAAGACTTCAAAAGTTATCCTATTGCTGTAATATAAAGTGAAACAAAACTGTGGCGACTGCAATTGCAGAACAAGTTCACTAAATTGTTTTCGCGTACAAAATAAATGTGGGAAATCAATGGGACATCTATAAATTAGTGACAAATACTTATTCTAGAAGAAATATTTTCAAAAAATTAACAATTACTAAAAATAAGGTAATAACAAGGTTTTAACTACTTTCTACTTCAACCCTACTATTCTTTAGTATTTTGTTATCTTAAAAAAACAACCGAAGTGTCATTTTATTAAGAAATTTAACACGCGAATGGCGGTTTGTACCAAACTATGCGTTTTGTGTAGAATTCGACGTTGAACACGATGGCTGAAAAAAATGCGCAAACAAGACAGCTTCGAACGGGTAAAACAGCTTCTGAAGTTGTATCACGAACTTTTTCAACACTTTTGGCACTACTGAAGAATCCGTTCCCATTTTTGCCTTGGTCCCCCCTGTTGTTTTTTGACAAAATAAATGAAACAGCAAAGCAAGCAAACACAAAATCTTCAAAATGTTTGGAGACTAATAATTTTTGAAACTATTTTTTTCAAACACTGAAAAACAGAAGGGGCGACCAAGGCAAAAAATGGGAACGGATTCTCCAGTAGCACCACACTTATTTCACCTTTAGCAAATTTTCGATTCTGGCACCGAATTCGTGCTCGGCGTAGTCGGTTTACTTCTAGAACTGCTTTTAAAATATTAAAATACAAAAGGCATAAGCGCCTATCCGCGCCTTCATCGTGTTTTTTACGAAACCACTCATGGGATTTTTCCATAAATGCACCGATTTTCAACTTCAACCGTCGAAATTTCAAATTTTTTCACAGCGATTTCCATTGAGTACAAACTCGCTTAATAACATAATTCTCAGAAAAAAGTTTTAACTGGTGCAACGGGACCACTTGACGGGACCACCCATCTACACGTGCCAAATCCTCTATCAATATATTTAAAATAATTTTAAATTCCGTTCAAGACAATAAACATTTAAATAGTGAGCATCTTGTTTTTTTCAATCAAATGTTTATTGTTTTGAATAGAATTTAAAAGTTGACAGTGACATAATATATATTAAAAGCAGTTATGAAAGTAAACCGGCAGCTCTAAGCACGAATTCGGTGTCAGAATCAAAAATTTGCTAAAAGGTTGAAGAAGTTTGTGATACAACTTCAGAAGCTGTTTTATCCGTTCGAAGCTGTCCTGTTTACGATTTTTTTCAGCCATCGTGTTCAGCGTCGAATTCCACACAAAATGCATAGTTTGGTACACACAGCCATTCGCGTGTTAAGAGCTTTTGAAGGTGTATTAGATGATATATGATATTTTTGAAAAATATTCAATTTTTGTGTCAAAAAAAACAATTTTCCTTAGATTTTTATTAAGCTTTTTAATTAACACTTATATATTTTTAACCTTAATTTCGTCCATGTCCATATATTTTTTGTAAATATATATGTGGAGGAAAGCAGCATTTTGCTTCTCCTATAGCAAAAGCACGTCTTCCATGCTCTTGAATTCTCGTCGCAATTGACTATATTTGGAAAGATAATAGTGGTTGGGTTAATTACTAGGTTTTGAGCCTGACATACTGGTTTGTCGACCAGCACAGCATAGATTGCACGAATTGGGTACTTTTTTAATGACGTCTTGACAATAGTATTTAAGTTTTTGCCGACTAGCTGAAGACAATCCAAGTCATTTATACTAGAAAAAAGATAAACGTCAGCCAAATGTCAATCATCAATATCAGAATTTTTAAATTCCTTCAAAAAATACCCTTAACAGTAGAAGACTAATCACCCTTTTTGATGGTTTTTCCCCTTTTCCATTTCAATTTAAGGGCCTTTTTTGAAGGGATTTCGAAATTCTGATATTGAGGATGCTAATCCAACTTTTAATTCTGCACAAGTACGGCTATTTACGGCCCGATTGGTATTGTAGTATTTTGCTACACTGAACTTTGTCTTTCAAATGCGGGCGCCCGAGAGGGCACCAGTCCGCTTGTGGGTAAATAATCGGGTATATAAAATTCGGGTATTTATAATAAAAAAATTGCATGTATGTCGAACTCGCACGGGACATTGGGCTAACAACCCTGTGATTCTGATGCCGGAATCGTGCTCAGCGTAGTCGATTCACTAAAGAAACTACTCCTAAAACAATAACTCGCAGTAAAATTTTGAATTCCTTGCGAGACAACAACCATTTGAATTCAAACTGTTTCAAATTCTCGGATTTCCTTGAGCGTTTTTTTATGTAAACGGGCGTCTTTTCACGAAAAAATACTCAATTTTTAGCCTCTTCATAATGGAGCTGGAGCTATTTAAATTCCAAGGAGGAAATATTTTAACGACAAGGAGTATTTTTTTATAGATACCCGACATTTGGGCATTCACCCGGGTAAATACCGCATTTCTTCTAATAAGCGGGCAGTCTCCAATAGTCGGGCAGTCTCTAATAAACGGGCACCCTCGGAGGTGATTGGAAAATAAACGGGCATGCTCGCTTATTAGAAGAAATACGGTATCCGAAAAATAAATACCCGAGTATTTAAGCAACCCCACTTTTATCCAAAAAAGTACTTAGCTCGTTCACAAGCAACTTTCATCCCACACAGAACTTGCCTGACTACGGCTAATAGCAAAGATGCAGAGTAACCAAGAGACACACAACGCTAAAGAAATCAACCAGTTGTTCCGTCTTCTTTTCTTTTTTTCTTGCTGGATCTCCATATATGGTGTTGTGCATGAGTAAAATTTTTTACTCATTTCTGAGAAAAAAATCAAGATGTAGTTGAGTTGTTCATGTAGGAAAATTTGATGTTGCGATAAAAATCTTTTACTTCTACGTCATTTTTTCTTTATCAGTTTAAAATATGACTCATTGTACCAAAGGGTTACACAAAAAAAAATTGCTAATTCGTGCCGATGATGATTTTTAGCCAGTTTTTTTTTTAATTTTAACTATTATTCTAGGACAGTGTCCATACATAAAATATTTCCTCTAATAGAGCCCACCCCTTGTTTTTTAGAGTTAAGGGCCATGTTTGATTTATGATTTCAAGATTTTTGGTCATCCAAAATTATTAGAGGATAGTAGAGGAAATACGGTAGTATATAGTTGAATCAGAGCTGTAGCTTTTATTTTTTTAGGGTTGTTACACAGTTAACTCGAATTTTCAAAAATTTTTGACCTTTTTTTGATGTTTTATGTGTATTTTCTTACAAAATTTTGAGTGACCCGCAATTAAAAGCTTATTTCAGTGGCTACACAGTGGTATGAAAATTTCTTCATTCAGTTCACAATAATTGATCTATTTTTATAAAAACAATTTCCAGTCAGACAACTCGATTTTGAGTTGTACAACTCGAAACTGTTTTTATCAAAATAGATCAATTTTTGTGAACTGAATGAAGAAATTTTTATACCACTGTGTAGCCAGTGACCTAGGCTTTTAGTTGCGGGGTCACATAGTCACCTAAAAACATCAAAAAAGGTCAAATATTTTGAAAATTCAAGTTAACTATGTAACAACCCCATTTTTTTTCATTTAGAACACTGATTTTTTCGTAGTTTATAATAATTTTATGGTTGTCAAAATAGTCAAAGTCGGTAAAAAAGACAATTTAGTCAAAAGCGTCAAAACATTAGTCAAAAAGTTAAGTCAAAATTTTCGACAATTATATAACAATTATACAATTATATTAGATTCATTTAAAAAAAAAAAAGTCATAAGTTGAAAGTCGGCTGAAAAATCTTGGCCCTATTCCACAATGGGTACCATTTTTTGCCTCGGTCTCCCCTGTTGTTGTTTTTTTCGAACAGTATAATATTTTTTGTGCTATTTTATGATTTAGCGAAATGGTACGCAAGCATCTTGTTGAATTATCTCAAAAACTTTTTCGAACAAATTAGAAAGATATATGAATGATGCGTTGCATTTGTTTTGAATAAAAAATTTGAATAAAAACAACAGGGGGACCAAGGCGAAAAATGGTACCCATTGTGGAATAGGGCCAAAATCTTTGAAACATCTTGCATTTTCACCACTTGTCATTTGCAGATGGCTTCCGTGCCACTTATGTCAGATCAAGATATCGAGCTGGGTGCTCTACCCAGTTACGAAGAAGCTCTGCAAGGCAAGAATGGTGCGTCCAAAGCTACTGAAACTAGCACAAATAACTCCAGAACTCCTGGAAAACAACAGAAGAAAATAGGAGGATTGTTTGGCAACCACTTTGACGATGTAGCTGATTCTAGTGCGGTCGCTTTTGCACAAGTTTCCATACGACTAGGTGAGATTGTTAAAATCTTTTTTGCTTTTTTAAATTTAATAATCTTTTTTAGCGTTTCTACGCAAAGTACTTGGAATTTTGTCGTTCCAATTTGTGGTCACCGTTGTTTTTTCTACTGTATGAAATTTTTTGAGAGTTAAAAAAGTTGTGATGGAAATTATTTGTAGGTTTTATATATGACACCTGGAGTGAAAGGATTTGTTCAAGAACAGTGAGTTTTTTTCAATAATAAATGGACAAAACTGTTATCGATTACTTACTCCGAGGGTACTCAACAAATTTGTGTTTCAAAATAATCATTATTTTGAATTTCCCCTGGCATTCGCCTTTTAAAATATTCCCATCGGCGACGAGCATGCCTTTTTAAAGGTCTGAAAATTCGAGATCTACTAAAAAATTTCATGATTTGGGGCTGTAAAATAAGTGGAGCTCTCAGAAGAAATACGGTATGTTGGTAAACTGAATCGATGTATTGAACAGAATAACTGGCGCTACTTGCATATAATCGCCCCCAAATCAAATTTTTTTAAAGTGTTCCCAAACACACTATATCGACCTAAAATGATCTCAGAAGCTCAAAAAGACATTATTTTTAGCTCTAATATTATAAAAAAATAAAGTTTTACCCTTTTTAACCATTTTTAAAGGGATTTAAAGCTGTAATGGGTGAAAAGAGAGGCCACTTTTGTGCAAAAAGGAAGATGTTGAACACAGTTTTGTTAACTGGTGCCTACCGCATAAAGAAACTCTGGTATGCATGCTTTTAATGCATCCAGAGTCAGTTTCGAATGATTTGTGTCTAAGGTATGTGGGTGTGCGCATCTCAACCCCAAGCAACTCTAAGCCACTTTCGAATGTGCAGGGGGCTTGAGAGTTTGAGATGCGTGCACTCCCTTACCTTAAACATGATTCCGAGCAAGACTCATGATTAAAAATGCATTAAAAGCCTCTTCTTGCCAAGTGCCATGTTCAAAAACATGGTAAAACAGTCAAATAGTCGAAATTTCCAAACTTTATAGACAAAAAAGTTGGGAAAAGTTGATTTGGGAGGGGGGTACCATATTTACTCTACTAATAACCCTCCCTCCCACTTATTCAAAATCGTGTTTTTTGCATCGTGTTTTGACTAACTTTTTGGAGTCTTCTCACGGGTAAGTTACTACTCATTTTTAGGTCACCTCACTGGCTACAAAATGAGTAGTAACTTGACTGTGAGAAAACTCTTCAAAATATAGGTCAAAAACGCAATGCCACAAACACGATTTTGAATCAGGGGGGGGGGCTAGTATTAGAGTAAATATGGTACAGTCGACGCTCTACATAAGATACTCCAAGGGGACCGGCCTAAGAGGTATTTTATGTAGAGCGTATCTTATGAGGAACGTATCTTATGAAGAGTGTATTCAGCGAAATTTTTGGAAAAGGGTATCTTATAAAGAGTTTTCTTCATGCAGAGCATATTTAGCTAAATTTTTTCAAAGTGCATCTTATAAGGATAAGGTGCATAATGATAAAATCATAAACGTATCTTTATGCGGAAACAAAACATAACAAAAATTCATCGAACATTTGGACGAAAGAAATTCGTAATTGGGTTTTGCTTCATTTTCTTAAGACACTCTTTGGCCAAAAAATCACCCAATTCATCACACTTTCTGAGCATTGCGAGGCCTCGTGTGTTTCTATATAGCGCTGGAAGACTTTGAAAGCATTCAGAGCAAGTCTGGCGGTGACCGGCTGTTCTTCTTCGACAATTTCCACTTCCATTTCCTCTTCCAGATCTGGCACTTCCGCTTCAACGTTGGCTCCAGCGATTTCCTCCAGCGTCAGCGGTTCGTTGGTAGCCAGATTGTTGTCGGCAAACAAAAAGATTGGTTTTCCTTAGATTTGTAGTAGCAATAATAAGGCGCGAATTTGAAATTGGTTTAAAAATTCTTCTTTTCTTCAAGTAATTTGATAAAAGTATCTTATGAAGAGCGGTATTTAAAGGCTCGTGACTGTCTCAGGGATATCTTATATGGAGCGTAGGTTATGAAGAGCGTATCTTATGAAGAATGTTGATTTGCCTTATTTAGTCCAAGACCAACCAAATAGTTTCAAAGCGTATCTTATATAGAGCGTATCTTATGTAGAGGGCATCTTATATAGAGCGTCGACTGTATATGCAAATAACGCACAACAACTAACTCTTTAACGCACCCCTGAGAATCTGTGACGACGAGATCATTTTTTGATAAGGGGCAAAATTTAAAAAAAATACACAAGAGACCGCATTTGTGCCCCAAAATAACCATAGAGTATGTATTCTCTAAGCCAAAAGAGGCAAAATGCGAGCCAAAAAACGCAACTAATTTTTTTTCGGGTGGAAACGGGAGTCACGTTTCTGCCAAATGATGGTCTAGGACATTGGCCCTACCGGAATATCTCGTCTGTTCCCGTGTTAATGTTATTTTTACTATCCACAACTGTTACTTACATGTCAATGCCATCGAGCGCGAACATTCCTTCTTTTTTTAAAATTAAGCAAGTTGTAAGGCTCTGCTGACTCAGAGTCTAAACGCTTTATCTATGACCAGGACTTTGTAAGACCATTTTGATGTCGTATTTTAATTCATGTACGCGCAATGCAGTGTGTGTGTTTACAAAGCTCTATTTGTATAAAGTATCCAGACAAGTCTACCTGCTTATATTTAGTGTTGAGTGTAGTTTGTATTTGCTCCTCGGAGCCTGGCTTTATTATTCCCAACTATCCCACCACATTCCTAACCCCTTGCTTCCAGCTAGTTGGTATTGGCCTTTATCTGATTGTATTTGTGTATTGTGGGTGAACCATCTTCCGCTGTGTCGGAAGATGGATGCCCTTTAGAAGTTGCAGCTAGCTGTTTGTAAGATCACTTGTATTGTGCGGTGCTGTCCTATCTTAATCTATTTGCCGGCTCCCTTTTAGTTAAATGTCTCTATCCCACTAGCTGTACTTGTGCTCCACATAAAGGGCAAAAAGGTCCACTGATCCTCATCCCTCAGTCTGATCAGCTTTGGGGTCCGGTCTCAACGTTTTACTTTAGCTATTCTTAAAGTGTCTATGTTTGTTTAATCCAAACCATTTAGAGAGCATGAAAATAATTTATTACGTTTTTATTCATTTTAAGTAAATCGAAACTTTCCATTAAGTAGACTTAGTATCACTCAACAAATAATCTTCTACAATAGCTGAAAACTGATCGGAACTTAAGTGACCATTTGAAGAAATGTCAAGTTCGTGAAACACATATTCTGCTAATTCCTGTGAAAATCCGCCAATTTCTTTCGCTACGTACTAAAAGTGTTTAAATTGAATTTAGCCACTAGCCTATATACTAAATTAATCACATACTATAAATTCACTCTCAGTGATAAGACCATTACTATCTTGGTCGAAAACTTCGAAGCATTGCCTTGCCACCTCTTCATTTGTAGCTTTAGCTACTCGGTTTTGAGATTTTTTCATACAATGGCAAAACTCTTCAAAGTCTATCTCGCCGTTGCCATCTTCATCAACCTGTTTAGTTATTAATTTTATGTGATTTATTAGGTTTCGCAAAAGTTTCTTTCGTTTTTTTGCAAAATAAATGTTTGTAACATTGTGTTTTTTATATGGACTTTCAACAATTTTTCGCAAGTTGACCTCTCATTTTGTAGCTAAGAATCTTGGCCACAAAATTACTTGTCAACTTTTTTAAAAAATTCATCGCTTTCGCGACGACCTAATATTATCGAAATCGAAATTTTTCAGATTTTTTTCATGTTACCCAAGCCTACTTGACTAGATGGCGTTAATCAGGATTGAAAACCACAAAATGCGAAATCTATCAGAAAATTTGGTAATCGAAAGCTCATATGCATTATGTATTTCATATGCTTTACAAAAAAAAATATTAGACTGCAGCAGGGATGGGAATTGTACTTTTTAAAAATATTTGTACTTTTTTAAGGGATCCCAACCATTTTTTTTATTTTTGAAGATTTATGTCAAAATCTTTTTTTTACTTCAAAATGGCAATAATCACTTGATAAAATGACTTCTGTGATGTAATTTTTGTAAAATGTACTTTTTTGTAAATTTTCATTCTCATCCCTGGACTACAGTGATTAAATTGTAGTCAAAACCTCTCTGATCAGCCCATCAATTTCTTCTTCGCTAGCTTGTAGACCAATACTGATCATAGCTTCTTTTAGTTCAACATTGCCTAGGGCTCCAGATCCATCTGTATCAAACATTTGAAACATTTGCTGATAGTCCTAATAGTAGTCGTTTATAACTCCTCACTAAAGTTCATAATTCCCTACTCTCAATTCTTCTTTAGTATACAATTTCTGCAGCTTTTCATGTGTCTGATTTACTGAGTTATTTTCTGGACCTCCAGAAGCTTGGAGATGGGAGAAAAGTGTGCGGATTCCATAACTACTGCTAGCTCGGCTTTCCGTATCATTTCCACTTCCGATTTCGTCTCCATGGAATATAGCCTTTTCCAAAGCGCCTGCTCCAACACTACCTAGAGATGGTGAAGGTCTGTGAGTAGATGTGTTAGTACCAATTCGGGTCCTTCTGAGCTTTTGGAGTGACAGACGCGGCTTTTCTAAAAATGTTTTTTTTTAATTTTCCCGCAAAAACTTTTCCGTTTTTCATAAAAAATTAAAAAATGGGTAAAACAAGAGAAGTTATTAATCTCAATTTTTGGAAAAAAATCGCAAAAAAAGACGGGTTAATATTTTACAAAATTTATGCCTACCTCTTATTAAAAATTGATCAAGACTAGACATTTAGCAGCAAAATTAGTATATTTCGGATTTCAATTAATTTTTACACACTAATTAAAAAGCCTTTTCTTACCAACCAGCATTGAGGCTTCTGAGCTGGTTGCGTGAAAAGCTGGAAAACAACCATTTTCCTGACATATTTCTGTTGACAAAGACTTTAGGAAAAATAATAAAAAGTGTAAAAGGGGAAACAAAACACGGCTCTTTGCCAATACTCTTTAGTTAGTAATTTGATTTTTAAAAGCTCATTGAGCAAGTAATTTTTACACTTAAATTTTTTTAAGAAGAAAAAGTTTTCAGGTGCTCATGTTAATTAAAATCGTAATAATAAACACAAAAAGTTGAAAAAAAATTATTTTAAGTAGTAAAAGATTTGCAAATTGTAGAAAATTTTGAGCTTACACATTTTTGTTAAAACACTTGCCTTGTCTTTTGTTGTCGGTGTCCACAGCATTTGGTCTTGAACTATGGTTTCCTAGTTCTATAGCTAGGGATGAGCTGCTTGAATTAGACCTCTGTTTAGTCACTCCAACATGGCCATTGACCCCTTTGTTTCTTAACATGTTGTTAGCTGAGGTCCATGCAAATGCAGGAGGTTTGACGAAACCTTCTTTATTCACAATTTTTTCTACGCTTGTGGATGTGTCTTGTGGTGACACAGGTCCTTTACTACTATTCTGAGGCAAAACGAAAATGCTAGGGTAGGTGGATTGACTGATGGTAGAGGTGCCAAGTTCTCTTAGTTCATCACCTTTTTCATCTTCGGGAGTAGAGCTAGTCACCATTGTAAATCCTAGAATAAAAAAACAAGTTTCTGCACTAAAAATATCATAGCAGATTTATTTTTACTGAAATCTTATTTTTCCTTGAATAAAATCATGGATGCTGACTTTTGTTTTAGGACATTAACCAGGATTAGGAAAAAAACTTCTTTGCACTTTTATCGGCTCTTGTTTATGTATCATACCAAAATGTAGCCCAGATTCCAGCTACATTTTGGCATAGAACATGAGCGGGACCAAAACCAAAAAATGCATCAAAAGGCGAAGAATAAATTTAAAAGTTCCCGATTTCGGGGACGGCTTTTAATAGAGGAAATATGGTACTTCATTTCTAACCGTGAGCTAAAAAATTCAAAATTTTGATAAATGAATTCGGGCAAAAGGTGACTCTATATCAGGGATGTGATCTGTCCTTATTAATAAGATTTGTCCTTATTTTGGGACTCCAAATCTTATTTATTTTCAAGATTTTATGTCAAAATCTTATTTTTAGGCACAAAAATGGCAATAAGCACTGGATAAAATATGATATTTCGCCAAAAATACCCTAAAATGTCCTTATTTTGAGCAAATGTCCTTATTTTCAAAATTTTGAGATCTCATCCGTGGTTAATATGCAAAAAAAGGAAAAATGAAATAAAATTTTTACAAATTTTCGGACAGTCAGTCAAAAAAAGAAGCTTTAAAATTTCCCAACTAATACTATCTCTAAAAATCAAAGTCATTTATACTAAAATAGATCTAATTAAGATTGCAAAACTTAATGTATATTTCCTCTCTCTACCAAAAAGCTTTTAAGAAAATGCTTAATAAGCACTTTTACCAGCTTAACGACTTCAAAAAAATTTGGACATCAAAAAATAAATGTTTCTTAATCAGAAAATGTTCTTCTCGACTCAAAAAACAATGACACAGAATAAAAATAACCCTATCAATAATTTTTTAGAGCATGGATTGTGCTCGTCTCTATGTTTGGATCCATTGGCGTCCTACTAGCAATGTTTGTGCATGCCCACACAGTCCCTCTAAACTACTTTTTGCTGGGCATTTGGACAATTCTTCAAGCAATTACCATTGGATCTATAGGTTTTTAGGGTTTGTTCAGAGCTTAGTGAAAAATGCTGAGTTTTTAGTAACATTCTACGACGTTGAAGTGGTCATTCAAGCATTCCTGTTGACTAGTGTTGTGGTCGTTGGACTCTTTTTCTATACACTGCAGTCCAAAAGAGACTTCCAAAAGCATTACGCTGCTATTTTCACCATCTCTATCATTTTCTTAGCGGCTACTGTCATCCAGGTGAAATTTTCAATTTTTTTTTATTAATTTGCTGATTTTAACAAAAATAATATGTTCAATAAGTTCCCAAAAATTTTTTTGCTGCAAATACAGTGTGCACCAAAAAAAACAATACAACTTAAAAATTGAGTAGTTAGGCCTATGACCAGACGGTTCGCTAATCTTTAAGGCAAAAAAATGATCTCCCTAGAAATTTCCAGCTTCACATAGATTCTACGCAAAGGTCATTAGTAATAGGTAGAAATTATATTTTTTAAATTATACTCTAAAGTGATTTAGATGTTAGTTAAAAACAAAATATCAAAAAAAAAATTTTTTTTAACTCATATCATATACTTTTACTACAAATTTAGTTTTTTCTAAAAAAAAAATATTGTCGCAAACATAAAAAAGTAGATTTGTGGCAAAAAATAGTCACTAATTATATGTGGACACTTTTATAGTTTCCTCCCCCAATGCTCGGATTTTTTGAAAAGTGACCCAAAATCACTTCCCGAACACATTTTTTCTTCTCTACACGATAACGCATACAGAAACTTTGGTATGCATATGTTTTTATGCATCCAAAGTCACTTTCGAGTGATTTTTGTCTCAGGTATGTGGGTGTGCGCATCTCAACCCCAAGCCACCAAGCCCTCTGCGCCACCTTCGAAGGTGCAGGGGGCTTGAGAGTTATAGCTGCGCGCACTCACTCACCTTAGACATCATTCCGAGCAAGACTCTTGATTAAAAATGTACTTAGAGAGTCTTTTTGCACAGCTCCAACAAGAAAAATGTGGTAAATCACCCTAAAATGACTCCAAGATACCTTAAAATGACCCTTTATCCGTGAGGGGTGGGATGCAAAATCTTTCGACAAAATTCAAATTTTTTTAATCAAAAAGTGTTCAAAAATCTTTCTTTTGTCGTGTAGAGCAGAAAAAATGAGCTCGGGAAGTGATTTTGGGTCACTTTCCAAAAAATCCGAGTATGGGAGGGGAACTATAAAAGTACCTATAAGTGTTGTGCTTAGGTGATCCTGATGTCTTCCATGTTCAACTTCTTGATGAGTATGTTTGGAGCTATCCTGTTCTCCGTCTACCTAGTCTTTGACATTGATATGATCATGCACCACTACAGCGAAGAAGACTATATAATCGCCTGCATCTCCATTTACATGGATGTCATGGGTCTCTTCCTGAGAATTTTGCAAATTTTGAATGAGATAAACAGAAATTAAGATTTTTGCAAATGTTTGAAAACTTGACGATCAATAGCATAAAAACTGAGGAAGTTGATATTTTCTAAGCATCAATTTGATCTATGTGACCTGTTTGTGATGTTTTGTTTATTGCTTTATTTATCCGTTATCCCTGTGTCCTCTAATTTCTTTTTTTGCGTTCGGGTTTTCAAGGAGTTGTAAATTAGTTTGTCTATAATTTAATTGTTATTTAGAATAAAATGTCGCAGACTTTTCAAATTTAGTAAAAATAATAATAGAAATTTAAAACTTCCGAATAGGTCTCGTTTCAAATATTTGCAGAGCATTAGCCATGTAGGTATAGAATTAGGGTTGGCAAATTTAGTCTTAAAATGGCTTGCCGACTAGTTACTGGGTTTGTGAGCACTTTTTCGACAAGCAGTAAAATTTTCCTTTTTGGCATTTCAGAAATTTTTTTTGAACTATTATACGCAGAATGGCAAAATCTACAAAACAGTCAAAAAAATTTTGAAATGCTAAAAATGAAGATTTTACAGCCTGTTGAAAAAGTGCTCAGAAACCCAGCAACTAGTCGGCAAGTCGTTTTTAAAGAATATACCAAAAACTTTCTTGTGTGGTCTTTACGTTTACACATTTCATTTTCGACTGATGAAATCATTTCGGTGTTTGAAATTTATTTGAAAGATACTTATCCCGTTTACCACTTTCCGGTTGGTTGAGATAGCCCTGGTGGTTGGGGTGGGGGTCGAGGTACCATCCAGGGGGTTGGGGGTATTTGCCTGTTGATTGAGGTACTCACCTAAAATTGGGTATGCCAACTTAACTTCCCTGGACTGATAATGAATTTGGGAGTACGGGGGTAATACCCCTACCCCTACCCTTTACCCCCTTCATTAACCCGTGATCAATAGTTAGGTGGTAATCAATAGTTTCTACCCCCTATTACCCTTTATCCCTACGCCCTCGTTTTGGTAATCAGTACCAAGGGGTACGGGGTAAAGGGTAGGGTATAACCCCCTACCCTCTCGGTAATCAATAGTTCTACCCCCAACTATTGATTACCGACTCTGCCCTTTACCCCGGGGTACACTTTTAGACCTAAAATCACTACCCCTTACAGGGGGTGGTTAAAGATTCTATCCCCTCGGTCTTTTGTTATATTTCTCTGCATAAATCGACTACTTAGACCCAGTTTTTTGCCGGAAAGTTCAAAAATGCATCATTTTTTTATTATGTGAGGGCTTTCACATTTTTATTTTCATTTCATTGTTCGCTTGTCGTAAACTGCCATTTGTTGTACCTTGATTCTCGATGTTGTTTTTGCCGCAATTTATGAGTGCTTTTGATAGCTCCTACGTTTCGAATGGCTACTTTTATGCGAGTTCAAGTTCCGGAAAGAAGCGAGCGTCAAGAAGCGTTGAATCCATTGGAGGAATTAGATGACGCCGAGATCGTTCGTCGCTAAGTGATATCTGTCGCTCTGTTTAATGCCTATCTTACATGCTCTACATTTCAGATTTCAATCGCTGTCGAGGCCATGACGCAATTTTTTATGAGTCAGCTAAGTGAGGTGCAGAAGAGCGCCATACTGAAGCCAGTTGTTGAGCCTGCCATTCAAGTTGTGCCGGAAATCAAAGAAGAGATCACAATCCTGAGAAGCGATCCGTCTCCAAAGTCGATGGTTATCAAGAAAGAGCCGGAAGAATTCTCAGATGATGACGTTGATCTGCTTGGATTGGATATGTATGGGTACTCGTGAATTTTGTTTTGTTGGCTTTGTTGAATAAAGGAGAGAGTGTCGTAATTAATGTAGACATGATGATAGTTTTGTCGAATTGTTTCGCCTTGCTTTAACTTTTAAGTAGGAAATAGTTGTACCCTACATTAGACGGTGTTTTGTCGTGGATGGTTGTCATGGTTGTCAAGGACGATTAGCTTTGGTTTGGGTGAATTGTACAATGACTACCCTGATTTTACCCCCTTGGTAATCAATATTCCTACCCTTTACCCACTACCCCCATCTCGGTAATCAATAGTTCTACCCTTTACCCCCTACCCTTTACCCTTTACTAGGTAATCAATAGTGTGTATATTACCCTTTGCCCCTTAAGCCTTACGGTATTGATTACAGGTTAGTGGTGAGGGTAGAATTACCCCCTTATTCTCTACCCTCTACCCTTTAACTCGTAACCAATTTGACGGTAATCAATAGTGAGGGGGTAAAGGGTATGGGTATAACCCCCTAACCCCTAAATTGATTATCAGTCCTGGCCTACCTACCCGCTCCATTGGCATACCTACCTGCCCTCCTGGCACACCTAACCACCCTACATAACAACCTACTTAGATGGGATCAAGAAAAATTTTATGCTGCCACCAGGATTCAAACCTTACACTTAAAAAAAACATTTCTTGGTCTCCCAAGGCAATTCAAGCGGATAGAAGAGACTACTGAGAGCGGAGTAGTACCGTATTTCCTCTATTAACTCCCCTCCCCAAAAGTGGGATATTTCAATTTCATGGTATTGCCTATTGACCCATTTTTTAAATAGACTCTTGAGCATGTTATATACTAAAATGTAGACCACATTTCCAGCTACATTTTGGTATGTTACATGTCAAGATGTCTATTAAAAAAAAGTGGATTAATAGGCAATACCATAAAGTTGAAAAGTCAAATTATTTAGGGATCTACTCATAAGCAAGGACAGACAAATTTCATAAGGTCAGGCGAAATTTCAATTTTTGGTAATATCGGCGTTGCCCTCAAGCAACGCCCCCAAAATTTCACTCCATGGCCAACTTATCTACACTGATTCCCCTTCCACGGCCCACTAATCTGCATTGAGTCTCCTTAAGCTTCTCTGTGGCCTGTCAAACACATTGGCCAATTCACACACAAACTGACTTACTAGCCAGGCTATATGTAATTGGACAAAGAAAAACTGAATAGGTTTGTCTGCAACTATCGACAAGATAGAATAGATTACAGAGAAAAAAGTATTGTTGATAAGAGACTTGTAAAACTATGTAAATTTCGTAATATCTTAAATTACTACTTTCTCTCAGTAAGTTAATCGTGGCTCAAATTGAATTGCACCCTCAAAAGTTTGAATTTCGCCCTTTAATTTACTTTTTAGCCTCTGTTTCATACTACCAATTTTCTTTAAATATTTGTTACATTTTTTTCAAAATTTTTCGCATTACCGTCCATTACCTGGATCTTGGTTTTTTTTGAGCTTTCTAACTTTGGTGAATGATTTGAAGAATGTAGACATCATTAAAAAGAGATCGAGAGGTTTTTAGGCTTTCTTCTCTTTTCAAAACCTCTTGATCTCTATATTTTGCGAATCATTCTGCGAAGTTAGATGCGAAGCCAAGGGCTACATGATTTTTAAAAATTGTAACATAAATTCAAAAAAAATTGCAATATAAAATCATAGGGCAAAAAAGTAAATAAGAGGGCGAAATTCAGGTTTTTGAGGGCGCATTTTAGTTACAGCCGTTAATGATTTACCGTATTACTTCTAATAGCTCCCCCTGCTCTAATAAAGCCCCCCTCAACTTTGAGGACCTAAATCTCAGCACACAGTCAATATTTCGCAAAGCTGTTCATTGCCTTTTCTTAACTGCCGTAAGCTCTACCGATTCCGCTTTTCGATTTCAAATTTTCACCCAAAAATCTCAAGATTGATCTCAAATTTTTTCGATTTTTAGGCATCCAAAAATAACTCCCCCGGACGAGCTATAGGAAATACGGTACCTCAGCAACTCGTTAAATCTTGTTTTTTGGTGTTCTAGTCTATAATTCTAGTCTATAATGACGTAATAACTTGACCCATTCTTATTAATTTAAGTTCTAGATTAATTGATGTTTGCGAAAAAGTTGATTAAGTCAATAAAAAGGTCACAAGAAAATTTCAAAGGCATTATTATGGTTGCACCGAATTGCGTCTCACACAACTTCACTTCAACAAATTAGCTATTTGATTGGCCATAGCTCTAACATCTTTCATATATTCCATCAAATCCTTGTTTGGATCACTGATTTTGCCTGTCTCAAACACCGATCTGGGCAGTTTAATAGCCGGCCAAGTGTCGACCAAACGCATCTGCATAAGTTCAAATACCTGTTTCAACTGACCAGCTGATTTAGTGCCTCCACCTCCTCCATAGCTGACTACTGCAGCAGGTTTGTTGCCCCACTCCTGGAACAGATGGTCTAGCGCATTCTTTAGAGCCGCTGGATAGCCGTAGTTGTACTCTGGAGTGACAAATATGAAGCCATCTGCAGCTGCGATTTTTTGAGACCATTTCTTGGTGTGCTCCTGAGTGTATTTGCCAGTGGCCGGCACATGGGGTTCGTCGTTCATAGGCAGGTGCCATTCATTTAAATCGATGAGCTCGGTTTTAAATGAGCTCTCAGATGATGTTTGGTGCACAACCCAATTGGCAATTTGAGGCCCGACTCGTCCACTGCGCACGCTTCCCATGATTACTAGTATGTTTTTCATTGGTTTCCCAGCAAAATATAGAGTAGTAATAAATCTGTAAACTGTGATTTGGACAGAATGCATAAACATTATATGAGGAAAGTTGTAAACAACAACAATAAAAACAGTTTTAAAAATCTAAAAAACAAAGAATTCAAAAATTCTAAGAATGTGACCCGATAAATACAGGGGCTGGCATTTTAAATTATTTTATAAATTATGTTTAAACGATTCCTAAGTAATTTTGATAAGCGTAAAACGACAAAAAGTTTTTCTGACACTTCGCTACACAAAAAAAACCAATTAAAAAAAAATTTGATCAAAATTTGACTAAAATCTTGATTTGCCTTGATCCCCTAAGGCAAATAGTCAAATTTTGGTCAAAAATTTTTTTTCTTCTTAAAATCGGGTTTTCGTAAAGCAAAGTGTCAGAAAATAAATTTATTTATCGTTTTAAGCATATAAAAACTACTTAGGAATCGTTTAAACATGATTTACAAAATATTACAAAATGGGCCGGTATTGAAAAGACTTCTTTTTTGGTATCAGATACTACGTGTCTTGTAAACCAATATTTAGAGCTAAAATTAACCAAATTAAGATAAATGAGAAGCCTGTTTACAAGTTATATTCTGAATATTCCTAGAAGTAGGGTGATTATTTTTTCAACACATAAACTAGAGCTTAGGCTGACAACTACAACAAGACTCAAGAAGAAATCTGAGGAGTGAAAAAAGAAAGGAACACAGTAGAAAATTGAGTAATTGGAGCTTTTAAAAACTTTTGAAAGAAAAGAAAGGAAAACAACTTTTCGAACTCATTTTGATGAGATTAAACTTCCTTCAAATGTGCAAGTCTTACATAAATGTAATTTAAAAAACCAGTATTTATTTAGCACCATTTTTATCACATGTGCACTGACCAGAAAAGTTTATCAAGATTGAGGTTTCAAAAGTCAAGTTGTGTTAATTTGCTGCTTGTCTTTGTTTTAGGCGCTTCGAATGACTCGTTGAGAGTTGTGTTGGAAGCGGATTTGATAATTATTTTAGGCACTATCATATTATTGGTTATGCTCACTTTTTTGCTGATCTTGCGCAAACCTTCTTTCAATTTTTCCATTGAGCTAAAACAAAACTTTGACTTTTGCAAAAATACCTTCGTTTTTCAAAAATCTTACCTGTAATTATAGGGTGAAATATCGGGCAATATGTCAGCAGCAATCTGTGAGTCTCGGATCAATTGCTCTACAATCTCATGAATTTCCCTGCCTTTAGTTTCAGGCAAATTTACGGACAGGTACAGCAAAGCTAGAGTACTTGGCACAATAAACAGCGGTATAAAAGCCCAAACATCAATAAGTCTATACAGAGGTAGTGTGATGAAGGATAGGCCAAATATGACCATAGTGTTGGCTCCATACACCATTGATTGCACCTGAAATTACTCCATCAGCACAAAAATATTTCTAACTGAAAAACCAAAGATCGGAATCGTTGAGGCACCAGTTCCGAGGTTATAAATGCTGCGATTGGACCAACAGCGCAGCCATAAGTGATTCCATAAGCAATAAGGGCAGCCACACACCCATACTTCATTAAAGAATCTTCAAAATGGTAGGCCAAACGGTCGAACAAAATGTAGGTACACAAGCTGATCGTGTTAGCTATACCGCAGTAGATTAGCATAGGACGACGGCCAAATCTAGAATTTTTAACAGTTTTATTCTCTAAATGTTGTAGTCAAACGAGTAATATTACCTCTCAACAGCCCACATTCCCACAAGACTTGCTAGGAAATTGGCACTGATGAAGATAAATGAGGAAAACTGAAAAAAGTTGATATTTTCAGTTTTAGGTCAAGCATGCGGTTAAAAGTAGTTACTTGTGCTGTTTTGACGTCTAAATGGGCCTCCAGAAGCTCAGTAGAGTTGTAAATAATAGGCCAGATGCCGACTATTATCTAGAAAAATCCATGGATGTCAAAAGCGTTAAAAAAATTAAAAAGCGTTAAAATTTCTGGCGTTTTGTCAAGACCAGAAAGCGTTAAAAAGCGTTAAAAAAGCGATAAAATTTTTAATTTAATTTTTCAAGGTAAATAACTCTTCTTGGCACTTATTTACATCTTACACATACCCTCACTTATACTTGCTCTTTTTGAGGTTGAAATCAATTTGATTGCAAATATACACTCACAACGGTCACGTTTTGCATGGGTTCTGATAACGTACAGTCAACCATGAATAACACGCCACCCTTGGGACCAGGTTTTGGATCACGTTTTTTCAAGGTGACGTGTTATCTGAGTGTAGATTCCTTTACTTTTTCTTTTATATAACCAAACCGGGGCTTTCAAGATGAGGGATTATCGGGGTGATGTGTTATCCAGGTTAATTGTAGTCAGCCCCCATTATCCTTACTGTGGCTGACTTTTTTGGCCACATTTGATTGTGTCGTTTGGCCTATCATGTCATTACGGCCATCAAAATGTGACCATTGTGGACAGACCCTATCCTAATGGCATTAATCTAATGCATATGTATACAGAACATGGTGTTGTGGGTAATAAGAGACTTACTCCACCATTTTCATATCGCAAATGGCACTGACAGGGAAGTATTTGGAGTGGTGCACAAAGAACAGGCAAGATTAATAGTACAGTCAAACCTAGATTTTGTGACCTCCTAGGGACTGAATTGAGCGGTACCTTTATCGAAGGCCCGCTTACTCGATCCCATTCACGTAGAACTATTAACAAATTTGCCCAGGATAGACCAAAAACCGTTATTATTTTTCTTAGATTTCCCATCACCATGAATTTGTACCGATCCACTTCAACCTCCGTGCATATAGACTGCCTAACTTCAAAAGCAACACAGCCCAGAACAATTTTTATTATCTATTTTAACCAATAGAACAGTGAAACAAACCGAATAAACCATGCGAGGAAAATTTTTATGAAATTTCATACGATGAAGATTGGACAACTCTTTGGAAGCAGCATCCATCACGATTGCTTGCAGGGGTTCTGATAGAGCTTGGCGTTGATTCCACCTTCTTCCACTGCACAAAACCTGGACCGTCGTATATATCAGCATGAAAGTTAGACCAAGCAGACTTACTATCAACATACTCATTTCCACTTGACGGGCCAGCGCATTGAGCCAATCAACAACATGAGACAGTTCTTGAGAAATCACAATGATTTCCATAGCCGATTAAAGTCTCTCTCCTCTAAAAGCGCAAAGTAGGAATAACTATGAAATCTAGCAATGCTTACTGTGCCGCAATAAGGTCATTTTCAGTCTCGCTCCATTTGCTGCTCTGAAAACTTCGATAGCCAAGCCAGATTCCCACATTGCGAGTCTCTAAAAACGTTAAGGACAAAAAATAAGAAGATGAAAAAAACCACTTACCGTGTTTGTCAGATATGACGAAGTTGTAGAAGTATATACAGTCGAACCTTGATATAACGACACCCCGATATAACGACACCCTCGATATAACGACACCCTCGATATAACGACACCCTCGATATAACGACACCCTCGATATAACGACACCCTCGATATAACGACACCCTCGATATAACGACACCTCGATATAACGACACCCCGATATAACGACACCCTCGATATAACGACACCAAAAAATTGACCAATTTGGTCAGCTTTGACTAAAATCTAGTCAAATGAACCCTCGATATAACGACACCCTTAAGCCGGTCCCTTGGGGTGTCGTTATATCGAGGTTCGACTGTGTAGAATATACTTTAGGCTTGTTAGCTGTCTTGGAGTAGGAAGCATGACCACAACACTGTTTACTGATTGCGAGCACCTAAAATACGATAGATATGCTTAGTCATTACCAAAAATTGTGAAAAAGACATAAAATCGTAAGTATTATTAGTAGTGAGAGTTTTGTCTTTCCTCATTGTTATTTCTTGATCATCATGTTGAGCACTTGGCTCTCTCAAATGATTTTTTGTCTCAAATTTCGTGAATCATCCATCCACTTGGATTGAGTTTCTAATTTTCGATCGAATTTTTCGGACTCGAGTCTTTTTTTAAATTTCTCGAAATTTTTTTGGTATTTATATTTCTTGACTCAAGTTTGATTCATACTCGAGTCTAATTGCCTCAATAATGGTAAATACTGCAATAGTCATGGTTATGAGGAATCTAAATGTGGATAAAAGAAATTTGTAATGGAACCAGATTTTAGAGTCAAACTTTTACGGTAGTATTAGAGATATTTTGTTTGTCTGTCGACAATTGATGTTTTGAGTTTGCTTGATACGTTTTTGTTTGCTTTTTTGATCAATTTTTTTTTAAATTGAAGCTTGGAATCTCAGGAGTCGAATGATGGTTTTAGATTTTGGTTTTGAAATTTTTTTTGGTTTCAATTTTTGGGTTATAAATAGCAAATTGTGGTTTTTTTTCTTCAAGAGTCAAAATCTCGGAGCTAAGTGGGTTTTACGGCCAGGGCGGGATGTCCATTTTGTAGGCCTGAATCTTAGTTTTCGTTAAAAAAACAAAAATGACGACTTTAAACAGGCGATGTGTACTCGAGTATGGAGATGGTCATTTAAAGGGAATTCGGATTTGGGCCTTCTTTTGAATTTTTGTTTTTTGTCTCGAGAGGAAAGTTTTTATATACAATTTACGAGCTGTTTTTTGTTGCTTAATTTATTTTTTGTAAAAATATAACAGAAAATTCAGTAGTGAAGTTGTTTGTGAGCCAACTTTTTTCTGTGTCGGATATGATGGAAATTTGGGTATCTGAAAAACCTTAAACCTGATCTGTAAGGTATTCAGGAACCTTGAATAATTTAGTGTAACATTTTCTTAGAGTAAGCAAATGTTCAGAAGAGTGGGCATGTGAACCAAAAAGAGTAGGGAAGTGTGCCAAGAAAGTGAGTATGTGAACCAGGAGAGTAGATAGGGATACCAGGACATATTAGTTGCATTAAACAGCGTGGTTGCGAGCGCGGGCCCGCCGCGGGCGTGTCCAACGCGAGCTAGTATAGTGGTTGAGCTTACCTGCGATCCAATAGTGAGTTTGTTAGCTTGGAAGATTTTTTTTAAGTTTCAGTAATCTAACCCCGAAAAAACTTTATAAGCAGGGTTCTCATCTGTACTTTATTTAAAGATTTGTACTTTATTTAGGACCACAAATCTTTAGAACTAAATTAAGGTAAATGTTTATTTAAAAATTTTTAGATGAGAAGTCTGTTTATAAGTTATTTTCTGAATATTCCTAGAAGTAGGGTAATTATTTTTTTCCTGCCTGAATTAGTCCAAAGTTTTTACCCGGATCAATGAGATCGTATTATCCGTTTTCTATCTTTACTGAGAACATATTCAATATGTTCATAAAACTGTTTGGTTACCTGCAAAGACAAGATTCCAATAGCCATAGCTTTCCTCAAGTAAGGCTGTTGAAGCACTTCTTTAATAGCTTGAAAGAAGGGTAGGTCTATTTTACTGTTATCTGACTCTTTTAAAATGTCTTCTAAAATTTCATTGTGGTCCACTTCCCTGCCTGTAAAACAAAATCTGTTAAAATATTTCGGAGTAAATTAACCAACCTTGGTAGTAGACCAGAGCGTCTAAGGCTGATTTTCTGTCATTTCTGTTGATCAACAAATACTTAGGTGATTCCTTCATAGGAATTACAATAAGCATTCCTAAAGTACAGGGTATAGCTGCTAAGCCTAGAACAAACATTAATAGTTGTAGGAAAATATGGTTTAATACTTTACCGATCAAAGCAACCAAATTGTTGCCAAGCATAACATCCATGCCCATCCCCATCCCTACCACATTGGCGGCTATGAAGGTGCCTTCACTCATGAAACTACATGTGCCTCTTAAAGCTGTAGGTGTGGTCTCCTTAATTTTTTGATTCTTAACTAATTCTTGATACAACCATACAACCTTCAAAAAAACTACCACCGCCGGCATTTTGCCGGCGTCATCACCGTCACCACCGCCGCCACCAGCAAAATATTTTGCCACCACCGCCACCGGTGCTCTGTCGCTACTGCTGGCGGTGGTACCTTATATCTCGTCGCCGCCGCCCTTATATCATAATAATATAAGGGGCCGCAGCGGCGTCAAAATATAGCGGCAAAATACTGCTAAAAGGCAACTGGCGAAAGACTTTAAAGTTAGTGATCAAAAAATGTCGAACCCTAGGCAGAAGCGAACTTTATAGTGGTTCGACACTCGACTTTAATGAAAAAACTAAACCTGTATAAACAGAATCAAAGCATTCATTGAAATGCCAGAGCCAATAGCTCCTAGTGTCCTGCCAAAAATTAGCATTTCTAAATCAAAAAAGTACTTATCACTTCATTCTAACCAACTCATTTAGGCTAGGGGAGACTTGTCAAAAACGAAATTTGTCAAAACGGTATTTGGCAAGCCGATATTTGCTTCTGAACAAAGTAAGTAAGCATATGCTGAGCATGGTTTGGCAGCTAAAACTTTAAAAAATGGTTTTGGGCGTTTTTGAACTAGGCAAGGTAGTGTATTCGTGCCCTCAACAGCGAAGTTAAGCTTGCCAAATTTCGTTTTCACAAGTTTCCCTTTGACAAAAACTACGTGTGCAAAAATTTCGTTTTTGACAAGTCACTCCTAGCCCTTATTTACCCGGCAAATGAAGCAGAATAGAAGCTATTGATGTGAGTGTTCCACACAAATTTATTGAATTTGCGGCAAATATTGCTACTAATAACAAACTATAAAAGTATATCATTTTCGGCTCACTTTCTACCTTTTCTG
The DNA here is from genome assembly GCA_029231635.1 of Ditylenchus weischeri. Taxonomy (NCBI): domain Eukaryota; kingdom Metazoa; phylum Nematoda; class Chromadorea; order Rhabditida; family Anguinidae; genus Ditylenchus; species Ditylenchus weischeri. Next base: position 109,633 of record JAMRYI010000004.1, on the reverse strand, counting down.
CCGTAGTTGTCAGCTATGGATGGCGTTACTAATGTGCCAAGCAAAAAGCCAATAAACCAAATGTTTAGAAACAAGCTCCAGAACCAGGTGTATCCCCAACTGCTGAGCCCTTCGTTCTGATAGCGAGTCACATAAGAATGGTTCAGGAAATCTTCGAAAGCATCCTGAGATGTGTTGGGGTAGGCTGAGCAATAGCCTTCCTTAAAATAAATTTTTAAAAATAGTAAAAAAAAAAAGTTCTATGTACATGTTTAGTTTAGTGACACCAAAAAGTAGAAAACTGACCCTAGATTTAGTGAATTTTTGGCTCTATACGACAATAGGACACTTTTTTGCCTTGGTCCCCTGTTGATTTTTCTGTGATTTTCAGGCTTCAGGCTTAGGTAAGAATTGGCCAGCGAATGTTAGACGGACTCAAAGGTGTCTTAAACTCATGTTCAAGTCCCTTCTAACATACGGTCGAGTCGAGTCCCTTGCCTAATCCTCGAAAAATCGACGAAAAATCAACGATCGACAAAGGTGTCGAGGAGAACCGAAAAGGTCAAAAAGTGTTCGACCCGATTATAAGTATCGGCCGACTTTTGTATTTAACAACATTCACACTCGAGGACTAAAGAAAATTTTCTTCATACTTTTGTAAAAGTAACTTTTCCAAAACTTCTGTCAGCTGATCCGCATTGAGTTCCCACCTCAGTGGGGAACAAACACAGCAAATAGCTAATTACCAGGCTATATGTAATTAGTTAAACAATTAAGATATAGGTTAGCATGCAACTATAGATCAGATGAAAGAAAGTGCAGACAGCAGAGGCATAATAAGAGATTTTTTTCTATTTTTATGGCATATCAAGTGACTGTAAATTACGGTGGTAAGCTTTAGTGAGACATGTTTGCTGATCACATTCAAAACTAAGGAAATATTAAAGTACCGTAAATGCTCTAATTATACGCCATGGCGGATAATTAGAACCCTGCGATTTTTTCAAACTTCAAGTGGTTTGAAATTTCTGCTTCCATTTAGTGTTTGAGCTATGTAAAAAGTGCCTGTTAGATTTTTAAAATCCCTCATAGGCACTTTTTACAGGGCTTAAACAGTGAATGAAAACAGAAATTTCAGACCACTTGAAATTAGGGTGGCGGATAATTAGAGCATTTACGGTACTACATAAAATAGTTAAATTGGTCAGTAACTAGAAAAGTGAGCCTAGATTTAGTTATCTACGATCTAACAACATAAATTTAATAACATAATAGAGAAATGAGGGTATAGTCACGCGAGTCCCGCTATAATGGGATTCATTATAACCAGATACAATTTTTCGGACTAGACTGACGAATTTTTAAAAATTTAAGTAAATAAATGGTCAGACTGTAAGCGGAAAAGAATTTTTCGAGGTAGAGTTGTAGCAATACTACAATATACAACTAACAAAGGAAATTCGCAGGCTTTTTTTTACTCAACCAGAATAGCTTAGAATAGAATAACATCATTGTATAGCCAATTTGCTACTTTTAATCAAATCAATTGATATCCTAGGTCCTTAGAAGAAACTGCAGAGTGCGGAGTAGTCAAAAATCTCGGTTGTGCCAGTCAAATTAATTGTGGAACTGAAGTTAATATACAAGATGGCGCAAATTTTTTGCGGATTTTAAAATGGCTGTAACTTTTTAATTTTTTGACGTTTTGGCCAGATTTTTTGTTTATTCGATTACCCAATGTGGGACGTTTGGTTTGACATCAAGTGTGCATGCAAAAGTTTTCATTTTGGCAATGAAAAATGTTATTTTAAGCAAATAGCCTTTTTTTGCTGCACCAGAAAGCTATGGTGGGTATGGTATGCAAGATATGAAAGTCAGTGCTAAGATAAGCTCTGATGTTGTCATAGATTCATTTTTTGAAGTCTACCTTGTAATAATGACCCTTAAATATGAAAACTCAAAAGTGACCATAAACAAAAGCGCAATTCTATACTGTTACCGAACACGTAAATCTCCTCAAGCCGCCCAGAAACGAACAACAAATGGAACAAACTGGATAATTGGAACAATCATTTGAAGAAAATACTGAAGAAGCTTTTGATTATGATGAGTCATCATGGTCATCATTGATGACCATGATTTGTTTATGGGTGATTATGATTGATATTGTTATGATTTATGTATAAATATTGATGTTCTCTATGCCAGACATGTTGAAGTTCCAAATTTGGAAAATTTCCGAAAACCTCAGGAAAATTAGAAAATCTCCGGAGATATGCCAACCCTACTTAAACCTAAGGAAATAACACCAAAAAATAAAAAAAATTTTGAATTCACGCGAAAACTTTTGGAAAATTTAAAATTTTGAATTTGCGCCTTATTAAATTTTCAATTTTAGGCTGTTCAGAACACACAATTAAGCCTGTCCTAACGCTTGCTGCCTACCCAAGGCCTCACACATTACATTAAAAAAAGAAAATTGACTATGATTAGCCTCTACAAACTATCCTCAGTCACTCTGAAGTCCTTACTCAGTTCTCTAATTTTTCTTGTCGGAGCTGAGCGAAAATTTTTTTTGATGCATATATTATCTAGATTTTTGGTGTTACTAGTGCAGAAAAATTGAAAAAAAATTATATTAAGCAGTGAATAGTAGTCCAGGAGGTGGTTTTAGGTTCTTTCAAAAAAAATCAGAGTACAAGTTTTGGGTAGTGAATTCGCGATTTTGGTATTATCAAACCATGTTCAGCGCACGATTTTGGGTGGTATACCATGGTTTGATTTAATTTTTCTTACAATTAAAAATTTTTGCGTTCTGGAGGTGGGTAACTACCCTCGAGGTGGATAGGGAACGAAAACCAGGTCAAACTTTTGAAATAACATGACTTCCCTTCAAGACAAAATATACCCTGAAAAACATACCCCAAATAACCCCCTCAAATAACCCGCGTTATTTGTAGGGAAGGTCATTTGAGGGTATTTACGGTTTCGGATGAGAGATGACTGCATTGATGAAAGTTTGCAAATAGCGGCGAGTTAACCGATTCTTCATCGACCGGTCAATTAATAATAATTAATCGTTCAATTAACCGTACTCAAATGGTGGTATTCAGGTATTCCGATAAAAACATGCGCTCCTGAAATAGCGCCGGAAAAAAATCCATTTAAGGACTTCTTTCTACTTTAGACCATGCTTCAGGCGCAAAGTAGGCCAGCGTATGTTAGGACGGGCTCAAACGTCCCTGAATTTTATATAAAAAATAGTCATTCTGGTTATTTATAGTCATTATTAGACTGCAGTGGAACGGAGTCGGAGGACTCAGGGACTCGTCAAAATCTTCGACTTTCGACGAGTCGACAACCCTACTTATATGTAAGCGCAAAGAATTGCAATTCAAATGAATATTTAACTTAAAACAAATAATTTCATCAAATGGGTTTACTAGCTTTACTAGCAAAATTGCAACGCTGGTCAAACGTTCTCGTGAAGTGATTGGCAATTTCTTGGCAGATGATCAACATTACAGCAAGCAAAAGTTTCCTGGTCGTCCTCCAAAGCTTTCCAAGCGTCAGAAGCGTCAAATCGTGGCAGCAGCGTCGAATTCTACATCGAGTGTGAACAAGATAAGGAATAGTTTGGGTGTGTTTTTATATGGTTTATTCACTTTTATTATGAAATTTGTGCTATTTAAGATCTGGATGTTTCGAAATCGACTAAATGGCGTGGAGATGGTTGCTCAGCCAAACCTGAAGGAAGCTCACAAGTTCCTCTTTGCCCGGAATCACGTGGCTTGGACTCATCAATGGGTCATTACTGAGTATTTTTCGGAATATGGTTAGGTTTACGAATCTTAGATTATCTGGAGCGACGAAAAAAAGTTCAACCTGGATGGTCCGGATGGCTTCAGCTTCTACTGGCGTGACCTTCGTCCTCGTCCAAGTTTTCGTCCGTACTACGATGACGAGGACGAGCATGAGCAACTCTGAAAATGAGGAAGGACGAAGACGAAGTACGAGGCTCAAAAAATTACAAGTACGAGGACGAGGACGTGGACGAAGTGGCAAGGACGAGGACGGAAAACGAAGGGTAAAGACGACTCGTCCTAGCTATAATTTTCTTCATTTAAATTTTTACAAAATTGTTTATTTTTACAAAAATTCCTATTATTTTAACAATTTTTTATCAAAAGGTCTGATTTCTTATTGAAACATTTGCTTGAGATTTTTTTTTTTCTCTTTGCTAGTTCTTCGACTAGTTTTTGAGTGTTCATCGACAATGGTGAGAAGTCTTCGTCGTCATCTTCAAACAGAGCGTCGGCTATTTGAACAATTTTCTGATCCCATTTACCTGGCTTCATCATTATTGGATACAAGTGTTTTCAAACTACTTTCTTCCGAAAAACAACAGAAAGGGCGTAAAGCAGTGCGGGAACTTGTAAAAATTTGTATGATTCGCATGATACTTTAATTATTTGAACTTTGAGGCAGAATCAATCTGGGACAACACTTGAGTCAGACTCTCAACCAACACAAGAAACTGTTTCTGAAGAAAAGTCACCTTTTGGGATGCCGATTGTTTCCAAACCAACCAACCTTGCTAGTTCACAAACACAACGTGGTGATGTTATTTCACATGAATTAGATGACTATTTTAATTTGATGGATGGTTTTGTCACTGAAAACCAAAAAGTTTTGGCCTTCTGGAAAAAATATGAAAAAAAGTGAGTGATAATTTGCAATAATTCCAGATAAATTATTTCTGCAGAGATTTCCTACTCTTTACCGAGTTTCATCGTCAATTTTGCAGTCAGCATGACAACATCTCCTGTTAAAGAATGTTCAGCCAGCTCACATTGCAAAGTTCCGGTCATAAAACCAGTAGTGGTTACAAGCGGATAAGAAGTCGTGTTCTGTTATCATTCAACAAAAATATATAAGCATTTAGTTCAAAATGTATCGATTTTCAATAAAATTACTCTTTTATTTTCTGAAACAAAGTACGAGCAAAGTACGAGCAAAAAACAAGGACGAGAAAAAGACGAGGACGAAGACGAGTACGAGCGATTTCAAAAGTCGGTACGAGGACGAGTACGAAGTACAGGCCCGAAAATTTTGGTACGAAGTTTGAGGACGAAGACGAGAAAATTGAAAATTCCCTGCACTGCCTGGATGGTCCGGATGGCTACAGCTTCTACTGGCGTGACCTTCGCAAAGAGCCAAAGTTCTTCTCAAAGTGCAATTTCGGTGGTGCTTCTGTGATGATCTGGGCAGGTTTCTGTGCGTTTGGAACAACATCTCTTGCCTTTATGAAGCCGAAAACCAACAGCAAAGGTTACCAGGACATTCTCGAATCAAACCTCCTTCCGTATGTCAGGCGTTTTCCAATCGTGAAGCTCGTATTCCAGCAAGACAACGCCTCAATCCATGCCAGCAAGAGCACAAATGAGTGAAAAGGGCACAAAGTGGTTCTTATGAACTGACCGTCTCGTTCTTCCGACCTCAATCCAATCTAGAACCTCTGAGGGATCCTTGTGTGTGATGTGTATGCCGACTGCCCTCAATTCAACTCGGTGGATGAGCTCAAGAAAGCGATCTTGGATGCGTGGTCGAGAATAGGTCCAGAAGTGCTGAAGAAGCTCGTGGACAGCATGAAGAACGGAATTTTCTCTATAATTCAACTCTCTGGATGTTGCACAAAAGCATTAGTTGTCTCGCATGTTGTCTGTTTCCGTTGTTATGAGTCGATAAAGGTCATTTTACAAAAATGTACTATCATTATGAAACGGTGATTTCCCGCTTTATAGGCTACATGTTTTCGACGTTTCGAGACAAATTGGTTTTTGTACCGCAAATCCTATTTTCAGTCGTGCTTCGACTTTTTATAACGACAGAAATACAACCTGATACAAAAAACGTAAAATTTATGCAAAAAACAGGAAAACAAAAAAAACACAAACAGGGATGTGCTATCAATATGAAACGCACTGTACATCCATCCCAATTTATCACTTCCATGGCCCACTAATCTGCATTGAGCCCCCTTAAGCTTCTCTGTGGCCTGTCAAACACATTGGCCAATTCACACACAAACTGACTTACTAGCCAGGCTATATGTAATTGGACAAAGAAAAACTGAATAGGTTTGTCTGCAACCATCGACAAGATAGAATAGATTACAGAGAAAAAAGTATTGTAAGACTTGTAAAAATTATGTAAATTTCGTAATATCTTAAATTACTACTTTCTCTCAGTAAGTTAATCATAGCTTAAATTGAATTGCGCCCTCAAAAGTTTGAACTTCGCCCTTTAATTTACTTTTTTTCGCCTCTGTTTTATACTACCAATTTTCTTTAAATATTTGTTACTTTTTTTTTCAAAAATTTTCGCATTACCGTGCATTACCTGGATCTTGGTTTTTTTTGTGCTTTCTAACTTTGCTGAATGATTTGAAAATGTAGACATCATTAAAAATAGATCGAGAGCTTTTTAGGGTTTCTTCTCTTTTCGAAACCTCTTGATCTCTATATTTTGCGAATCATTCTGCGAAGTTAGATGCGAAGCCAAGATCCAGGGCTACATGATTTTTAAAAATTGTAACATAAATTCAAAAAAAAATTGCAATATAAAATCAGAGGGCAAAAAAGTAAATAAGAGGGCGAAATTTCAATTTTGAAATTTCGGCGTTGCCTCAAGCAACGCCCCCAAAGATTCACTCCATGGCCAACTTATCTACAATGATTCCCCTTAGGCCCACTAATCTGCATTGAGTCCCCTTAAGCTTCTCTGTGGCCTGTCAAGCACATTGGCCAATTCACACACAAACTGACTTACTAGCCAGGCTATATGTAATTGGACAAAGAAAAACTGAATAGGTTTGTCTGCAACCATCGACAAGATAGAATAGATTACAGAAAAAGTATTGTTGATAAGAAATGTTTGAAATGTCATACTAGCGCATTGTAGTTAAAAAAAGGCAGAGATCAGCGATTTTCTGTGGCTAATAATTTGAGAAGGGGTAATTTTTACAGAAACCTAACGTTTTTAATTTTGATGACGTTGTTGTGATGTTTGTGACGTTGTAATGATCTAGTCGCAAAACAGCTTAGATTAAATGGCAGAAACTTAGATAAAACATAGGTTTCAGACACAATTAAAAAATCCGGCGCTAGTGGCATAAATATTCCTCAACGCCAATCACCTCCCCCTCCGTCCCCAAATTCTAGTGTGGTCAGGGTGACCCTTTTGCCAGATAAACCCGGCATTTGCCGGGTTTTTGAAATGTGTCGGGTTTTGGCATTTTTGCCGGGGTTTCTTCATTTTGCCTTGTATTTGCTGATTTTACAAAGCTCTTACAATATTTCGTATTTCGGAACAATTCGTTATGAAATTTAATCAAAATTTATCCAATTTGCTGAGGATGCTGAGCAAACTGGAAGAACAAGGTGGGGTCGATATTTGCGCCAGATTGAAAGCATGTTTTAAGGTTTGCTTCCGATTAACTTGAAAATTCATAAGATAAAAAATTGTGATTTTTAGAAATTCTACAATGACTCATTGCATTACTTGGACAAATGGAGCGCTCAACTCTATGATGTTTCTCTTTCAATCGCTGATTGGTTAACGTTCGAAAGCCGTCCTTCAGCGGAACAAATAATAAACTCGTAGAAGCCATTTTGCAGCGTCAAATCTCAGGTAATAATTTAAAACCTTTATCTGTTCTAAACAGTTTTTCATAGGAATTGGATGCTCTGTTTGGGGAGATTGCCGAACCAGATGAAACTCTGGAGCAGCTTAATGGAAGTGAATTCGCAGAAAAAACTGTTGACGAGAAGTGGTCAGCTCTGTTCAAGAATCTGTCCTTTGTGCTACTGAAGAAGCTGTTTTCCATTCTGCTCTCTATCTTCTCGTCAAATGCCTTCTGCGAGTCGGTTTTCTTGGTGGTCAAGAATGTCAAAAGCGATGAAAGAAACCGAATGAAGATCAAGCTAATAAATTCTCTACTGTCAATTAAATTCAATGCAGATTTTGATTGTGTTAAGGCTTATGAAATATTTCTGTCGAGTCCCAAACTGTTGGAACAAGTGAAGTGCCGTGAAAAATATGAGAAATAAAGAAATTTACAGCTGAATTTCGGTTTGCATGTCTTAAACTTTTTTCGCCGTGTTTTTGCCGGGTTTTTCGGCTAAAAGTCAAAAGGTTTTTTAGTCGCGGCGCCGGGTTTTCATAAATCTGTAAGGGTCACCCTGAGTGTGGTTTACCCTCCCAATAGTTTAGGCTTAGGCTCGTAGGGTAAAGTTTAGGCTCAGTGCCTGGCCATTACTCACATCGGCTTTTTCAAAAAATTTTTTTTGAAAAATGGTGGTTTTAGGTACTCCGAAAAATGATTTAGGAGGGGGTTTGTGGTTACGGCACTAGCTTTTTTTTTAGGGAGGAGAGGGGGATGTATATGACAAAGGCGTCGAAAATTCACTGCAGGATCATTTAAAAGCCTTGATTTTTATTCACTGCATTAAATTTTTGTAATTCGAAACATGTTCTAAAATAAAAACTTACCAAAAAATTAGTAAATATAGAAGTTATTGCACATAGAGCAATAATTTTAGCTGTTTCACCCAGTGGAGCAAACATCAATTTATAGTTCAATAAATATTAAAAAAACAATTAAAAATAAGTTATAAATATTAAAAGTGACAATTTTACTAGAATTTTTCCCATAATTTTTGTTCAAAAATAATGTTCAAGTAAATAATGTCTGGGTAGGTTGAAGTTAGCTAAAGCAAGCACTTAAGACGCCAAACTGTTTGATGTCTAAAGACAAATAAAAAAGACAAAGTAAACCAACAAATACTATCTTTTTCTGTGACTAAACTGTCAGGTTATGCGTTAAGTGTCTTATTTTAGGGTGTTCAGGGGTGAGCGGTTCCAGAAAAGAGGCACGTAAATAGGTTAAAGATTCAAAAATATTTTTTTTGAGCAAAGAAACCGCAGAGTCTCTGTGAAAAATATACAGTCGAAATTTATTCTGGAAAGCAGTCTTGTTTTCAGCCATTAATCGATTATATCTTTTCAAATGTAAAAATTCAGAAATAGCAAAATGTGGTCTTTATTGTCAAAAAATGATAGGTAGTGCTTCGAATCTAATACGATCTTGTTCTCTTTAAACATTAGTTTTAAAAACATGATAAAAATGTTTATTACAGTAGGCGCTCTATATAACGAACACGTAGGGACCGGGCTTAGCCTTCCGTTATATATGGAGGATGGTTATATGGAGCGTCATATTTTTGATTAATAAATTTATCCGTTATACAGAGATTTATTGTTGAATCGAACTTTTATTCGGACAAACACCAACTATAACATTCAAACTAACATTTGAAATGTGAGTGTAAAATAAACATGATTCTTTTGCTTATTACTTGTTAGTCTTCATGCGCTTATTTGCCAGCAAGTCGAGTTTGTCACACAGCTGTGAATTTTCTTTCAACAAGCGCTAAACGAGCTTGAGTCCAGCAGTGGCTTCTTTTAGTAGTATGTCTAAGACTATTGTATATTCAAGTAGTATTATAAAAACTTCTTATGGTCCACAGGGGCCACCCAACCCAATAAGTGCCTCGACTTTTGCTGATTTTTATGGAATTTTTCGTTGTTGCTGTTGTTGAAAAGAGTCGTTAAGGTATCGAGTGATGACGCAACAGAGTTATTGGAAGGTTTGACTTAGGTCTTCAAAAGCCGGTGGAAAACAGCAAAAGGCCGGGAGAAGACAGTCAAAGGACGGGAAAAATCAGTGAAAGCCGTTGTAAAACAACAGCTTTTTACTCACAAATCGATAAAAACAGGAGAACAGGTCAAAAGGCAGAAAAAACCGAAAAAAAGACGGTGTAAAAACCCACGTAAAAACCCAAGACGGTGTAAAAAACGCGCGTAAACGAAAATTTTGCATGAAACCAAAATTTAAGTTGTTCATAAATAGTCAAGGAAACACGATAAACGGAAAAAATTTTTGCCGAAAAATTACGGTAACAATGTCTTATGCAAAATTACAGAAAACGTCTTTTAAGTTTTTATTATGCTTCCAACTTTGCTTTTTCAAGTAAAAGATTAGAGCTGAAGATTTTTGCAAAACTCTGTCCAGCTACGATCTGGAGGTCACATAAGGATGCTTTTCCTGCTCTAGAATATGGTACGAGCTGTGACTTTTTGAGGCAACCAAAAAACAGCCAACAGACACAGGGGTCGCCTTTGCATAAAAGTAAAATTCCAGTCCGGTGGTCTAAATCCATCAGAATTCTACACTAATCTATTATAACAATTAGCAAAGATCCTCCACGTGGGTAGCTCCACCGGGGTACCACTATCGGGTACGCTTGAGAGTAAGAGATGCGCGCACTCCGTTACCTTAGACATGATTCCGAGAAAATCATGTGTATGCATGAATTATGTGTTTGATCATAAAATGCATTAGAGTCTCTTTGCCACGGCCCATGTTGAAAAACACGGTAAAACATGACAGCCAAAGTATACCAATATTTACTGCCTATCGGCGCCTCTATAGTATTTCGAAATTTCAATGAGGCTATGACTTCATTCATAAAATAGTATATCCCCTATTAGAACTCATTTTTCGCCTGTTCTTTTTTTAAAGCTGACATTCTAACACGATGGTATTAGCGACAAAAGTGATTTCGCTATCTACGACCCTCTGGCCTTCCAAAAGTTACCCACACACCACCCACCCCACATGCCAAATACTATATAAGATTTCTTCTAATTGCCGCACATGTGCGCTTATTTTTCAATCACCCAAAATCGGAAATTTTCAAATTCAATCAGATTTACCAAGATCTGAAAAGACTGGGAGTTAAGAAATGCATCAAACAGCTTAGCAAAATATTCACTCTCCGAGATATAAGTCTTTAAAGTTTGTAATTGATGCGGCAATTAGAAGAAATACGGTATATAAGTTTAAATGCTTCTGCATAAAAGTGGCAACTGAAATCCCTTCCCCTCCCAATACACCCCTTATTCCCTTCAAAAATTCAAAAGGCGCCAATTTAAATTATGAAGTTTTGACTAAAGAAACCATGATATCTCCCCTTGATCCTTGTGGATCGAAGTTTTTTTGCTCAGAATTGAGTTTTCAAAAACACGGCTTTCTCATGAAATCGGGGTCGAGAAACATGAATATGACGTTATCTCTTCGATCGATCTGGTGTAGAATCTATACTCAAGCCACATTTGATTAATATTACACAAGCCTATATATGACTACCAAATTTCCTCTAACAGAACGGCTGACGGCTCCGATTTTCAACCCGCCTAAAATCGGAAAAAGTTTGAGTCGATCATGAAAATTTCGGGTGCAAATCAAAAAATCTAAAAAGTGGAATCGGTGCAACTCGTGGTATTTAAGAAAATGCAACAAACAGTTTTGCAAATTGTTAACTCTGCTTCAAGATACAGACTACCAAACTTGAGGGGCCCCTCTTATGGAGCGGGCCGTTCTATTAGAGGAAATACGGTAATAAAGTAATGGGATAAATTAAATTGAATGATAACTTATTTACTGTGTTCCTTTTACTGCATTTTTGATGCAATAGTGAAGAATAAATGTTGTTCACTAGCTGCTAAAAAAGACTTTCAACCAAAAGGAAGGACAGACAATGCATATGTGTGCAGCAAGCAAAGAGAGATGTGTATATATATTGCATTCAAAAATGTGTCTACTGCCAGGCGTCGTGGCGGGCGTCTCTAGTCCAGTTTCTAGGAGGCAAGGGTGGTTGAGCGGATGCCCATTTCAAGGGCTGTGTCATCAAGGGGTCTTTGAGGGAGCTCAGAGATCGCTGGATGTATGCTTTAGGGCAGAACAATGAGACAAGCACCGGCCCAGGCCCTAAAGGGAGCAGGTTAAATTGTCCGCACGGTTACAGTGGAAGGATCACATTCGCGACACCCTTTTTGAAAAACGCTGTTATTGTTTTTTCCTAAATCTCTATCTTTATTGTTTTGCCGGAAATCATTATTTCAAACCCTATTGCCAACAACTAACTTGTTACGAGACAAAACGGGTTAAAACTAGGCTTAGGCGTTATTCTTACAGTTTCTCGCCGAGCAGCACATGAAAAGAAACTAACGTAGTTAGACGAAATTAACGTAGCTAACGGAGTTAGAACAATCCTGATGTAATGTAGTGAAATCCTATTTTTACTCACTAAGAACTTTTTTCCAACTTTTTCCTGCTACAGTCAAACTCCATTATAGTGCGACCCCTGGAGACCGACCACATTTCGCACTATAATAGGACTCGCACTATATCGGAGTCGCACTATATCGGATTTTTTGAACCAAAATGGTTGAAAAAACGCACTATATCGAGTCTTGCACAATGTTCAACAAAAACTCTTTTATTCTAGCAATAAACCTAGGGTTGGACAATGGTCACTTTGCCGGTCAATGAATATTATTTGATTATAATTGTTACTCGCTATTTGCAGACTGTCTTACAGTCAACTCTCCCATCGGTTAACTCTCCTAATAAAATATACCACATTTAATCTTATAGACACCCCGGGGCGTTTATTTTTCAAAATCCTTCTAAGGGAAGGGGGGGATTGTGAAAATTTGAAAAATTTGTGATTCGCACTATATCGAGACTGGTTTTATCAGTCGGGGCCGTAAAAAGTCGCACTATATCGGGGTCGCACTATAACGGACTTTGACTGTACATGAACAGCTTGGAGCAGGGAAAAGAACTCTCTAAAAAGAACATAAAAGGGTGGGCCAATAAAAGCCAAATTGTTAACTTTTTTTAAAGTACGTTTGAAAATACTGCTTTATTCAAACCAGATATTAAACGAATGTTCATTATTCTCGACATCTATCAATGTTTCTTTTTCTGAAATACTGAATTTTATGAAATTTTATCAAAAGCGATAGGAAAGTTAAAATCGTTGGAAAGTCTTCTTCTCAGCACCCAATCGGCGTCACTGTACTTTTTTGTAAGTAAATCATCCTGGCTATCTTTCAAAAATATCGACTCCATAACTTCATTTGTCACGTAATTTTTAGCAGTTTTGTTTGATGTCTTGCAAATCATTGACAATAATCTCATATTTACATGGCTTGTTGTGCTGTTGAAAGTTCTGAAACATGTTTTACCTAATTTTTATAACACTTAAATTGGAAAACCTCGAACATGTTCTCAAAAAACACATCAATTGGCTCTACAAATCGGTAATAACAAATAGGTAATCGGTAACATTTGTATACTTTTTGGGTTGAATAAAGTCATTTGTTGGCTAAATTGAACCTGAGCCCCCAGTCAAATCAGCTTGGGGGACCAAGGCAAATTTTTTTCGAAAATTTTTTATACCAATAGTTTTTTGTATAAACATGATTAAAAAATGTTTTTTGAGGCTTTAGATGAAAAAATAGTGCAGTAAAACATTTGCCTTGGTCCCCCAAGCTGATTTGACTGGGGGGCTCAGGTTCAAGTGCTCCCATTTGATTGTTCAAAACAAATTTTATAGGAAAGAGTCTTTGTAACTTTATTTTTTCTTCAACTAAAAAATTTATTAAGGTTTTTTATTTATTGGAATTTTTAATTTTTTTATTTATTATCAAAGGATCAGAAAAGACTGTGTTGAGATTCAAAAAATTAATTCACGGCATGTGTTTCTTACATGTAAAAGCAGAAAAGTGACCGAATAAGACCAGTGCTTGATATAATTTTCTTTCTTCACTAGTTTTTGTTAACAAAAATATCAAAATGTTCAGTATTTTTTCTTTATTTTGCTATTTTTTGCTGGCACAACTTCTTTTTACTGCGCAAATCAACAGTAAAAATTAGTTATGAGCACAATTAAAAGTATACAGTTGAAATATTTTAGGCCAGCCTTGCACTGGAGCTTTGTGCCAATGTTGTAATAGCACTTGTTCCATCAATTGTTGCCGTAAATTTTGCATTTGGAAAAATTAAAAGATAAATTAGAGTTTTTGTTTAGACACTCGCAGCCTTGTTTTGCCGCCAATTAGAGATCTTAGATGCCTTTCTAACAAAGATTGTGATGAGAGTGAGACCTGTATGGTCCCTATAGAATCTCACGTAATCGGAAAGCTAGTAGGCCATTGTGGTAAATAATTAGAATTGTAAAGGAGGGGAGGGGGGATGTGGGAACTTTAGGGGAGGGGTAGTGGAGGCTCTTTTTTCGGTTAACTGTGAATGGTGGTTAAACATCTTTTAAGTAATTTTTACACGCTAAAAACAAGAAAAAAGTTGTTTTCCAGCGTTTTCCGTACTAAAAATTTAGGTTTTCAAAAAAATTTTGGTTACCAAAAGTTAACTAATTGCCTTGGTCCCCCAAGCTAATTAAACCAAAAAGGGTACCTGGATATTCTTAAAAACACCAAAAAGATATGATTTGAACATAGTTTTGTTGGCTGGGCCTACCGCATAAATAAACTCTGGTATGCATTTTTTTATGCATCTCAACCCCAAGCCACCAAGCCCCATGCGCGCCCTTTGAGGGTGTCCGGCTACATAAAAAGGGACAATTGTGTCCGGCTATTATGGGTTAGAGATGCACGCACTCACTTACCTTAGACATGATTCAGAGCAAGACTCTTGATCAAAAATGCATAAAAAGACTCTTTTTGCCTTGCTCCAGTGATCAAAACTTGGTAGGATACCTTAATATAAGATATTTTACTTGGGGGACCAAGGCAATTGGTCAACCTTTGGTAACCAAATTTTTTATGAAAACCTATCGTTTTAGTAAGCAAAACGTTGGAAAACAACTTTTTTATTGTCTTTAGCGTATAAAAATTACTTAGGAGACGTTTAATCACTATTCACAGATAACCGAAAAAAGCCCCCAAGTAAACAAGTTCCAATAAATCGGTTCTTATGGTTTATTGTAGGGTTGTGAAATGGTGACCCACGGTGCCCATTTTATACGCTAAAAACAATAAAAAGTTGTTACCAAAACGATAGGTTTTCATAAAAAAATTTGGTTACCAAAGGTTGACGAATTGCCTTGGTCCCCCAAGGTAAAATATCTTATATTAAGGTATCACCGGTTCTAGTTGGTTATCCTGACCCATTTTTAAAATCTTTTACACCTTTTTCTAAGCCTAATTTTTGCTCAGAAACACAAAAAGGCTGACCATAAACATTTCAGTTTTCATTTATTTATTCGAATTACACATTACAGTCACAGTACCCTATTAACGACCCACTGGTGACCCACCAGAAGCGCCATGGGTCACCAAAAATTGCTGACACAAAATCTGCGCCACTTCAAATTTTTAAATTTTGTGAAACAAATCATAACTATTAAAGGCCGGAGTACCTTATTCAGTGCCCTCCCAAAAGCTCTCAGAACATGTTTTTTCATGTTTTAGCTGTGTTCAAAATTCACATTTTTGAAATATCCAGGCACCTTCCAATACCCTTCACTTTGCTCCCCCAAGGCAAAAAGTCAATTTTCGGTCAAAAATTTTTTTTCCTAAAAATGGTAGTCCGCGCACTAAAAACACGTTTTCTACTCGTTAAACGTGCTAAAACATCAAAAAATGTTGTTGGGTGCTTTTAGGAGGGCACCAGATGCGCATTTATTTTTTTTAAAAACTTTATTTACAATAAGAATGATATTCAAAAAAATGCTGTTCGATAGCCCACAAGCATCAAAAATTCTTTGAAAAAAAAATGAAATTTCAGTGCACTTACACATCTGAAGAATCAATGAACTGATGGACAGTTCAACTGATGGACAAAATATAAAATTTATGTTACATTTGCTATGTTGAAAAAATAAACAATTTTAAAGTTCAAGATTTAGTAGACCTCTTCGGCCACATTTTTTCCCAGCTATTCTACAACCATTTTCGAGCACTTGTTTTAGTGAAAAGCCTTGATTTAAAAAGTTTAAACAGGCGCCAATAAAGCAATCTCCAGCCGCGAGAGTGTCTATCACTTGTGAGGGGTGAAAAGCTTCTTGTGCTATCATTTCTCCTGTTAAGCCAACACGACCTGCTGCTCCCTGAACTTAGTCTTTAACCTTGATCTAATACAATATTTAAAGTTGAGACTCAAAAATTTATGTACCTTATCTCCCCACGCACATATAACAGTCGAGTGGGCTGCTCCAAAGTCTCTCTGGATTCCTTCCACTGCTTGAGACATTGAGCTCCAACCTACATTTACATTGATACACAGGGTGTAACAAAAAAATCATTAAAGAACCAAGTTCAGGCGTTCTGAATTGTCCCCCGCCAATTCAATTTTTTTCCTAATCATTGAACTGCTGTACGCATTTTTCAACTTGGTTTCTAACAAGGCCTAGAATTTAATTTTAGGTAAAGTTGTGTTAGAAACCAAGTTAAAAAATCCGTACAGAAGTTCAATGATTAGAATTTTTTTTTGAATTGGCAGCGGATATTCGTTGACGTAGACGGGCATGGTCTTTTAAAGGAAATACGGTAAATCTTATTGTGCTACAAAATCACCTTTGGTCTGAGCATAATCTTTTGAAACAAACATCAAGTCAGAGAGTGGAATAAGTTGTTCCAGAAATGGGTAAGGCCGTAGTTTCTCGAGCTCTACCGAAACAATAGGTTTGTTCAAATGGTCTTTTTTAGTCCTTATGTATTCTATCATTTTTCTGACTTCGTCGCAATTTCTTCCTGTAAAAAATTTAAGATGTAAAATAAATTATTCAAAAATTTTCTCGCCTTCGAAATGTATCCAGCTATAATTTTCCAATTTATCATCAAAAGTTTCAATAAATTCTTTGGCTGAAAATTCAGGTATAGAACCTCTGTAATGGAGGACGGTTCTTGAACCATTAGTTCGGTTCAAAATGACAGTGGATTTAGGTATGTCTGTGCCTGGACGGCGAATGCAGTTTTGAATGCATATTCCAGTAGGTTTTATTAAGCTGAAATGTTAAAAAGTTAATCAAATAAATCATTTAATATTTTGAAAAATAGCCGAAATTAAGTATTTTTATCAATTTTGAATAACTTTTTGGAAATATTATTCAGAACAGTTATTTTGAAATCGAATAAAGCTATAAGAAAACCACTTTTATAAATATTTTGCAACTTTATTTTAATGATAGTCTGGGAAGGAACCTTTCTAGAGTAGAGTTATTGGCCGGGATTGATGCAAATAATTCACAATTGGTGTTCAGCTGGCTCAGAACCGTGACACTATTGGCTGCATTACCGCCTAGAGAAAGAGTCTAAAATTTTTTTACGCACGACGACTTAAAAAAATTAAAAATAAATTTTTTGCGCAAATTCTGACTTAAACAGGCATACCGTTACATTGCAAGTTAAGGCGGGGACCAGCAATTATTCAAAAATCGTCCTTGTTTTCACTCGTTTGATGTCAAATATGATATTTATGACCTTATCCTACTTTTACAAAGTAGGCAGAAAACTGTTGTCGGATCAGCTAAAACGCTTATAGAAAATAGTCATGAGAAAAAGAATTTGCTAGTCCCCGCCTTAATTGCAGTGTAACGCGCTGGTATACCCCCTAAAAAATAAAATAAACCTGTTCGAAAATGCGTGTATCAGAGTCTTCAGCAGGAAATTTGTCAACATAATTGATTTCATCAATGCAACATAGTCCGACCACCAAAATTGTAGTTCCTCTATTCTTTTTCGTGAAGCTATTTTGTTTTTTCATGTTTGTAAAAACCACAAAGAGATATATATTTACAAGGTTTTTATGTTAAATTGGTTTTGGTAAAAAAATCAATATAGTTGCAAAGGAGTATGTTTAGACAATCAATTCATTCCAAACACAACAAGTGATAAATTTACTGTTTTCTTTCTCAAAATAATTATTAGTTGTACATTCTTTTTCGATTGGTACACGAACAAAAAGCTTTTTGAAAAGTATTTTTATTTTCGTAATTGCCACAAGTTTAACAAAAATTTAAGTTTGGAAGATGAATTTCCACCTAATTTTTGAGCAACATATGTAGAATTGGCTAGCTTACTGGTCGACCTTCGACTTATGATATTGGGTCGTCCACTTCGAAGTGGGAAAAAAATATTTTGGTCTTAACAAAAACCGTTTTTAGCACACGATTTTGGGTTGAATAGTACAGTTTTTCAACTTTACCAAAACTCAAAAAATTTTAGTTGCGGGCAAATTTTGGCCTCTTTTAAGGCCCGCGCAAGTTTTGGTCCGGGCAAGTTTTGGTCTGGGCAAATTCTGGTCCGGGCAAATTCTGGTCCGGGCAAAATTTGTGACCGGGCAAATTTCGGTCCCATTTTGTACGTGACCGTTGACTGTATGTCTCTTAAACATTAAATTTTCTTATTTCGATTTATCACTTACAACAGAACTATTAAAACCACCAATATGGAAAACTTCTGTTAAATTTGTTGATATAACATAAACATCCTCAAGCAATCCTGTTTCCATCAGTCATTTCTCTGCTGGTTCATCATAGTACTGCTGACCAAAAAAGTCACTCATCAGTAACAGTTTCATCTTTAGCTTCTAGTCTACTATCACTGTTCAAGCTATCCTTAACAGTAATTTTCGGTTTAATCCACAGCAAACGTTGTTGTCTCGGTCAAATCATACAAATCAGCAATTTCACGGGGCGGGGGTGGGAGGTCAATATCCAGAAGTTAATGTGAAGACGTTAGTTAATCCGCTTGAATAAGAATTAAGGCTAGAGGCTTCAACGTTATGTGTTTTAATAGATACTGGGTCAAAACCCATTAGAGATGTGGAATAAACACTTTTAGCCCTTTTCTGCAAAAACATATCTTTATTCCAGTACTATTATTCTAAAAATATCAAAACTGAATTTATATACATACATATTTAGCAGTCTAAGACGCGGTGTAACTTTTATCTTACCTTGACCTCTTTGCGAATAAAATACATCTAGTGTGGTCTGAGCAGCAGGAATCTAATAGCAAAATCCAAGCATCGCTCGTCTAGGCAATTGAAATGGACTAAACCGGAGTATTTTGCCGCCTTGGCCTTTAGCGTATGCAAAAGCTCCATCAAAAACTTGGCGTATACCAGTGTGCTGATTACCAAGTGGTTGCTCGGAAATCCTCCAGTCAGTTTCACGCACTTTGTTCAGGAATTCTTGATGAGCATATGGATCAATTGTGCAGTAGATGGATAAACAGGTGGTTTGACAGATTGGTTGTGGTGGGTCGTAGTGGGGCACTTAAAGTTGCATTTTTTAAAGCAAAAATCAACTTTTTACTACATTCCCAATAAGCACAGTCGTAAGCAGAGTCTATATTCTCTAATAAAGCCTGCGCCTAACAGTGAGAATTTTTCATTCGTCGCATTGTAATAAAAACTTCTTACGTATACAGGGTGTCCGGGCCGAATTTGTCGATTAATTTTGCGTTTTACTTGTCGATTTTTATTACTTAATATCACACATAATATTTCATTCGAAAGCTGGTGCTTTGCCATTTTGTTTGCAAAAAAAGAACAGTACAAAATGTAATAAATATGAAAAGATATGACCATTTTAAGAACACATGAAATTTTCAATACATTTTGTACAGCCTAGTCTCGTTTATCCTACACCCCCTCAAGTTCGTTCCCACCTAGGGTCCGACACCTTTTTTAAGCCAATTTTTAAAATGTTTTTCCAGTTGCTCTAGTTCGAAATATCGCAAGGAATTCGATTTTGCCGATTGTTTTTCCCAGATCCTTTCAAGTTACCATAAAGACCCGCGTCTCTCGTTTATCCGACACCTCTTTTTAAAAATCAGGTGTCGGATATGCCAGAGTTGCGAATCTTTATGGCAACGTAAAAGGATTTGGGAAAAACGATCGGCAAAAGCGGAATCCTTACGATATTTCAGACTAGACTAATTAATGACAACTGGCAAAATATTTAAAAAATCAAGGTAAAAAAGTGTCGGACCCTAGGTGGGAACGAACTTGAGGGGGTGTCGGATAAACGAGACTCGACTGTATCCAGATGCTTGCTGATCAAGAAAATGGGCGTTTGTCGAGATTTTTATCGAAGAAGGAAGAAGCTATACGGCTTTCAAGCGTCGAATGCAAAGAGAAAGAGAGCGCCATGCGAGGATGCCCCCGTGTTATTTCTGAATTGCATCTGTGGGAGAGTTTTCACCAGATTGTTTTTCAACATGATGGCGCACCAGCTCATTACTCACTCAGAATGAGGAGATATTTGGATAGAATCTTTCCTGACAGATGGATGGGAACAGGGTCTCAACGTGCGCCAGCTCCAATTGCGAAGCCTCCTCGTTCACCGGATTTAACACCACTTGACTTTTGGTTTTGGGGCTATTTGAAAATGAAAATCTTTACTCCAAAATTCTGACACCGGATTTGTGTTCAGCATGGTTGATTTGCATGTGAAAGTGCTCTTTGAATTCAAAATTCGTTGTCAAATTTCAAAATCCGCTCAAGACAAAAATTATTTGATATCGAGAAAAATTTGCTACTTGAATGTTTTTTGTATTGAGCGGAATTTGGGTGCATAGACGTTTCCCGAATTTGAAACTTTTTTCATTTTCGGGAAACGTTTCCCGAATTTGAAACTTTTTTCATTTTCGGGAAACGTTTCCCGAATTTGAAACTTTTTTCATTTTCGGGAAACGTTTCCGAATTTGAAACTTTTTCATTTTCGGGAAACGTTTCCCGAATTTGAAACTTTTTCTATAGGTAGTCCCCAAACCATGCATTTGTAGTGTATTGAAGACAATTTTCAGCGCTGAATCCGTTTTCAAGGTCCGTTTTTATGTAACCAGTGAGGATTATTTAACCAGTGAGGATTATACATTCTCGGGCTAACATTTTCCCCTCAAATCAGTCCTTAATCACCCCATGGTCTTTATCTATTCTAAATATTCCTGATTTATCTTTTATAGTCTTAGTCCATCCTCAATGCTCTTGATACTCTCCAATGGTCTCGCTCTATTTTTACTAGTGAGCTACTGAGCTACCTCTAATGGTACTATTTTATTCTCAGTGGTCCTGATCCACACACTCGACAGTTTCAATGTTTTTTTATATTCAGTCATCTCAGTATACAGATGTGATGTTCTTATGACTATTTTCTACCCACATTTAGTTACTGGATTCGTAGCAAATACGAGAAAATAAGAGTTAGGCTAATTTGACCATATCTCGTAATTATACCACTTTAATTGCATTGCATTCTAAAATCACCATCTCTAGCCTAACAACCGTTAACTTTTTGATGCTTCAGTTTATAAAGATAGAAAGTTAAACTAAATTTTATTCTTGTAAGCGCGAAAAAAACATGTAACCAGAGTGCGAGAATAACAGGTGAAAACAAAAGTATTTTTATAACAAGTTTCCGTCAGAGATTTCACTAGTCATTCTTGAGCGGAATTCATTGGCTTTTTCTGAATCAAGATGCAACTTCTGCAAAAGCGCACGAAAATACTCCACACTCAATAGAGTTTTTCTACTTGGGAATGCTCTACACGAACAGAAAGTTTTCAAAAAACTGATGCAGAAGTTTATCTTGGCACATGTTTTAGTCCACGTAAAGTCCGTCAGCCCTGTAAATCTTCTTTCAGCTGCAAATTCTTTCAAGAATGTCCTAAAACAATTTATATAAATATTGCAGACTTATATGGCAGCTAACTCGACTAAATCCAGATGCTTGATGTCATTGCCATGAAGGGAATCATAATATATGAGGCTTAACTTGGTCATCTCAACAACCTAAAAAATCACAACAATTCTTAAATTATCTTACCGAAAAACCTTACCACGAGAGACCAATGACCTGGAGAGTGAATTGGAAGAAGAAGCATGTCATAGAAGAAGAGACGAACGTTCTTCCACATCTTTTGCTGGAGTATGAGCGTTGGACCTTTTTTCAATAGCTGCGGGTAAAACAGAGAATCGAATGAAACCTAAAAAGCACACTCACTGAAAATGATGATAGGACACAAAACCTTTGGCATATCCAAGTTTGCAAAACTACGCTTGGCAATGAACTGGAAATAGTAGCTGATCAATTCTCCATTTAACCACTGTCCAGGCTGTAATCGCTTGATGTCTCTTTTTTTCAAGACGATTGACTCGCGGCTGATACTTTAAGCATCTTTTTGGCTTCTGAGGAATGGGTTCTGCTGATGCACGCTTCTTGTTTTTGCCGCCCTCTGCTTTTTTTTGTTCTGAGCCCAGTTACGTTGACATCTGGCACAAGCTTGATGCTTCTGTCAAAAATTTGCGGCAGCAGAATTTTGTCTTGAAGAATCTAAAAACTTGTTTGTCAGTATTAAAAATTGTTTCAGGAGAGTCTTACATAAATTCCCGCCGTCCATCTCCACATCAAGCTTGCACACATGCTTTCCTATCGCTTGGACAATGAATTGGTGATTGTAGCTAACGAGAATCTTCTCGGCGACATCCTTCAGCTGAAGCTTGCGATGGCAAACTTGATCTAGCATTTCCAACACATCCTGATTTCTCCACGAAAAGAGTTGTTTGCCGCTTGACATCTGATTAACTTAAAAATCAAGTATGTCAAAATAGAAAAAAAAACCCGTTCAAACTGCTGGGTCACAACTGATCTGTAAAAATATCGAGCTGTTATCTGCTAGAAAACCATAAAGAATGGCATTAGAAATCCAATCTTAGTTAAAAATTTGCTACAGAATTGATACTTTGAGATAGCAAAATGTACAAAAAGTTTCAAATTCGGGAAACGTTTTCCGAAAATGAAAAAAGTTTCAAATTCGGGAAACGTTTCCCGAAAATGAAAAAAGTTTCAAATTCGGGAAACGTTTCCCGAAAATGAAAAAAGTTTCAAATTCGGGAAACGTCTATACCCCGGAATTTGTGTTAAAAAATAAAACATTTAATTTTACTTCAAATCCACACATAATAGATCCCAGAGTCAAAACACACGCTGTACCAGGGTCAAAAGTCACTATAGGCGCTGAACACCAGTCATACTTTTTGCTCTGATTTGCCTTTCTAGTGCAGACTCTTAGCTGTGTCCACGGACTGTTCCAATAACGGAAGGAAATCTGTCCATCCCCCTCCTGACTGAATAATGTCTGAGACAAGCAGATGCTTCTGAGGTTAATTTAGTTCCACTTCCTAACATGATATAAAATCTGGCTAAAAAGTAATTTTTGGTAGTATTGTTGGAGTTTTGAATTCAAAAATTTACTAGCTGTCTCTGGAGTTCCAAAAATAGTCTTGCCTTCGTTACAACCCTAAGAGTTTGTAGCCCTGAACCAGTCTAGCTCATATCCAGAAGGGCATTGCGCCACACTACATGTGTTCCACTCGTTGCGCCATCGACAGGGTTCAGTTCCCAATGTGTCAAAACTGTTGCAATTTAAGCCACAAGCTTGACTAATTTTAGATTGGCCAAAGGACTTGCTAAATACAATACATGCTTAAGCATCTGACTCAAAACAGTCGAAGATGCTACTTACAATGTTTGATAAAAAAATTATTGTGCTAAAGTCAAGTTCAATGTCACCGCCAAGAAACTCTGACAAAAAATACAGTACATAAATATAGCTTGATAAAATATTACATTTGAAACCCACTTTTCAAATCTAAATCTAATGCAAAAACAACAAAATATGATACGAATACGAAAGTCGAAAATTTTAGCCGAACATTTAGTATGGAAGCACTGTCTGCAGTCTGTTGTCTCTAACTTTGGTTGCAGCCAAAACTATGACTATACTATTTGACTAGTTGTATATAGTCTTGTTAAAATGTGAATGGGACATGTGTGTAATCCACTTTCACTGAGGTGGACGGCTGGTCAAGGCCACGGAGATCAATGGGGGGGGTAAATGGAGAGTAGTAGTTTTGGAGAGCGCTGCTTGAGGGCAGCGCTTACATAACAATATAGCACAAAAATAGTAAAAATGAAGAAGCTAGATAAACGGTATTTGTTCAGTTACCGTATTTGTTCGTATAGCTCACCCGGGTTATTTTTCAATCTCTCGAAAATCGGAAAAGTTTGATGTCAATTTCGAGATTTTCGGGTGCCCAGCCAAAATCTAAAAATTTGAATCGGTAGAGCTTGTGTGAGCTAAGAAAATGCAATAAACAGCGATGTGAAATATTCGCTATAGGCTGAGATGTAGGTGCTCGAAGTTGAGGGGGCGAGTTAACAGAGAGGGGGTGAGCTATTAGAACATTTATGGTAAACATCTAGCATGATGTTTAGTAAAATATATTGACTACGCGAATGGAATCCACCACATCTTTTTATGTTATTCGCAGCAGCTTATGTTTATATATAAGTTTGAAAAACTATTTAGTAATTCATTGAACCCTTTTTATGTCCCAATAGTATTTGTTTTTTGTCTGCCAGACTTTCCTTTTTAAGAATGAAGCAGACATTTCTGTTTTATTTCTGCCCATTAACAACAAGAGATGAGTTCCGAACAAGAAGGAGAAAAAACAAATGGCTGTCAGTAAACCGACATGTTTTTTCTCATCCTTCTTAAATTTATTTATTCATTAAATCCGACTTTATAGGTTAGATAAATTGGTTTATAAATCTTAACAATCAGGCTAGTAATAAAATAAAAATATTTTTTCTGCTTTTCGAACCAAAAATTCAGTTTATATAAAATTTTTTTGGTTTATTTCTAAACAATGGAATTGTGACTGCTGGAATTTGTATAAGAAAAAAACTTTTGCATCTATTATAATGGTCCTTATTTGGCAGTTTAATAAGCGAAAAAAGAAGAAGGAAACGCCTTTAGATGTATGTTTTAAAAGGCCTAACTCTTGTTTTCTTTAAAATGACTAGCTTGTACTTTGGTGGGTTGTAGTATACAATCAGGTTCCCCCTGTTGTTTTTTCTCGAAAAACAGACACAATTTTATTAATACACAAATCAAATAAAAAACAACAGGGGGGACGAAGGCATATTATGGAACCTGATTGTATACTAGATCCATATTGGTGTTTTAGGTAGAGCAGAAATTGTCGGAATCTCCAGAGGTTGAAAGGCGAGGGTTAAAAATGCTTTTTTGTAAGCAGAATCAAGAAGTCTATAATAGTCGTAAGTTTTGTTCCTTTGTATATTTGAGCATTGATATAAACGTTGAAATTTGTATAATTTAAATTCTTCTAAATATAGCCTAAGAGATATTACCGTATTTTTACTAAAACGGTGTGTGGGTCATTAGGGTGTGTGTCCGTGGCACTATATAAATATGTCGAGAAATCGAAATTTGGAAATGTTATATATTTTCATTGCTAATCTTTGTATTTTGGGTGCTCAAGTCAACTGAAACGTGAAATAGTGGGATTGGAAGTATCTCTGCTACATACTTAACATGAAGGAAAAATATTTATGAACTAAAATAAAAATACAGTTAATTCTCGCTTATCTCCCACCTGAGGGACCAAAAAATATTGGAGGTTATCCGAGGTGGGCAGTAAATTGAGATGTTTGATTAATCTGTGTTTTAGTATAGTTTTTGACTTACGTTTTATAGACTGCTATTCAGCAAGCTATTCCCAATTTTAGCTAACGAGCTGAGCTAGAAAATGAGTGGTACTTTATCAAGATGAGTTTTAATAAATCAAGTCAAAAATAAAATGCTAAAGTACAATTGCGTGGATCATCAATTAGAAGATGTGAGATATTTTGGCTTGGTTTTTGACTATTTCAGGGTTGAAATATGTATCCTAAAAAATCGCCTTTGTTTTCGGTTTATTTATTTGAAGGCTGACACTCCGCTGGTTTTCTTAGTTCATAAAAAGTCGTAAAGTTGGCTCCGTCAATAGCAAAACATGTTCGTAGAAATTTCAGTACCCTATCATCCTATTTAGGCACTCGTGTTTCTACGGTCTTTTTACAGCATTGTGGAATAACATGTTGTCGGAATGATATATCAAAAAAACCGTGTGAGTGTGAGCTTTCAAACCAGCTATGGCTGTCACAATTGTTATAAAAGTTTATAAAAAGACGAACTAGCCAATAAAAAAAGATAAAAATTTCGCTCTTGGACTGGTCAATTGTTCAAGCTTTTGGTCGAAAAATACGCGCCCCTCTAAGCGCTCCCCCTCTAAGTGCTGCCCTTAACTGGGGTGGTGGATAACCGAAAGTTAACTGTAATACAGATGTGTTGCAGGCTTCCCCTTTCCTTCTGCATCTTTTTATGGTGGTGGCTGTAGGAGTTTACACTGTAGCTGGAGCTTATGTGATGCGCTATTTGGAAAACAAAGAAATTAACCGGTATAATTTGGTGTAATTTTTTTGAAACTTAATATTCTTTTTTACTTTTAAGTCTCAACACCCAAAATGGTCACACAAGGTCGAAAAGAGGTGTACTTTTAGTATTTTTGCACTTAAAAAATGAAAAATTTGAAGACGTAAGCGATGTAATTGTAACCGGAAGTGAGCTGGCGTTGATCGCTCAAAGCGTAATGCAAATTTTTAAATGTCACTGGTGTCCAAAAAGGTCGTAGCGAACTTTAAGCTCAATTTCGGAAACAAAAACTCCATCATGAAAATTATCCAAATAACAGGTTTTGTAGCCGTGTTTCTCCTCTTTCGATTGGAGTATAAAACTTAACTGGATTATTTTAGAAAAGTCACCATTTGGCTCTAAGCAAACGTGAGGTTATTTTGAGAAGTTGACGAGCATTTTCATCACTATAACTGCTCAAAAGTTTAATTCAAAATTTATCGCTTGAACAACATTTCAGCACCATGTTGTAGCGCAGCTCAAGTGCTACAAAACTCTTTTTTAGACAATAAATTTTGAGAGTTTGATTGATGAGATATAGACTTTTCCAAAACAATTTCTTTTAAAAATAACAAAAATCCAAAATTTTCCAATTTATGTGGTCTTTCGGTCATTTTTAAAAGAAATTAATTTTTTTGAAAAGTCTATACAGTGAACCCTCGATAAGAGGGCACCCCGATAACTGGGCACCCTCGATAATAGGGCACCTCGAGCCTGGTCCCGGCCACGGTTAACTAAAAATATAGTAAAACGCACCTCTATAATTGGGCACTCTATAACTGGGCACCCTCGATAGTGGGGCACCTTAAGATTAGTCCCGACTAAGAAGTCCGACCTCGATAACTGGGCACCATCGATAACTGCACAGCAAAATATCAGTTACGACAAAAAATTTACTTGGTTCGGGCATAAGCCTAACTTAAAATCACTGTTTTCTTGAAATGAAAAAACACTGTCACTAATTTGTTTACAACTCGTTTTTTGGTTTTTGCAAATATTGTTTAAAATATTGTTGATCCGTCCGTGCTTGATCTTTTCGACAGATGCGATGATGTGTTAATTTCCGTTCGAATGAAAAACAAAAAGCAAAGCATTATAACTGATTTCTTTTCCTCTAATGTTTGATTGTTCAATTGTTTTGATTTGGTTGATAAAATAAACAATTTATTGTTATCAAAAAAACTTGTAGAAAATTCTCGATAATTGGGCACCCACTGTGTTCCTGAAGTTCACTGGTACTCCATAAGAGGGCACCTCGATAACGGAGCACCCTCGATAACAGGGCACCCTACAGCCAGTCCCGTGGGGTGCCCTGTTATCGAGGTTTCACTGTATCTCATCAATTAAATTCTCAAAAAATATTTTGTAAAATGGTATTTGTAGTTCTAGAATTGCGCTAAAAATAGTGCTAAGTTGTTGTTCAAGCGCTAAACCCTGAATTAAATAAGGTGATGAAAATGCCCGTCAACTTCTCAAAATAACCTTACAAATGTTCAGAGCCAAATGGTAACTTTTCTAAAATAATCCAGTTAAGTTTTATATACCAATCGAAAGAAGAGAAACAGGGCTACAAAACCTGTTATTTGGATAATTTTCATGACGGAGTTTTTGTTTCCGAAATTGAGTTTAAAAGTTTGCTACGAACTTATTGGACACCAGTTATTTTTTAAATTATTTATTTATTTTGAGTGCAGGTCCATCCCTGCCTTGAAAAAGCAATGGAAAGTATTAAGAGTCTCACCCAATGTAAGGCTACTGATCTAGAGAAAATTTCCATATCGGCAATTGATGACTGCTATAGAAATGCCAAAATTTCTATTAACCACACAGAAGTATCTAGAGCAAGTTATGCTAATGGTTAGTTTTCATAGTTTTGACCTAAAAAGAGCAACAACAAAATCTCTTACCTATATCTTCAAAAAATTATATTTATAAAAAAGTTTAAGACCAATCTGAAAGCTCACAATTCACCACTCAGACATCTCAAAACACGTGGGATTTTCCAAATTCTCTCATATTTGCTTTCACTGTTATTACTACCATCGGTAATTTTACTTAAATATTTTAAGCATAGCAAGATTTTTGTTCTTAATTCAGGTTATGGTCACATTGCTCCAGAAACTCTGGCTGGTCGTATTTTTTGTGTAGTATTTGGCTTATTCGGCATTCCAATGGCTCTGCTCACCATTGCAGACATAGGAATGTTTTTGAATAGACTAGTCAAGATAATCGTGCAGTTGTATGGAAAATCCAAATCATTCATTTCAAAATCTATAACAAAACGAGGCAGAAAAGGCCAAGATGCAGAAGGTATAGAGGAGAATAAATCTGTAAACTTCTGCTATTTTTATCCTTTAAAATTTGAAACTTTTTTGTTTTAAGGCTTTGGCCTCTTCAAATGAGAATTCAACTCCAATTGAAAAACCGAAAGAAAAACATGAAAGGTGAGTTTGTCACACTTTGACTTAAAAACAATGGATTTTTAAATCAAATACTGGAAATTCTATTTCTAAAAAATTTATTTTTACTAGTGTATCTAAAAAATTTTGGTACGTTCTTTGTGTCCAAAATATTTTTTATAGTTTTATAACTAAAAATACCTAGTGTTATTTTGTTTTTGGCCATTCCAATTTGTAATGGCTCGTTCACAATTGTAAATGTAAGGGTTAGTTCACATGTTTACATTACCTTATATTTGCATTTGCGAATGTGACGAGCCAACAAAACTTTCGTTTTAGATCAGGAAAAGAATCTTTGGCTCTAGGGCTAATATTTCTACTTTACTTGTTCATCGGCTCAGCTGTGATCAGCATTTATGAAGTGGACATGGACTTTTTCAAAGCCTTATATTTTAATTATGTAACTATAACAACTATTGGGTTGGGAGATGTGGTGCCCAAAAGTCACAATTACTTGCTTTTCACTTTTATTTACATAACAATTGGGCTTTCTTTAACTACTATGGTAATTACTGCTTCGAAAATCTCTTATTCATATTGCCCAGTTTTAGGCAGTCGAAATCGCAGCTGATTACCTTAAAAAGCTACATTACTTTGGTAGAAAAGTGGGAAATGTGGCTTCTCAGGATGTTTGGTTTGGTGGTAAAAAGTAAGATATTTTTAAATTTGAAAATGCGGTCTTTCAAATTTTTAGAATGAAACTTAAAAACCTGATAAAACATTTGGGTGACCAACTGAATGTGCCAATA
Organism: Ditylenchus weischeri; assembly: GCA_029231635.1. NCBI lineage: Eukaryota > Metazoa > Nematoda > Chromadorea > Rhabditida > Anguinidae > Ditylenchus > Ditylenchus weischeri. The sequence continues at coordinate 80,190 of JAMRYI010000004.1, read as the reverse complement.
GAGGAACTGGAGCACCTGAACATTGATAACTTTGTTAATTCAGCTCTACAAGTGGCAGATGGTCAGGTTGAGACATTGAGAGTAAGTTATGGGGCATGAAACTGTCGTACTGACTTACAAATCATGCATGCTTAAAAAATTGCAAGACGAACTCTAAGCTGACAAAAAACCTATTAATTTAGCAAGGAATTATTCTATTCTTTAACAAGTGATCCGAAATTTAAAAGTTTTTTTAAAAAACCATGGTTTTGGACGCAGCGCCGTGTGCAAAATTTGAATTTCGGGAGCAATTCTCTTTCGTCTCTCCCTGTACTCTTTTGAATGATTTTGAACGACCCAAAAAAGAGAAGTATCCCCCGCCAATTCCAATTTTGCACACGCCGCTGCGTCCAAAAACCATGGTCCTTCAAGGTCTAGGCAGCATTTTTAACGGGAATAAAATAGGGCCACCTTTAACATTTGTCCTGTAATAAGGATATTGGACTTAGCTTAGTCTCTCTATTAAGTCGGCTCTACCCTTATTCTTCAACCTATTCTTCTCAACTAGTAAATTTGCGATCAATATATTCTTCACCTGGATACATTATTCTACTGGGGTCTATTCTATGCGCTTAACGGATAATTATTACCTAATTATAATTACCTAGTTCATATTTTTTATACGGGGTGGGGCAATTTTACGCCGCTATTTGTTTTGCTCATATATTTTTAAATTGATCATGTCTCGGCGAGATATTTTTTTTTGTTTGAAAGACGAGTCTTCGGGCAATTGAATTACGTATCATGCATCTATTTAAATTTATGTTTCTGTATTCTCCTGACTTAACTCTGTGTAATTCCTTTCATTAGAGATGGATCAAAGATTAAACCTAACTACTTCAGCCAGCCGACCTAGAAGAATTCAAACGTAAAATTAAGCAAGCCTTTCATGATATTGCTTCTGAAATGGCGCAGTCTTGTAAAATGAAACAATTAGGGTTGCCGCCTTCAGCGCTACATTGATGTTCAAAGACGAAGTGTGGAAGAAACATATGGAAACATGAAATAAGTTTTGCTGAATTTCGTTGTTACACTTCGTTGTTTTTTGTTAGTATTGTTATAAATTCTCAATATGCATATTAGGGTGGGATTCGGTCGGTTAATTTGGCCCTACCCGGTTTTCGGTTAACCGGTTTTTCGGCTACCCGGTTTTTGGTTCCGGTTTGTTCCCGCTACCCGGTTAACCGACCCGGTTTTTCCGGTTTTTTTTAGAATGTTCGGCTCAGATATACAGAAATTGAATTTGACACTTTATTTACACCACATAACACGAGCGAACAATTGCAGACGATTAACGGAGCACTCGATCAGCAATTTCTGAATCTTCGACGTCTGATTCGTCCTCTTTGGTTTCTTCTTCGTCGGGAACAATTGATGGAGCCAGCTTCACCTTGTTCAGATTGGCCTTGATCAAAATGAGCATCTCCGCAGTTGTGCCGTGCATCCTGAAACACATTTACTTTGCAAGAACGTATTGAATAACTAAACTTACTACCTATTTCTGAGTGTATTTGAGTACAGAAGGCCTGCGATAGAGAAAGTTCGCTCACTGTTCACAGAGGTAGCTGGCACACAAAGAAGAATTTTCGCACCCTTGGCGATCAATTGAAAGCGCGCTTTGCTCTTGCTCCACCAAATGAAAACGTCATCATTTCTCTCCGGCCGATTGCTGTTGTGACGATAGTGGCTGAGCTCTGCCTAAAATGATAATTAATTTAATGATTTAAAAAAAATCACCTTGATTGTTGCCTTTAGTTCACATTGGGCACCGGAATCGATACCATACCTTGTATGACGCATTGGACTCATATTCTTTGAACTGTTCCTCGTGTCCCTTCGACTTGAGATGATTGATCAAATGAGACGTGGACGCATCCTTTGGCACCGGCAGCAGATTGTTGCATTTCAGACATTGACGCTTTGTTTCGCTCGAAAGAACTTCCAGATTTTGGCTGTCTTCGCAAGCGGCATTTCTGTAAAAAGCACACATGTAAGTACAGCCAAAACTCAATATAAGGACACTCAAAGAAAAAATCCATATATCGAGTATCAGCAATTAAACGAAAATATTTAACTTTACTAAAAGCAAAAGTGAACACTTTTGTTGCATGATTTCATCCAGTGGTTGTTAATTTTGTGGGGCGATTTTATCCAGTGCGTAAACCGGGTTCCGAATGTACCCGGTTTTCGGTTAACCGGGGTTTTTCGTACCCGGTTTTCGGTTTATTTGCCAAAAATCGTTCCGGTTTGGTTAACCGACCGGCTCCTACCCTAATGCATATGTTTGATATCATTCAATTGCCCAGACATTGCTCTTTCGAACAAAAAAAAGATCTCGCCGAGAAAAATTTAATTAAAAGAGATATGAGCAAAACAAATAGCGGCGTAAAATTGCTACAGTCGAGTCTCGTATATCCGACACTTCGTGCTTTTCCGTTTATTCGAAGTTTTTTGATTCGCCAGTTAGTCCAATACGGATTTGCCGATCGTTTTTCAAGTTGCCGAAGGGTTCGGCTATCCGACACCTGATTTTTAAAAAGAGGTGTCGGATAACCGAGACCCGCGGGTCTTTACGGCAACCTGAAAGGATTTTGGAAAAACGATCGGCAAAATCAGAATCCTTGCGATATTTGGGACTAGACTGGCGAATCACATTTGGCAAAAGACTTCGAAAATAGAGCTTAAAAAAAGTGTCGGACCCTAGGCGGGAACGAACTTGGGGAGGGGGTGTCGGATAAACGAGACTCGACTGTACACCCTGTATTCAAACTTCCATTTACCGTATTTCCTCTAAAATAGCCCTCCTTCCAAAATAGAAATCCCCCCAAAAAAAAAAAAAAAAAATCATCGCTTGCTAATAATTACAAATGCCTTTAGCTTTAGGACATAAGTTATTAGTGCAAAATTAGCCCATAAAAAAGTAATCTGCAAAACATTAGTAAAATTGAACGACATTTTTAAAAATTTGAACAAGTCAAAGGCAAGTGGTTGCTAAGACTTTTACTTGATAATCATGTCTTAAAAAAGTTGTTATTGAAGGGGTTCAATTAGCAAGAAATTTATTTTCCCAGAGTTTTATAAATGTTAGAGTTATCAGTTAGCAAACCCTTTTATCCAAGGTGGTTAACTCAAATTTCAAAAAAGGTTTCGAAAAATTCTCCCAAAAAGTGGCGTTTTAACTAAAAATTTTCGCAAAAGGTGGAATTTCTAAAGAATTTTGCCGAATTTTGCACAAAAATGCCACCTTTGCTTTTCGAAAACAAGTTAACCACCCTGCTTTCATCCCACATATATATTTGTTGACAGCTTACATTTTACTGTTGTTTTATAGACAAAAGCTGAAGACAGGCCCATCTCTTTCAGTGAAATACGCAAAGAAGTCGACTCACGCAATATTGAATTTGCAGATGATGAATAAGGCATCAATTTTCCATTACTTCAATCCTTCTGGCTTTTATTTTTCCGAAATTTGATTAAAAACATTAAAACTAAATCTTTATTTTTAAAAAAACAATTAAAGCAAAAATCGTTATTTATTTTATTGAATTAGTTGTATAAATCAAATTTCACCCGATTTTTGTAAAATACTAAAAAAACAAATGTCGCGCAGAAATCATCGACTTCGGTCCTAATTACTGTATTGATTTTTTTACCAATATATTGCTAATTCCAAAATTTCTATTTTAATATTGTAGATAAAAACATTTTTGCTTGAAATCGAAAACTTGAATAAAAAATTTACTCAAAATTTTGCTATTTAAAGGACCATGAAACTTGATAAGCACAGCAATTTGTGAAATATGAATTCGCGCGGGACCACCATATTTTGGTCAATAACTTTTTTGAATTATTTTTTGTGTTTATTTTTGTGTGCATTTAAATTTTAAATCTTACTTATTGCTCAATATAGAACGGTTGCTCCCTGCAGATAACTGTAGAGCAATGGTAGTAGCCTGACTTGTCCGATCTGGCAATATCAAGCGACGTTGGGCTCGACTAGTGCATGGTTCAAAATTTTGAACAAATTTTAAATGCAAACAAAAAATAATTCGAAAACATCCCGCGCGAATTCAAATTTCGCAGTATTTTGTGCTTATCAAGTTGCATGGTCCTCTAACTATAGTGAAAAACTTGTCGATTGTTTTAACCCAACTTGCTGGTTGGTTTAAGTAACACAAAACTAGACCATCCCACACCAAATTACTGTTCCTTGATTTTGCACAACCTGACTTATGGTCCGGAAGTTTTGTTTTGGTCGAGCAAACTACTACCTTACTAAAAAAAACATTTTGTTGATCAAATTACAGGCTAACTTTTGAAACATTTTTGCTCAATGTTCAGACTTTTCATCCACTTCTATTGTAAATAAAGCCTTTTTGGACAAATCGGTGCTTTTACACATTTGCTTGAATATTCTCTAATAAGATTTGTTCCATTTTGAATGCGTCGCTCTTATTTTTTCTCTCCTACAATCTGTTCCGTTTGAAATGGAGTCAAGGCTGGCGAAATAAGTGAATTTGCGAGGGAGGAGGGCAAGACCTATCAAGTGCCATACTTTATTAGAGCCAAAAAGTTTGCTCATCTTCAAAGAGAGAGAAAATAAAATTTTTAAAGCTACGTCAATTTTTCAGTTTTTTATTGCTATTTTATGAATGTTTTAATTTTTCGTCGCATAAACTTTTTTGATATAAAATGCTTATACTTTCGATTTAATCCTTAAGCATTTTGATGTCTTTTAAGGGTATTTTTTGCATATGAGCTAAATTAGAGGTGAAAGACAGAAGAATGTCAACACACTGTTTTTTACACAAGATTATTTACTACATAGACAAAAACATGTAACCAAAACATCTTTTTTGCTAAAATAAAAAATGTTAAATTTTTTTATTTACAGTCGAACCTCGAAATAAAGAAGCCACTGGAGTACGGAAAAATGTTCTTTATATCGAAGGTTCGTTATATCGCGGTATTTTAACGAAAACTGAATAAAGGGTTTGTTATATCGAAGTTTCACTACGTTCGCTTAATAATGTGTAAGCAAACACATGTCTTTCTATCATCAATGCCGTATTTTCTCTAATTCTCGCCTCCTCTAACAAGCTCCCTCACCGTTTAGTTCGAAATCTTCTTTATATCGACACTTTTCTATGCAAAGGTTTCTTTATGCCAAGGGTATATTTATCTACAAAAATTTAAAAAATGTTTGTTATATCAAGGGTATACTTGATTATGTTTCAGTCAAAACCAAATTGAGCCAAGGGGTATAAATAAAACTTGTATAAAACTTTCAGTTTGTTTTACTTATAAAATTTTGAAAAAGCCGCCGTCCCGTCCTCGGTTTCCCTGTTAACCGTTTAGTCAAAGCCTAAGTCTCCTAAGACTAAGACGGTGGACTGCTCGGTCACTTTGACCATAACTAAACATTTGGAGGCGAATCTTTGATTACGATTTTATTAGTCTCTTGTTGTTTAATACAAGCTAGTCCGGGAAAAACATCCTTAAAACACCATGGTTTTTGCATGCAGCGACATGTCCGAAATTTGAGTCGTCGGGGACAGTTCTCTTTCCTCTCGCACTACAGTCAAACCTCTTTAAACCGACACCCCAAGGGACCGCCTTCAGACTGTCGGTTTAAAGAGGTGTCGTTTTAAAGAGGCTTTTAGGTTAATTCCAGACCAAGGTGTCGGTTTATCCAGGTTTTCAATAAAAAAGGTTTCAAATACAAATATAGTGGACACATTTTTTTAGAATTTTTAATTCAAATAACTTACCGGATATTCTCTAATAAAGGCCCCCCTCAATGACCTATATCTCAAATCTGTTCTTTTTTTTGCGTTTTCTTAGTTAGCACGAGTTTACCTAATTTCACTTTTGAGATTTTGGTTGAGCACCCGAAAATCTCAAAATCGAATTAATTTTTTCCCAACTTTTTTAGAGCTGAAAAAATAAAGGCCCGGGGCCTTTAATAGAGAATATACGGTGAACAGAATTCTATAGAGTCAATAATAACAGTTAAATTGATCTCAAGCTAAATTTTACTAAAAATTAGCTAAAAAATTTGAAGGGTCTCGATTTATCGAGGGGGTTTTTCTGTGTGCGGACTGGCTCAAAGTGTGGATTTAAAGAGGTCCGACTGTACACTTTTTTCGGTCATTCGAAATAACTCAAAAGCGTATAGTGAGAGACGAAAGAGAACGGTCTCCTGCCAATTCAACTTTCGCACATGCCAAAACATGGTCATTTAAAAATCAGCTTGTGAATAGTCAATAAATTAGGTTTATTTTTGGCTGACTTGCTTAACGAGACTTTACAGTCAATCAATTGATGTTAGACCCGACACAGTCAACGGCGTGCCAGTTAAATCCCCGGCAAGTCGATTAAACCGAAACCTTACATATTTTGCAAAATTTTAGGGATTTTCAAAAAAATTAAATATCCTTTTTTTTTGTGTGTCATTTATTTTTTCGTAAGGTGTTATCTGTGTTGCTTTACACTTCGAGTTACAGATGTCAAAGCCTAAGCTAAACTGTCAAAGCGAATAACTGGTACCTCCGGTAAACGAACCCCTGATAAACGGACACCTAATTCGGCTACTGAGGGGTGTCTGTTTATCTCATTTAAAAGTATTAGAGCAGTGAAAGTCGGCTAACTCATCAGATTTGGCAATGTCAAGCAACTTTGGGCTCGACCAATCGATGGTTCATAATTTGAATATTTTTGGAGTAAAAAAATGCCCGACATTCAAAATTCGGAAAATTTACTTATTCAGTAAAATAATTTTCGATTAGTTTAATATTTTTAAATAAATCTAATAATTTTTCAGTAATTTTTTTGTCTTAAATAATTCTCATCAATAATTTATTCCACACGTCACATCCATGGCTAATATTAGAACTCTAAATTCTAGCATTTGAAGAGCTTTTTGAAAATACTGCCCTTTCATAGCTTTCATACAACTAAAATTCTTTTTTTATTTTAAAAAATTCCTGCAGATACCACATGGACAATTTTTCTGCTAATACTGGCCAGTCAGAAGAAAATTACGAAATTTTCATCGAAGATGAGCAGCGAACACGAAAAAATATTAAGCTCATTTTCTGCATTATTTATGCCCTTTTATTTATTCTTGGCACTGTGGGCAACGGGTAATTTAATTTAAGAGGCATGAGAAAAACAAAAGTAATAAATTAAAACCCTTGTTTTAGGTTTGTAATAGTTATGATATGCAATGTGATGTCAGTAATATCCAGAAACAAGATGAAAGTGATTAGGAAAATTAGTGTGTCCAGCACTAATCACGTCTTTATTTATGTTTTTGGTGGGTCTTTCGTAATAGAATTTTTTAAAAATAATAGCTTAGTAAATACGGCTGGGATTTAAAATAATCGGGAACATCACGCCCTTATCTCCGCTTTATTATTTTTTTCAAACCCTCAATCTCAGCATTCTCGTAATCATAAAGTAGAGTTTAATGACTCGTTAGAAAGCTGAAATCCAAAGCTACATATTATAAAAATTTGTAAAATTACAATAAATTCAAAGAACTTTAAAATATCAGAAAATAGCAAATTGAATTCGCTAAATTCGGTAATTTGCTGTACACTTTTGGACAAAAATGCTATAAGCGGTTTCGGCTAAATTGAACCTGAGCACCACCCCAACCCCCACAGTAAAATCAGCTTGGGGGACCAAAGCAATTTTTTTTCGAAAATTTTTTATACCAATAGTTTTTTGTATAAACATGATTTAAATTTTTTTTGAGGCTTTAGATAAAAAAATAGTGCAGTCAAAAATTTTCGAAAAATTTGCCTTGGTCCCCAAGCTGATTTGACGGGGGCTCAGGTTGAGGTGAGTGGGGGCGGAGGGCTCAGGTTGAGGTAAGTGGGGAGGTTCAAGTGTCTGCGGTTTCTCATAAAGCATATATTGCCAAGATTTAATAGTAAAAAATTGAACTTAATTTTCAGCCCTTTCAATAGTGGATTTCTTTGTCATTCTTCACTTACCTCTTTTAATCTGTGAAATGATAGAAGGCCAGTGGATTTTCGGACAAGTGATAATTTCTTTTAAATAATAATTAAAACGGTATAAACTTTTTAGGTGATGTGCAAAATATATTGGTTTGGAGAAAGTGTCAATAAATTGCTATCAAGTTTCCTTATGACTGTGCTTTCCTGGGATCGTTACCTAGCTGTGTGTTCTCCAATCAAATGCTTTAGGTAGCCAGTCGTTTGTCATACCGTCCCTTAGCGCTGATATAAAAAATAAATATAATGATAACCAGGGTAGAATAAAAAATTTAAACAATTTAAAATTTAGAATGAGGTCAAACTCCGTAGCCTTAACCGTAGTGGTCTCTATATCTGTGATAGCCACATTACTGCTTTACCCTGTCCTAAAAGAATCAGCAGTAGTAAAAGTGAATAAAATGTCGGGTCTGCGTCTTTCGGAAAACTCGTTTGATCTGCAGGAATCAGGCAATCCTAAATATCATTTAATGTCCCCTTAACCCAAGAATTTTTAAGACGAATTTGGCCTTACAATACAAAAGTGCATTTTTGACACCCCTACATCTTTTTTCATGCTCTACACTTTTATGGTTGGCTACATTGTTCCTGCCTTATTGATCATTTATTTTTATCTAAAGGTTTTTTATTGATTTAAACATGTAAATTTGGCTTCAAAATTAGTTCAGGTCATATTGAGACTGAGATCAAATGCTATGAGTGTACGAAAATATTCTGACAGCCATACAAGCCAGATTTCTAATGCTAGATTTTATAAGGTAAACAACTTTTTCGAATATTTTTGAAAAATATGTTTTTGTTAAACTTGAGGTGACTAAAAGGATAGTGGCCGTTGTTTTGTTTTACTTTTTATGCTGGTCTCCTTACTGGTTGCTAAATATAATGTCCCAATTCGGAGTGATTGTGGTTAGTTTTTTTATTGGCTAATTGAAGTATTCTCTATATCGTGTTTCCTGGTTTCTAGGTTTCCTGGTCAACGCTCACTCTGAGCTCAGTATTTTTTTCGGCTCATTTACTGGTGTGCTTTAACTCAGCTGCTAATCCAGTGCTTTACGCACTAATCAATCGAGAACTAAGACAGCAGCATGTGCAAGTAAACTATTTAAAAAATAGGAAGAAGTGAGAAAATTACATTATACTTTTGAAGGCGATGCAGAAAAGAAGACAGTCTCTTCATGTGGTCACTCATAATGCTATGGAATTTGTAGAAAAGCACTCACAAAGGTCAGTGCTTTTTAGTACAGTCTACTACCAATTTAGTGTAACCCCGAAAAGTTAGTTTCCGCCTAGGGTCCGACACTTTTTTACCTCTATTTTCGAAACTTTTACCAAACGTGATTCATTAGTCTGGATCTAGGTCAATTCGTCCACACATTTCCGTTTGGTTAAGAGACAGTGCATAGACTGTCCATCCGGATCCGGCAGACACAAAAACATTGACGTTGAATAGTTTAGCCACCGCTGCTAAGTCAATATTGCTGGCCCATCGTTTGACTTCGCTTGCATCCTTCGTTTGTTGTCTGATATTCTTGATTGAAACGGAATAATAAAAAGCGCAATAAAGTTTGATAAAAAAGAACACGGCCAAAAAATAGCAACTTCGCTGAGCGTCAACCAAGGAGTTTGGGTGGCCACTTGTCTTTACACTTGCTTGTATAGTAGACTGGGCACTTGGCTGAGTGCTTGGCAGAAAAATTGAGTGAACACTTGTCTGTTGAGTTGGCTGAAAAATCGACTGCACATTTGGCTGGAGAGATGGCTGGCTTGTTCGATGGAGAGTTTGATGTAGAGTTTGCTGTAGAACGGACTGCAGTCTAGTCTGAAAAGCCGACTGCAAAGTCGGCTGTAGACTTGGCTGATAAACAGGATGTGGAATTGATTGTAGATTTCGCTGTAAGAATGACTGACAAGCTGGATGTAGAGTTGGCTGATAAACAGGGTGTAGATTTGGCTGTAGAGTTGGCTGTCGATTTGGCTGATAAACAGGATGTGGAATTGATTGTAGATTTGGCTGTAAGAATGACTGACAAGCTGGATGTCGATTTGGCTGATAAACAGGATGTGGAATTGATTGTAGATTTGGCTGTAAGAATGACTGACAAGCTGGATGTAGAGTTGGCTGATAAACAGGGTGTAGATTTGGCTGTAGAGTTGGCTGATGAGCAGACTGATAAGCAGGCTGTAGAGTTGGCTGTCGATTTGGCTGATAAACAGGATGTGGAATTGATTGTAGATTTGGCTGTAAGAATGACTGACAAGCTGGATGTAGAGTTGGCTGATAAACAGGGTGTAGATTTGGCTGTAGAGTTGGCTGATGAACAGGATGTAGAGTTGGCTGATGAGCAGACTGATAAGCAGGCTGTAGAGTTGGCTGTAGAGTTGGCTGTCGATTTGGCTGATAAACAGGATGTGGAATTGATTGTAGATTTGGCTGTAAGAATGACTGACAAGCTGGATGTAGAGTTGGCTGATAAACAGGGTGTAGATTTGGCTGTAGAGTTGGCTGATAAACAGGATGTAGAGTTGACTGTAGATTGTGTTGTAGAAACGACTGATAAGCAGGCTGTAGAGTAGGCTGTAGAGTTGATTGAAAAGTAGGCTGGAACACCACCTTGTTTTTTGCTTCTGCAACTGTCCAATGCACTGATTTATTCCACCTAGAAGTGCCCCCGCTTTTGCTGCTGCTTCAATGCCACTAAGTGCTGCTCCAAGCCCTCCGATAAAGTGGCACTTGTAAGGATGGTCAGCCTCTGCCTGAAAAGTTGGAAAATACTAGCCTAGAAGTCTTTTCCTTTATCAAAAATTATATTTACCATCACTTGATAATAAGATGCTTCAATCAATGTCCTCAACTGTTGTTAGAGAAGGTCTGGGACGTCCGATTTATGGCCTCTCCAGTTTCTTTAAAGATAGGGTCTACACCGATAAATTCAGCCAGGGAATAAGCCTGATGCTCTTTTGCTAATGGGAAAATAGAGCAGTTCAAATGGCATCTGATACGGTTCACGGCAACCTAAAAGTTATTTATTCTAAAAGTTTTCAAATGACACATTTTTTTCGTCGGACGCTTTCAAAAACTTAGAAGATGCAAACTAAAAAGTTGGTTCAGAGAAGTGACTTCAAATTAGGCTCAAATTAGTGAAAATATTTCTCACGCCTGTAAAATTCAAGCTAAGCATATTAGTTATTGTTGTATATAAAAAAGCTTGCGACTTAAAAAATAAAAAGTAGTAGATGATCAGAAAAAGATTATTTATGACTAAAAGCACCTCTACAACGTCCAGCTCTTCAAACTTTCCAATCAATTTCCATGAGACTAGATATGATCCAGGTCCATGATCTCTACATACTCTTCTGCCGTAATATACATTAGCCATTTCGCTGTCTTGCTTAAAATTGTGCAGTTGAAATTTTTCTTCAAACTAAGGTTATATGTCTTAAACTGGCCTGTGGCAAATAGAACATTCGCTGTTCATCAGGCAAATCATTATACAAAAAGTTGATGCTGATGACCTGTAAGTTTGTCATAAGAACATGCTTTTGGACACAAGTAACTGGTTCGCGTATGGCAATAGTGAAGGCCATATATGTCAAAGCCAACAATGTTGCGCAAAAGCTAGTCCACCACAAACGTTTAGGAAATAAGCGGTTGCCTCCAGTTTTCAAAAAAATAACACTCAAGAAACAAGCGCATATAAAGCCAGTAAGGTGGCACACATATGTCAAAAGACCCGATGTAAAAATAACAACAAATAAGTTAGAGCAAAACATGATAAAAAGCGATACATACACCTTAAAACTAAAGTGAAACTGCCAAGGATATCTCAGAGATACAAAATTTATTTTCTCGTGAACTAATTTTAAGTTTAAAACTAAATATTATAAAAAAAAAATTATTTAAAGTAGAATACGAAAAATTCAAGATATACAACATTTTTCTAACTACCACAAATGTCTCCGTGAATATGCATATAGTAATAGAGGCTTACATAAATTGCATAAAAATCAATAAATTGTCCTTGCAAGCTGAAATTTTTTTACGATTACTTACTGAATAACCTTTCCGGCAACTGCATGTGCGTTAAATTTATTCCAAGTAAATTCATCCCCTAATTTGTATTGACAGATGATTGATTTATTTGTATTTATTGGTTTTCTGACTGTCCTTGTGACAAAGATCATTCCTCAATGGTCCAGGTCCACCCTGAACCGTCCATATGCCCAAATCAAGTAAAAAAAAGTAAAAGTCACCTTTGTGAGAATGAATCAGCCTGGGTATTCAGTTCGACAATTGCAGTTGGCTGGCTGTTTCGCGAGAGGTTTTGCTGAAGATTTGGCTGGAAGGTGGGCTGGTGATTGGAGTGGGAAAATGGCTTCAAATGTAGCAAAAAATTAAGGTTTAGCGAAAACTTCTCTAAGGGTGGGTAATTATTAAAGAGTCGGTAATTATTTTTCAACTCCCTCTGGGGGGGGGGGAGGGGTTGGTATGTTTAATTAATAGAGAATATACGGTACACTAAATTGAGAGTAGACTGTATCCCAAAAACTTCTCTTTGATTTTTTTTCAAAATCAAGATTTGAAGGAGTATACCGGCGAGCAGGGTGGTATACTTGACGATTACTTCAGCCTCAGCCGGCTAAGTTGGGAGAATTTTTTTCAGGCTCAGCCGTTAGCCGGGTCCGAAATTTAACCTCAGCCGGCTGATGGCTGAGTTCAAGCTCAGCCGGCTAAGGATACCCTGCCTGTAAGTGCTCACGCAAATTTTTTTAATAGGAAATGAGTTTTTAAAATGAGATAATTTGATTTGAAATGAGAATAAGGTATATTACCGTAAATGTTCTAATAGAGCCCCCGGGGGCTCTATTTTTCAACCCTCCGAAAATCGGGAAAATTCTTGGTCGATCTCGAGATTTTTGGGTGAAAATTCAAAATCTAAAAAGCAGAATCAGTAGAGCTCGTGGGAGTTAAGAAAATGCAATGAACAGCTTTGCAAAATATTGACTTCGCTCCGAGATTCAGGGCCTCAAAGTCGAGAGGGGGGATCTATTAGAACATTTATGGTAATTTGAATTTGATAGATTATTCTCAGATGCTGTATTGAGTACTACTTAAAAAATATGGCTTTTTACCATTTTCGGTCATAAGACAATTCGCCAACGCCATTTCGCCAACGACTTTTTCGCCAACGACCATTTCGTCAACGACTTTTAACGCCATTTCGCCAACGACTTTTCGCCAACGACTTTTCGCCAACGACTTTTCGCCAACGAAATCTCATCAAATTTCATTTTTATACAACTCTGGCTTTATTTTCACCGGACTGGCTTGCACGTAAGTGCAGGGTAAGAAATACATGTTTCTCCATGTTTTTTTGCTTCACTTGGAGTACAAAACTTTTTTGTTTGGGGTTTTATTTTCGCTTTCGGTTTTATTGCCCGCTTTTGCCCGCTTCTTCACCGCTATCCGAGATCAGTCAGCAACCGTCGAGGAATATGCTGCTCATTTTTCCCAACCTTCTAGTGAACCAGACAGATGGGGAACTTCTCAGCAGTTGCTTTTGGCCGCCAAGCGCTCCAACAAGAATATGATCCTCTACCAGCCAAGAGAAGAACCACAGTTTGTGTACTTTTCAGTAGATTATTCTGAAGTAAGAAATTTTTGAGTGTTACATTTATTGAGTTGAAAACGTTTTTGCTTTAGGATCAGCCAAAAAGAGTGCTTCGCAAGAGTGGAAAAGTCAACCATGTCTACAACTCTGTAAGTCATTCGATTAGTCAGACGAGGGCATATTTGCTTTTTTAGCGTGAAGTGCTGCTAAAACAAGGCGTGGAATCAGTGTTAATCCGCTACCAAAATTCGCATTTCGATCTCGGATGGATGGGGCAAGAATGATGAAAGAAAAATGATTTGTTGTAATTTGCTTGCTTGGGAAAATGTTTGTTTGAATAAGTGTTATATTGATTCAGAAATAAATGTTACTTACCTCACGTCTAATTACTAGTCGAAAAACCATTCATAGTAACATACCTATAAGCGCAAAGGCGAACAAAGGCGGCCCCCTGCGAAAATCTTCCCTTCGTTGATAGGCTAATTCGTTTATTCGCCTCAATTTACAATGTGTTTGGGAAAACAAAATAATGATAAGGTATCAATGATTTCTCAGCATATTCATATCCGAACTCAAGTGTACAAATCGAATTGAACTCTTACGATATTATGAAGTTGTCGTTGGCGAAAAGTCGTTGGCGAAAAGTCGTTGGCGAAAAGTCGTTGGCGAAATGGCGTTGGCGAAAAGTCGTTGACGAAATGGTCGTTGGCGAAAAAGTCGTTGGCGAAATGGTCGTTGGCGAAAAAGTCGTTGGCGAAATGGCGTTGGCGAATTGTCTTATGACCCAATTTTCATATGGCTTTAACTAATTCACATATTCTTTGAAGGCTGCAAACCTCGTCACCTATTCCATTCAAAAACAAAGGTCGGCTAAGATCAATTAGCAGTGCCGACACCAATTGCCATTTTGCATTTCCTCATTTGCCACACATGTACAACTTTTTATTTTATCCCTTCATTCAATCAAAAATTTTAATCATTGCAGAAGTAGGCTTACTGCATTGGACAAAAGGTAAAAACTTTGCTAAAAAAATATAAGTCTAAATCTTTTTTTAGATCTTCTTCTTTCTGTCATTACTCATCCAACAAAAAAGGAGAAAGCACACAAGGAAGTAGTCTTTTGAATGAATACCCACTCAACTTCTCACCTCCATTATCCGCTTCTCCTTCACCAAGCGCTCAAAATGGCAAAACTATTTTCCGGTTTCGATCAGTGTTAAGTTTGCTAAGTATCTCATCAAAACAGGGCAATGCGAGCACACCTAAACAAAAAGACTCTGTAGACTCCATGCTAATGATCCCAGAGCAGAGAAATAGCGTTAGATTTGCAAACCCTGCTAGGGGCAATCTCAAGATTAAAAAAAGAAGAAGTGGAAGTGACAGGAATTAATGTCGAAAAATTAAGCCAAAATTTTGATTTCTTTTTGTAAATTATTTGTAGAAAGGTATAGTATGAAAGTAATGAATAAACGACTTTTTTAACCCCTTTTTTCCCACGGGTATGAAAATTAACCTAAAAATTTCAAAATTTTTTTTTCTTTGGAAACATCATATACAGGGGTAAAAGTACCGGTTTTATTATAAAAATGTTGTCAAAAATAGCATTTGATAATGAAAAATATGAGATTTTGCTATTTTCGTTAGTTTTTCACGTGGAATTCTTTGAAGCAAGGTACAGGATGCAGGCCTACATTACATTTTTTCGCATTTCTTGTTAGTTCTCCCATCACAAACCCCGCAGTGAAGAGATAAGTCTGTTGTGGCAATCCAATGATTGTACCCGTCAAGCCGCACACTCTCATTTACTCGCTTAGAAGTTAGTTGTCTATCTTGGGATGATCTTCGGCCGGGTCCTGTGGGTGGACTTCCATATGTTTGCATATAGGAGGTGGCAACATAGCGGCGAAACTGGAGGTAGTCCCACTTAGGGTGGACTTTTCTATACAACTGCCAGGCGTTGTGCACTGCAGTATCTACTCCAAAGCAGAAGCACGACCACCACCACTTCTTGGAGCCAATGGAAACCCTATAGTTATTGATATTTTGGTCCATTCTGTCCACACCACCCATGTGCTTGTTGTAGCAGGCTACAGTGTTTGGCTGCTCGATCTGGATCCTTTTTTTTCCTTGGCCGACCAACGGCTTACGGAATGCATTGGATCCAGGTCGTCGATGGTTGTCAACATGATAACTTCACCACACTACCGCCAAGACCTAGAGCAGCATCTCTCTCCTCTCCAGCACCTTGATAGGGGAAGAAATTGATCAAGTATCCAGATGGAGTGTTCAGGCACCAATACTTGAACCCCAATCGTATAGGCTTGCCGCGGATGAATTGTTTGGCAGAATGACGGCCAAAAAAGGGACATATACTCTCGTCGATGCTCAGGTGTTCCTCAAGCGGCGCATCAAATGATAAAGGGGAAGTAACTTCCTTCCTTCTATCTTCAAAATAGCCAGCTGTATTTCAAAAGAACTATATCAACTAAGAGAAAAAAGAAGCATAAACATATGCTAATAGGATGACTCATAACTCTTCTTTCTACTGATAAAACACTATTTTTGATATCATTTTTACAACAAAACCAATAATTTTACCCCTATATACAACGTTCCCAAAAAAATTAAAAAATTCAAATTTTTTTGAAAATTAATTCGGGCAAAAATGGGTTAAGACTACACAAAACTTGCCAACAAAAACAGGAATTTTACAGGGTGGTCCGAGAAATATCGACACTTTTTAACCGTCATAACTTTTTTCCAGGCCGTATTCCGAATTTCTGTAAACGCAGTTCGACTTAGTTCGATCTAACAACTTTTTTGACATATAATTAAAAAAACACAATTTTTGCTTGGCCCCCCTGTGGTTTGGGTCTTGCCCATCCACAGGCCATCCACAGACCAGGGCCAAAACCACAGGTGGGAGGCCAAGCGAAAATCGTGTTTTTCACATTATATACCTCGATGTGCGTTTACAGAAATTCGGAATGCGGCCTGGAAAAAAAGTTATGACGGTTCAAAAGTGTCGATATTCCTTGGACCACCCTGTATTTGTTTTTATTTATATGCAAGGGCTTACAAAAATTTATGCATTTCTTAGGTAACGTCGGTGATTTATTTTATTTAACACTTAAACAAATTTTTAGAATGCAAAAATTTTAGATTTTTGGTAAAAATAATATCTTTTATTGTTTTTCTCGTTCCTTTTGCACAGATTTCATTATATAGAAGGGAAGCTGAGCGAGAATAAATGCTATTGATTTGTTTGCTACCTATTGATTTGAAAACAGGCTTTTTTAAAACAAATTTCTCGTTAAAGATTTGTAGTTAAATATTTGTGAGGCAATGGTTTTAGCAAATTTTGATTTTGCAAAGTTAAGATTAAAAAAAACTAATTAAACTAATTTGTCATAATTATCGTATTTTCGCTGACTTAATAATATCTTTTGCCTAACTTGTTCACAACAATTTTTTTGCAAATATTTTAATGTCTTTGAAGGACTCATTATTGTATTACAGTCGGACCTCTTTAAACCCACACTTTGAGCCAGTCCGCACACAGAAAAACCCCCTCGATAAATCGAGACCCTTCAAATTTTTTGAAGAAATTTAGCTAATTTTTAGTAAAATTTAGCTTGAGATCAATTTAACTGTTATTATTGACTCTATAGAATTCTGTTCACCGTATATTCTCTATTAAAGGCCCGGGCCTTTATTTTTCAGCTCTAAAAAAGTTGGGAAAAAAATGATTCGATTTTGAGATTTTTGGGTGCTCAACCAAAATCTCAAAAGTGAAATTAGGTAAACTCGTGCTAACTAAGAAAACGCAAAAACAGAACAGATTTGAGATATAGGTCATTGAGGGGGGCCTTTATTAGAGAATATGCGGTAAGTTATTTGAATTAAAAATTCTAAAAAATGTGTTCACTATATTTGTATTTGAAACCTTTTTTATTGAAAACCTGGATAAACGGACACCTTGGTCTGGAATTAACCTAGAAGCCTCTTTAAAACGACACCTCTTTAAACCGACAGTCTGAAGGCGGTCCCTTGGGGTGTCGGTTTAAAGAGGTTTGATTGTATAAAACAAAAGCAATCGTTATATCTCCATAAATACTTCCTGAACTGCTATTTAATAAAATTCTTTTTTTCAGGATATTTAGGACCTAAATCTCAACGGAGCAATTTTAGATTACTGTTTATTGATGTTTTAACTACCGAAGCTTTAGCGTTCTTTGCTTTTTTCTATTTCAGCCGGTCTTTCACTTCACACACTCGTACGTCTGGATAAAATCAAAAAATTTTACGCTGACCGTCGGAACTTGTGAAAAACCTGGATAAAAAGGAGTCATTTCAGTAATTAAAAGCATAGTGGAAAATATTGAAAAATTTAAAATTTTGATTTTCGATTTTGTAGGTTTTTATGGGTTGTTTTATGGGTTTTTGGCGCTAGTATAGAATATAGATATAGTATAGAAAATAACCACGCCCCCAAACAGACCCCTCCAAAATCGCGCTAACTACCCTTGGAACAACAAGTTTAGGATTAGCCCTTAGGTTCAGGGGTAGGCCAGCGTATGGAAGTTGTGACTAATAAATGTCTTACGCACATTTTCCAGAGTCTGGGGCATAGATTTGGGTGCTCTTTACTTAAATTGTAAAAGGCATCAGTTTTGGGGAGGGGGGTTGCGGGGTGTGTGCTATTCTATACTAGGGTCGGTTTTTTTATTTTTGTAGATTTAGATCAGACACTTTTAAATGGTATAAAATCGATTTTACTGCGAAATTCGGTGATCCCTAACAGCTTCGTCAACCACGTTCCAAAACCAATTAATACCTTTTGTTGAAATTGTTTAGAATTTGGCTAGGATTTTTTGTTGCTTCGTGATTTTTCTTCTTCTAAACATCGGGTAACATTTGAAGAATTGAAGCTATTTTCTGGTCATTTTTACACTGCAAAAAGTTTTTAGCATGAAAAATGCTTCCTTATTTCTAGTCCGATATTTTGGCTCTAGTAGCAAAAAAAGACAATGGACCATTCGAGTTACTCTCTCAGTAATTACTCTTCTAATTTTCTATGTACTCTTCTACTTCGTAGTGCTTACAACTTTAGACCAATTAGCAGTTAAATCTAGAGATAACATTATTGATCTGATAAATAAGGCTAAAAATGTGCAATCTCCACAAAACAAAGAAGCAGAAAAGTTAAATAATGCTCCAGTTCAAGTATTTCCAAAATCTAAACCACCATTTTCCTTTTTCAACACCACTGAAGTGTTTTTGCTACCTTGGGACCCTAAGGACTTCCATAAAGTGCCAGATTATGCGAAAGTTAAGCCGATTGGGCCCGGAGAAGACGGACAAGCAGTGATTTTGAAGCCAGAAGAGCAGAAAAAAGCCGATGAGGAAATGAAGCATTGGTTTATGAATGTGGTGGCCAGGTTGAATCTACAAAAATTTTGCTTATTTACTAAATATGCTTTTAAGTGACAAAATTTCTCTGGACCGAAGCGTGCCTGACCAACGATCAGGAGAATGCAGAGCACTAACTTATGATACTGATTTACCGTTAACTTCAGTTGTCATTATTTTTACTGATGAGGCTTGGAGCACATTATTAAGAACAGTTCATTCGGTGGTAAATAGATCTCCTAAGAACTTACTAAAAGAGATCATACTTGTGGATGACTTTAGTCAGAGAGGCAAGTTTGAGCAATAATACTTAGGCTTACAGAAAAAAATCATTTCTATAGCTTTAATATGGCAAATAAATTTGAAAGATACGTTGTTACATGGTGTCGCAGTGGTCTAGACAACAGACTCAGCATGCGAAGACAGTAGAGTTCGAATCCTGTAAGGTGCAACGCAATGAAGAGAAAAAAATCCTTGTTTTAATTTGATTTTGACTGAGAAAAATACTTATTCTGAGCTTGCTTAATAACACCTTTTTTAATTTACTCAAAAAATTTTTAGAAGAGCTTAAAAGACAACTGGAAGCATATTTGGGTAGCTTTGGAGGATTAGTGCGTCTGCTTCGGTCTTCTGCTCGTTTAGGATTAATCAGAGCAAAAATTGTGGGTGCAACATATGCTACTGGTGAAGTTCTCATTTTCTTGGATTCACATTGTGAAGCCTCTCAAGGATGGTTAGTTTCTCGATAAAAAAGTTATGAAAAATATTTATTATAACAGGCTGAAGCCTTTACTACAAAGGATAAAAGACAAAAGGACGGCAGTGGTGTGTCCAGTAATTGATTCCATTTCTGAACAAAACATGGAATACATGGGAGGTGGTATATCAGGTGTATAATTTTGAAACTTAAGACAAAGTGCAAAATAATCGAAATCAGGAATCGGAACATTTTGGTGGAGTCTTCACTACAAAATTGAGCCTATTCCCGAAAGAGAAATTAAACGTAGAAAAAATCCAGCAACAGACTACCTGTTGACCCCAACGATGGCGGGCGGATTATTTGCTGTGAATAGAGAGTATTTCTTCGAACTAGGATCATATGATGCTGGTAAGTTTCTTAAAAGTAACTTAAAAGTGGCAAATAATTTAGAAATGGACATTTGGGGAGGTGAAAACTTGGAAATATCTTTCAGAGTAAGCATTTAAATTAATCAAAATGGTTTTTATTGTTGATTGCTGAAGGTGTGGATGTGTGGTGGATCAGTGGAAATCCTTCCATGCTCTCATGTAGGACATATTTTCCGCAACGGCCATCCGTATGATATGACAGGTAGAGGAGGCAATAAGGATGTGCATGGAACTAACTCTAAAAGACTTGCTGAAGTCTGGATGGATGACTACAAACGTCTGTTTTATGTTCAGAGGATGGGCCTTAAAGTAAATATTCTTGATGTTTGAAAAACAATTTTATTTGTAAAGATTTTGTTAATAATGTTTGTTTTTGTTTTCAGGAAGGAGACGGCTTTGAGCGAGACTTAAGTGAAAGAAAAGCACTCCGAGAACGACTAAAATGCCACAATTTCAAATGGTATTTGGATAACGTGATCCCAGAGAAATTCATTCCAGATGAAAATGTTAGGGCGTATGGATATGTAGGGTTTACTATTTGTTAGATATATTCGATTGTTTGAAGAGTCCGTAGCATTTTGCAATTTTAGATCATAATTTTTGTGAGGATGTTGTTTTTTGAATTTGAGAAAAAAGATTAGTCACCTATTGTGTTCTAAAAACTTTTGGGCAAATTCTTTTTGAAAAACTCTAAAAATGATGTGAAGGTTAGAAAACAAGTAATTTTTTTGAATTTTCGAAACGCTACAACTTTTTAAAACAACCTGACATATAAAATTTTAATCAAAAAATTTTAGGTCAGAAATGCTAATGGAATGCTTTGCCTTGACTCACTGCAACGCTTGGAAAATAAAGGTCAAATTTTTTTGGGAGTCTTCAATTGTCAAACTGCTGGAAGTTCATCTCAAGTATTTTTCTTTTTAAAAAAAAATAGTTAATAAAATTACAAGAAAATACTATTTAGGCATTTAGTTGGAGTATGGACAATCAATTAAGACGAGAAACTACATGCACAGACATTGACTCCAAACCGATGGTAGATGGTCGGAGAAAAGTTATACTCAGGGAATGTAGCCCCAAGTTGTCCACATTTGTCCACGCTCAAGTATTTTGATCTCTTTTTTATTTGCAATTTTTATTAACGTTGATTTAGAATGGATTGCTGAAACATGTGGAGTCAGGCCTGTGTTTAGATGTCAAAGGTGTGAATTCTGGGGATGATCTATTTTTTGCCTCTTGCAACAATTCAAACGACCAGAAGTGGTCTTTCAAAAAGTATTTTGATGCATAATTTATTTGTGTAAAAAGAAAAACGGGTATTTACGTGAAATAATTGTTAATTTTAGTTTACTGTAATGGTTCGAATTTATCATATTAAAATTCATATCATTATTGTTATGTTTGTACTCATTTTGTAGACCTGTCTGTTTTTTTAGAAAGATGTCATAAAAGTAATAAAAATAAATAAAATACACAAGTTGCAAGCAAGAAATACGTCAAAAGTACAGGTTGGGTAGTCACAGCCCTGCTTGGTATCGTCTTTTTAATCATCATTACTTTTGGTACTTCTGCTGTTTACATGCCCCTCATATTTTTTGAAATTTAGAATGAAGCATTTCATTTCATAGTTTCATTTGACCGCCACAACCGCATGTTCGCTTGGAGTGTAAAAGCTTGAGATGCTGATGCCACTCGAGAAAAACACCATCTGACCAATTGAGAATCCTTTGTAGAGATTTGCGAGTGTGAAACCGTTTAGCTCTTCCATCTGTAATTAAAATAACGTTAGGAATATCAGATTTTGGTAAATTTTGGTAAAACAGCAAGAGAAAATAAAAAAATAGAGAGAAATGAAAAAGCAACGGACGACAAACAAAAATGTTCAAAAATAATGTGCAAAAACGTCGCAAAAATTCGCAATTTCAAAAAATATGAGGGGGCGTGTAAACAGCAGAAGTACCTTATTTTTTTAGCCACAATTCAGTTGAAAAATTGGAAATTTTGTAATTAACTTTTTATTAACAACATTTGTACCAAATATATTTAAAAAAATATTCAAAAAAATATAGTTAATGCCTGTGCAAACTTGTCATTTGTAGGTTGTGAGTCGCAAAAGGCTTTAATAAGCCAGCAGAAAATTTGTGAGTAGTAGCAGGTATTAAAGTTCTAAAAATATTGGCTGCTCTACCAGTGCTTACTGCCTTGTCATCTAAACTACTGGGTTGAGTTATACCACTTGCTCCTTTCCAATATCTTTCAATGGTGTGTTTAGCAGCCATTCTTAATTCCACGTGGAAAATTATGTATACAAAGCTGTTGGAAACACCTAAACAATAAGATCGGTTTAAAATTTTTCATGCATACTTTTTGTGTTTAAAATTTAAGAATTCCTGATAATCTAACCGTGTATTTTTTATTAATCGGCCCGAGTTATTTTTTTTCAACTTCTCGAAAAATCAGAATATTGTCGACATTTTTGGGTGTTCAACTAAGAAATTTAAGAGCAATTTTCCGTAATTTTAGACCTCTTTCCTTATTAAGTTGCCGGCAGTGGATTTTGGCTATATTGGATTATTGCATATACCGTATTTCCTCTAATAGAGCCCCCCTCTAATAGAGCCCCCTCTAATAGAGCCCCCTCTAATAGAGCCTCCCCCTCTAATAGAGCCCCCTAACTTTGAGGACCTATATCTCAGCCCAGAGTCAATTTTTTGCAAAGCTGTTTCACGCGTTTTCTTAACTCCCACGAGCTCTACTGATTGCACTTTTCAGATTTTAGTTGAGTACCCAAAAATCTCGAGATCGAATTCCAAATTTTTAGATTTTCGGGCATCCAAAAAATAAAGCCCTGGGGGCTCTATTAGAGGAAATACGGTATATCCTATTTACGAATCGTAAATTACGATACGCTGAACACGATGGCACGGTTTATTTTACTCCTTTTGTGTTTCACTTTTGAGATACAGACCTCCGAAGTTACCTACTCCGGGACATCCGATATCGGGAAGTTGTCCCAAACTTTTGAGCAGATTACTTATGTTTTTATAAAGTCACACAATTATTTTACACCATTCGAAAGCCCATAAACAAAGCTATCTAATAGTTCTAAGTTTTGTACATAAACACCGTATATTTAGGCTTGGTGATCACTTCTTATTCAAACTTCTTTTTTTGATAATTCAATTTTTTGAATGAAAAGGCTTGTATCTTATTATTTTGAGATCAAAATTTACTTTTCTGGACCGAGCAAAATTTTATACTATCAGAAAGCTCGTAATCTGCCTTACACGATAAACCGAGCGGTTCTGGTATATTGGGTAGGAAACAACTGAGAAAACAGCT
The DNA here is from genome assembly GCA_029231635.1 of Ditylenchus weischeri. NCBI lineage: Eukaryota > Metazoa > Nematoda > Chromadorea > Rhabditida > Anguinidae > Ditylenchus > Ditylenchus weischeri. The sequence goes on along the minus strand of JAMRYI010000004.1, from coordinate 56,636 downwards.
ATTTTATGTTTGAAATTGGAAAAACTAAAAAAAAATTTAAACGTAAAACTTATACGCTTCTTGACAAATCCTGAATTCTGACACCGGAATAGTGTTCAGCATGGTTGATTTGCTTCTAAAACTGCCATCAGGTCTCTAAGTCAAAGACTTTAACTCACTGTCATATTTCATATTCCGCTCGAGACAACAAACATTCAAACGTTGCTTTTTTGAATCATCATCTGCAGTTAAAATATTTGTTGTCTTGAGCGGAATCTGAAATTTGACAGTGAGTTAAAGATTTGATGGCAGTTTTATAAGGCCTGTTTCACAAGGCATCCTCAATCCTCAACCTTGGCGAAGTGCTTTTTGTATTTTTCAACGAAATAGCTTTGAGAGTGGGGTCTTATTAGAGATAATACGGTAACTAACTTTAAAAAATTAGTTTTTAGGTAAAAAAGGAATGCCGTTAAAATTTAATGTCTTATTTTTTCACATATTTTATTGACTTTTTGACTGCAGTCCAAAAGCAACTTTTACCGAACTAAACACCATAAAAAGGTACTTGTTGGGTTAGAGGGTCCCTCAAATAGTATCTATAAAACTACTTGTACTATCTTATATAGTATTTGGCATGTGTAGGTGGGTGGGTGGGTAACGCTTTTTTACTTCGAAGGCCAGAACGGGTCGTAGATAGCGAAATCACTTTTGTCGCTAATACCATCGTGTTCCCCAGAATGTCAGCTTTCGTTTTAAAAAAGAACAGGCAAAAAAAAAGACTTCTAATAGGGGATATACCTGTTTTTATGAATGAAGTCATGCCCCTTATTGAAATTTCGAAATACTATAGAGGCGCCGATAGGCGCCTGTGGTCCCTTGTATAGTAGTATTAGGCATACTACTACTTTGAGGACACGTAAATTTGTAAATCTCAGGCGAAAACTTAACACATATTAAGCCATATACTAAATCTAACTTAAGTAAAATTTAAGAGACACAATAAAAAAAGTCGTTATAATACTATTTGACCTGGGAGTAGTTTATGGCATACAACTAGCCAGAAGCCCGCAACCTAACAAGTACCAGAAAAAATTAACTTAAAATACGTGAAAAGCTAGTAAAAATGTTTAATTAAACACCTGGCAATTAAAAGCCTTTCAAAAAAAGGGTTCCGTCTATATTGCGGAAACAAGTGAATACTAGTTGATTAAAACAAATGCAATACATAGCTGAAATGTGTTGGTCTAATATTTTGCAATAAAATGTCACTTTTATATTTGGTTAGTGCTTAACCAAAAAGCTACATCAAAAACTTGCTTTACATCATACTTTTAAAATAAAAAATCCTTCAAAAGCTTTTAAAATATAATTAAATAACCTTTTTAAGTAAGTAAAAAATAATAATACAAGTAAAAAAACTTCCAAATAATAAGTATCTGAATGCGATATTCAAACTTTTCTTATTAACAGCTTTAAATATTACCGGCCATCAGCAGCCCGAAAATGTAAAAAGGTCCAAGTCTTTCGAAACTTTTCAATCCGAAAATGTCTATTATGCCAACAAAAGTAGATGGAACCATCAAGAAAATTATAGAAATCACAAGAATGCCCATGGACAAACGATTGGCTTGGTTTAGTTTCTTAGTGTCTGAGTTGTTTCCTAATATGTAGCTATTCGATTTATTTGCTTCAACTTGTTGTTTTCTTTTACGACCAAGTCTGTTGACGTCGTAAGCTACAATAATAGTCAGCACCAGCATAAGCACATTAAATACCTTAAATTGTTCAAGGTTAATATAATAAAACCATCACTACACATCAAGTTCCGCTGTTGGATACATTAGCTTAAAGGTCACGGCATGTTAAAATTTGAATTCAGATAGAATTTTGGATGCCCTCATCCATTACAATTACAAATTTAAAAAATTGAAGGTTACAGATTTAAAAAGTTGTTGTGCCGGACAGTTTTAATTTTTTTATTTTTGATGCTGATTCCTTTTTTTCTTCTGTAGATGGATCGGTTTTGTGTAGATACACTCCAACCCAATCAATAACTGTAGAACGATCCATGTCAAATTTTTTGCTTGCCGAATGATTTGAGCCGCCTACTGACTTGATAAAGTTGACGACCTTTATTAGAGGGGGTGCCTCTAATAGGAGGGGTGGCTTTGTTAAAAAAAGTACGGTAAGTTATTTAAATTCTTGGCTGAAATATTTTTTGGGTAAAATTCACCGGTTCGTTGAAGCCGTTGAAAAAATTTTTCAAAAATGATGCCATTTTTACGGCTCACTCTGTATATTCAGTCAACTTTCTTTAGTTAATTTACACTTATAATAAAAAACGCTTTCTGGTTCACCTCAAACGAGCCCTAAGTGTTTTACGATGTCCAGTCAACGCTGGATATAAAAAACCTATATATAACTGATAGCTCTATATGACGGTCAGATAATTTAGCTGATTTATCTAGACTTAGTAAAATTTAGCCTAAATAGATGCTCTATATAACGGACGCTCTGTACAACGCGTCGACTGTACTCATGTGGCAAAACTTGGCTGATTCAAAACTAACCATATTGCCAAAGCCCCAGTAGATTCTAAATTCCCAAGAAGTGAAACATCCTACAGCAGCGCAGCCAACGTTTTCTTTCAGAGGGTGCAAATAATACTCAAAGAAAACGTCAATTAAACCCAACACTAAGCCGAGAACCACTGTAAAATAAACATAGCGCATCTGGCTCTTTTTACGAAAGTAGACAGGAAATCGCATTGCCTGAATAGATTACCTAAGTTGATCAATCGACTTTATATCAATAAAACAAACCTGGAGTCTGTCAATAGCTATGGCTGTAGTAATCAACAAGTTTATCTTGAATTGGATGGTCAGAGGCAGACTTAGAGTTATCACAACTATTCCATTGTAACTAAATTCAACTGCATTCCATCCTGCTAGGTAGTGCAACATGTAGGGCACAGCTGGAATGTTTTGGTTTGCTTAATGCTTAGCAATTGGGTCGTGCTTAATTTTTTGTGAGCACTATTCCGTGTTTGGAATATATTTTGATAAAAGGCCACACTTCTAATATAAGACCCCTGAACAGGGCCGCAATTTTGGGGGGATGGGGTAATTACGGCTAAACTTCCTTATAAGGGAACTACCCAAAATCATGTTTTGACCACTTTTTTAGATGTTTTAGACCTTGAATGCTACAGAAAACGTGTTATTTTGATTGGGAAACACATTTGCATAAAAAAATTTTTGACAAAAAATTCACTTTGGTTTTTTCAACAAACATACCCGATACTAGGATACCTGGTTTGGGTACCACCCTTGGTCCAACCATGGTCCAGATGGTCCACATGATTGGACTTGGGGAAAGGGTTGAATATGGGGCCTACTTTATCATGTGCCTGCACTACTATGTACACCCTTCCCCAATCCCTTGCAATGAGGAGCAAGGGCTGGAGTTTAGAATGTGACCTTTTTCTAAAAATGGTCAAAATCAGTTTTTTTAGTTGTGTAACATTGTAAAAAATGCTCAGCATTCATTTTTATTGTTGGGAAAGCCAATTTTTCAAAAAAAAAAATTTTTGTCGAAAATTGTCAAAAAACGTTATATGCTCCTTAAATACCTGTTTTTCTTGTATAAAAATGTCACAAAAAAAAATTTATTTCAACATTCCTTAAGCAAACTGTTAAATCAGAGTTAGAGTTAGCCTAAGCCTTAGAGTTAGCCTAAGCCTAAGGCTGAGCCTAAGGTTACTAGCTACCCGATTACACGCCTAAGCGGTACTTATGCGGTTCCCCATATCGAAATTTTCCCAAAAACAGGTTTTAACCATTTCTAAGCAATTCTTACACGTTAAAACCGATAAAAACGTTGTTTCCGACCACATAAAAATACAGAAAAGGTTTTTTTTCCATCAGACATTTGACTTTTTCATTTTTACCTGCCTGCCTTCGGCAGGCACCCTATTCAATAGGAAGCCCCTTTGGGGTACATTGTTCAGGCCAAGGGCTGACCCTTTATACACACCTGCCTGCCTTCGGCAGGCACCTAATTCAATGGGAAGCCCCTTAATTTCGATATGGGGGGAACCGCATAAGTACCGACTAAGCACTTCACATAAACGAATTATATCGTGGAAATAGCAGAAGACTTTAACCAATAAACATTTCTGTATGTGCATCTCAAAATACATTGAAAAGCTAAAAGGTAACCAACACTTAGAGTAATTACCAAAAATTGATTTTTCACCAACAATGATGGTATAACGTTTTTTGACAATTTTCGACAAAAATTTTTTTTTTAAAAATTGGCTTTCCCAACAATAAAAATGAATGCTGAGCATTTTTTACAATGTTACACAACTAAAAAAACTGATTTTGACCATTTTTAGAAAAAGGTCACATTCTAAACTTTAGCCGGAGCAAGTTGGGTCTTTGGCCGCGAAGCGGCCAAACATACCCAATACTAGGATACCTGGTTTGAGTACCACCCTTAGTCCAACCCTTGGTCCAACCATCCAACCAATGTGTTTCCCAATCAAAATAACACGTTTTCTGTAGCATTCAGGGTCTAAAACATCCAAAAAAGTGGTCAAAACATGATTTTGGGTAGTTCCCATATGAGGAATTCCTGCCGTAATTACACACCGCCCATTCAATCAACCCCCCGCCCACGAAAGGCGAAAAAATCGAAAACAGTTAGGTAAAATGACATTTTCAAAATAGAAAAAGGTGTAGGTAAAATTATCCCCCCCTGAGAAAAAGTTGAAGTTGCGGCCATCTATATTGAGTATTGAAATACGGTATCTTAAACTTATAGAAGAAAAAATGTTACAAACTTGAAAGTCCAAATAGAAAGTCAGTGGTAGCCAAAGTGAGCACTAATCGTAAGGACAAATTTTTTCTAAGGCGTCTTTTGCTGAAACAATTTTATTTAACTATGACTTTTTTTCAAGTATTTCTATATGTTAACGAGAGAAAAGAGATTTTGAGTTCCGAAAATGTCTCAAGCTTATCCTTGAAAGGTTACAGACTTTTACCTGCAGGATATACCTAAGCAAGGTTTTTAATCAAAAGTGCACAATGAAGATCCAGTAGCATTTGACTTGGTTTATTCAGACAAAAAGTTGAATTTTGGTCAAAAATTTGTCTCTGCCCAATTGTCTCTGCCCCTAGTTTTTTTATTAAGTCAAAACAAAATTCTCTACAAAAGCGATGTTGGGAACACCCAGGACTCAGACCACATTAGTCAATTACTTGTCTCAAATCTACCAAACTCGAGCTTACCTGCAAAACAGATAAATAATAAATCCATTGCCCACAATAGAAAATGCTTGAAGCAAAATTATGAGGAGGTCAACGCCCAAATAGTAATAAGCACTGAAATACATGCTGTGGTCACTAGAAGCAGGCAACTTTCACATTTTTTGCATCAAAAGACTCTTTTTCTTTTTTGTATCGCGAAAATAACCAAATCACTCATTTAGATCTATAAACAAGTGGTTTAAAAGAAATCGGGAATGCTAAATAAGCAAAATCTCATAAAGCTCTAAGCACTTTCTAGCAATGAATGTGTTTTCTTTGAACACATTTTACTTTAACTTCTTAGTTATACTTTGCTGTCATTTGTTATTCACATTTTTTATCAAAAACTAGAGTTTTTTGATTAAAAGTTGAATAAATTAATGTCTTTGCTGACTCTAATTTTTACTTTTCAGCTGACAAATGGATATTGTAACAAATATTATTAATTACAGTCAACGCCTGATAATTTGACCCGCTAAGACCGATTCCAAAAAGTATTCCTCGTGAAATTGTGAAATAATTCGGCACCCCACGGGTGTCGAATTATCGAGAATCGATTGCAGTTTTGCAAACATCTTTACAAAAACTCCTCCTCCACCCTATTTTCCTATCCAAAGATTCTTTTTACGGTCAAAAACATGAAAAAATGTTATTTAACTATATGTTATTTAACTAATTTAATTTTCTTAACTGTATATACCAAACAATTTTTATGTCTTTTAATGATATAAAATTATTTATTTGTAATAGAATATCATTCGCGAACATTCAGAAACATTAAAAGGGAAGCATTAAAAGGGGGACACTGTAAATGTTTAAATCCGCAATGATTTTTCCTCCAACGCCAAAAATTTTTAGTTGCAATGGGGTACATTTGAACAATAAGCACTTACTCTCGAGGCATATAGATTTTTTCTTCTCTCAGAGTTGACATAAAAAGGTTATAGGCTTCAATAAGGTGAAGTAGAACTGAACTACTTACTCAATTCAAAAAAGAGATTCTAGAATTTTTTTGGTTTTTTTTCTCTCCTGAGAAAAACTGTCTAAAACAAACTATTAGGTTGATCCAAAAGTTCTTGGGCACCTTGAAAAAATTTATTTTCGATTTTTTATTCGCTTCTTTTTCGTCGTTTCATCTCATCTGTCTTTTTTAGATGACAGACGATCATTTACGCCACATTCTGCTGTTTTTGTTTCATGAAGGGCACTCAGAACGAGAGGCTACTAAGAGAATTAGATTAGATTCTTTGTTAAAGGTATTGGGAGATTGCCTGAAAGATGGCAAAATGTTGTTGATGTTGAGGGAGATTATTTTGTTGAATAAAGATTTTGGAGAGCTGTTTTGTTGATGTGACTTCGAGTGATATCTCCTCTGAATTAGATCTGCAAACATTGGAATGATAAACATCATGCTAAAATATTAACACGTTAATAAAAAATCGAAAATAAATTTTTTCAAGGTGCCCAAGAACTTTTGGATCAACCTAATATTTAAATACTTGTAAGTCCTATCGCTAAAATGAATATAAATTTTTCTGCAAATACTACAATTTGCAAAAGGCAGCATACATGTCAAACACGGTCCCTCAAAATTCAAAAACATAATAACTTTAGGATTTTTGCGCCAACTACAAATATTCAAAATTTGTCCGAAATTTTAATATATTGAACCCAAGCCTGGACAAGGTTTGTAATTTATTTTATTTCGACAATTTCTGGGTAAAATTATTTTTTAAACGCTTCCTCACGTCCAGAGCAATAAAATGAGCCATCACTTGCCTTGAAAACGCGAAAATTTTAGAGATGTCAATAAGGTTTTCGAAAGATATGCCAAAAAAGTCATCTGGGTTTGAAATTATAAATGACCCGACATTTGAATTTACTTTTAAAACCTTAAAAAAGTTGGGCTGAGGCGTGATAGAGGAGTAAATTTTCTACATTTTTGTATTAAAAAAATATCCGAAAATACAAATTTCATGTGTTTCATACAAAAGTAAGACAAAAACGCAAAAAACCCCTTATTTTACACGTAAAAATGCTAGTTGTTCTCTTTGGTTAATCTCTAGTTTCTGAAATTTCAACTTTACAAAAATCGGCTCAACTTTTCGCGTAACTGAATGTCTGCGCCGTCTTTTGGTATATACATTATGCTGAAAAGACCGTGGTTATGCACTTTTTGTCCGTCGTTTATGTCGTTCATTTATGTTCGTACTCTCAAGTGGTTGAATGGTGCAGGCGAGACGTGCCACTGTGGTGCAGTAAGAGCGAATAACATATCAATTTTTCACTCTGAGGACTTTGGGAACATCAAGGACTGCGAGGAAAGCCACAAATGTGAATAAAATCATCACAGAAACAGCTTGCGCAAGAGCAAAGCAAGTGACAAGAATGCAGATTAGTAAGTTCACGTGGTGTTAGATTTCTGTAATTTTCTCTTGTAGCAAGCTTCGGCGAAGAAAAGGAAGAACAGTGAAAGCAAGCTCTGTATGAAGCCAAAGCCGTTTTTCCTGCCGGGAAAAGCAGCAAAAAATAGTCATCATTAAATGCAATTGCGGTATCTCTCGGTTTTTTTCTCAGTTTTTTTTGTGTGAAAAATGTTTCGGAGTTAGCTAGTATCCCTACAGCTTCTGGTGTCTTTATACTACCACAGCCTCATTTCCTCTGTTCGTTATTCAGGCATCCACTAGGTCTGCAGTCTGCTGAAGTGTTTCTTCTGTGGAAATGACTGCTAAAACAGAGAAGATGGTTTCAATGAAGTGTGCCAAGTGCAATTCTGCAACTGAAAGGACTGGAGATACTGCCAGGTCGGATTTTCAAGCTGAAGGGTCATCGAAGGTGCTGGTACGTGTTTGTCTTTTGCTCATTTAACAATAGTCGCCTATCTTAAGAGTAAAGCCCAAGGAAGTCAGAAGGAAGTAGCTACATGTGGTCAGGATGCGAGAATAATTGTCTATTTAATTTTTTCGTATCGCTATGTTCTTCGCTGTAGAAAATAAAATCGTTTTCCTATGTTCCGTATAGGAGCATGACATACACTCAAGTTTCCAAAGTTTCATTTTTCCTGATGCAAAAATAATTTTCTTCATAAAATGCCAAGTTGAATTACAAAAAGAGAAGGCATGCACAAAAATTGCAGAGCAGAAAGTTTAAAAGCCTTCATTAAGATTACAAACTTTGAAGTTCAATGCGACTGATGTTTTTGGAAAGTCACCTCTTTCGCCAAAATGTCTTTTTGAACCTAAATCCGTCGAGATTTGATCAAAATAATTTTTATGAGTTAATTGCTATTTTGAGTAAATCAGACAGAAATTTCGCACGAGTTACCTACTTCAATGGATATCTCAGTTCAGATCTCAACAGATTCGGATTTAAGATAATATCTTTGTATCAGGGGTGACTTTCAGAAAATGCTTATTGTCAAAATTGTCAATTTTTCATTAAAAGTTTGAAAAGTTAGTTCAAAAAGGGCTAAAAATCCATAGTTTACCCTTCAGTGCCATTAAGCTCAGCATGGAACAGGAAGAGCATAGCATGTGGAATAAGATTTTTATTCATTTAAAAACAACAAAAAAAAAGTGCCCCAAGAATTTCTGACGATTTCAACTGCTCATAATTTTTTTCTAGATCAAATTTTGAAATTCTGTAAACGCAGATCAAATCAGAAAAAATATGCAATTTTCTTGGTGTATAATGTGAAAAACACGATTTTCGCTTGGTCCCTGTTGTTTGGGTACTGGTCATTGGATGGATCTGGATGACCAGTACCCAAACCACAGAGGAGACCAAGCGAAAATTGTGTTTCTTACATTATATATCAAAAAATTGTATATTTTTTCTGACAGAATTTCAAAATTTGGTGTAGAAAAAAAGTTATGAGCAGTTGAAATCGTCAGAAATTCTCGGCACACCCTGTATTATAGAAATTTTGCAGAAAAAACTCACCAACATAATATCATAAATTTCCAGTTTGTTTATCGCAATTATTTTATTTTAATGTATGTAAAAAAAAGTATTGAAAAAATTAGCAACCAACCTTTTTATTTTATACAAATTTTATTATTATTGCACTCTAAAGACTACAAAATACAGTGGCGGTCAAAACATATGGATCGATGAATTTTTTTTTAATTTTATTGTTTATTGATTTATTTGTTTTTGAATGCGTGCAAAACATAACAAACGAAATGCAGTATCATATGCAGAATTTTATGCGCTACAAGATGGCTAAAATGGATTTTCCTAAACCACCGAAAAATATTGCGATTTGCCATACTTTTCAAACACATTCGTTTTTTTGACCCCGACAAAACATGTGGAACGACGGCAATAATTTATTTATAAAAACGGGCAACGTCAACAGAAGCAACGACAAAAAGGATTCTATCATCGATTAGTACTTCTTAGCATATCCTCCGGTATCAATCACGGCTTGGCACCTTCTTGGCATTGATTTAACCAGCTTTTCGAGGCGTTCTTTCGGAATGACTAAAAGAGTGGTTTTGTCGGCAGTTGCCGCGGTTTTCACCCACTTTGGTTGATCGCCCCGGCACTAATCTACCACAAATTCTTCTTTCAGAACTTGTAGAAAAACCCCCAGCTCGACTGGGATACCCCTTTACCCTCCATAGAAGCAGAATCGTGGTCTAAATTAACTCCAAACGGGGTCAATTTACAATATAAATACCCCGATTTGTGGGAAAAATCCGAGATCAGGTTTTTCACCTGTTTTCGAATGCGTCAGGTGCGGCCTTCGCTGCCTGCGCCTACCTCAAATCCGTTCTGACCCGTTCACGACCATTTACGAATGGTGGCAGAAGATCTTCGAGACGGGCAGTGTGAACAAGAGAAAGAAGACACAGACAAGGTATGCTGGTTTTTTCCTTTTTTTCCATTGTTTTCTTTGTTTTCTGTCATGTTCTGATAAATGTTATTATGAGTGTTTGTTACCAAGTTCAAGTGACCAATTCTTTCCGGTTGAAGCACATCAAACTTTTGCACAGCTTGAAAAACCTTGTATACAGTGGTAAGAAGCAAGTCAGAATAAAAAGCCGTTCAAAATAAACTACTTGAGATCGTCCTGAAAACAAATTCGCCAATTTAAAATTTAGAAGCTAATAGAAAATAACCAACCCTTCCTTTGAAATTTTGACAAGCATTTTCATCACTTTAACTGGTCAAAAGTTTGATTCAAGATTTAGCGCTGTAGCTACATCTTAAAGCTATCTTGTAGCGACCGGTTTTTTTATTGACAATATACACTATTTGACAGAACAACAAAAACTTCACCAGAAAATGCTTTGAATTGAAAAAATAAAGGGTCTTTAGCAGGGCTGTACCGGATGTCAAAAAATATCGGATCGGATATCGGATACCGGATATGAAATAATATCGGATCGGATATCGGATATGAAAAAGTACCGGATATCGGTTATCGGATACCAGATATCGGATTCGAAAATTCAAAAAAAAAGTAATTCGAAAAAAGCCTGAGCTTATCCAATTTATCCGAAATTCAGCGATTTTTTCGGATATCGGATGTCAAAAAGTGCCGGTTATCGGATATCCGGTACAACCCTGGTCTTTAGAGTTCGCAAAAAGAATCGAAAAATTATTTAAAAAAATTCACTTAAAAGTATTTTTTCTCTGAGAATATGCGTAACTCCAAAAAAAAAGTTTTCCGTCAAAATGTTTAATTTTTGCGACTATGGTTTCACACTCTGAAGACCCTTTATTCTTCTTTATTCAAAGCATTTCTGGTGCAATCTTTCTTGCTCTGTCAAATGGTGTATGCTGTTAACTGAAAAAAGTCATTCATTTTCAGCTAGACTAGCTTTAAATTTCCAATGTTGTTTTTTTTTCATCAAACTATTAACCTTAAGTATGCTTTGCTGTAAAAAACAACAAACTGTGGGAAAGTCAAGAATATTTATTTTCCCAGCTACATAACACGTTTTAAAAAGCAGACAAAGTACACACACCACTTCTTCCACTATTTTCGATTTTCCCTCCAAAATTTAACGTCACAAGCGAACCTATCTGACTGAGAAAAACCTCTCACCACTATGTTAATTTTCTTTCGAAATTTTTCTACGTTTTTGATGAATCGCTGAATACGAAAAACTAGAAAAAAAAGAGAATGCAACCTAAACAGCAACTGAAATTTAAAAAATAGTATGTAACTTAAAAAAGTCATCAATCAAGAAATTGTAAAGTTTTTGTGGCTCCACGTGTAGTACAAATGTTTAAAGCTCTATATTTATAATTTTTAAGCCTTTCATAAAAAGCTGAGCTCATTAAAAGTTTGTATTCCATATTTTTAACACAAAAAGAAGCTAGACTAAAAGCAATTTTACGAGTATTTTTTGTATACTACAACTTTTTTATTTATTTTTTGAATTGATCTAAAAAAGAAAAATTAAAACTTTGTTCAATTTAAAAAATATTTTATGCCTGGCCGGTTTAGCTTGTATCAAGCAGTTATTCTGAACTATAAAATAGCTTACCGTATTTATTCTAATAGAACGACATGTCGTTCTATTTTTCAACCCCCCTCGACCCCTGTCGTTCTATTAGAGACTGTCGTTCTATTTTTACACCTTAACCTTATGATTTAACGCGAAATGAAACACAAAATTATATATATACAATCTAACACTCCAACGAAATATCTCTATCATATTCAAAATTTTCTTCTTCCTGCTCTAAATCAATCACTTCAAGAAGATCAGCTAATTCTTTGTCCTCAAGAGCTTGCTGTAGCCTAGCTAGACCACTTGGAACAGGTCCATCAGGCTTAAATGAATTTCACTGTCTTCACTGCCATCTACTGCATTGGTGATTGCGCACGCTTCGAAGGAGTGGACGATAAGCTCTTTTGGTATGCTTCTCCAGGCTTCGATAATCCATTGAAGATATATACCCATCGGAGCAGCTTTTGAATTCCCACCCTATGTTAATTCCCTTGTTCCGTGCATCATCCAATCTTCGTAAAGTTCCAATCTTCGTACAAAAGACGAAGTCAATTACGAGAAAAAACAGCAAGAACAATGGTTGGTCGCTACAGAAAAATGAAATATAGACGCGCTAATTCAAAACCTTTTTTCAGAAGTTTTTCAGGCCTTGACCCTTTTCTTTCTATTAGAGACTGTCGTTCTATTTTTCAACCCCCCTTGACCTGTGTCGTTCTATTAGAGACTGTCGTTCAAATAGAGACTGTCGTTCTATTAGAATAAATACGGTATAAAACAGCATGGCATACATGTTTGTGCCCTCCTAACGTGGTCTATCCTAAAATTTTGCCTAAGTGATAAAATTTTGCAGAAAATTCAAAAAATTCACAAAAAATATAATCCAAAAAGGTGCGAATTCAAAGTGCGAATGTTTTTCAATGGTAAATTCTTGAGATGGAACGTCCAACGATTGATTGTTGAGGAGATAACACCGAATTCCGTTGTCTTAATTACTACCATCAGTCAAAATACTTTGTGTGATTTTTGATATGCTGATCCAGGACAGGAGGCTATGTATTTTCAAGATGCCAATTGACACAAAATGTGTATTCATATGGTGTTTGCACAATAGCATAGCGGGCGTCGTTGCTAGAACATTCGAGTCCAGTTTGTCAAAATTTGGAAAATTTCGGGCCATGGTGTGTGGAAATCGCCACATTTTGACTATTTCAAGTGGTAACAAAGTAATTTAAATGAAAATTTACACGAATGGTGCAAGAATGATGTGGAAAAAAATAATAATAAAAACGACAAACAATCCCACAACAACCAAAAATTGATTGATTGAGTACTTAAGCAAAAAATAAATTTTTCTCGCGAGACAAGGCAACTTTGTCTCGCGAGACACCTAACATGTCTCGCGAGACTCTTGTATAATTTTGTCTCGTGTCTCGCGGGAGTCTGACGACTGCTTTGGTATATTATGTATTTTAAGCTTACCGTATTTCCTCTAATAAGCGCGCATGCTCTAATAAGCGCGCACCCTCTACTTTAAGGACCTATATCTCAGCTCAGAGAAAATATTTTGCAAAGCTGTTTATTACATTTTCTTAACTCCCACGAGCTCTACTGATTCCACTTTTTAGATTTTGGTTGAGCACCCAAAAATCTCGAAATCGAATTCAAATTTTTCCAATTTTCGGAGGTTTGAATAATAAGCGCGCCGGCGCGCTTCTTAGAGGAAATACGGTATTCTATTTGTGAGCTTTAAATACTTTTTATTGACTATTATCTATTTGTGATAAAATACAATCACTTCTTCTTTTTTTTAATTGAAACCTCATAGGATGTGTATGATGAAAAGACTGCTTATTAAAAAAATAAAAGCAAACATCGATGCTGACATCAAAAATATTCAAAATGTCAAATCAAAATAGAAATTGAAATCGATGTAGAGCTAAACAAAAGGCCTAAAGCGTGATTTTGCTTATATATATTTTTAACTGCATCAAATTTTTAAAATATTATGATTAAAATTAAACTTTTTGTATTGGATTGGTCCATAAGTTCGGGGGTTACTATACGTAACAGACCATATTCATGTATGGGTTACAAAGTTTTTGATAAAGAAGATTAGATAAGACAGCATCTGCTCTAGCCTGGCGGCTTTTCACCTCATTTAATACGCAGCTCTGAGAGCCGTCGATGGGAAGAAGTTGTCGAATACGAAGGCGATTACCTACCAAAATAAATGTTTTGCATTATCTATAGATGTTGGGTCTACATAAATATCACCCGTTCTAACAATGTAAGTTAAAATTCATCAAAGACAAGTGGAAAATTTGAAATTTTCGCGAAATTATCATTTATTAATTAACCGATGGGTTTCAAATCGTAAATTTTGTAGTCAAAATTTTGATTTTCAAACCCAGCACTTAATTGAGGGCCAATTCTGATATATCAAAAACTTTGCAACCCATGCATAAATATGGTCTATTACGTATAACCCACAAACTTATAGACCAACCCTACAAATGTTTAAATGCCTACAATAGCACTTCCAATTTGACTAAAAAATTGAGTTTCAGGCATAAAATGGCCTCCATTTTCACAAGTCCTCGATCAAGCAAAGATATCCTCCGAATTTTTAGAAGAGATCCAGAGCTAAATTTTGGTGCATGACTGCTCACTCAGAATTCTTATTTCGCACTTTTTGATACAAAAAAGTTTTATGTAGCTTTTTGCATTGTATTTGAAGTGAAGTAGGACTTTTATCGGACCTGACTTAATTCGGACCCTTCGGCTACCGGCTACTTTCAGCGAAGTTTGATGTTGTATATCATAGCAGCGTCAAGCCGTTTTTCCCAAAATAAATTTCAAGCGCTGGTTTTAGGTTTATTTTTGTCGTAAAACCGGATCTCGGTTTCCCCGGTTTTTATGAAGCCCAGTTTTCAGTTTCTGTTTATTTGTCAAAGAACCGGTTCTCGGATCCTACCCTGCTAATAGTAACCATTCAAAACCTTTTCTAAAATTTACACTATAAAAAATTTTCAGCGATGAATGCGAATTCGTATATCAACGAAGAAAAGGTATTTTGGATTCACGGTAATATCGTTTGGCGTAAAAAAATAAGGGGTTTAAAAGAAAAATTAAATTAACTGAAGTTCGAAAAATCCCATTTTCTAGTCAAAATAGAAGCGAAAAAAGAAGCATCATTAAGAATGTCTAAAATTAGATTACCCTACTTAAAAAAATAAAAAACTTATTCAAGCATGCAATTTTATGCGTTAAAAATGGTGTAATTACCTTTTTTTGTCTTCAGAGTTTTTTTTAATAAATACGATTTGAAACCAGGGTGGCCATATCGTTTTTTGAGAAAAGGGGCATTCCATCATGAAAAGGGGGCATTTATAATTAAAAAGTTCTGAAAAAGGGGCAGTTTATAATTTTTTACTAATAAAGTCTTGAAACTGTCCGATGGCATCAATTTCACAGTAATGACACGTTGAGCAATTAAATTTTTATTCTATTTTTCTTCTGGAATTTGTTGAATGTTTTCCTCATCCGAAGAATGCTGCTCGTCGTCATTTAAGGGGCGGCGCCCCTTGATCATTGACTCTTGTTTGCTTGAAGAAGTCTTGGATATTGAAACCCACGCGTTTGGCCATGCTTAAAAGTCCTAGCGTTAAATAGCGCAGTATGCGAAAATCATACAGAATAAAAAGAAAATGCAGAAAAATAGGGCGCAAAGAGTGAGATACAGTGAAAAAAAATCATGCGTCGTTACAACAAAATTTCAAGGATATATATTGTTTTATGTCCCTTTTTTCCTAAAAAAAGGGGGGCAAATTTTCCAAAAATGGGGCATTTGCCCCCTAAAAGGGGCATTTTGGCCACCCTGTTTGAAACCCAGAAAAGTCTTAAACAAAAAAATTAGCAAAAGTATAAAATATATTTGCACAAAAATTTTGTACTTAAATAGACTGACAAAGAGAGAAACTACAATCTGTAAAAGGTTTTTGAGACAGTTAGAATTCCGAAAAAAATAGCTTGGGGGACCAAGGCAAGAAAATTTCAGGAATTTTTTTTTTGCAAAAATTTTTTTTTTGTTAAAATGATTAAAAAGTATAAACATGTCTTAAAACTTTTGTAGAATAGACAATTTTCGAAAAAAATTAACAGGAGGAATAAGGCATGTTTTTTTCTGGGGGGACTCAACACATATAGAGCCGAAACTTCCGGGTGCGAGAAAAGTCCTTGGCGGAATTTAAAGTTACTTTACACAATAGTTTAAAACCAACACAAATATTCTGAATGAACAGTTTGGCGCTACTTGCATATACCTACCCCTTCCCCCCATCCCCAAATCAAGTTTTTTTAAATGTTCCCAAACACCTTATATCGACCTAAAATCGCCTCAGGAGTTCGAAAAAGACATTTT
Source organism: Ditylenchus weischeri (assembly GCA_029231635.1). Lineage (NCBI taxonomy): Eukaryota > Metazoa > Nematoda > Chromadorea > Rhabditida > Anguinidae > Ditylenchus > Ditylenchus weischeri. The sequence goes on along the minus strand of JAMRYI010000004.1, from coordinate 40,455 downwards.
CAGGTTCTGGTCAGTAAAAAAAGAGTTTTTCGCATTTTGAAATTTCGACAAAATTGAAGTTCGAACTTTCGGTCCATAGTTTTTCGTACCTGGCATGGCCTCAATGACAACTAAAACTTTCACCTACTTTAAAATGAAAGAAGTTGAACATAGTTTTGAATACTAGGGCCTACCGCATAAATAAACTCTGGTATGCATTCTTTTTCATGCATCCAGAGTCACTTTCGAGTGATTTGTGTCTAAGGTATGTGGGTGTGCGCATCTCAACCCCAAGCAACCAAGCCCCCTGCGCCCCCCGAAAATCGCCGTCGGGTAAAAATTAGTTGGCCAGCAAAGAAAGCCAGCACAGTTTACCTTCGATAAACGGCACCCTGATAAATCGGCACTCTTGATAAACTGGCACTATGAAAAAGCCTGATTTGGCCGGCCGACAAAGAAATTTGACAAAGCTTACTCCCGATAAACCGGCACCCTAATGTGTTCCCCAGGGGTGCCGGTTTATCGATACTAGACTGTAGTAAAAATTATCTTCCAATTATTGACAAAAGTTTTAGAAGTGGATACTGAGGCGAAAATGGACTGGTATGCCATTAGGGGCCAAAGTTGCTGTGGGGTCATAAATATCAAAATAAAAAAAATTAAGAAAAATATTGACATTTCTTGAGTATAAGAAAAAGTTGATCCTAAAAGTTGACCCCGACTATGAACAGGGCCAATAGCATAGTAATTGGATCAATTTGATTAAAATTCAACAATTTTGTTTTGTTTTCATAAGGAAGTCAGGTCATAGCTCTTCTTCGCCATCCTAGCAAATCAAATTTCAGTGTGATAAGTATAACAATGCATGTTAGACAAGTTAACTCTAAAAAATTTAACTAAACTTTAGTTTTTAAATAAAAAAATTACCGGTCAAAACCAGTAAAAAAACAACAGTCAAGTCAAACCACATAAAGTGCAATGGCCAGTTGTTTTGAGTTCTTGGGCTTTTGGATTGGTTATGCCACCAAACAGCCATTAATACCAAATCTACGATGAAGAACACATTAAAAATAGAGACTATCAAGGTGAACACAAAGTGAACAAAAGTGCCCCAGTAACTTTCTGGCTGTCTTAGAGCAATCAAACCAAGAAATATTATTAACTAAACTACTGAAATACATTAGACATAACAAGAGGATTTAGTTCACTTACCAAATTGACCATAGGAGCAGCTAGACTACTACCATCAGAGCAATTTACTCTGGCATACAAAAATGAATTCTGTATGCCAGTGCAGAAACAGGAAATGCCAACCACAACCAATAAGCTGGTGAGTAAAATGTGAGCATAGACGGCAAACTAATTTTTAAAAGAATATTCACTGTTCTATTTTGTAAGTTGTGTTTAATTGGTCCAAAACTCAGATTTAGTTTCAGGTACTAAATTTTAGCAAAACACAGAGCGAGGGAATCGTTTTAGCCATCTAATTTTGCTTATAACTTTTTGGATTCGTGATATGTCGGCGAGATGTTGTTTTGTGTTCGAAGGCTGACAGTCTAGGTAATTGAATGACTCCAAATTTGTTTAGATTCTTGTTATTGCTGTCAAAATGTGATCGATTGCATAGTTAATATTTCTTCACGATCTACTCTTCTCAGGAGAAATAAAATGCGTCGAGTGGTTGATCAAAGAAGGAAACATTTCAGAGAGACATTTCCAGACTGCTAAATGGGCCGAGGGGTTTCGACTTTACCGTCTGCTTTGCTCCCTTACTTACCTGGCCTGACCCAGTGCGACTTCTTTCTTTAGGGATCAATAGCCATTTATACACACGCCACTTCTCAGCATGAACGCGCTCCCACAGGAGATCGAGTGAGGATTTGCAAACCTTTTTTGTAAACCGCTTAACAAAACGATTGGAGCTTTTTAAAGTCATAATAGTTCAAATTGTAATACTGTCTAGAAGTGAATGGAAAGTCTTTTTCACAGGAATATGAAGACTATTGTTGTTGATTTGTCTTTTTTCATCGGCTGGTGTTTAAAGAGAAATTTCTTTGCAAGTTCGATTGCCCAGACTGTCAGCTTTCGAACAAAAAACATCTACCGTATTTCCTCTAATAGGAGCACCCGCTTTAATAAGCGCACCCCCTCAACTTCGAGGGTCTGTATCTCGGAGCAGAATTTTTTTTCGAACAGGTTTTTTTTGCGTTTTCTTAATTCCCGCGAGCTCTAACGATTACGCTTTCTTTGATTCACAAAAATTTCAAAATGACTCTAATAAGCGCACCCCCTAGAGGGGGGTTTGAAAAATAAGCGCACCGGTGCTCCTATTAGAGAAAATACGGTAATCAAAACACCATGAATTTAAAAATTTATAGCCAAAATTAGAAGGCTAGAAAAAATCACCCAGCTTGTATGTTCCTTTACAAGTACCTGAAATGTTCTCCACGGCCATCCTGCTGGAATATCTAGTAAATTGTGCTTGTTTATCTGCTAAATTTGACAAAAAAATCATTAATTTAAAACCGAAATTTATCGTTATTTTTTTCTTGGCCTACATTTTTTTAACAAAAGTGTTTAGACCCCTTTAAAGGGGCATGTTCACGCGTTCACAATTGGGCCCGCCAAATCAAAAGGTTTTTCTAATCATTGAACTTCAGTACGAACTTTCTAAGTTGGTTTCTAACAAAACAAGACCTAGCGTTTAATTTTAGGTATAGTTTTGTTCAATCAAAACCCCCGAAGTTCAATGATTAGAAAAAAAAATGGGGCGGGCCCAATGAATGCGCCCCAAAAAAAAATTTCAAAAAGTTGAGACCCTTTTATCTCGATATTGCTGTATTTACAACGAATTTTTTGCATGTTTAGTAAAAAGGGAAAAATTAGAGTCACAACAAAACTTCAATCTTTTACAAGAGAACAAAATTTGAATTCAGAATTCCGATTTTTCAAAATTCAGTCGAATTTCGATAAATATACTTTTGAATTGATTCCTGATTTTTATCATATTTAAAAACTTTAGGACTCTTAGCAGCCTTGAGTAAACTTGAAAAGCTTTCCAATATCACGATTAAAAGCTTTTTCTAAGCAAAAGCGTAAAAATCTGATACTAAAATAAATGATAAAATAGTTATTGTTTATGGAGGAGAGGTTTTGTTTAATAGGCCTGGTGATGCCAATTGAAATTTAAAAAAACCAGGGAAACAATTAAACCGAATTTGTTTTTACCTGATCTACATAAAGTGAAAATTTAGTGAACAATTTTTTCAGGGTGTTAAGCATAGATAATAATCAGCATTTTACTTATAATGAACATAGATTTTAAAGTGCTTTGAAAAAATATTGTGTACACTTTTTTATCAGGAAAAAATATTGTCAAACACCATAGCAAAGATAAAATCGATTCTGGACATAGTTCTTCTTCCCCTTTTCAGGACACCGCTTTTTTTTCTTTTTAGAGTCAGTGCCCAAATTTCGAGGCAGGTGGTTTGTGTGACTATGACGTTTTGCTAGAATAAATACAATTTCGCTTTATATGGAACATCAGGGGAAAAATACCATTTTTATATGCTTAAGGTACACAGACTCTAACAGAAGAATGATATTTACCAATACAGTCAGCTCTCGTTAACACAATCCTTTGAACATGTTGTTATTGGAAGAAAGCGTTGGTCAGAGGTTTTTATTGATTAAAAATTCAAGACTTGTGGTAAGTGTAAGATATACAAAGAGTGTTCGGGAGTTATGTTTCAAAAAGTTGCAAAAATGTGAAACAACCCTTTATAAACATTCACTAGTTAAGATACTTTTGATAGAACAAACAACTAATATATCAAAAATCAAAAGTGACAAAATTTACCTAATAATTAAAAAGTGACCGGGGAAACTGTTTGATTCTCAAATTGTCAGCTTTTGCAGAATCTTAGAATCACTGTGTTAAGGCGCAAACACAGTGACGAGTCTGTTTTAGCATCCGCAAGCAGACTCGTCATTGTGAACACTTTAGCATCCTCACTCTTCATCTGGATTAGCATCCACAAACGGAATCCTCACTTAGAGTGTTCACAATGAGGAAACAGAATCTGCAAACAGCATCCATAATCTGTTCAAGCCTCCACACTCTGTTCACAATAGGGATTGAAGAGTCTGATTGAGGATGCTGATTCTGCGGATGTTAAGTGAGTAATCAGACACCTCACTCCAAAAAATACCATAATTAGCTATTATTTTCTTCTTCTTCATCCAGATTTTTTCATTCTGTCATGTCTTGTGAGCCTAACATGCTCGTTTAATATTCTAAGTTCAAACACCCCAACCCAAATCACCCTAAAGTAACCCAAACTACCCCAAATTAACTCAAACCACCCAAAATCACCCCAAACCATCATAAATCACCAAAAACCACCCATACCACCCCAAATTGTCCAAAACTATCTCAAATTACCCCAGACGACCATAATTACCCCAAAACTATTCCAAACCGCCCCAAATCACTCCAAACCACCCATACAAACCCAAATCCCCTAGAACCATCCCAAATCACCGAAATTACCCCAAACTATTCCAAACCATTTCAAATTACGCCAAATCACCTTAATTACCTCAAACCAGCCAAAACCACCCCAAGCAATCACAAATTACTTTGACTGAAATTAATTACCCACGGTAACGTGGATAGCAAAGACAGACAGCAAATTTATGACTGGCTGAAAATTTGAAAGCACGACCACATTCAAAAAAAGACTCCCGATTTAGTGTACCCCTCCGAGACCGGCAGTGAATTTTGTGAATTCACAACGCTGTTCATTGAGCTACCTTGTATAAAATGTATCAAATTTTTTGTTATTTTTTACTTTTATATAACATAGTGGAACATTTGACTAAGAATTTTTTGAGCAATGATGGTTTTTGGCATTGTGTATTAGCCCAGTTTTTGATCACTTCTCTCAGGCAAGTTACCAATCATTTAATAGCTCATCTTTCTAGCTACAAAATGGGCGGTAACTTGCCTGAGAGAAGTGATCGAAAAGTGGGTCAAAAACATGATGCCAAGAGCACGCTTTTGAATCAGGAGGAGGGGGGGCGCTAATTAGAGGAAATACGGTGACTTAAACACGTTAGGCTTCAGTCAGATTATTGGAAAGGTTGTATAAGCAAACCTAGTCAAAAACCTTCCAATTGTGTTTTTGGCATATATTTCATCGATGACTGCTAGGCAGGTTCTATACCAAAATTTAGCTAAAACTCTTATCGGAACATCAGGTCAAAACACAATTTGAAGCAAAAAAATTGAAGGTGTCAAAGTCATTTTGACTATTCTTAAAAATTAAAATGTATTTGCTAGTAAAGTAAAACAATTGTAATGTTTCAAGGAATGGTTAATTAGAAATTTAACGCATGACTAGTTTTAAAGAAAATAAGTAGATTTTTAGGTTGGTTCAATACTGAATAAAAGTTATAATAACTTAAATACAACTTATTGAAAATGAACATAAACAAGTTATGCTTCATTAAAGTTTGGAATTTCAACTTCATTGATATATCATGTATTTTTATTATTTTGTTTATTTATGATTTTATGTATTTGTTCGCTTGCTATGGTTGAAAATGGTTAGGGTCATGACCGCGCAATTTCTAAGATACTGTATTAAAAACATGTAAGGAAAACCTACTTTGTTATGTTAGGCGCAATTTTTTAGCTGGAGTACACTTTGTCAGCGCAGCCAAAACTTCTTTTTGAAAGTCTAAGTATGCTTTAGGCCCTGAAAACGATAAAAAGGTAACAATGAGCAGAAATTGACTTTTGGCTATGGTGGACCAAAGTAAATCAACTTAAAAGCGTTCCCATATACCCTAGAAAGATGCAGGACCAAGGTAGAGTAGTTAGAAAATATTCTACTATGTTTTGGTTATTGGAGCTGAACAAAAAGTGACTCTATATCAAGGATGTGATCTGTCCTTATTAATAAGATTTGTCCTTATTTTTGGACTCCAAATCTTATTTATTTTCAAGATTTTATGTCAAAATCTAATTTTTCGGCACGAAAATTTCGGCTGATGTCTCTACAGCGGATATACAGGAGCCGATAAATCTTGGGCTTTGTTTTGTTTCAGATTAAGTTTTCTTTTCAGTGACCCAGACGTGATGGATATCGACGAAGAGCTGGAGCGGCCAGTAACATCTCGAGAAGCAGCCGCAGCTTTGAAGATCCTCCAGCGTTACGCCGATGCAAATGCCGATCCCACGATTCAGCTTCTGTGCGTCAAAGTGGACGATGTGCTGGCAAAAGAACGAGTGAAGAAATTGAAGCACAAAAACCTCTTATATTACTTTACGACTAATCATTGATTGTTTGTTGAAGTATTGATAATAAAGTTTCAAACCCTCGATTTTACATAAAATTTGTGAAACTTAAGAAAATAAACCTCTATATAACGTAACCTCAATATAACGTAACTTTTTGGCCGCTCCCTTGAATTAAGTTATATCGAGGTTTAACTTTCTTTGTTTATAAAATAGCTTCATGCCATAATCATTAGCAACAAATCAGCAAAAAACGGTAAATATTGGCGTAAGTTAACGTTCGAGGAACAAGAAATAAAATTGGCGGTATAGATCAGGCAAAAAATAGTTAATAGAAGTCGAAAAAAATTGTTTTCAAGCCAGGGTAGCAGGATTTGCATTACATTTTGAACCACGAGAGATGGGTAAGGTCGTGATAGTCCGGACATAAGAACCATTTCATGTGTACTTTACTCGTCCATCCAAATATTTTTTGGCGAACATTCCATATTTCTAGCACTTATCTTTCCATATACAATTTAATTAAGTTATAATAATAGAAAGAAAACTTTAAAGCAGGTGGAACAAGATAGTGAAGTTATGAGGGCTTTTAGTGTAGTTTTTCATTTCAAGCTTAGCTGAACATTTTTGTTATTAAGAAAAATTTGTAAAATTATAGTTACCAACCGATTTTTATAATGGAGCAAAAAAATATTTCATCTGCAGTCATGAGCTATCCTTTGCCTGTGGCTATTTCCACTTTTGTAGTCACTTTATTTGGCATTTTCGGCAATTTTTTGATATTATTAGCTATATGTACGACTAAAGAACTGCATTCTCGGTGCTACTTTCTGATCGCTTATTTAGCACTTGTAGACATGGTGGTCTGCTTTTACTATTCTAGTTTAAGGTAATTTAAGCTTAAGTTTAAGGTAAAGCTTTTGTTTAATGCAAACGATTTTTTAGAATATTTATATTTATTGAGCTGTACAACATGCCCAATTCTCAATGCTTTTTACGTGGTATTCATGGACTTTATGCTATGAACGTTCAAGCAGGCTTGACCTTGTCGTTAGCGCTGGATCGATATTTTGCAATTTCCTTGCCTGCTAGGTAAAATTTTTGAGTAAAAAAGACTAAAAACTTAAAAAAGAAGTTCATACTCTTTCTGTTATGTTTGTAACATCAAGTTGTCTTTCATGGCTCAAAATGTATTGGCTTTTAAGACCTTTCTTATTTTTGTTTAACATCCTAAATTAAAAATTTTGAGTTACAAATAATAAAACTCTATAAATAATATAGTTGCTATAAAATTTTAAAAAATAGGACACAGTCAAAGTAGCTTAAAGGACCATGAAACTTGATAGCAATTTGTGAAATTCGAGTTCGCGCGTGCCCAGCCTAATTCGGTCAATAATGTTTTCAAATTATTTTTCTTGAAAAATTTTAAATGCAAACTAAAAATAATGGCCAAACCTTTTTTGCAGCTGATTTCCTTCTTTTTGCAGCTGATTTAGCTGATCCACAGGGGGACCAAGCACTTTCAAAAATTATTTTTTTTTTCAAAAATAGTTCAATACTTTTTCTACGGTGTTTTTACCATGTTTCGAGCATTTTCGCGAAAAAAAATTTGCCCAAAAATAATTCATAAACATTATTGACCAAATTAGGCTAGTCTCGCGCGAATTCAAATTTTGCAAATTGCTGTGGTTATCAAGTTTCATGGTCCTTTAATTATCCTACATGCAGTATTTTTAGATACAGAAGATGGAAAGCTAAACACTATTTAGTAGCCATGACGCTCCCACCTAATATATATGCCCTTTCAATGACGACTTTTGGCTATTTATCTACATCATCACAAACACGGGTTAATATGTTTAAAGAGCTTTAAAGGGCTACCTTAGTGCTCAAAAATTTGTCATAAGTCATAAACCAGCGCTATAAATAAGAATTTTCGAAAAAGGACTTGTGGTAAAAAATGAAAATTTTAACACATGCTAAGTGAAAATCCATTTATTCGGTGAAAAAAATATTTTGAAGTCAAATTTAAAAAGAATGATTTGGAGTCATAAAGGAGTCTTAACTTTTTACTGTTTTAGTCAGTTTAAACAAATAAATAGGCTTAAATGTTTAGGTTCCCGTTTGCATGCCTCCTACAGCCTATTCAACCAGTTCCAGAACTATTTGGACACTGTCACAAGTGTTTATTTCTATTATCGTTATTATACTGTACACGTCAGCTCAGTTTACTTTTTGGAAGATTAGAAGTAAAACAGCACCCTTTCTCCGTTTCAAATATTGACTTATATGTGTTGGGGGTCCTGCCGAAAAAAATATGCCTTGGTCACCCCTGTTCATTTTTCGGTGTTTTTTTAACATTTTTCCTTGGTCCCCCTGTTGTTTTAAAAATTTTTTTTGTCCCCCGTTAAAAACGATATGTATGCATTAATTTATTAATTAATCATTTGTTTATTTATTAATTAATTATTTATTAATTAATTGTGAAAAGTGAGTTCATTCTTAAACTGAATGGGTTTGAACACGGCGACGGTTAATTTGTTACCTAGTGAATACTAGGAATGTACCATAAGTACTACGAATACGTTTAATACCGACGCCTTTTTTCCTGTCAACCATGTGGATATTACGAATTTACCTGATGCCGATTTAATAAATTGTTTAATCATTTATGGTTCTTTTTCTTCCAGTTCCGTTGCCAGCTCTCTTGGAAACAGTTGGTCGCTACAAACTAATGAATGCCCCTCTATCCAATCAATAAGCTCAGTGCAAAGGACATCGACCGTGTTATGCGAGAGAGAGAGCACAAAAAAATCCACTAATGAAGCCAACAGAAGTACATGAAAGCGGACAGAATCACGCTCTCAAGTTGGCCAAGGATGCGGGGCAAACGGGCAAGGAGCAAAATTCAATAGCTAATCTCTTTCCGTCATGGCATGACGTCCGCAAGCAATACTACCGCCGAAGGAAGATGGCCGCCACAAATGTGAGAAATCCCTTCATGCCACCGCAGATCTACCATCAGACATACCAAGCTGTCGCTATAATGGAAGACAGGGAAAGGTTAATGATGGTTTATTTATCTCCTCGCTAATATATCTTGTGTGGTTATAGGTGGTTGTCGTTGGCTGACGAAGAATATGGAGTGGTGATGTTTGCATCGGATGATGACTACAAAGCAGCTTTTTGAAGATTATATGCGACGGGAATTGCCTTTATCTGTAAATTTTATTGTTGCCTTAATTGCTCTAAAATTAATTTCTAAAATTAATGAAGCATCGCATACCACGTCGATGGAACTGAAGATAACCACCTCCGAGTGCGCGAAGACCTTCTCAGCAGATTTCGAAGCGGTTGGTGCCTTTATTTAGATTCCCTCGTTTATAGTCATGAAGTTTTCTCATTCAGGTCGATACTCCCATCAGGCCAGATACGCAAACAGTGATGATCAGCACACTCAGTCAACATTTCCACATTTGATGTTGCACTTGAATGAAAGATGTTGAAAATAGTTTATTTTTGTTGTCCAACCGTTTTTTGCCAGTTGTTATTGTTTGTAATGGTGAATAAACTTTAGAGGTATTTACGATGAATAAAGTGCAGGTAATTTGAATAAGTAGATAAGGCTAACCAGGACTCTTTTTACCCCACACTCAAGAACCCCGCATGATCTGCGTCAAAACGATTTCTTGTAATTTCTAAAACCTGTTATGTGGTTAACCTCAAGGAAAGAGAAAAGGAAATGAAAATAAATAAAAATGTCAAAAAAATTAATAAACCAGATTAAAATTTATTTTAAAACGTTTCCGTTACTTTGTGCAAAAGGGCACAAAGTAACTCAAACGTCCATAATAAGTCGTTTGAGTTACTTTGTGCCCTTTTGCACCCCATAACTCGAACGACTACGCACCAATTTTGTTGTATTCATCCAGCAATTTGATAAAAAAAAAGGTTTTCTGGTGTGATAAATTTTATGAAACACGATTTATTTATTCATTTTATACACAATAGACATTGTTTGTTTTCGAGAAATCGATCCCCTTGCAAGCATAAAAATTTTCCTGTTACTATATTGTCAGTGAATTACATCGCAAAACACTTAAAATACAATAAAACACAGAAAAAAAAACTTTAAAAAAAACACAAGAAAAAAATATAAAAACAGCAGGGGGGACCAAGGCATATTTTTTTCGGGGTGGGGGGAGGGGGGACCACGAACACATATAGAGCCCAGATGTTTAATTGTTATTGCTTCTAGGTTCCACAAGATGTGATAGAACAATGCTAATGGCCAATAAAGTTTTTCGGACTTTAGCAGTTGTAATGATCGTTTATTGCGCTACTTGGGCTTCTACTTTTTTTGATAATGATGCTAATTACTGTAGGTTTTTGGCTCATTACTTCAATTTTTCAATTTTTAATTCATTGTTGAGCAATGCAACAAGTTTCAGTCTTGTGTTGTAGCCCAATTCGAGAGCTACAAAACCCATTTTACAGAAAAAAATTTTCATTGTAAAAATGTTAAGATATTTTCTTTAAAAAAACAGAAAAAGACTAAAATTCATGTTTTCTTCATTCTTTTAAATTTGCTGACTTTTTGAAAAGACATCTCTTGACAATCTTACATCAAACAAAAATTTTGTAGAGTGGGTTTGGTGGCCCTGGATCCGCGCTACACCATTGTGCTAACACGGGAAGTGCACGACTCGACTGCGGCTTATTGAAGAACCTCATATACCAAAATATAGCTCTAGTAGTGGTGATGACGAAACCAACAATTCTTCATGCTGCATTTTCGAATCCCAGCTGGTGCACTTTTTAATTTTTTTGTGTTCTTTATTTTTTATTCATAAACAATCAATCACAGTGTTTGTTCACAAAAAATGATCAGGCTAAAGTTTTTTAACCTCCTGATGGGAGAGATGAGCGCACAGACTTACCTGCGACATGAATCCAAGCAAGACTCTTGATCAGAAATGCATATAGAGGCTCCAGTGACCAAACATGGTAGAATAACTTTAAATGGGTATCTAGGCACCCTCTATTCTTCAACTATAAGTTTGGCTATACCCATTAATATACCCACATGTACGCTAACAGGAAGACAAAAATTAAAAAATGCACCAGCTGGGATTCGAACCTAAACCATGAAAAGTGGGACTGCTCATGGTTTCACTGCACCACACTGACATGTTTGAAGGTAATTATTGTCAGTCTTGTATTCTAACTGACAAATTTTGCAATTTTAAAAGACTTGTATCTCAGCGTAAATAGCTCCATAGCAGATTCTGCGAGCGGTTCCGTGATCGGCATTACTAAAGCTATCTTTTGGTATATAAGGTTCTTATATAAGCCACGGTCGGGTCGTGCACTTCCCGTGTAAGATTTTTTTGGTACGCTTAACTATAAATCGAAATTTAAATGAAATTGCTTGTCAAAAAATTGGATTTTTTAAATCACATGTTTCACAACCGAAACTAAGCAATTTAAAAACCCAAAAAACACGTCTCTAATGACACACTGAGGGCTTTTGAGCAAGCATAAGCTTCGTTATATGTGCCTAAATTAAAAACCATTTGTAGACTTACACAATTTTAATTTTAAAAAAAGCAGCATGTATTACTTTTTTGGATAATTAGTTGTCTAAATTTTTTAAAAGTATACATATGTTCTCGGAAAGCAAAAAATGTTAAGATCTGTCTCGAGTTAATTAAATAAATTAATTAATTTTCTTGATGAAGTTTTTTTTCAATATTTTAGTTTTTCCTGCTAGGCACACCTGCACAAAAAGTGTTAGAAATCTGGCTAGTATGGCCAGTAATTATTAATGCATGCAGCAATTCCATAATTTACTTTTGGCGATCGTCTGAATTTCGGCGTGCTTTTAAGCGTCTTTTAAAAATGAACAAGTTGCAAATGTTTAATTACGATAGTGTAGTTAGTTGGGCTGCTGCAACAGATCCTAAATCTATGAGACAATCCTTTGTGATGTTTACAACAAGTAATTTTTTTATCTTACTTGACTAGTTTATAGTTTTTTTTGTCTTAGGTCCTTTGCCTAAAAAAAGCAGGTTCAGGTCTTCAATGGAAATTAAAATGAAAACATTTGCTTCAATATATGTAAAAGAAGTTATTTGTAAAACATAAGAAGATTATTGTTTTTATTGGTTTGAGGTTGCGTGAATAAAATTGAAAAGAAAATCCCATTTATTCACATTATAAGTGCAATTGGCCCTATTCACCTTTAAGTCCCTTTTTTTCCCTTGGTCCCCCCTTTGGTTTTTTCAATTTTTTTTTGTCTCAAAGAGAACTCTGCTACGTCTTTCATCTTACATTTTGCCTTCATTTTACCTTCATTTCATCTTACAAAAACCAAAGAGGGGACCAAGGCAAAAAATTTGGAAAAAAAACCAAAGGGGGGACCAAGGGAAAAAAAGGGGACCTAAAGGTGAATAGAGCCGTGCAATTAATTTATGTATGTTGACTTAATCAAAACTAAAAGTACATTTTCAAAAACATGGTCATAGTAAAAACAAAAAAACAATTAGTTAATTTTTTATAACTTTTTTTTAATAAACAATTGCAGAGGTAGTTTTTTGATTATTTTTGTAATCAAATGTGTCAACAAAGAAAGTACATTTTTGTTTGTATTTTGAGTACCCAGACAGCTTAGTTAGTTCTTCTATTCATCATTCTGCCGGAAATCAGTATTTAGAAACAAGGAAGTTAAAAAATGTTTGCTTAAGCCAGCGCAAATAAGGCCTAAACTGTGAAATATTTAAAACTTAAAAAGGGTAGGATAAAAAGATTTCTAGCCATCCTTGGTTGCATCGATAAAACCAGCAATGTACAGGGTGTTTCAAGCGGTAGTTTGACCATAACTTTTGGTCTGTTTTTCGAAATTTTCATAGACATGCTGCCGATTGTTTTTGTATCTAACTCGTTTTTATTGAAATTTTCACTTTTTGTCTTGGTCCCCTGTGGTCCAGTATTGGTAAGAATGGTCATTTGTGGACCACAGGGGGACCAAGACAAAAAAGTGAAAAATTTCAATAAAAATTTTTTTGAGTTAGATACAAAAAACAAATATTGTCGGCGAGAAAAATTAATCTATGAAAATAGAATTTCGAAAAACGGACCAGAAAAAAAGTTATGGTCATTTCAAAACTACCGAATTTCTTGAAACACCCTGTACAATAAATACTCACAAGCAAACCACCCAAGCTGTCTTTTCGACATGATTTCAAGACCTAGATAAAAAAATGTGCGCCATGGTCGGTTTAGTGTGTGAAATTTTAATATTGACGGCGGACAGCGAGAAAAATGATGGTAACAGGCAGCCCGAAAGCATTTCCTCTTTGATTTTAGCCATTTTCACACTGTGGATAAATTCAAAGTCCCGCAATTTTCGACAACCACTTTTATGGACTAATTACACTACTTTTTCGCTACAATACGATTAATGGCAAGACTTCCTTTTACGGAGTCCTCCTAAAAGTGTGTTTTGACCACTTATTCAAGCTTTTCAGGTCGTAATTAGTCGAAAAAACATGTTTTCAGGATTGGGAAAGACATTTTTCGAGAAAAAAAATTTTGATCAAAAATCGACTTTTTTACCAAAAATTTTCATTTTTCATTTTTCATGCTTCGGTCAAACACTTTTTTCTCTCTTGCTTTATGGACGCCTCGATGTTGTTGGTATGCGCACCAGTAACCGGATCCTTGAAATGAATCGAGTGATTCACCTAAAACAAGGAAACGTTACTTCACATAACAACCCACATGCTGGCTTATATAAAAAGCCCTGGGAATGGATACAACATGCAGCAAGTCGCTCGGATTAATCTCTAGGGTGAGCTAGTGCCGTGGAGTTCTAACTCTCAAGCCCCCTACGCCCCCTCCGGGGCAACAAACAAAGAAAAAATGTTCTGCAGTGGCGCTTAAAGTTTGCTGGATACTTTGGCTTTAAAAACCACAGGGGGTAGTAAGCACTTTTTCGTATCATCATTTTTCTCGCTGTCCGCCGCCAATATTAAAATTTCACACACGAAACCGACCATGGCGGACATTTTTCATATACTAGTATAGTAATCACGTCGAAAAGACAGCTTGGGTGGGTCCCCTTGTCAGTTTTAATAATGTAAAAATAAGATACAAATCAAGATTTTGGAATTTAAGCATATTTTGTTTATTCAAAGTTTAGTCAATTAATTGGGTTCTAAATAAACCTTTCAATTTTTAATGATTTAGTCATGGGATCGCTTTATTTTTGAAGTGGCATGCGACTGCGATAAACTACAAATAAAAGCGGACCAGCAAACTGTTTTAAAAAAATTCCGTTTCCACTCGGTTTTGTATCAAATCTATTAGTCATATAGATTTAAAAAGTTCCAAAAAGAAAAGAACTGCTGGTACTTGTCCTTATTTTTGTGCAACGCTCAATCATGTCTCTTGCAAAAATAAATTTTTCAATGCAAAAAGACTTGTCTCTGAAAAAAATAACACAAAAAGGTAAAAGTATGAAGCAAATATTTGTACTGATTTGGTTTATACTTTCACCTCTTTGTGTTACATTTTTTATAGATGATGCAATAAAGGATACCTTTCCAGAAACTAGAATCGCAGGGCTAACTGATAGTGTAATCACTTTGAAAAAAAAAGAAAAATTCAAAGCTAATTGAACAAAACCAAAATTTGCGACAAAAAAAGTCTTTTGTACCGAAAAACAAAGCTTCGTCCAAGAATAACGAGTTCAACGAGTGACCATGATTCGAATTGCAAAAACAGGAAACTAAAATTTCAAATTAACATGCTCTTAAAATGCACTTAAATGCACGTAACTGTACTTTTTTCGGGACCCTATTCTTGAAATTTTCAATCAAAATCTGTTTTTTCGCTTCGAAATAGCAATAAGCACTGTGTAAAATGGCATTTTTGACGAAAAATGACCAAATTGTACTTTTTTCACCAAATGTACTTTTTTCACCAAATGTACTTTTTTCAAAATTTTGATCTTGAAAGTTTTTCTATATAGACGAACTTTTGAGTTTTATGCGGTTACTTACACAAGCAGGCTGAAAAGTAAACAGACTTACACCTTCTTCTATTCCATACCTTTTTGACTTCCTTGTGTACTGTTTGAACTCAATGTTTTCTGGTACCGCACATGTTTTTTGAACAAGCTCATAGCTTTAAGCCGCCCCTTTTCGTATTTAAGCATACGTCAAATGGAATATATTTCAACTTTTATCTCAGCTTTTTAATATTTTGAACTATTTTTCAAGCCACTATTTCCTAAGCCAAAATGAGTACTTCCTTTGACAGACCTCTTTCCCACGAGCACAACATTTGGCACAACTGGTGGAAAAGAGTTGAACAACGTAGTGGTCAAGAATATTGACGAAGACAAGAAATTTTTAGAGTTTGTGAACAGGTGATTTTCAAATAAAAAAGTCGTCGCCACGAGTATATTTCAGGCTCAAAGATGGAAGGATATGCCCATTCAATGAGGAAAGTAATCAAACTCTGCAATGCTCAAAAGGAAGATTTGAGCGCTGAACAGCAAAGACTATTGCTTTCTGCCTACAAACACATGATTGAAGCCCATATGTTTAGCTGGAGAAGTGTTTGTGGAGAGCACAAAAGTATAATTGATGAAAATTCTGATTTTCAAGCGTCAGAAGAATTGGCAAAAGAGAGACAAATGGTCGGATGTGAAATCAGGAATATTTTTAATTATTATAATTTTTTGCAAAAGATGACGGATGAAATATAAGACTATGAGTTTCAGCACCTTCAAACCAACTTCCTAATTCCATTGGCGAAGACGCAAGAGTCTTTGGATTGCTATATGGACGTCAAAAAACAGTATTCAATTTATTTGGAAGAAATTGGAGTGCCTCAAGACATTGATGGTTAGTTTTTCGTGCTATTTTGGAGAAAATCTTAAGTAAAAATAATTGCTGACGAAAACTTTCTTTGGTGTTTTACTATCGAAATCGTATTTTAAAACATTTAAGTTAGTGATGCCTACATCACGTTTGCAACTTGAAGGCAATGGACATGCACATAATATTAATTTATATTTGTTAATTATGCTATTTTTGGATCTTCTATATATTTGTGGCTTGTAATTAAAAAATTTAAAATTATCTCAAACTAATTAAATAATACATATTTTGGAAATAACACTGTTGAACCACGCCCCTAAGGGTCAAATTTTTTCAAAAAAACAAAGATTTTTTGAAAAACACATTTGTTATGGTGTAGAAACACGCTTTCATACGCTTTTGTTTTGACCTGATCTCAAAGTTTTCAATTTCAACACAGTTAGCAAATTTTTTATATATAAATCAGGGCATCTAAATAGAATTTTAAAAAATATTAGTATCCATTTATAGAACATTACAAAATAGTGGTAGACTGGGTTGCTTCTAGAAAGAAGAGCTGTTAAAAAGTACTGGATGGAGTTCGTATTTTAAAAGATTGATTCGTAACCACCCCCATTGTATAGCCCTGCTCTTTTAGTGTTGACTATATTATTGGCTGGCTTGGTGTATTTGACAAAAATAGAATTGCCTTTAACAAAAGAGGTATTTTCATTTAAAAAACTTGCTTTTTATAGCACGCGTCTCACAAGCAGGGCAGTCTAAAGCGCAGCCCGAAGAAAACTTTATAACCCGCGCCATACTATCCGAATGTTTGTAAAGGACCATCACCGTCTACTAGTTTTGTATGTTTGAATTGGCGGGGAACAGCTTTTTTACCGCAAATGCACGAAATTATTATTTTGAAAGTAGTGCACAGCCCACTGAAATTCGAATTTTAGTGCAATTGAAAATCAACAAAACGCCAAGATTTTTTAAAATCTATTTTTTGAATGCATTTATTTCGAATATTATGAGGGTCAAAATTTTCAATAAATACCACATTTCTACCAAAATGCTGAGTTGAACACACAGTTCAGGTGTTAATGCACCATTCTTGCTCTAGAATATATACTTAAATCCCAATTTTATTCAGATGAAGTCTATCAACAAATTCTACTCACACAAAAAAATCAATTAGGTCCTGACAAAGACCCTGCAAAATATGAAGCACTGGCGGTATCGCATTAGAGACTGGAATCTGGATCAAATGCATTTTCGTATTTGAGAAGCATTGTCGATTGAGCTCCGTTGACTGTTTCGCCGATAGATATTGGCCATTTCCGAGACAACAGAGATGCCTTAAAAAATCAGGGATAAATAATCAGACAAGTAAATAGAAACCTTAGAAATCCTTGTTCCAACGATAATTGAGCTCTCTCCTTATGCTTGGTGCTCTCTTTGAACGATGATTTTGGTGCCTCACAGGTTTGGCAAGGATAGGAAGAGCTCAACCCAAGATCGCCATATACCGTATCGATGAATTTGAGATCTCCGGTCACGAAATTAGTGAAATGCATGGTTGTAGTTGAAGAATCCACGGATGCACTGAGAAATATTAAAAAATTATCAAACTATTTCTTTTTCATCATTTCCGGTCTTGATGGAGTCGAACTTTAGCTGATCAAAGATTGCAGGTAGGTTTGAAAAATTTTCGTAGCTATCATCATCGTCAAAGAGAGAACCTAGAAGAAGAGAATCAGCGAATTCTTGTCATAGCTCTAGCCCGGTCTGCAGCTTCTGTTTTGGCTTGCTTTCGTTTCTCCACCACCTGTCTAAGTGTTTCACTGACCAAAATCTGCTGCTTTTTGCTCGGTTTACTGGTTATTTTTTCATCCCGACCTTGCTGCTTACTCTTTTTGCAGCTTGAGTTGCGAGTCCTCATGATACCTAAAAATTATACCAAAATTCAGTCGTACACCAATAGATAGCCCAGACATTCAGCTACAAGAATAATTGAGCCGACTTTTGCAAAGATATTATTTTAGAAACTAGAGACCGTTTAAAGCAAACAAGTGGCATTTTTTCCGAGTAAAAATAAGGATTTTTGCGTTTTCCATCTAACTTTTGCATAAGGCACCCTAAATTTGCATTTTTTGCATACGTCTTCGGTACCAAAATGTAGCAAATTTACTCCTCTATCTGATCTCCGGTTTTGTTCAGAAATAAATTGACAAAAAAAGTTTCTACGATCTCAAAAAAGTATACCAGAAAAAAATTTTAGATTTTTTTTACGGAAATCAATTGTGATTCTCAAATTTTGCTTGTTTTATGGGCAAGTGATGGCTTATTCGAAAGTCCTATTAGTGAAGAATTTTTCAGGAACAAGCCTTGCGCAGGTAGCAGAGAAAACATTAAGATATAAAGCAAGATATTGAGCTAGCTCAAAAGAGTTGAGTTTTTAAAAATTTGAATTTCGCGCATTTTTCTGCTATTGCACATATTTTGCCATTTCAGTAGGCTGTGAGTTATTATATTCATGTATTTTTGGAATTAAAAATCTGTCCCCCGCCATACATACAAAACTTGTTGTCGTAGACGGTTATGGTCCTTTAAAAGCCTCTCAGCAAACTCGCATTTACATTTAAGATTACAAAATCCGCCTTGCAGCACTGAATGTCTATTTCAGGGTCAATTAAAAATATTTTGAAATCGCTAGAAATTCGTTTACATATGTATATATAAATATAGTGAGTTAAAGAAGTAGCTTTCATTTTTATTTACAAAAAAAAACAGTAATGGGCTGAGATCACTTTTTGACCCATTGACTAAAAAGTTTTGAGACAAAAATTTGTTGAGATGAGTTGAGACAGAGTGAGAATTAAAACTGTTCTTGTTGATCTCATTGAGATTCTCAACCAGATTGATCTCAGATTATCACTAAAAAACAAATTGATCCAAACCCTGCTAATGGCACCTGTTGTTTTGCTGTTTACTAGTGAAAGCTAGTTAATGACTGGCTTTTACTAGTAAAAACAATGATATATTTATCCAATTAATGTTTGGTTTATATAAATGTGTTTGTCGATATCATTTGAGGCTTGTTAGTCAATCAGAACTATTTAAAGCAAGCTTGTTTGCCCGAAAAATTAGTTTTCTTCAATTCTACTTCAACTAATTCTATCATGAAATCTGTTCTAGCTGCATCTTTTCTCCTGATCTTCGTCTTTAGTTTTGGACATGGAGCTGGTGTTAGGACCAAGCAAAGTGCTGGAGTCAGAGGCAAACTAACCTGTGATGGCAAGCCCGCAGCTAATATTCTGGTCAAGCTCTACGACAAAGATCGATGTAAGAGTTTTTCTTGATCAAAATTTTAAGCTGCTAAAAAATCAATCTAAAACTTCTTAAAGGACCATGCTTGCGGTAGTCTGGTGGGTCCCCACCAATTCAAAATCATTACCTTTGAAGGCGGTGCAGAGTCATGCACAGTCAAAATTGTCATTTTTAAGTCTATTTTGCTTTTGTAGAGTTAATTTCCTTTTTTTTTTTTTTTTTCAAGATTTTAAACCTTGCAATGTTTTCTTCAGTTTACGAAACAAATGACTCCTAAATTTTGCATTTGGGGTTTGGCCTAATATTAGAGAAAGTCTTTTATTTTTCAAATGCCCTACTAAGAAAGCTTATATTAAAGGATGAAACGACACTACGCTATGAGGACAGTTCGCTATGATTTTTAACTTTTTTCAGTAAAATTTTACCGAAAAAATCAAAAATCATAGCGAACTATTTTCATAGCGAAGTGTTCTTGCCCCTATTAAAAAAGGAGTTTATAATAAAAAGTGGCTTCTATCAAAAATATATATGGTACATGTCATTAGTAGAGGGGATACCACTATCTGCTTACTATCACCTGAATACCACTACCTCGAAACTGGTACCACTACCTTGGCACTTCTACCTGAATACTATACCGATCCACTGCCTTGGTTCTACCACCTAAGTCATATACTCAGTACCTGTACCCGTTACAACAACCTGTAATGAGTACCGTTACCTCGTTAGTACTATCTCTGCACCACCTGGATACCCTGGAGGGCATGAAGCTTTTCAGAGTTAAAGTCCCTGCAAATTTCGGCATTATCACCGTGTTCAGAACACGATTTTGGATAGGGCACAATGACTTTTAATTACTCTAGGCTAATTCCAAAATTTCGGATTTTTAGAAATGAGGTTGTTTAGGGCAACTAACAGGGCAGTCACTAATGGTTTTCCCACCCGCCTACCTTACTTTCCTACCTTACTGGTCCTTCAGCAACTATTTTGCTATTCTGTGACCAGTGCAGAAAAAAGTTTACCTCTAACCTATTAGGTGATCAATATATCGGGGGATCAATCTACTTAGAGCTTTCCAGAAACACTTAGTTGTGGCTGAAGACAAGAGAAAAAGTTATTTTTTTACAATCAGCATAAATTTGCTGCGGCATCAAAACGGCCCGGCATCAAAATGGGCGTGTCCGGTACATGTGACTGCAACAAACTATTAGATTTGAGCTATTATAATATGAAAAATGATAATTTAGATGTTGCACTAGGTCGCTTACAAAAAAACATAAAGTTTAAAAGTTTAGAGTAACGAATTTTTACTGCTTTCACTGCGTAAGAGATTAAATATGAAAACATGAAAAACTACACCATACTAAAAAGGAAACTATAACTTAATTATAATATAACCTAATTTGCAGCAAAATATTTAAATAATTTGAATGAGAAAAAATTCAGTTGTAAGCATGGACGACAAAATGGCAGACACAAAGACTTCTGCAGATGGCACATTCTCGCTTTCAGGATCAACTCGCGAAATGACTACGTAAGTCTTTTTCCGGTTTTTTGTATTCCTAATTTCTTTAAAAAATACTGAATTTTAGCATTGACCCCAAAGTCTACTTTTTCCACGATTGTAAGCCTTTTGTACACTCACATAAATTATTTTATTGAAAATATATTTAGGCAATGACGGAATCAAGGTACAAAAAATATGTTATCATTCTAATGCATTACCATAAAACTAATTTTATTTGTTATAGCCATGCCAGAGAAGAGTAAGCATCGGCATCCCTAGCAAGTACGTCAATGACGGACCCACTGCTAAGCAGCTCTACGATGCTGGAACTATTGAACTGTCTGGTCAATTTTCGGGAGAGACTAGAGATTGCATTCACTAAGCCTAAGCCTAATTGAAATTTTCTAAAGAAAAGACAATGATAGATCATATGACTTTTTCACATCATAAAAAATAAAGACTAAGTGTACAAAATGAAATCTATTTCCAAAACAACTGAAACAAACACAAAAGAAGTCTATTGATTTGTTCTAAAAGTGAAAATGAAACACTTTTGAGGTTAAGCACTTTTCAACTTTTTGGGTTTTTATCAGTGTTTCCCAAATGATGTGTGTTTCCAATTTCTCACTGAAAAATAAAGTTAACTATTTTTTCAGTGAGAAATTGGAAACACACATCATTTTGGAAACACTGGTTTTTATGCAATTGAATTAGCTAAACAGTAAGAAATTTTAAAGTTATCAAGCTACTTAGGGTTGGGATGTTACACACTCCTGCCACTTCCAAGTTTTGATTTTTAAGCCATAATTTTGCACGAAAAAAATTATGCAAAATTGCGTCGCTTAATTTTTGCATAATGGCAAAATTATAATAGAAGCCGAGGAAAAGCAAAATTTGTAAAAATTCGACCAATTAAATAGGCACAATTTCCACTAGAGATGAAGAATGGGGACCGTGACGAGACCTCGGCCGAGATCTCGTCTCGTCTTCATCTCTAATTTCCACTTTATTCACACATACTAACTGACAATTTTCGGCTAACTTCTAATTTTTGAATCGAGGGAAAAATTTAAACAAAGTAGTTGGATAATAAGTTATATCGGGCCTAACAAAGGGTGTACTTCTTAATCAGCCCATTCTTGATGTTTTTAACACGAACTTTTATTGATTTGAGTGTTGATTGATTGCCTTCTGTGGTTTCCACAATCTCTTAACAACAAAACACTCTTTTCACACTTTTTCCTGATTCCACAAGAGAAACATATCAAAAAAGGTTAAATGGTGTGGAAAATCCAATCTATCATCCCTTTTTCGCCACTTTATTGACTTTCTTTTCAATCTTTTGAAAAACAGAACAGAATTGTCTTTCACATAATTTTTTAACCATATACTATATCCAATATAATAAATATTGATCCGAAAAATGCCATTTTCTTCGCAAGTCACATTCACCTCTCCGCCAGGCCCCAGTTCTTTAAACCACAATTCCTGGGCCGAAAATGGATCTTCATCGGAGTACAAAGATATTCCACTGGACGATATGGCTGCCAAAAAGAAATCTTCGGTAGTTGACCATGAAAAAAACAGGGCTAAAGTTGAAAATGAAAAAGGTCTGGGCTGGATTGTGACTGGTCTGTTTGTTGTAGGCGTTCAAGCAGGTATTTTATGGTTTGTAAAACCTCTTGTTTGCTTTACGAAAAATTGTTTAAGGTGGAGGATTAGTAGCTTTACCCACAGCTATGGTTAGACTAGGCTTCTGGACAGGCATGATTTTATCTGTTTTGATGTTTTTTGTGTTTACCTACACTTCACATATACTGGGCAAATGTTGGGCCATTCTGCAACAAAGATGGCCAGAGGAATATACCGGCTCCCATTGTCGCAAGCCTTACCCTGAAATCGGCTATAGAGCTTTGGGACCTAGAATGAGGTTTTGCTTTTTTTAACAGTGAAAATTGAGACGCTGAATATTTTCACGTAAAATCCAACTTAAAGAACCATGGTTTTTGCGCACAGCGGCATATCCAAAATTTAAATTGGCAGGGGACAGTTCTCTTTCGCCCCAGAGCCGTCCTAAGAAGGGTCGATTAAATTAAGATTTGACTGTACATTCAACTCTCGCTATACAGTCCACGCTCGATATAACGAACCCTCGATACAACGCACTCTCGATATAACAAACCCCTGTGGCTAGTCCCCAGGTGATTCGTTATATCGAACGTCGACTGTATAATCAACTCTCCATATGAGTCAATTTCGCTGTAGTGCGCTTTTTTAGCGTTCCCAGCAGCTGTACTGTATTAAGAGTTGACTGTAAGAATAATGAGTACAAATAAGAGAGAAATTTTCAAAGAGTAGCTGAAACATTCTTTTGAAAATTAATTTTTCTCTTGAAAAGATTATGCTCCATTTTTTAGTCACGCGCATATTCTCAGGAATATTCTCTTGTACAACCCTAGAGTACAGTAAAAGACGAAAGAGAACTGTCCCCTGCCAATTTAAAGGGGCATGGTCACCTGTTACAAATTTTCTCCCCGCCAATTCAAAAAAATTTTCCGGATTATTGAACTTCTGTACAGATTTTTCAACTTGGTTTCTAACAAAACTATACCTAAAATTAAATTCTAGGCCCTGTTTTGTTAGAAACCAAGCTGTACAGAAGTTGAATGATTCGGAAAAATTTTTGAATTGGGGCAGGGGGCAATTTTGAAACAGGTCACCATGCCCCTTTAAATTGTAGACACGCCGCTGCGCTCGAAAACCATGGTTTTTTAAAACCTTTTTCAGATCTGCAGTCTCTTTTACTATCAACATAACTATGTTTGGAATTGCTGTCGTTTTTTTGGTACTTTCTTCCAAAAACATACATGACTTTCTAAAGGTTTGTTCAAGTCTAATTTAAACTGATTTTAAAGCTTCAACTCAGGTTTTTTTCAACATCAACCTGAGCTATTGCATTATAGCTATTGTTTTGGCGCTACTTATACTGCCAATAGTCTTGCTAAAATCACCTAAAGATTTTTGGTAGGCATTATGAAATATTAAGTCGTTAGGAAAGTCGTGAGAAAAACCACGTGATTTTTTTTTCGAATTTTTTTGTTCAAAAGACTCAGAATTTATTTGTTTACACATTTAAATCATTTTCAGACAAAAAAAAATTCGGTATAAAAATGTTGAAAAAGTTTTTACCTTGGTCCCTCAAGCTGATTTTTTTTATATATTTTTAATCAGCTTGGGGGACCAAGGTAAAATTTTTTTTAACATTTTTATACCAAAAAATTTCGAAAAAAAATATCATGTGGTTTTTCTCATGACTTTCCGAACAACTTAATATATTTGAATATCTTGGATGCCAGACTAAAACAATGTCAATGCATTGGTCTGGTATCACCTCCTCAAACCACACTTTTTATTCAGGGGAGCCGTAATTATGGCCATGTTTACGACTTCTCTAGCCGTTATACTAATAGTTCTGGGCGCTGGAATGGACTATGAGTATTGTAAAGTAGAAAACCAAGCTGCACCAGCCAGTTTTGCCAATTTCTTCCTAGCCTTAGGCACTTTTATATTTGTATATGGAGGGCACGCGTCATTTCCAACAATTCAGCACGATATGAGGAGACCTCATGAATTCACTAAGTCCTCAGTTTTGGCTTTTATAAGTTGATATTTTTTAGATTATAAATGAGATTAGTAAAAAAATCGTGCAATTTAGCCGTAGCCCTTATGTACACTCCAGTGTCTCTGATGGGCTATTTTGCATACGGTGACTCTTTGAGAGATTCAATTATTAATTCACTGCAAAGTGTTTGGATCCAACAAACTGTCAATATTCTTATCACTCTGCATTGTTTGCTCACTTTGTGCATTATTTTCAGGTAAATTTTGTTATCATACATTGAAAAAATCGCCTTGATCCCTTGTTTTGTCAAAAAAACAGAACCATGTGGTGGATGAAAATTGCTAAATTTTGATATAATTTTGTCTTCTTCTCTTTTGTATCGTTTAAATACTGGCAGTTAAAAAACTACTGAATGACTGGTTCTCAACCGGTTTTTTACTGGCTAGTTTCAAAAATCATAAAAATTCTGATTACCCTTTACAAAAATGTCGGTGCAATTTTTACTAGCCTACTAGAAATATATTGCAAAAATCGTCTTGTTAAATACTACAGTCAAACCTCGATTTAGAAACCTCCGATTTAGTGGTCCCTGCAACTAATTTTTCGAATCAAGGAACAGGACTTCCGATAAAGTG
This sequence comes from Ditylenchus weischeri, assembly GCA_029231635.1. Classification (NCBI taxonomy): domain Eukaryota; kingdom Metazoa; phylum Nematoda; class Chromadorea; order Rhabditida; family Anguinidae; genus Ditylenchus; species Ditylenchus weischeri. The sequence continues at coordinate 15,209 of JAMRYI010000004.1, read as the reverse complement.
TTCACTAAATCGAGGTTCGACTGTATTATATTTTCGACGTGGTCGATAACAACAATTTGTTTCTAATTTAGCCCATTGAATCAAGAAGCCGAGGAACTGTTCAACATTCCACATCGTAAAAAAACCATTTAGACAAATTTTTTATAAGTTTTTCCTAGATTTTTGCGTCAAAAGAGTATTGATTCGCGGCGGAATGATAGCTGGTGCTTTATTTTTTGCAGAGACAGTGCCTGATTTTGGTGCTCTTATGGATTTGATTGGTGGCTCAACCATTGCACTAACTTCACTAGTTTTTCCTAGTATTTTTTATTTATACTTAAGAACTGGACAGAAGATGGCCGATAGCAAGTCTAGCAGACGAAAATCACAAGAAAAAGAAGGGGATTGGCCTACTTTGACGATGTAACAAAATTTTATACATGTTCAAGGGAGTACCAAGGCATCTTTTTTTTCGAGAGTCCATAGAACACATATAGAGCCGGGGTTTTTTTAATTAAAACTTTTTGGCGAAATTTATACAGTCAAGTCTCGTTTATCCGACACCCCCTCAAGTTTGTTCCCACCTAGGGTCCGACACTTTAGTCCAAAATATCGTAAGAATATCGATTTTGCCGATCGTTCTTCCCAAATCCTTTTACGTTGCCATAAAGACCCGCGTCTCTCGTTTATCCGACATCTCTTTTTAAAAATCAGGTGTCGGGTAAACGTGGGTCTTTATGGCTACGTAAAAGGATTTGGGAAAAACGATCGGCAAAAGCGGAATCCTTACGATATTTCAGACTAGACTAATTAATGACAACTGGCAAAACATTTTAAAAATCAAGGTAAAAAAGTGTCGGACCCTAGGTGGGAACGAACTTGAGGGGGTGTCGGATAAACGAGACTAGACTGTATACCAATTAAAACATTTCGATTTAATTTTTGCACCTAAAAAAGTTTGGAAACCGACTACACTCGACTCTCGATATAAGACCATCTTGATATAAGGCCACTCTGAACCAAAGTTGTTTGGTTTTGATTAAAATAAAGCAAATCTTACCCTCGGTGTAAAGCCACTCGATATAAGGCCATCCTCTCTATAAGGCCACATTTTTCCATCCCCGACTGCAATAAAAGACTCTCGATATAAGGCCACCTCGAACCAAATTTCTATGGTTAGCCTTAAACGAGGAGGAAACTTCATATATACATCGTTGAGGTTGCTGCTTCTAATGTATCGGGGTGCACACCTTATTTTTTACCCAATTTTCATTAAGCTCACTGTTTCCTAAAACCAAAAAGTATGCCTTCTCTAGTTGCTTTATTGTTAGCCAACTGCCTTAATTTTACGATTTAATACAAATTAGCATAAAAAAATAGTAATCAATCCAGAAGCATATACAAATCCACAAGCATAAGACAGTAAGCATAAGCATTAAGACTTCATGGTGCAATGATGCAATCAAATCGATAATGAGCAATAAGGTGTGCACCCAGCAGAGATGTGTATATAAAATTTCCATTCTCAGTCACACCGATGCATTAGATGTAGCTTTTTTATCGAGAAGCCTTTTATGAACCCTGCTATCTCAACCCATAGCTTTTTTACCGTTTTTGATTAATTGTTGATTGTTTTAATGTCATGGCTGTGACGAAATATTGTGGCTGACTGTGAATACTCGATATAAGGCCATCTTGCAAAAGTTTATGGTCCGCAATTATCAATAAAAGGTCACTCTTGATATAAGGCCACCTTTAGCCGGTCCCTCGGGGTGGCCTTATATCGAGAGTCGACTGTAAATGGAAATTCGGAGCTCTTGACCTATACGTCCAGCACTCAATTAACTTTTACAATAAAGTTCGACCAAAAAAATTAGGCAAATTTAAAAAACAATAAATTTGAATGGTAAAAAGTTTGCATGGGCACCTTATGGTATGGTCACCCTTAATTGAGTGTAGGGGTTATAAATAAAGTAAGCCGAAGATTCTATTACGCAAAATACAATTTATATGTTCTACATATTTGTATCGCAAAAGTCCCAAAATACAGGGTGTTTCAAGAAATTCGCTGGTTTTAGAACGGTCGTAACATTTTTCCTAGAGCAATTTTCAAAATTCTGTTTTCGCCAATCGATTTTTCTCGCCGACAATATTTTTTTGGTGTGTAATAGCAAAAATATGATTTCTGCTAGGTCCCCCAGGTTCGTTAAGACCCTGGAGATCGAGAGACTATCTACAGTCCAGGGCCGGAACCACAGGGGGACCAAGCGAAAATCGTGTTTTTCACGTTATATACCAAAAAAATATTGTCTGCGAGAAAAATAGATTAGCAAAAACAGAATTATGAAAATCGCTCTAGGAAAAAAGTTATGTCCGTTTTAAAACCGGCGAATTTCTTGAAACACCCTGCGCATTTGAATTTTTTGAGAAAAGTATTTATGTCCCTAATCCACTTTTGAAATTTATGTAGGGGCACTTGACTTTTAAAAATGCCTTTCTCTGTTTTCCGGTTCATGGTCAAAAATTGTAGTAAATTTTTTCAATTTAGGGTGCTTAAAACGATTGAAAAGTCGACTCTTTTCATTTGTATCTTTCTCATCGGTAACTATTTTACGTTTATAAATTAAAGTATTTATATTTTTTCAGTGTTTGGCTTAATCGGTGGATTAGCAGCAACTTTCTCAGCTATCCGTCAAATTTCATATACCCACTTTGTGCCACCTTGCTATGTTTCCTACTTCACAGAAGTCAGCAGTGTAACTGAAGACCATCTAAAAACAACCAATTGTTGTGGTTCTGGCCAGAATATATCTAGATTAGGACCAGCTGACCAGTTTTGCACCAATCCAAACTTCAATTTCTATCTTTCTTGAGGGAAAATATCTTTGGTCTACAAGTAAATACAGTACACTCTCCCAATACCGAACGCCCATTCTATGATTTAGTCGTTCGTTATTGGCATAGTTGACTGTAAGAGCATTTGCCATATTTTCACCAAGTCAAAGGGGTTTTTATGACAATTATTTATTTCTAAAAAGCAATAAAACAAAAAATAATAAAATTTTACTAATTTTGCTTACAATAAACGAACAACTTCATAAAAAATGAAAATTACGATATTAGTGTATGATTTTGAGATCTTTATTTAAAAGAACTACCCCGCAGACGAATCTGACATTCTTGCAACCACTTATAAAAGTTAATGGATATTTTAGCTAAAAATTATTTAGCTTTATATACATATATATTACTAGAATCCCGTATTATCCTAAAAGCCGACTTTCTAAAAATGTTGACTATTGAGGCCCCCACCCCCGGTCGCTTTTTGATTTTTTGGTCCCTAACTTTTAGAAATCTCCAACTAAACTTAGTTTCTCTTCCCCAAATTTACCTCACTCACTGCAAAAAAACATAAAAAGTAATGAAGACTAGTAATCACATGATAAAAATGATCTCTGATTATTTTTCATCTTTCTCTGAGAAGTAATACGGCAGGCAGTAATTTTAAAAAAATGTACATTTAAATTGAACTATAAAAAATTTGAAAATGTCATTAATGACCTGTCTTGTAGAGACAGAAATTATCAAAAATGCGATATGCGATATTTTCGGCAGTGAGTAATCGCGATGCGATATGCGATATTTTGAAAAGGATGCGATATTGCGATACGATATATCGCATCGCTTCTGTCTCTACTGTCTTGTTAATTTAAAAAATGATTAGATGATTTAGCGCAGCTATAAAGAAAAGCTTGGCGGGTGAAGTCGAAATATCTAAAACGCACTTTGAAAATAACAACACCAGCTAGAAATTTTGTTTATGTTGCCTGAATTCTCCAAACTGGCAGCCTTGTAATAATTCTTTCCTTTCGGCAGCAAATTCAGGTCTTTGGAGGAGCCTATCCCTAAGCATTGTAAGAAGTCTACCCATGATGTTGTGGCCTGGCCAACTCCTCTTGTCCCTGACCAACATGGAGTCCATAGGCAGACCTATGCCCCAGCGATCATCTGAAGGACTAGCTTCTACCAGAAGAGTGTCTGCAGTGCTGAACAACTGCCTTCTTAGATCAGGATTTTGTTCATATTTGCGTTGGCAAGCAATCACCATAACCTAAATACATTTTGAGCTAGATTGTTTGGTCGCACTAAAAGCAGTTTGATTTCTTTTTTTTATTTTTTAGATTTACAAAATTTGATAAATAGTCTTCAGAAAATTAGGCCGTTTAGAAAGTTGGTGCGTTTTTTTTCTGAAAGAACTTTTTGTAGCATTGTGTTTTTCTCCTAATTTTTGACCATTTAGCAATAAGCTATTAATTTTTTGACAATTGACCATTTTTTGAAAGTTCACCCCTCATTTTGTAGCTAATATTCTAAGCTACAACATGAACGGTCAACTTTTAAAAAATTGTTATAAAATCTACAGAAAAAACATTGCCATAAAAACTTTTTTTTTAAACGCACCAACTTTCCGGACGACCTAATATGTATCTCACCTGTATAGAAACGGGAAACCACAGGTCTTGGTCGAAATTGAGCACAGCACCCCCTATTCTTTTCATTAGTTTAGGGTCTGTGGTGCTCATGATTGCTAGAGCTCCATTCATGTCTCCAAACAAATGCGCTTTGTAATACATATAGTACTGTTCTGTGCACAAATACTTGATGCCTGGAAAACCATTAGATTTGACTATTTCTTGCCGAAACAAAATTCTCACCATCAATAACCAGCTTTTCACAGGGGAAATGATTGCTAAAACAATATGTTTTGGTGAAGAAGAGTGTCATAGGAGTATTGTCAGTAGCAAAAACCACTGGAGCTTTCTTATAACCCAACTCCATATCATGCAGGGTGTATTTGGAAGGGGATGCTGTGTAGGAGGAGGACGACGAGCTGTAACAAGGCGAAGCAGCTCTCGAGGAAGACTGCCTCAACATTCTATTAGTGTCTGCCACAGACCTCCTGGTGGGTTCTCCATAAGCTGGTTTTTGAACAATTGCATAAGGGTTGAACACACCTGACTGTACTTGGAAATTGCTGATTGCTATGGAATTGGAAGTTGATGGCTGAGTAGGCGCATAAAATTGAGGTTGCTGCATCATATTTTGCTGAATTGGTTGGTAATGACTCGGGATTTGGATTGGCTGGCCTTTGGGAGGTGATATTAGCACTGGAGTTAAGTTGACATTGCTCTAAACTTATGGGTTGTTTAGCATTAGGATAACTAATCCGAAAATCAAAAACATATTATTTTTCATCAAAGTTAATATTTTCAGAATTTTTAGCCACAAAAGTTGGTCTTTTTATTAGAAAATACTAACGAAAAAGACTTTTTATATCGTACTCAACATTCGGCCACTACGAGCCACTTTTCCAAATCGCTAGTTTTAAGTTAAAAATACAATTTGTAACAAAACACTCACCGATCCAAACAAGACCTTTTTGCCATTCATATCTGAAATTTGTGGGCCAGCACCATACAAAGCGGAGCCATTCCTAGCCTTTGCTGGTGACACATATTTGCCATTGATAAACACGCAGTTGGGTTGCAGATCATTCATCTGACTTATCGCACCATTTAATTGACTTTTGAGAAGACCACCATTTGCAATCATGGCTGGAGGGGACATTTGCATTAAAGTTGAAACACCACCATTTTCAGCTGGTTCGTTTGTAGATGGGTGACCATCGGCACCATTAGGATAGGTAATACCATTAAAGTGACCATTAGTTGAGCCGTTCATGAGCACAGAAGTAGGCATTGAACACACGCTCTGACCATAACTGCTCGATGATGTTGATGATCTTCTTTGCTCAGGTATACCACTAGACGACGACATGGACGACATTGACTGGAAATAAAACCAGCAAATGAAGTTGAAATACTTATCACAAAAGTCTATGAGAAGTGCAAGCAAGTGGAGCATAAAGCCAAGAAAAAGTCTTGTACCGTAACATTCAAAGCTCAATTATCAATTTTCAGCCCTTCAATGAACAAAACCAGCTGGCGTTGTGTCCCAGCACACACACACATGTGCTGCTTCAGCAGCTTTTATCTCAAAGAGATGTCTGTTTTTTGGCTGAAACGAGCTTTCCTGGAACAAATCTAAAGTTGCCTTTATCCTCCCCTTCTAATTTATCAATCCCTAAAATTAACTAACAATACTAATTCAGCGACAATTGCAATGGCGTCCTCCACTACCTTGGTGGAGTGTGAGGCTTCTACAAGTCGAATTAATGGACATTCACAAATGCCCACCGCTTCAAACACCAACTTACTAGCTATTTCGGCCAAAGCGGGAAGTGAGCCAAGGTGGAACAGCAGATTGATGAAGCCAGGATTTGGCTTACCGCCGTTGCCACCTATGATCCCTCCTATAAACCATAGTTTGTTTGAACAACATTTTTTTATTTTCAGATTTTGGAGTAGTTTTGAAGCTAAAATTCTGTTTTAGGCCCGGGAATGATGTATACACCAAACGTTTACTTGTCTAATGGAATGCATCCAGCAAATGCGCCACAACCGTTGCCTTTTGCACCTGGGAATTGTCGTAAGTTTTGTGTCAAAAGCATTTGAGGTACGCAAAATAAGATATTAAAATCGGCGACAATAAATCCGTAGTGCAGTGAAAAAAGCTTGAAAATGGCTATTTTTACGTGTTTATTCAGGTTAGCTATCTAAGAAAAAAACTTTTGCGATCATTTGATATAAAATAAAAACTCAGAATCCCAGTTTGTACTTCGTATCTTATATTCTCATTGACTGTAATGTCAAAAATATGTGTATTTCCAGTGGCAAGACAGCCAGTCCGCAAAGGTTTTAAAGATGGCGAAAATCCGTGCAAACTGACTGTCTTGCAAATTAATCTGTTGTGAAACTGACAAAAATAATTTTGCTAACTGGCTTATTCAAAAACTTGTTGCTATTCGGCTTTGTTTCTAACTGGCCATACACCATGTCAAACGTGCGACCCTATGATATGTTGTGTACAGTATGAAACCTAATGCTTTTGCTATGTAGCACACACATTTTCTGCATTGTTAAACACAAGAATGTGTACAACATTTAGAAGCTCCTCTCATGTTTTCAATACCGCCTCCTACAATGTTCAACAGGGACAACCGCAGCATGCCAACATCTCAACCGCAGCAGTACCATCCAATGCAATACAAAGCATCATCTTCTTCTTCTTCATCCGGTCATGGGACTATCAATACTCAATTCGTAAATCAACAACAGCATCAGCCAGCCAATCTGCCTCCATTCCCTTATACTTTTCCTCCTCCACCCCTGCCACCCAGCCAAATATACGGTGGACCTACCCCTTCATTGTTGATCGCCCAGCCGATCAACATCAATCTGGAAGTCAAGCCGTTTTCCTCCGCACCGCCCAGTGGAGTGTGGCAAGGATGTTCCTCATCTTCTAGTGCTACAATCCCACCAGCTATCATCAAAATAATGCCATCTTCAATGATCGAAATAGATTGTTGGAATACGGCTGTATCTGGATGGGAACAGGCTACTTTGATCAAGAACAAAATTGACCTGGTCATCAACAAGAGGTGATTTTTATAAAACACGAATAAGTTTAAGAATTTTGAACCTTTTCATGTTTAGGTATAAAATAATTCAAAGCATAGCCTCGGGATCATATGGAGCTATATTTGTGGCCGAAGACTTGATGAGTGGATCTGCTAAACAGAGGGTCGCAGTCAAATTTGATGCAGGTAGGTAATAAAGATAACCATATACGTAAACCCTCTAATTAATTACTTTTTCAACCAACAAAAAAATCGGGAAAATTTCCGGGTCAATCTCGAGATTTTTAAAGTGCTTAACCAAAATCTAAAAAGTATAGTTCATAGGAGTTATGAAAACACGATAAACTGATTTGCCAAATAACGATTCTGTGATGAGATATAGGCCTTCAAAGTCACAGAGGGCATATAATTAGAGGGTTCAAGGCAAATTCTACCACAAATCTCCAATAACTTCAAAATTATGTGAAGTGACCCTTTCGCATCATCAAAACGTTTCAAACACTCACGACAATTATTCAATTTGGACTCACCAACCAGGTCTAATTTGGACTTTGGAACCCAAAACTTTGGAGGCAACTGTTTCATCTGGGGACACACTGTGTCTCGCATCAAAAAATATTACGGAGACGAAAAACTGACCACAATGTCTTTTGCAAATTGACATTGAGTTCATTTCTAACAGACGACAAATTTATTTATTGCAACGAGAGAACAGAAGCTAACAGACAAAATAAACGTTCCCTACTTCTTGGCAGCTTCCATCTTTGCCTTGAAAATCTGAGTGGCAATCTTCTGCTCCTCAACCAAAAAGGCTCGAATGATTCGCTTGCGCACCGCAGCTCCGCTCAGGCATCCACCATAGGCACGCGAAACAGTCTTCTTTCGTTTTGTAAGCTGCGACAACTCTCGGGGACGTGAAGGCTGGATCTATGACGCGAAAATAAAATAGTCAATTAGAAATAAAGCGTCCCTAACCCCATGAAGGCGATCTCCGGTATCACCACACTTGGGCACCTTTCCAATCTTCTTGCGATAGAGCACCACATTTTTTCCGCCAGGCGTCTTTGAAATCTTGGTCTTGTTCGACTTGGTGTTGTAACACAGTCGGCGGCGATAGGTCACGCGTTGCACCATTTTTCTAGCTAAAATCGATAATTTTAGAATGAAAATAAAACAAGTTTGCACAAGTGAAGTTACCGTAACTATTCTAAAAGAAACCCCGAGGTTACTATTTTCAATCCTCTAAAAATCTTGAAGTTGTCAATCAAAAACAGCCCTAGCTCTGAAATCTTAGACGAAAAATGGGGGGGTTACTATTAGAATAATTACGGTAACTCCCGTTTCGGCAATTTTATGCTTGCCATACATAAACCTCAGTAAAAAAGGACGAACAAAATAGCTAGACATTATACGGCGTCCTATTTAGCGTAGTTGAACGGTCGCGAGTTACGTTACTAAAAGTTTATCACGCAGCGAAAAGACAGAAAGAAGGATATGAATACCTTACGTACAACATTTTCTTCATTTCTCTGCCGTAACAACAGGATAATTTAATTTACGTAAACGATACACAACAAGAAATGCAATCAAAATGAAATATTGGATCGGTGCACAGTCGTTTATCGTCTAGCGCCACATTTTGTCACGGAAGGAATTCATTTTTTTCGATTGTTTTGTATTTTGGTACAAGTATAACAGCATCCATAATCTGTTCAAGCCTCCACACTCTGTTCGTTAGGGATGAAGAGTCCGATTGAGTTTTCGCCTTAAAGGGGCATGCTCACCTGTTCAAAATTTTTCCCCGCCAATTCAAAAATTTTTCCTAATCCTTGAACTTCCGTACGGATTGTTCAGCTTGGTTTCTAACAAAACAAGGCCTAGAATTTAATTTTAGGAATAGTTTTGTTAGAAACCAAGTTAAAAAATCCATACAGAATCCATACAGTTCAATCATTAGGAAAAAAAACTGAATTGGCAGGGACAAATTTTGAACAGGTGAGTATGCCCCTTTAAGGCTTCGCTATGTCGCGCACGGGCATGCCTTATCATAAAAATTATTAACACAAGTGTAAAAATAGAACTTGTAGTAAAAGAAGTAGTGATTTGCTAGAGACAAACAAACAATGAAAAGCAAAAATATTTAAATTGTGCTCCAAATATTTTTTTGCAGCTTGCAAAGATGACCATCTGAAGTATGAGTTTGATGTCTACAAGTCTGTCTTGGTGAGCCATATCCTTTAATATTCTTTGACAATTTAAGCTATTTAGTATGACGATGGTACTGGTAAAGTAGAAGGTTTTCCACAAGTCTACTGGTACGGCCACGAGTTTGGCCATAATATCATGGTTATGGAGTTGTTAGGTGCTCCATTAGCTTCACTCTTTGCTTTTTGTGATAGGAAGTTTGGAAAGCAGGTACTTTACTTGAATGCTTTAGTTGCCGCGTTTTAATTATATAAAAAACTATTCCAGACAATTGTTTCTCTGGGCGAGCAGATGATCCACAGGATACGACATCTTCACCAAAGAGGCTTTATACACAGAGACATCAAGCCGGAAAACTTTTTAATAGGACTCAGTGACAAAGAAAATACTTGTTATTTAATTGATTTTGGACTTGCTAGGAGATATAGGTACAATTTACTCTTTTTAAATCTAAAGTTAAGAATTCTAACGAATTTGATCTTTTTTTAGATATCGAGAAAGCAGAAGGCTCAAGCACATCCCCTTCCGCAAAGGCAGATCTTTTGTGGGCACAGCCAAGTATGCAAGTGTGAACAGCCACAAAAGCATTGAGCTAAGTAGGCGAGACGACCTAGAAAGCTTGGGCTATGTCCTCATTGAGCTGATCAATGGGAGTGTGCCCTGGAAAAACATATCTAAGAGAACAGCTATAACTCGACAGCAAACGTCTATTAGGATTAGGAATGTCAAAGAGCAGACTAATTGGGCCGAGACGTGTCCTTCCATGGCTCCATTTATCCAATATTGCCGAGAACTGCCTTTTGCTGATGATGTGAGATGGATGGGAGATACGGGTTTAGTGAAGAACCGGGTCTCACTCTTGCCTTGGCCTCTTCCGGAATTTCCAAGTGGATCAGACCCCACCCCTCCCCCTGTTGCTTTTCTTTGTAAAAAATGCATTGATGTCTTTGCTATTGCTTTTGTGAAAAAAGCGTGGAAGACCAAGCCGAAAATAGGACTCTACTCTTCACTAAAACTGGAGATCTATGAAAATCTGTGAAAAAACCTCTTAACACTCAACTATTTTCAGCCTGATTACGAAGTGTTGCTGAACTTTTTGCAAGGAATTGTTATGCCAAGTGACATCACAGAAAATAGTTCCGCCAAAATTCCCTCTGACAACGTCAGATGTGAAAATTGTGAAGCATCTTTACTAAACAATACTCAGCCTTTGCTTGCTTCCAAAGAACAGTCTGTTTATTTCAATAATCAGCAAATCAAAGCGTATAAATAATTATATTAAGAGTTCCAAAACCAACAGCCGATCAATTGCTTGTAACAGAACCAACTCTAAAGCTAGAACTGCCAAGTGGATCAGTGGGTATTCCGCAGATTACAACCACTCCAACCGGCAATTTTTTTATGCCAAATTCCTTGTACTTTTATTCAGCCTGTAAGTCGTCTTCTACTAACAAGCAGTGGTGAATAATCGCTCCTTCCTGACTCTGAGATTTCAAAATTTTCGCTCTGGCTCAGAGCGAGAGCCAGAGCTGGAGCGTTATACACCAGTGGTTTTGAAAATCACTTTCAAACCATAGTTGGATCGCCGCCGCCGGCGGCTCCGCCGGGCGGTGACGCCGGCGGCATAGTATAAGGGCGGCGGTGGCGGCGGTGCATAAATTTGTGGTCATGGTGGCGCCACATATGTCCTCACCTTTTCATTTTTCAAAATAAACTGTGTAAAATGGAATAAATAGCTGAAAAAAACAAGAAATTTACGAAATACAAAGTTATTGTCTATAATAATGTCTTTTTTCTCTTGAAGTTCTTTTCGCAATTGGCTTAGATATAAATCAACAGATTCTTTTGCAATGCGGTTGATCTCTCCAACAGCATGCTTTCTTCAGGAAGAAAAACCCCAACTGGACAAATATTACTCTATTACTCATTACTAAGTAGCAAAACAATGCTTGTTTTAAATAGCCATCTTATTAAAATATAATAAAACTAAATAACTTATATATTAACTGAGCCGGGGAGTCAGATTTTTCAGGAACTTGGGCACGCTTTACAAGCATACGCAAAAAAAATTTATCAAAGTTCCCCCAGGTCACTGTCAGGGTCCCTCCCTTGTAGCCCAAGATGCTTTTTATGACATTTTCGATAATTTATTATGATTAGCCATGCTCATACATTCAAAACCTAGGTGGTCGAGTGCGCCGATGGGATGGCTAACCTATCTCTTGCTACTGATCTAAACATAGTTGCGTGTTCGCTCACAGACTCTCTTCCCACGACCTCTTCAACCAGCGTAGTACAAGAAGAAGACGCTGAATCCACTGGATCTTGTCACAAGTGTCGAGAGCGACTCCAGGTAATTAATTGGTTAATATTTTCAATTAAAAATTTCATATTAAAATATATTGCAGTTATTTTTCGACCAACAGCAAGATCAGCAAGCCAAACCACTGCAAAAATCAAAGAATACTGATGCAAAAGTGTCAAAAATGAGTTGGCAGATCTGGAGAGAAAGCAATGTGGACAGAAGGTTCCAGTACGAGAACAGGTTTAGCTGGACAGTGCCTGATGTATTAGCAAGTGTGCGCAACACCCCACCTATAGCTCCCACTATACCCTCTGCCTCTGGATTAATGCATTTGGCGTTCCCACCACCACAATACCAAATGCGTAACGGTAATATGGGTCAACCAATGCACCATGTGCCTATTGAACAACCAGTGATTAGTTTGGCAAGGCAACCTTGTATCAATACTTTTGTTTGTAAATAGTAGTATAAATTTGATTTGTTGATTTCGTGTTTGCGTGTCCCTTAATTGTTTTTGGCTGTAACTGAAGTGCGCCCTCTAAAGTCTGAATTTCGCTCTCTAATTACTGAATTCCGCCCTCTAATTTTATATTGCCATATTTGTTCAAATTTTTGTTATAATTTTTAAATTTTTTAACTAGCGTGTAGCCCTGAATCTTGGCTTTCTAATGTGCTATCAAACTCTGTTGTATAATTTGATGAATGTAGAGATTTGGTGGTTTTGAAAAAAAACGTTAATCTTTTTAAATTATCTGAATCTCTACATTCCTCAAATTATGCAGCAGAGTCTGATAGCACATTAGAAAGCCAAGATCCAGGGATACACGCTAGTGCAAAAAAATTAGAAAAATTATAACGAAAATTTAAACAAAAATGGCAATATAAAATTAGAGGGCGAAATTCAGACTTTAGAGTGCGCAATTCAATTTGAGCCATTGTTTTTTGGGTAGCGTTCAGCCACATTTTTTTCTAAGATAATAAAGATTTAAGAAAGATTGATAACAAAAGCACGAAAAAAGCTTCTGCTAAAAATTAGAATGAGGAATGGGTTGGAGCACTGAAAAATTAGAACAAAAATCAAAATTAGGGGTGCGGCCAAAAACGAGGGTGCAAAACGAGGGGGCAGCACGTCTCGTGCGCACCACTGAACCATCTGAAAATACGAACATATATGATCGACATAAACGACAGACAAAAAGTGCAAAACCACAGATTCTTTTGTGCAAATTTTATACCACAATCTAGCCAGTATATTCAGGTACCAGAAAAGTCAGACCATTTATTGTAAAGTCAGAATTTTTAAAACTAGAGACCATTTAAAGCAAACAAGTGGCATTTTTCCGAGCAAAAATAGGGTGTTTTGCGTTTTCCATCTAAATTTTGCGTAAAACACCCTAAATTTGCATTTTTTGCATGCTTCTTTCGTACCAAAATGTTGCAAAAGCCTCTGGTTTCTCTTTTCCGTTACTTGACAAAAAAACACCGCAAAATTTTAAATCAAGTCAAATTAATATAAAAAAATATATGAAACCTTTCACCAAAATCTCTTGTGCTTTTCAATTTTTTCATGTTTCACGGTCGAGTAGGATTGGCAAACCGGACTAGAATCCGTACGGATTTTCTGGAATCCGATCCGGTTTTTGACTTTAGAAAAACTCGGAATCTGTCCGGTCCAAACTTCAAAATTCTCAATCCGTCCGGTCAAAGTTCGAAAATGCGGAAAAAATCCAGAAATTCGAAAAATTCGAAATATATGCATTTTTTTCAAAACAAAAAATAAATTAAGTTTTTGTTTATCATTTTTTGTAGGCTAAAAGTTATTTGCGCCCTCAAAATGCTCGAATTTTATCAGTTACGCTTCAAATTTTATATTGCCTTCATCCATCAAATGTTTGTTGCATTTTTCAGAACTTTTTTACACTAGCGTGTAGCCCTGCATCTAGGCTTCTAATGAGCTACAGGACAGCAGGACTGCGAACTCAAAATTTTGAAATAAAGTAAGGATGGCGATTTGGTACATTTTTAAATTGTGCAAAATACTAAATTAACGAGTGTTCAATAAGTTCCCGGACAAACTGTAAGACCTCTATTAGCCATAAAAGTTGTGCTATTAAAAATTCCAAAAACACTATTTTGTTGCGCTTTTCTCCTCTTTCGAATGCTACATATGTGATATATATCACATTCCCCTTTGCGTTTGGAATATGCTGGCAAATCATAGCAAAGAAGGAAGGGACAGACAAAAATTGTATAAAAAGAATTTTGGGAAGTAGACGAGCATTTTCATCACTTTGACTGGTCAAAAGTAGTGATGTTGGCTCGACTCCGAGCGAGATTTCGAGACGAGACTTTTCCTTAAAAAAAATCGAGACCGAGACTTTCGAAAATTTTCGAGCGAGATTTCTCGATAGTCTCGGAAAAAATTCGAGACACCAAAAATATCGCAAACATAAATCTTTATTTACCCAGCACGCCAAAATCAATGAACAAATACATTTTTAATAACAACAATTAATTTTTCGATGACATTTGTTTAGAAATATCAGCTTTTCTGCGTTTGCCGGACTGAGATTTGCGGTAGTCGTAAATGTCCCTATCCACGGAATAAAGCTCTCACTAGCTACACTGTGAGCAAGGACGCTTGCTTCATCTGAAACAATATTTGCAGCAGTTGAATTGGCGAAAACTGAGTATTCGTTCCAAAGAATGACGTAAAGGTTTGACGTTTAGAAGGCGGTGATTGAACTTCTGAAATTAGTACTTTTTTACATCAATTTACCAAAAAAACAATTTAAGCAATATACCTGTTTCAGATGACTCTGTCTAGAATTCATTGAAAGTATATTGTGCACAAATCCAGGAAGTTACTTGTCTGCAAAATTCAGCCTTATCCTCCGCAACAAGGTCTTTGAATCTTGCATCGAGAAAGATAGCCAGCCCATGAATCCTAAATGATTGCGAAAAGTAAACTTAAAGTTACTAATTTTAGCACAGTGGTTAAGATAAAAAAATACTTGTCTATGTCAAGGTAAAAGAATTTCTCCAGTAACAGAGCACGCATTTTCACCACAATGGGCTGTAGTCGTTCCACATTCATTTGATCCAATCATTTTTGCAATCGGAAGTTGGATGGACAGAGACGATGCATCTTCACACATCTGATTTGAGGCGGCTTCAAAC